>CM044433.1:107666714-107883457 GCA_024363595.1 Xenopus borealis | reverse complement strand
AGAGGTAGGCGGGGGGAGGAGGGAGGGGGGCCTACGGGGGGTGGGGGGGACTAGGTTAGTACCCGAGGGATTGAATTCCCCTTTAAAATGATTGTAGAACATTTCTAGCCTACTTCTTTAGTTTAACTTTCCTTGTCCTTTAAAGTAGTAGGGGCTTGTTTAAATTAAAAAAAAAAGGACCTACTCCCTTCCTTTAAAATCATGGTTCCTTTCTACATTTGTTCATCACAGTACATTCCAAACTTTTTTGTTTGTAGCTGCATCTACTGTAAATGCCATAGCGTGGATAGACTATTGTAGTCTGCAGGATTATGGAAAAATAGCTGGTTAATAATGCAACTTTGTATTTCAATAGTCATAATAGAAATTTCTTAGAAATATAATAGATCCTAGGAAGCAATTGCTAACTTTTTTGCTGCTTGATTAGGAACATAAGAGTGTTCAAGTTTTACCAAGAACAAGGCTGGCACATGTGAAACATATATAAACACAGAGTGTGCATGACACCAGTGAGAAACATATGGCAGCGAGTGCTGTATGCAGCAGTAACTCATAATTTACTGAAGAAAAAGCAGTAAAAAAGGACCAACTGTACAGAAAGACAACTGAAAGGCTGTAACTAGAGTGGAAGGGTCCATATATTATCAGTGAATGGCTGTCCAAACAATCGAATCAACATTTAAACTGAGTAAAATATGGGAGAAAGCTATTGTAACACATGGATCTATGGAGAATAATCTGTAACACTAGATTATTGATAGTGCCTAGTAGTGTGAGTAAATTTATGGTTGGATGCCATTAGGGTTATATTTAATATCAGAGTTGCACAGGATATTGCTTGCTCCTCCTCATTTCTTTTTTTTATTTAATCAATCATTTATCTTATTGCATCATTAATGTTACTGAAATAGTGACTTTCTCAAATCGCCATGTCACACTGGAGACCCTTCTTGTTTTTTTTTTTTGGTTTTTTTTTGCCTTCCTCTGGATCAGAGTGAAGTGAGAAGTCTATGAGCAAATGCTTTAATTTGATGGGCATGAGTGTTTTTGGACCTCTGTGACTTACAAATATGGGTTTAAAGAATGACTAATATCTTTCTTCTGAGTCCAGATGTGTTGCATCCATTGCACTTGTACATAAAAAGTTGATTTTGATGACGAGACAACAGAAGTAATATCTCATTAACATTGAGAAACTCTCACCATTACATTACATGTACTCACCTTCTGCAACATTACACACGCTGGCATAAAGGTCAAGTATCTTTTTCCTCCGACTGTGGATCTGAAAGAAAAGATAACATTAGATTAGTTACAGGACAAATGAACTAATGAAAAGATTAATCTAGTTAAGGACATTTTTTAAAATGTACTTTTTATGATTCCATAACCTGTGAAAAATAACTAACCATGGGGAGATGTGCGCAACACAGAGGAGGAGGACTTTATCTCAACTTTTGCTTATCAAACAGATTTCAGAAAACAGCGGCCTTTCCATGGCTGAAGGTCATGTTTCAAGTCTAACTTCAAATGGATTCTTCATAGAATATAAAAATATTTGTTAGGGATCAGTCACCATCTCTGGGTGCAGGTTGGATTTAACATGGTTTTCCATATTAAAACATTCCACAAATTTGCGCTTACAATTTGCAGTGATACTTGATTTAATTGTGATTTAAGTTAATCATAAATCAAGCCTAACATCAGGAAACTCTTAATTTAATGCAATTAGGAATTCATATGCTTTATCTAGAGTAGACTATATAGCTACACAAACACTGCCTCCTCCTCCTCCTCTAAGGATCATTCAGGTCCTATTAAAACACAATCATCTGTTAGAAATTTGAAGACAATTAACATGATATTTCTATGAAAGTAAAGCAAATTGCTCCTAGAATCATTTACTGCAGGGCCATGTCAAAAAGGAACTTCCAGGCCAAGTCAAACCATTATTCCACAGATTAATTATCATTTCTGTTTCAAAGGCCCAATAATGAGAAACAAGTTTTCTGCTAAACAAAAAGCTGTGGTTGTGGCTAATTTATTTCTGGCCTAACAGTAGTTCTTAAAAAGCCCAAAACACAGTAGCACCCAGGAGCCAAAAACTATTTTTAGAAGAAAAGACTGGAAGAAAAGAATTTAATTTGAAGCACCATACAGTGTAGGTGGTTCTTCACAGTGAAGTTGTGGAATGCACATTAAAATTACTATATTATATAGTTAGTATTGATATGTATATATATATATATATATATATATCTATATATATACAATGTATGTGTGAGAAGTGTTCTGAACCAGGCAACCTTTGACACTCAAGCTGATGCTGAACCACATACCCCAGAATGTCTCAGCATTGCACCACCATATTCATTCTTATCTCTAGTTTTGGGAACATGCCAGATATTCTTATGCTGTTATTCTCACTATAAACTAACTCATGACCCACAATGCTTATTGCATTGTAGGCCAAGAGGTAGTTTACAGTGAGAATAAAAGCAGAACGTATGTTGTGCAGATCCCTAATATTCAATTAGCAATAATGTGTTTTCTTGCAGGATAACTGTCTGTCTACATGGAATATTTAAAGTATTTAGATGCATATAAATATATATGTGTGTAATGTATATGTATTAAGTTTGCAGTATGGAGTTACCTAATGCTTAAAGATTACAATGGAGCTTTATAAATGTACCTGCCCTGTGCACCACACTGTTTTTGAGCCATAATTATAAAACATTTAAATGTATAAAATATACCAATATGAAAATATTAAATTAATATAACATATTAATAATATTAAAATTATTCATTTTTAAAATATTTTACACAGCTTCATATAGTTACATAGTTAAATTGGGTTGAAAAAAGACCGAGTCCATCAAGTTCAACCCCTCCAAATGAAAAACCCAGCATACATACACACACACACATCTCCACTCTTTCAAACACAAACCATATATGCCCATAGCTATACTAACTGTAGAGTTTAGTATCAAAATAGCCTTTGATATTATGTCTGTCCAAAAAATCATCCAAACCCCTCTTAAAAGCATCAACAGAATGAGCCATCACAACATCATCCGGCAGTGCATTCCACAACCTCACTGTCCTGACTGTGAAGAACCACCTACACTGCTTCAAATGAAAGTCCTTTTCTTCTAGTCTGAAGGGGTGGCCTCTGGTGCGGTGATCCTCTTTATGGGTAAAAAGGTCCCCTGATATTTGTCTATAATGTCGTCGAATATATTTGTACCTTGCATTTATCAACATTAAACCTCATATTCCAGTTTGCTGCCCAGTTTTCCAACTTAGACAAATCACTCTGCAAAGTGGCAGCATCCTGCATGGAACCTATAGTTCTGCACAATTTAGTATCATCTGCAAATTGTGCAGAGCTATAGGTTCCTTGCAGGATGCTGCCACTTTGCAGAGTGATTTGTCTAAGTTGGGACAGCCCTTACCTGTCTCTGTTTGCTGTAGAACAATTCTATTTCTCAATGGCAGAGCATCACCCCATGGTTTTTATCTCTTTACCTCTTCTCATAACTTATATCTTAAAATGATACTGACACTAAAAAACTGCTTTTTAAAATATGCATGTACATTACAATTTAGCTATAGGTCATGCTGAAAGGTTTGTTTTTGTAAATAGTTGCTAGTTGAAATTCTTAAAACAGCCAATCTGAGTGTCCCATCTCAGCCAGTCAGAGTTTCTAATGCTAACTGACTACTGCTGCACAAATATGGCAGCCCCCTCCAAGGCAATCACAGGGAGCCAGACAGGTAATGTAAAAGCATTGTTCCATCCAACGACAGCACTCCAATTCAAATAAAACCATCTTTAATTGTTACATCACAGGACAGCGGCAAAAAAGTGCAACGTTTCAAGCAAGAGTGCCACTCGAAACGTTGCACTTTTTTTCTGCTGTCCTGTGATGTAACGATTAAAGATGGTTTTATTTGAATTGGAAGGAATATGTCGATTATGGTGAAGACTTTGTGAACGGGCTTGAGGACGTGCACCCAACTTTGTATGTGGGCTGATAAAGTAAGTGCAGTATAACTGGGACTACTTATGGAAAAGCATTGAGCAGATACTTTATGGCAAAATTATAAGAAGCAAAGTCAATTTTATGATAGATGCAAAAAAAAGTAACATTTCTGGTGTCATTATCTCTTTAAACTGACTGTGCGCTTCCATGGACCAACAGAAATGAAGGAATCCGTGCATTAGATTCTGTGATCAGACCAGTTCTAACCCACACAGTTGTTGTATGAACCAGTCATTAGGATCACTAGAGAGCCAATCAGCATTTGAAATAGAACTCTAGTATCATCTGATCTCACATATTTTGACTTTCCATAAAGGATATGATGTGGAACTCTTCCAGGGGCAGAGAGATTGGCTTTTCCTTTGGAAGTATGAAAATGCTATGGAAAAATATTGTGTTCATCCTTGAAGCGTCTAATCCCCAACCAGTAGCTTGTGAGCAACATGTTGCTCTTCTATCCCTTGGATGTTGCTCCTAGTGGCCTCCAAGCAGGTGCTTCTTTTTGAATTCCTGGCTTAAAGGCAAGCTTTAGTTGCATAAAAGACATGTATACTGCCAAACAAAGCCTCCTGTTGGCTGCAAGTACACATAGGGGCCACCAATATCCAATTACAGCCCTTATTTGGAAGCCCTGCTTTTGTTGCTCTGAAACATTATTTTATACTTGAGTGCGGCTCATGGGTAAAAAAGATTGGGGACCCCTGGTCTAACTCATTTCTTTTCCAGAGTGAATTTCACAAGAACTTACTTGACATTTTTCCCATCTGTATTATGCTGTCTGAATTGGTGAAATATAATGGCATCAAACTTGGCATAATAAAATGCACTCATTGATAAATTTCCCATTTTCTTCACCATTTATTAACACCATATTTTTTCCAGTGTTAAAAAAATTCTGTAAAATTCCTTCTACAACAGAATTGATTAAAACCCTTCATATCCATCGACGAACAGATGCGGCCATGATCCGACGGGATTTTTAGTCCCACCCGATCGACATTTGGCCGACTTTCGGCCAGATACCAATCGGGGAAACCCGTCGGAGGGCCCCATACACGGGCCAATAAGCTGCCAACTTGGTCTGTCGGCAGTTTTTATCAGCCCGTGTATGGCCACCTTTAGGCTGCTTTGCATAATCAGTCATGGCCTGTATTTCTGATCAAAGCTAAGTACCATAACTAGGATACTGGGGTCTACTGTTCAATGTTAAAGCAGTTATTTATATCCTGCATTTACTGTGAAATTAGTAGTGGCATCTTACCCCTGTTAACTTGCTGTTTGTGGTGGATTTGTCCCTTGCCAGGTGCACTAATGATAAGAGGCAGAGCTCCGCACTCCCCTGTTTGTCTATGGCTGCTTCTTCATCGCTGTCCATGCTACGGCTTAAAAGGCGTTCATTCTCTGACGAGGCATCATTTTCACTAAAGACAATATACAAATGTTTAGTACAGTATTGCCATGGTTAGAATTTGATATGTTTTGCATATCCTTATTTAATACATTAGCAATAGCATTGGTGCGCTACTGATTTGCATTGGACGCTAACAATATAACACTGACCAAAGTGATACATCTCAATGGACACTAGCCGCTTTGTATCAATGTACCGCTGGGAAATTCTGACATCTTTTCAGTAGACAAGATTTTAGCACTGGCTAGATATACAGTATATGATTTTGTATCTTTTGTCCCCACCACAGGGGTGTTTCTGGGGCTGCTGCCGCCTGAGGCAGCAGCCCCGATGCCACCCCCCCCCGCTCTGCTCTTCTAACTTATAGCATCGGAGTGGGTGGAGGTGGGGCAGCATCACTAGTGCAGAAAGAGCTATTGCACTCGCTGCACTAGAAGAGCCGAAGAGCCCCTCAGCTGCTGCGTAAACGGATACTGTCATGGGAAAACATGTCCCATGACAGTATCCCTTTAACCAGCATCTGGGGCCCAAGTGGTGTAGAAGCTTCAGTGCATCCGTTAATAGGGCTGCTCCAGTAGACTTCTGCACTTAAATACATTTCTCAAAAGAGAAAACAGATTTTCTTATATTCAGTTTTGAAATCTGACATGGGGCTAGACATTTTGTTAATTTTCCAGCTGCCTCTGGTCATGTGACATGTGCCAGCACTTTAGGAGGGAACTGCTTTCTGGCAGGTTGTTGTTTTTCCTTCTCAATGTCACTGAATGGAACGCAGTGGGACATGGGTTTTTACTATTTAGTGCCGTTACAGCTGCTATCCCATTGTTCTGTTGTTAGGTTGCTCGGTGATATCACTCCAACTTGCAGTACAGCAGTAAAGAGTGATTGAAGTTTATCAGAGCATAAGTCACATGACTTAGAGCAGCTGGGAAATTGACAATATGTCTAGCCCCATGTCAGATTTCTTTTGGGAAGTGGATTTCATAATTCTGCTGGAGTAGCACTATTAATGGGGTGGTTCACCTTCAAGTTAACTTTTAGTATGCTGTAGAAGGGCCAATTCTAAGAAACTTTTCAATTGGTCTTCATTATTTATTTTTCATAGTTTTTTTTAATGATTTGCAATTTTCTTCTGTTTCTTTGCAGCTTTCAAATGGGGGTCACTGACACCATCTAAAAACAAATGCTCTGTAAAGCTACACATGTATTGTTATTGCCACTTTTTATTACTTATCATTCTATTCGGTCCCTCTCCTATTCATATTCCAGTCTCTTATTCAAATCAATGCAGGGTTGCTAGGGTAATTTGTACCCTAGAAACCAAATTTCTGACACTGCAAACTAGAGAGCTGCTGAATAAAAAGCTAAATAACTATAAAACCACAAACAATAAGAAATGAAAACCAATTGCAAATTGTCTCAGAATATCACTCTCCACATTATACTAAAAGTTAACTCAAAGGTGAACAATTTTTTAACTGATGAATTTTGAAATTTTTTTTTTTCCCATGACAGAATCCTTTTAATCTACAGCCCCTTCTGCTTGTTTCCCAGAGTGCATTTGCCTACCCCTGGTCTCACATATTATGATGAAAGTACTGTGTGTGCCCACCCACCCACCATTTGTGGTACCTGCCGCTTACAAGTCCTGGAATGCAATCACAGCTACTTACTTTTTTTCTGTTTTAGTCTGGGTCTCGGACAGTTTTTCGAATTCATCTTTTTCTGAAAAGATATTCTCCGCTGTAAAAAATGTAATGACGTTACTAGTTAATATGTTAAAAATATATATTCGACTGGTGGACAAGAGTTCATAAAGGCTAAATCTAAAGATTTCAGGCAACTATGATGAAACCCCAATGACAATGCAATTTCACTGCATCTATAACCAATAATAACAGCAGCCAAAATAATTACGTTATTTAAATTAAGTACATGGCAGTATAAACCCAGCTCTGCAGTACTATGAATTATATACAGCAGCCCAGAGTGCACTGCTGACTTCTACACAATAACTGAAGTGGTGAACCTTGTTAATATACAAGGGTGTGCCCAAATATTTTAAAGGTGCTCTAGACACACCAGGTGTGGATCCAAGATTCCCAGACCTTTCAGTGTCCAGAGCACATAGATTACGTGTCATGCCATTGACACTCAAAAGATAACCTAAAAAGTTATAAAGGCAGCTGCTGTAGACAACCTTGAAGGCATTGATCATTATTGTGATAGATGTACTTCTGGGCTAGAAAAAAATCTCTGTAGAGTAAATAGCTGTAAACAACTGATTTTGCTGACAACCTAAACCCCAGTATATTACATTTCTCTGAATTCCTCTGTATCTGACATGGTACAGTCTTCACTGACAATATTTAATGGTTAATAATTATTAACCTGCTAATATTATTAGATTATAAGCAATGTTGTATTCCAACCTTAATAAATATATTTTATTTCAATATCCATATAAATCTTGGCTCCTCCTCAACATGTCAGTTTAAAGGGAAACTGGGTCAGGGCTTACCTGGAACCTCCTTTTTCTCTTCCTGTTGGTTGATCTGAGCTTCCACATTCTTTGAAGGGCCAGTGCAACAGGCTGAAAAAGATATTTGGTCTTGATAAGTATGACAGAATTATTTGTTTAATATTCCAATCAAATGCTTGATTTGAAAATTAGCTGTTCTGTTTGGAATTTGCATCATATTTCTTTTTATTTGCAATTTGCTCATTTTAAAATGTGGTTTGTTCTTAATAGACTCCATTATGGTAAAAAAAAATCTGAGGTTTGAAGTACTGTACATTTAAAGGGGCAGTACCCCTCCTACTTCAACGTGAGATCAATGAATAGAACTTGTGCTAAATGTACTTTTTGCCTATTATTTTAATCATAAAAAATCTGAGGGCTTTTTGTTATTTCTTGGGATAAACAGGGCAAACAGAAACTGAAGCTCCTCTGTCCTCCTCTACCTCACAGGAAACAATTTTCTTGCATGGTGTCTAGTTCAATAAGTAACTAAATCCATAAAGAGTAGGCAAAACATATGTTCAGCATAAGCCATATTAACTAAACAAGGACATATACTATCCTTTTAATGCTGCCCACCCAAATCACTCAGTCTCCTAATGTGTCCTACAGTAGAATGAGGGTTTAAATAAGTCCCCTGTGTTTCCCCTAATACCATACATGTTATTATTACCTTGAAATGAAGGTTTGGTCTTTAAAATGTAGAACATGATGATGAGAACAATGGCAATGGCCATGATAAATATTGTTGACATTGCAATAATCAGTGCTGTGGCCAAATGTCCTTGTCCAGCCACTTCTACTAAAGAGACAAAAAGTTGTGTTAGTTAGACCGTTCTTCTTAAAATAGACAAACTAATACTGATATGAAACCTTACTAAATACATGCATGTGTTCCATTACATATTCATTATTGACTTTCACATTTGGAATTTTATGCATGCACACAAAAAAGCTTTTCTTATAATATGTGTTGAACTGTGTATTGGATATAACTACTTCCCTGATTCTTCAGAGCAGTTCCATCCCTGATGTAAATTTCCAAAAGGAATCCTGGGAATGAATTCCAAATAAGCTCCAAGAGAATCCCATTGACATGGGTTTATCCTGCCTCATACAGATTTAAATAAACAAAAGGAATCCTGGGAATGAATTACAAATAAGCTCCAAGAAAATCCCATTTACATTCATCCTATAGGCTAAAGTTCACCCACTTGGTTTTTAAAGCAGAAGCCAGGATAAATGCTGATCAGATTCTGATCAGATAAACCTGCACTACACTGATAAACCTCAAGAAAGGTGAAACCGCTCTGTAGTTAGGGTTGCCACCTGGCCGGTATTTTACTGGCCTGGCCAGTATTTTTGATGGTTGATCCCAATGTCGTTAATAGGAAAAAATAAATATATAGGAAGGCCGGTATTTTTTTTTTTTTTTTTCAAGTAAAGGTGGCAACCCTATCTGTAGTTGGGAATCTGATCAGCTATTATCCTGGCTTCTGCTTTAAAAACCCAGTGGGTGAGCTTTAGCCTAAAGGATAAATGTAAATGGGATTTTCTTGGAGCTTATTTGTAATTTATTCCCAGAATTCCTTTTGTTTATTTAAATCTGTATGAGGCAGTCTCCTCAACCGTAATGACTTGTATATAGTATAAATTACAGAACTCCTTGTCCTAGCACTTTAAATTCCATCATAGTAACTGTCTACTTTAAAGTGACATATACTGTACCCACCCACACACCCTTCTGAGCATTTTGCAATTTACATTATTTTTTAGTCTATTAGTTTTCATAATATTTGCAGTCTGTCTAGGGCATGTTTAGAACAAACATTTTTGCCCATTAGAAAGGGCAAGCCAGGGAACATTATCCAGGGCCCAAAGACCATGTATATGGTCAATAAGTATTTTCTAATATTCTCTGTATCTTATTTTGCATCCTGGTAAATATCCATTTACATATATGTTCCATCTTTGTTATATGAAGGGTATAGAAAGGTAAAATGATTAGATAATGGAGGTGCTATGAGGAACATGCACTTATTGGGTAATTCCCAGAGGTAATTCTTAGGCTTGTGCCTAACAATAGCTCTGGTAAAGTTGTGACCAACATTTACTGAACCAATCAAACAATCTCCAGAAAATCATGCACAGCTCTCAATTGTGAATTCATTAGTTACCACCATATTTAACTTGTGCTCTTACCTTTGTGTGGATGTTGGAAAGGGGAGATGGTGCTGGAACCTGATGTAATTGAGGAACTGCCAGAAACCAGGACTGATGGCCCAGTACCTGAAGTGGAGACATAAATCACTTATTGACCAGAGTGGAAATGAACAGAAAGCTTTAAGAATATATTTTACAATGTAAAGTTAAAAAATTAAGCCAAGTGTTTTTGAACACAGTGGTAAAGATACTGTACATCTTTTACATTAAACAATTAATACAGGCGGTTTGGAGCCTAAACCTTTGCTCTCCATTACTCACTTTTCTTTCCTATTATCCACATTAAACAACACTAAAGTTTTTGACATGTGTTCTAATTATCATTTCATTTGACTAACTCATTTCACTAAGAGTCAACAATCTGTCAATATCTTTGAAATCATTAAAAATAGAAAATGGATGGAAATTGAAAAAGTAGTCGGAAAAGTAATCTGAGCTACCTTAGGTAGTGTATAGTTATACATTTATTTACTATTTGCATCATTTCTAGCCAATATGCATGAAACGCAAATCATAAAGATCTCATTGTAAAGATACCATATAGAACTGAGTTTTCTGCAAGAAGTCCCCAATGACCCTGACTACTTCTATATACATTTAATGCATAGCTTGTATCAACCAATACCAGCTGGGTATTTTTTAATAAAGGACACTTCAAACAGAGTTAATTTAGGTCCTATAAAAACTTAGAACCATAGTTCAAATTGACTTTCCTAAAGGAAAATTCATATCCCACCTTATAAGTCAGGTCATAAAACATAAATACTTCCCAGCACACAATCCAGCACATGATTGAAACGGCTCTAAATTAATATATTTTATTGCTTTCAAATGCAAACCCAGACTGGCTTGTCGTTAGTAAAAGCTTTATTAGATTTGCTAATTCCTTAGTGAGGCATGCCTTTATATTTGGTTAACTGTGAAAAGCATAGAAACACAGAATTTGTCAGCACAGAAGGAATTATTTCACTATCCAGTTTGTATTGTTTTTCTGTTTTAATCTCTAAATTGGAAAGATGTCATTGGAAACAAGGAATACTTTAACAGAAAATAATGCCAAGTCCATAGTATTTACACTTTGCAAAACACTTGTAAGTTGATCCAGGGGAAGACATAAAAAGCCTCAACAGGGCAACTGAGCCTCATAAGGAAAACTAACTCCTTAATGATGCCAAACACAGTAGGGCCTATTATTATTAAAGCGTAGAACTGCTGTGTTAGTTGCAACTCACACATCAATCTTGTATGCATGATGAACCTCAACTGCCTTTTGCCAAGATAGTACTAATTATCGTTTTCAATAGCCTGGAAAAGTGAGTGAAGAAGCCATCAATAGTTTACATTCTTTTTCCAATCTGATCATACTCATCGAAACACCATCTGCAACTTCTACTACTGCTTAAAGTTTTGAAGCAGAGGAATATTCATTGCAATCAGAATCAGCAGATCCTGAAAGATCTATTTACAAAATGCAGACACCCCCCCCATGCAGCTTAAATACAGTACCTCCTATTGCTTCTAATAAAAATTTATAATTTTCTACTAAAAACAGAGAAACTACACGTGAAATATTGAAGCTTGCAATGGAAGAACTTAAGAACAAGATAGATATGCCAATGCTTTTTGGTTTGGTCTCAACCTGCAATATTGTGCACTGTACCTTTTCTGCAATAAATGTGGCTTCCTAACCTGTTTTACCCTACGACCTTGCCCACTCCAATATGAAAAGCACATGAGTAAGTGAGCTGTTTTTGCAACGGAAACAAATGAATAAATGCACATCACATAGTGATCAATAAATGCATCACTTAGTTTTTATGAGTTACAAAGTTATCAGTGATTTACAATTAGAATTATTTGATCAGACAGGTTAGCTTTTGAATTGTTTTAGGTTTCTATTTGATTTGATTTTCTTGAATTGGCAACTGATATCTCTTATTTTCTGTAACTTTAAGAAAATATGTATTTTGTGTATAATTTATATATTAAGCAGCCTTGTCTAGACTTAGTATACATTAGGGGGAAAAGTATTACCAATGGGATGCAAACAATAGTGGGCCCTTACTGTCCTTAGAAATATGTCTGTTGAGAAATGGCATGAAACAGATTGCTCTGTATACCTTGGAAGGAATTTTGGCTTGAGTACATCTTTTACATGCCATCTCAATATGTTTTGGCAGCTGCCACTAGCTTGGTACTTTTCTTGCATAATAACTCCATAGTAACTCCAACTCAATAGTAAGTATTGCCATACAGGTTCAATAAGAAGTACTCTATCCAAAACATATAAACTCATTGCCCGCCTTGGAGGCTGTGTTCTAGAGGAAATCCAAGTAAAATGCTTCTAAAAGAAGCATCATGAACTATAAATAAAGAGCCGGTGTCCATAAAGAGTGCCACACAGCTGGATTGCATTGAACAGGTTAAGTACAAGACTTTATATCTATCCAGCTGTAAAAATATTAGCCTGGCTTGGCTAGATTCTCTTTGGTGTGTGCCTTTTTATTACAGTCTGACATGGGATTGTAGGGAGCCCCTCACTTTTATTGCTTGAACATGAGAGCCAGTTTTTTTATGGCTTCTTACAGAAGATGCAGCTACAGGGCTTTGCTATGATGTAATTTCATTTCACCAATTCACAAGTTCTGACCTCTAGTTTTTTTTACATTTATACAATTTAATAGCAGATAGAGACTACACTACTATCCTGTTTATCAGTGTTTTGGGATGCTGCTGCATACATTTAAGCTTCTATTATGCTCAGATAAGGACAATGCATGTACAACCTATATTGCTTCTCTAATTGAGGAGCATCAATAGTTTTAGTTTTGAGAGGCAAGAGATCTTTTGAATCTACCAGAAAGCAAGAAACCAGCAGAAATAGTCAATGAAATATCTAAACCTAACAATTACCTTAGTCTCTGTCCCTTAGCATTTTACAGGTATTTTGTGATTTCCACCTGTGACAAGTACAATGCAACCAAAATATAAAAGCAAATGACTCTCTCCAATCTCAAAGAAAAACATTAATTCAACAATAGGCATTTGTTTTATCTTAAGCTCACTCTTTTAAAACCTAATTCAGTTGAATACCGAATAAAATATGTAAATATGTATGACTTGTTTACAAATGTTGTAGCTTTCTCTTATTTATTAACACAACAATTTAGCCACCACTATCATTGTGCTTTCTATGCCATGAGAGCCTCTTTTCACTAGAAAACTTTAGACATTATCATCTTGATACAATCTTCCTCTCATACATGTAAAATGGCAAATAATAAGCCCATCACATATAAAAGTTGCACCAACTGCAGCAGACACACTTATGTGTGTCTCTTGCTATTACTGGGCTGTGTGTTCCTCCAGTATTCAGAATGGAGTGATGAATGGTGGAAGCTGCAATTCAGTAATAGATTATGTAGTATATGCATGTTTAAGTTACAGTGAAGCTTCAAAGGAGAATTCAACCCTAAAGTAAGAAAACCCTACCCTACTACCCAACATAGACCCCCCTCAGCCTAACTCATACCCTGGGCAAAGTCTTTACCCTTGATGCAGAATCTTTCCAGCTGAGTTCATGGTTCAAATACGAAATATGCCGCAGTTGGAGCAATTTTCCCCTTCGTGACAACTGCGCAAGTGCCTAAAGTCACGGAAATTGCTGATACACTGCTCTTATTCCGAATATTACCGAAGAACCGGAAGATGGCTGCCGTGAACTCCACTGGACAGAATCTGCACCGAGGGGTAAGTAAAGACTTAGGGGCATTTGGCCAGGGTAACAGCTAGGCTGGGGAGGGGGGTCTATGTAGGGTAGGGTTTTTTTTATAATTCACTGTTGAATTCTTCATTATGGCAGAAAGGCAGGCTGGGTAGGAGTTTCATATATGCAAATCTCTTTTCAATTGTTATCCAATCAGATTGTTGGGCACTCTGTTGTTCTATTGCTTGAGTTAATGCATGTAAAAAAGGGGTGGGATGATGTAGTATATGTATGCTTAAGTTACAGTGTACCTGTAAGGCAGAAATGCATTCTGGGTAGGAGGCGGAAATAGAAGTAATAGAAATGGTATGAGAGAAGAAGTAGAGGCAGGAAAGAGAACTGTACAATGAATAAAAATTGATTCTCCGCTTCAGGCTGGATGTGTCATCTTTTCATTAATCACACACTAAATGATGCAGATATAACAGATGGGACACACCTGGTGATCAATGTACAGTTGGGAACTGCAGGAAATTGTTATTATTTACTGCCCCAGTTTACCCTGGGATAACCCATTTACCGCAACAAACGGGAACATTTAGAACAGTAAGTTTTGTCTTTTTTTTTATACCACAAAAGAGTCAAATAAAAATAGTTACTTTTAAGGGTTCAGTTACATAATTTGAAGTAACTGTACTTATCTATGTATATATTTATGCTTAAACATTTCATGCCCTTGTCCATTTAACCCTAATCAAATGGAGTATAATTATTTATGTGATCTTCACAGCTACTCACCACCATACTATTCCTAGCAATAGTCCTCTGCAACATTTTCTTCCTTACTGCTGACCATGCCCTATGCCTACTTGATTAGACTCTGCTCTTTCAGGAGTGTAGTTTATAAGCTGAGCTGTTATGATGTAATTCGTATTCTATTCACATAGAAAAGCAAATGTTTTGCTTAATAAAGAAAATACAGGTATGGGATCCATTATAAGGAAATCTGTTATCCAGAAAGTTCTGAATTATGGAAAGGCCATCTCCCATAGACTTCATTTTATCCAAATTACCCAGAAAATTGCCTTTTCTCTGTAATAATAAAACAAAACCTTGTACTTGATCCAAACGGAGTTATAATTAATCCTTATTAATAACAGAACCAGCCCTTTGGGCATTCATGATTATCTAGTAGACTTAAGGTATGAAGATCCAAATTATGGAAAGATCCATTATACATAGAGCCCCAGGTCCCAAGCATTTTGGATAATGTCTCATACCTGTATATTGAATACAGACAGCTTTGTAGTGGATGCTAATCTAGAGGAAACTATTTTCTGGATGGCATCTGCCCAAAATTCCAGGATTGAGTTATTTCAGGGGTATGTGTTTGAGAGATCACTGGGCACGCTCTGACAGTATGTGTGGTTTTGTAGAAGGTGCCAAGTTAAGCACCTGCATGAGAAGCTAAATACAGCATGCAGCTGCTCTTCCTGAAAATCAATTGTCAATGGGGTCCAGTGTTTCTTAAGAAAGAACAACAGCAACGCTTTGGAGATGGAACAAATGTATGACTGCATTCTTTCCACAGTACTATGTGTGCCACAAATTGGAACAAGAGTTTCAATTTCAGTAAATACAAAGTGAGTTCTAAGGGTTATTGGAATGCTAGCATTTTAATGACTTTATCTATGCAACTCCCAGCCCAAAACTGAAATACTTTGCTAAAAAGTTCTGAGCACACACTGATGATTTTGAAACTTACAGGCCCCATCAGCTGTTCTGTGTTTGTGCCTCTTCCCCATAAAATTCAAAACACAGTTCACAGAAATGCAACAAAACATAGTTCCATATATGTGTAGCTATTTTTTGGGCAGGTTTATTATGAGATATTTGTAGGGCAGATTGTGTTAAAGCAGTGATGTTATATAGAAGTCTATGGCACTCCTAAACTTGCTGGGGATTATACATTTTTATATATTAGAGCTTACTTGTGTACTAGGTGTCTACAAATGCAGTAGAGACCTAGATTTTTTTATTTAAAAGAGAATTATCAAGAAAAAATCATCAAGAAAAAAATTGTAAATGAATGCAAATGAATTTACAATTCTTGGTACAGCTATGGGATTGATTATCTGAGATGTGGAGGGCCATGTATTAAGACTACTAAAACATTTAGTCATTAAAAAAACAGTACTGTAAAAATTTTTTGCTCTGTGGATAACAGGTATCTACATAATAAATCCCAAACCTTCCAAAACATGTGGTGTATTGCAGAAAACTGGAATACAACATCATGGTTCAAATATAAATGAATTTTAATTTGAAGAAAAATGGATAAACATGAATATATATATATATATATATATATATATATATATATATATATATATAAAGCAGATGCTGTCACTTAGTTCAGAGTTCCTAAAGAATGCCTGCTTAGTGACAGTGCCCTAAGGCAATGCTCTTTTTCATGTCTGGGAGGCTGAGTTATTATAAAGTTGTAACTCAAAGAGGGCCAAAAGTATATGTGGGTGGGCCACAACTAGACTCCAGTTGGACGGTTACTCAAAAAGTCACAAGAAAAATGCATTTTGCTGTTCAGTAGATATAGTTTAATAAGTTAAAATACAAAATATTTAGCATTCGATAAAAGCAGAGTTCTACCATCAGAACCTGTGTTTGTAGATAATTTTCTGTAATTATGTTTACTTGTTTACATTACCGACAGTAGTGTTGTTATTTTTTCACATTTTGTTTCATTACTGCTTGATATATATATATAAAGAGGCAACATTTACAACCCTGTATAGAAATTGCCATCATAGAACAATAATAATGTTTTTTGCCTTCTTCAAAAATATGGTATTGCCATTTACATTTTATTAATGTGGTATTTATTTTCCATCTGTACAAAGTTCACCTGAGCTTAAGCCTTAAGAAACAGTAAAAAATACACAGTATTTAGTGCCTATTATGACATATGGGGTAAATATGAATGAGTTGCTCTTGGTTAGTATTGTTAGTGCAGGATTATAGAAGAGGAAATCCAGAGCAGTATTTAAGAACGGTTTATGGAAATAGCTGACAGAGAAGTGCATATAACTGATGTTCAGATTATCAGTCGATCTCAACCAGACACATTTTTCTTTTGTGTGCTTTTTTCTTCATCCTTGAACCTGAGAACAAAACAAAAGATGTGCAGTGAGGCGTTGTGATGTTTGTTAAACACGAGTCTGTTAGGTTGGTAGCACTAGGAGTGAATGTGGGTGCAAGTTAGACGTGTATAAAGCATTTTAAACTGAGTAAGCAGGTATACAGTACACAGTCAAGGACTGCAAAATCTTCAGTATCTCTCTTCATGGAAGATCCAGAAGCTCCACTTTTGTTCTTGACGAAAGAATCTAAGGAACCTTAATTGAAGATACTTTTATGGGTGGCTTTCAGTTATATTTTTTCAGCTTTCTTGTACTGACTGGAGATGATCCATTCTTCTTGGTAATTCAACTGCATCCCTATATGGAAGTTAATCAGTTGTATTCACTTTTGTTATATCTAGTGTACTCAATATCTGAAATGATAAACTTTATATTTCTAAATATGTGTTCACTTTGTTAGCAGTTATCAAATCATTTCCATTTATTCTCCATGTTAACATAATATGGTGTTTCAGTACTTGGTCGGTCGAGTCC
Source organism: Xenopus borealis (assembly GCA_024363595.1). Lineage (NCBI taxonomy): Eukaryota > Metazoa > Chordata > Amphibia > Anura > Pipidae > Xenopus > Xenopus borealis. The sequence continues at coordinate 107,865,849 of CM044433.1, read as the reverse complement.
ACGTCAAATGATTTAGGGTATGGTATACCAGTGCTGTCCAGCTTATTACATGTACTGGACTGATTAATTCTCATATAGCATGGAAGGTCATATATCATAGTGAGTTCAACCTTTTAACTAGTATTTTAAACTGCCTAACTGCTAGTTGATCCAGAGGAAGGGAAAAAAAAAAAACAATCTGAAGCCTTTCAAGTTTGCCTCAGAGTCCAAAATGGCAATCGAACTAGTCCCTGGATCAATTTAAAATGATGATGTCATACAATGAAGTCTATGCAGTCATAGAGGCCCACAAATATTTTGTAGGGCCATATCTGGCCCATAGGCTGTCCAGTTGCAAAGGCCTACTTTATACTAATTTACAATCTTCTTACCAGTATGATTTCTGGAATCTTTTCAATGCTTACACACATGCATTAAATACACTCTTGATGGCTTGTCTTCATTGATGATACATTTTAGGGTAGTACATTTTTCCGATGGTTATTCATCTGTCATTCTTTCATCATTCTCTCTGGCTTTGCAGCTGAAGCTACTTTCAAGTTCTTCTTCTTTCATTACCATCTATTTATTTATTTGTTAGTTTGCTTGTTTTTTATTATGGTCACCTGACCAAATTTATGCTTAAGTTGACCTTTTGCACTGCTGTAAAGTATTCAACTTGATAATACCACACAGAAAATTCATTTCTAATATACTCTTTGCATTTTATATTCTCATGTACTTCTTTATTAGAAGACCCAAGTCAGCATATAGTTTTAAGCCCACATTATAGTTTTTATATAGGGATGAACAATTCAGTTACAAAGTACAATACCTGATAGGGTTAAATGATCTACTTGGGTATTTGTAGGGTTGTAGCCAAACATTGCATCACATGTAAAGTATTATATATTGTTAGTGGAAACATATGGAGAACCTGGGTAGTGCTCTTTTATGTTTTGATTAGTAAGGCTGGTAGACTCAATAATAATACCTTAGATCTTGATTTCCTTTAATAAAAAAACTAGCCCTTTCCTTATAAAATAGACGTGACTGGGACTTCGTGGAAGCACACAAAACACACATAACAAATGGAGTCCTCATGCTTGATTGGCCATAAACTGCTTGTTCCTGTAATTATAATACATGAAAACCATGTCTGGAAAATATGTTTGACTGAATAGTATTACATATGAGTTCATGCACTTCTCCACGCTCTTTTGTATGATGTTATTATTTGTTCTATTTTTCTTGTTCTCCTTTCTCTCTATTTTTCTTCTCTCTCTGCTGTCCATTAACACCACTACTACTATCTCTGTCTTTCACCTTATTTCACCCTTTTTTACCCTCTAGATCCCCAGTTCTATCACCTCTTTTAGTTATCTCTATTGTATCATTTTAATTGCACTCTACTCTGTTCTCTTAATTTTCCATTTTATACTCTTCTCGTGAATCATTCCCATCTTCTTCCCTTTTACCAACTCTCCAATGTACCAACATCTTCTCATTCACACCCTCTACCTTGTGCAGGGTCAGACTGGACTGGTGGGACACTGAGAAAAAAAACGGTGGGCCCCTGGATTTAGTAGTATGCTTGCACATGCACAGCTCGCACCATGACGTGGCAGCGGTGGGGGTGACCGTGGAGGGGGGCCCTGGTACAACAGCTCCGGTGGGCCCCAGGCCCCCAGTCCTACCCTGACCTTGTGGCTGTCTATCTATTGCAATGTAATTATCTGCCCATATGCCACCCCCCATTCTCTCCACGTGTGCCATGATCTTATTATTCTCACCCGGTCAGTTTGAACTGTGTACTCATTGCCACTTGAATATGCAATTTTAAGAAAATAAACACAAAACAAATTGTTCTGCTCTGATATGTTGCTAGATGGACAATGTTTACACCTGTATTTGGCCTAGGGTTGCCACCTGTCCGGTTTTGAACCGGACAGCCCGGTATTTTGAAGGGCTGCCGGTTCAATGCTTCCTGCCCGGTTTTCCATATAAGGAAAACTGGGCGGGATTAGCTTGATTGACGCCGCGATCGGCCAATCGGCGATTGCGGCGTCATAGCTCCGCCCCGTGATGTCACGGGACCGCCCACTGACGTCACGGGACCGCCCCGTGACGTCATGGGACCACCCCCCTGTCCGGCTTGAGCCACAGGGAAAGGTGGCAACCCTAATTGGCCATTCATTGACTGTGCAAAATTGCAGATCCTCAATTTATTTACACAAAACAACAAGTGAATCACCATCACCTATATTAAAAGGTAAATAGTATTTTTTATTGATAGCAAGATGGTCCCTTAATTTTCCCTTAAAACAACCTACTGCTGGCCATCAAGTCTGTGTTAGTAACAACCAAACAATCCTTATGAAAGGATAGGTTAAATATGTTTTATGACAAGTAGATTGCTAATAGGATCCTGCTGCAGAACACAAAGAAGTTCTCATCATAAAGTGGACACATACAGATAACAATAACTCTTTTTCCTACCTATATGCTTTGTGTGTATGCAGACATATAGCAACAATTTTCCTCTTAGTAACCTTCTCATCTGTACCTCCTGCAATCACTAACTGGATGATGGTGATGATTAACAAATAGAATTTATTTAATTTAATCCATCTATAATCTTATAACGTCTTAAAAAGGATTAAGGATGTTGCATATTTGGCTTTGTATTTCTCCTACAACAGAATTATGTCCAAGTGTTGCTTTGCAATGATTAGGAAGATGGCATACCAGGCCTACAATCCAAGTGCTCATTTTAACATTATCAATCATAAGTTGAGTCTCTATGATTATCCATACTCATTTTACAATCTGCATCTCTCGGTTAATAGTTAAATAGACAACCAATAAGATATTTGGTTCCAGATTCTAGTAGACTGTTGGCTGATTGATTGGTTACTGAAGAGGTGCAAATTTGCTCTTTGCTAATTAATGAGACCCATCGTCTTTACACATGCTGTTGTTTAAAATCTATCTCAAAACAAATAATAAGAAACATGAATGGTAGATATTGCCAGATCTGTCACTTAAGTAATACATGCCCATATTCCATGCAAGCTTTTTCAAATATAGCCATAATATTTAGTGTAAATCAGAGCCATGTTGAGATTACACAAAAACAGTCAAACAAAATTTTGAGAATACTACCGTAGACTCAAAGTGCACCATAGACATAACTAACTCCAGCATTTCAGCTGAATATTTGCTCACGTTATTCTCCACCAGCCATTGCCTGAGAATACCGGCAGTATTATACGTAGTTATCTAAAGCTTGAAGCAGTATGGGTCTTGACATTTTATTCATTTCTTTTACTACTTTCCTTTATTATTGCCTGAATTACAAACAATATGGTGAAGTTAGGTGTAATATTATTTTATAATATGTGTGGTTGGTATTTTATGTTCACTTCTGCCGAAGTAGTGTGATTCCACAAAACACTTAAGACATTGGTTTTATCATATCTTATCATACTTATGAATTCTTTTTACTAGGAAAATAAAAGTTACATTTTACGGCAGATGCTCTAGTGCTGTGTGATACTCTTGTTGCTATTGGCATTTCAATTATGTACGGTTAAATTATACATACATTTACAAATATTATTATACAAAGACACAAAAAGTTGCTATAGCTTGTTTTACATTTTTCGTTGTCCAATAACCTTTTTGAGACAGTATATGAGAAATGGTGGGATACTTACATTCCTTGGTGTTTGGAGGAGCAGACAGGCAGGAGTAGCACACATTCCCATACATGCTCTTAATACGGTTCTCCAACATGTAGTACCTAAAACAGACAATGCAATGACATCCAATAAAACCTGGCAAATTGTTATTCTGTATACCATATTTTTATTTTACAAAAGATATTCTCTGAGTTAATAAATGTTTATAATAGGACAGTCGTCTGGGATTTATAGCATCAAAGTCAGGGCGTCTAAGTTTATTAAAGGAATATGGAGAAATATATGTTAAATGCCACTACAATAGAAATAAACCTTAATGCAAAAGTAAAATTATTCACCAAGTTTAACCTTTGCTTTCTCTGTCTGACTTGCAAATCACCACAGTTCTTTACAGTCAGTGACAATATTTGCAGATTATAACTGAATTATAATAATATACTTATTCCCCCCTGCCTGACCTGGAAGACAAATATAACATCAACATAAAGCTGGAAGTGATGTCGTCCATGGAACGGTGGAAGGGGAAGCAAAAAAAATGCTTCATCTACCCACCCAATACCTACATGTACTCAGTCTTATCCTACAAAATGCATACAAGACATGGATGGATGAATCAAATGGGATTATACCACATAGATATTATAATGGTGAATAGGGTATGTAAAGGACAGGAATACAAGAGATAAAAAAAAGTCATCCTAAAATATGAAGTGCCAAAACTAGTACCAACTTTAAAAGATACTTTGGACTTTCATTTTGTCAGGTTATTTGGATTCTCTAGCAGAAAGACCTTATTTAGGATGTGGTTATTAGCCCACAATCTCTATAGACCCCCTGTAGAATCAGTAATCAGGAACAAGACCCCTGACAGGGCTGCTTTCCTTCCCTGATGGCAACTGAATCATTGGTCTGGGCTCACAAGGGTCTGCATCAAGTTGAATGCTGAGTCAACTGCTAACCATTTGCTTTTTGGATAGTATACTATCCAATATTTAGTTCCATTTTATATGAGGGCATGCTTACTGTTGTTGATATATAACAATCACTCGTTTTCTGTCTCTACACATCCCTCATTTTAATTTGGTTTCCAGTGAAAACTTGTACCTAAATGTGACTTTCTATTTTGGATCCGTTGCACCTTTTTATTAGCCATTCATGTGTAACAGAGGGACTCAATTTTTATATACAGAAAGCAACCTTACCCAGGAAGACAAGGCCCACATTCTGCATCATTCTTGCTGTCCCCTGGAGTTAGGACAGTAGCCCGGAAAAAACCCTCGCAATCTTTGTGTCTTCTGCAAATCTGGTAGCCTCCTTTTGAATATTTGCCAGACTGGCATGGAACACAGCCAAAATCTTCATCTTTAAAGCCATAACCACAGCTCTACAATTATACAAATTACATTTTGTATTTTGTGTAATACATTTACCTTACTTACAATGCTTATGCAACAACTATATTTGGTCAAATGTTGATCAGGTTTATGTTTCTTACCATATAGGGTTCTTCCCCAGGCTCACATTCAGGGCAGCTTTGGCACATGCCAGTTGTCTGATTATAATATTCATTTTCACCACAGTTACCATAATCTGCATGCACAGAGCACAACAGGGACACCTAGAGAAAAAAAAACACATCAGTTACAATGAACCAAATGCATGGACTTGCATTTCTACATTCAATGAAATTAATTGTGGCGATCTTTATTACTGGCAAGCCAAACAAATCTGTTTTTGTTTAAGATACCATGCAATACATTGTCCAATATGGTGGATGTTCAGCTGATTGCTGTGGAGATGTTCTTATAAATGTATTTTATAAACTCTATATAAACTCTATATAAAGCTTTAAAAGGCTGGCCCACGTCAGCTTTTGCATTGCTTAGTAAAGCTTAAGATGTTTTAGCTAGCCTTTTCTTAAAATGTACTCCATGCTGATAATCCCTGTTAGGTGAATTGTAATTATTTCTTCCATACATAAATTATAATCAGGAAAAGTTCAAGTTAATCTGTTACCAACAAATGCTACACCATTTAGCTCCCAACTGACTTACTGTGTTTGGGGAAGCTAGATAAAGAGTATTTAATTGCATGCAAAGCTTATTTCCTCAATGTGGAAGGACTACTGAAAACTGAAATATAAAGTTTTGTTCCAAAGTAGAAACAATATGAAGTGCACAAAAAAAACGAGATCCGATTCTGTGAGATCAGTTGCATTAAATGGGCCCTCTTCTCCTCTTTTATTGGTTATTGTTTGCGTTGTGTGTAATTAGGTACATTCAATGTATAAACCCATTTTATATATACATGTTGTTATAATTAGTAATAATAATAACAATAATAAATACACTTCATACCCTACTGACACTGGATTGGACATCCACAGATTTATTCATGTAGTATTAATATCAATAAAATAATGGGATCTGCTTTCAATTGTTCATTTGGGACATGGAGGTACTATTGTTATTGTAACATAAATGCCAATATTGTCACAATAAACTTATGAGACACTGCCACTATTTTGTCTCAATGTATCAATAAGTGTTACTTTCCCATTACTTTTAAATGATCCCTTCTCTCCTTTTTAGGTGTGATTCCTACTGCAGATTTCAGTATCTATTTAAAAGACTTCAACTGCCTTGGAACCCAACTTCTGGGGAAGCCGCAAATGAAAGTCTGCATTGTTTACACAGTGTTTATATGAGCTGTGAGTCCCAAGCCTAGCTGAGCACTCCCATTTGCTTTGTTCAAAAGTAATTGGTCTATTACAGATACTCATCAGGACCATATGTAACAAAATAGTTAGATGATGGCATTTCCATTTCTCTGAAAGAGACTGGAGAATGTCAAACATTTCTTTTTATCCTATGTTATTCTGAAGTACTAATTCCTTTTACATTAACATCGTGTACAATGGGTGTTTTTGCTTTTTTTTTTATCTAGGTTGATTTTGCCTTTCTAAGGCTAATGACACAACAGGCTGATTTTTTATCAAGCCAAGAGGCTTCATAAAGGGCCTTGTGAGGCCCGAAATTTTGCCATTTTTGGTTAATTTTTATGTGGAACAGGCTGGTTCTTGCCCTGTGGATAAATTGAATCAACCCCTACACCCTGATCAATCTACTCCTGCACCTGAAGCCTGCAGCCTGGGTGCAGGGACACGGGGTGGATATTGGCACCTAAACATGTGACTGTGCAGAATCAGCCTTGTATGGCCATAAGCCTCTCACATCAATAAGAGTTTTATTTGTCAATGAAAAGAAAGAGTCTGTTTCCAGGGCTCATTGCATGCTTTTGGTATGTTCTAGCTTTTCAACTAGACAGATTGCTGCATGGAAGGTGCCTAACTGATCAGCTTCATTGTGGATATATGCCAAAATGTACAGTGATAAGAAATTTTTCACTGATCCATAACACGATTCCTGATATTTAAATACAATAAATGTAGCATGTTCAAGAACCATTCCTACATAATTTACCTGACTTTTGCAAACTGTAGAGAGTAAGAGTTCATATGTAATTAGTCATAATGTTTTTGTCATTCAGTCTTGGGGAGTCTCAGAGACCATAAATACATGTTTTTTTTTAATTAGCAGAAGATAATTACCATTAGAAAGCGGAATATATGGGTCCATTTTCTGTCACCTGGTTGGTTCATGCTTTTCCGGGGGTTTGTACCTGTAGGGAAAGCATATTATGGTTTGATTTCCAGAAAAACTTGAACTATGATGAACATTATGAAGAGGATCTAAAGGAGACTGCAGAGAGACATGGTGATGCAGAGGAAGAGGCTACATTTTGCCAAAGACTTTCTGACTTTCTTACAATACAATAAATAGGTTAGAAATTGGTAACCATGGGCCCTGAGCTGGTGCTCCTCTTCAAAGCAAAACACACCAGCCCAGAGTACCTCTTACAGGATCATTGTGCCTCTGTTTTTATCCAGTTAAGCTGCCTACTAACTTAGTTTCCATATATCCCTTTTTGTGGTCAAGCACTGACATCTGCGCAATACTGTAACATGGGCAGCTACACTCTACTGCTCATGAACTGGAACAAGGGATCACTGGGAAATAAATCAAAGTTTGAGGTGCAGCACTGCCATAGACAATTCCCTTTGCTGAAAAGCGTACTGGCCAGGGTCCAAGGTTAGTCATTATATTCACTGGGGGTGCCTAACAAATTGATAAACCAATGAATTGTGGCTTTCCTTGTCATTTAAAAGGGTGCCAACTAGAAAATGGCTGCAGATATTTGATTAGTGAAACAAATGCACATCAAGCAAGATAAATAATATTGGAGAGCACTGATTCAGACAGCTGAAGTAACAGTATGAGTTGTGAAATGTTTTCAAGATCACTCAGAGCTGTGAAACGCTTTTATGATTACTCGGTCTAGTAGAGAAATCTGTAGACTTCACTATTAGATACGGCATATCATGTCCTGAATGATTGAAAACTGCCAAACAATAGGTCTCGTATCTAGCACATACATCACTCACACAGTAAACACTGGAAATCATACCAGAATAACTTCTACACATTCTACAATTGCATCTTTTTTTTTTTAAGAAATGCATGCACAGTTGCATTAATTTTGGCAAATTGGACACAGCTGTTGACAAACTGAACTGAACTGAATCAAGTTCACTGTCGTTTCCTGCTGCAATGATGCTGGAATTCATCCATGAAAAGATGCAATGTGGAAAAAAATATTGCCCTTGAAGCTGTACTTTGCTCCCTGCAGTTGGGCGTGAACATACATGTGCCCTTATGTATACCATATTCCAGGGGTGCCCAAAAGTTAGATTGGGATCTACCAGCAGACCTTTAGCTGGTGATCAGTAGATCTCAAGACACTGCCAATAAACCATTTGTCTTAATTAGCCTCCTTTTTCATGCTTTTCATTCAGATATTTATTATGTTAAAGTTACATAAGAAATAGTTGTTTGTTAAATATTGCAATATACATTTTCTAAATCAGTATTTAAGTAATATTGTCCATGCAACAGAATGCTAACAATGATATTATGGATGTAGATCATAATGGGACAATATCACTACCCAAGCAGTAAAGTATGAACACTCCTGCCATATTCCATCCTACCAGTTTCACAATACACTCTTGGACAACATCAGTTATACTTTGTCAAGTTAAGTTTCTTTTCTAAGCCTATTGCTTCCAGAACTCTCTCATTCCTTGTCAGCTGGATTTTATCATAATGATCATGCCCTTGAAACCAGATTGGAATGATGCTGTATCTCACAAAAAAGCAGTAATGCAATTACTGAAACTACAAATCATTCAGTTGTTCCCTCTAACCATCAAACCTTATACATCACTCAATATAATCCTGCCACCCCATAAACTTAGGTCCATAGCTCTGCCCCTACAAATACAGGTCTATCAGGAACCATATTATTTACACAAATTCTGGCATAATTCCCTGCTCAGCTTTTCAATGGGTGATGAATAATTATGAGTATTGTTTCCATAATGAAAGCATATAATCTGTGTATAGAAAAACAATTGTATCCTTGAATTGTTTTTTCTATTATACTAATTAGCAGTGCTGCTCACAGAACAACTGTCTTCAACAGTGACCTCTTTATACAGCAAAGCCACAGCAGGATATTGTGGTGCAGCGAGGACATCCTCAGGGCATTAGGTTGATCCCAGGTGCACATCAGAGGGGCTCCAGTATTTAGCAATTGCTACCCACGCGTCTAGTCACCCCATAGTATAGTAACAACTCTTACACTGCCTGCAGCCTTCCTGTTATTTCATACCTTGATAAGAATGTGAGTTTTCAGCAAAGTTCTAGAAGCACTTTGTGAATGTGAATCTATTGGGGGGACTATGGGATTTTCACGGGTACTTTGTTATATCCTGATCTGTCTTTTCTCACAATAAGTAGTTATTGACCCATTTGTATGTGTAAAATACTTTTCTATCTATATATAAATTTTGTCGAAGGCTTTAGCACACACATTAGAAGGTGCGTACCTGGGTGCAATCCAGAGAGTAGATATCCAGTATCAAGAAAGGCTGAAGCACACCAGGATTTTTTCAGGAACTCAGCTTGTTTGTTTGATCAAATTAGATTGTAAGCTTAATGGGGGAAAGCGCTAATGTGATTAATGTTTCAGCTCAGTTGCACAGCCTTCATCAGGGTCACAGACACACCTAAATATACCCTAAAACCATCCAAATATATAAAAATATAGACTAATAAATAGACCCAACGTTAAGCCCCTCCAACCATAGCTATTCAACCAATCACAGGTAACTAGTTGATAGCTGAACAGCTGAGACATTCACTGTGCACTATATCTATTCTTCTCTTGTAGAGCCTCAAAGGACCAACGTAGTGGCAAAGTAGAAAGATAAAGTCCTTTCTCAGCATTAACAGAGTTATCCAAATGTGCTAAACTTATCAGTGGGCATAGCATATTGAGTAGACCACAATCTGCAGCCATAGCTCAGTCCTGGAACTATAATGGTCAGTGGCTGTTGAGCTGTGCTGGGAGTTGTAGTTTATGTACAAAGGACAGCTTGAAGAACAGTGTTTCTTTGTCAAGAGATGGACTAATTATTAACATGCTCAGACAACTGTCAGATTGTGTTTTAGATCTAAAATTAAGATCAGAGGAATAAGCTGCTATTGAGTCTGAGCAGTGATCTGATGTGGGTAAATTCTTTGAAGAATTCTAACTTTCTCTGAGGCATTGCATTTAATTTTTTTTCCATGTTATGAAACATGAAGATTGTTTATAAAAACCTGTAACTCTGAAACACTTGTTCAGAAACAAGGTGGTTGTATTTTGCTTTTAGGGCAGACATGCTCTTATAAATCCTAGATACAAAGATAATAGTCCTGTACAATGCAGGATTTTCCCATGGGCCCTGTATATTGCCAGCCTAATTCAGGAGAAAAGAAATGGAGTAGGTGCTCCCTGTATTAATTATCCAGTATTTGTGTTTTTCTTAAATAATTTGAAAAAAATCTGATTTTAAGAGACATTAACAAAATAACAGGAATTGATAGAAACCAAACATTATTTTTCTGTTGCCACAGGGAGGCTTGATATTCATATTCACATTAGACAGTGATGAGGACAAGATCCAAGATTCTATTTCAGAAATCCTTTCTAGCTGATAAATAAACTGATAAACTCTTGTGCCAATGGACAATTAGCCCACTGTGTTAACTAGTGTTGTAAGACAAACATTTTAATTAGCATTTAATTAAAACAAACTGCAGACATATCTATGAATAATATAGTGACTAAAATACCCCCTCTTGTAAATTATAAGGATATTATAAGTTACAGAGGACTTTCATGAACATATAAAAACATGAGGCCGAAGGTTACTAATACCCCATATTTTGCAACTGGGGGTACTTTATTATAATCAGAACTCACTGTTTATAACCAATGACATCAGAACTCACTGTTTATAAGGATATAATTGACAAGATATTCACAGCTTTTATGTATTTTATTGATATAACACACAAAAGCCAGGAATATCTTGTAAATGATATCCTTATAAATGGTGACTGTCATCAGTTATAAAGGGGGAGTAGTGATGTAATTTGTGTCACTAAAACTTATGTATCATAATAAATAAAGTACCCCTTGTTGTAAAATATGAGGATATTAGAAGTAACCTCAGAGTCCATGACCTGTATAAAAACAGCCTTCGGCCTTGTGCTTTTATATGGTCATGGAAGTCCTCTGTGACTTATAATATCCTTATATTTTACAATAAGGGGTACTTTATTCACTAAATATCAATAATATTGGCTCACTAGTACTTTTATACATGAGCAGTAATTCTGTTTTGAATTGGAGTAGAACTAATAAGTGAAAACCTTGCTGGCCAGTAGCCAGTGGCAGTGGCCACACTTCTCAGTTACGTGATCTAGTATTTCTTCCCAAGGGGGGATGAGCCTGTTGATAGCATTTTGTCCACCCCCATAAAGCTGCCTCTAAATCCAAAGATAAAGTTATGTGAAAATTTGTTTTGTGGGTGTGTTAGGTGTGTGGGAGTGTAGACTGTCCTGACATTTTTTGTACCATGGTGATTACTTGTTGTACCATGGCGATCAGACAGGTTTGAAGATATCTGCCAGCTAATGATAATTTCTCTGCATGTATTGCCTATCTGACAATATCATTGGTTAGTTGCCGGTCACAAGATGCACCGTAGGATCATTTGTACAATATGAGGCTACAATCTGTAAATCTTTGGCCAGTTTAAGACTGAATTCATGAAGTCCTTGTGATTGAACTGGGCGTAACAAGTGTTAGCCTTGTGTAGAGTGTACGTGTGAGTGTGTGATAGGGACCTTATAGTATACAAGCTGCATGTATCCTAGCATCCACTCATATTTATATAAAGAAGCCCACTGTAAAATGAACAGATTCATGCATACAGGTTATTTGTGGCACTTTTCGAAAGGACATATCTTCCAGAGGAAATATATTTAGGTAACACCCCAAGAGCACAAAGATAATGGACTGTTTAAGGTTTAAACAAGAACACTAACAAGGCATCTTAAAACAGAGAATGGGGAAAAGTTATTGATACTGTAAAAGCACTAAGCTATATCTTGCCAATTAAGGAGGGAAGAAGCAGAAGATGACCAGAACCAAGGGAACAACACAAGAGTGATGAATACACAAATACATAGAATTGCCTTTCAGTTGATGTGGGTAGACCTATATATCAAACGCATTCAAGAGGCATGGATAAAAAGAAACTTTAAGGGTTCAAAACAAAAATGTAATTAGGTCTATGGCACATTTTAACCTGGTATATATCCCTATTCACCTGTCGCTGCTTCTCATGGACATGTAAGGGAAACACTCTGTCTACGGCAGACGGCAAAGAGAGTGCAGCTGATATTCTTTCTGAAAAGTATTGACATAGCAAACAAGACATTTCAGTGTTGTTGTTTTCGGCCTGAGCACTGCAGCATTCAGAACATGCTAGATGGACCAATTGGCTCTTTTCTGCTGTCAAATTGTGGGCCAGATTCAATTCAGTGAGGAAAAGGGTTATTAAGGGTTATTAAGTGAAAATTCATGGACGAGATTCAATTTGATATGCAATTCAATTCAGAAAAACTTATCTCACAGTTTATCATGTAAAGTCTATGGGAAAAAAACTGGAACTGAATTTGGAGAAATGTTTTTTCTCCTCCAATTGAATCTCGTCCATGAGTTTTCACATGATAAACCAGGAGATAACCTTCTCAATTAACTGAGTCTGGACCTTTATGTGAAAAAAAAAACTTGCCAATTTGCAACTGATTTGTATCATCAACATTCCATGTGTTGTGGCCTCTAAATAGTTCAATTAGGAAAACAACAAATGAATGGGACTTGTGTAATATAATGTTCCGCCTTTGCTACAGATCTAGTAATCCATAGCAACCAGTTAGCAGGAAGCCTGTATTGTTCAGATGGAAGCAATCATGTGATCGGTTAGTAGGTACATTTTATTACACTATGCTTTCACAGGTGCAGAATATTCAGTAATATAGAGGCTTCAGGCCCTGTGGCTGCTGGGCAACACAGATATATATAGGTAGCTTATTGAGAGTTGTGGTTGATGTGCAATGTTTTCATATGTGTATAAAACATATTACTTTCTTCAGTGTTTGTAGGGATAAGAGGAGTGGTTTGGGGCTATATAGATTGAACATTGGGTTGCAGTTGTCAGTTAGTGCAGTGTGAGATGACCAGTACAATAAAAGCAATCTGTTCAGGCAGTTAAATTAAAAGCTAAACAGTATCTTCCCTTTCCCCTTCCATTTCATTAGAAGAATACATTTCCCAAAATAAAGCCAAGTGTACTAATTTTATGCAAAGTACACACTGCACAGGAAACAATGTGTTTAATATTAATTGTACATTCTTTGGCTGCATCAGATACCAATAAATGACATAATGTTGCCCGCGCCAAAGGTGTACTGTAGACTCTCTGCCAGAGATTCAGATAAGAGTTGCAAGGGAGAGGAAGATCTCTCTCTCTCTCTCTCTCTCTCTCTCTCTCTCTCTCTCTCTCTCTCTCTCTCTCTCTCTCTCTCTCTCTATATATATATATACACATATATACTGTCCACTGTGAGCAGCAAACATGTCACATAGTGCTGGGGCCTTTCATTTAACATGAACTATAACTCACAGATTCATTCAATAGTTTTTACAGTTTGGGGGGAACTGGGAGGTAGTGGGACGACACAAACATTTTTATCAGAATAAACATTTGAAATAAAATCAAACTACTTTACCAGTTTGTCTACAATTAAAGGGGAAATATTTGCAAGATTTTACTAGGTATCAGATAGTGGAAAGCGATGTCTTCTTAGTTTGTAGCTCAGACCATTTTATACTAGAGAGTAGCCTACTTTAATACAGCATGCAGAAGGTTATTAGACAAATTTCATCCACATATTTTAAATTGAAAATGATTGCACGGCCACGGGTCTTCAGGTATACTTTCCCAGCCAGGAGCTCTAGGGTTGCATGCTTGTATACTCTTGAGAAAGATCCCTGTGAGGGATCGAAACGTGGAGTTAAATAAAAAGTTTTTCTTTATTTTGCCTGAAAAGCCTGTGAGTGCCGCCATTCTTCACCTATATATATATATATATATATATATACACACAGTTTGATTCAAGAAGAATCAGTGCTTGCACTTTTTGTTATCAGCTCTGTTGGTCCAGCCCACCCACCCTTTTGTGTTGTATGTAATATTAGATAATACACATTACATAAAACTACCGTAAATGGTACCAAACAGCAGACTCAGCGAGCATTATGCGCATATGCATGTAGGGCATTTTCATATACTGGAATTGCTGTCCTTAAAGTGTTATTGACAAACCTTGTGTGCTTTATTGCACGTCTCACTTTTGTGGTCAAATATGTGACAGAAGGTGGGTGATAAAACATGACTAAACTGAAACACATTCAATCCACCCCTTAATGCCAAACATTAACTAAACCCTATTTTAAATGTCTAAATTCCTGCTAGTTAACTGAATAGAAGGATGCTGAGAGCTGTAGTTCTGCTGGCCTACAGTCTCACTCTATGCAACGCATGACTGAAATATTCCTGTAAAGCACTAAATACTAATTCAGACAGACAGGCAGGCTTTTATGCTGTGGCACAACAATACTTACACAAATAATTTAAGGAGCAGATGCAAAGATCCAGGGCAGTCAGCAGCTCAGGCATTAATCCAGTGAGTTTGAGATTTAACATTAGAATCATTTTCCTTTTATTCTCTCTGCTCACTGGTGAGGTGAGGGATGTGGGAGCCCTGCCTACATTCCACCCACAATGTAAAAAAGGGTTCTGGAAGTTCTGAATTAAGCACACAAAGGTCTTTGAGAAAAGTAGCTCAATAATACAACCTGCAATTAATTTGGTGTTTCAGAAACCATGTGTCCTTAACGTGTTACACTACTGGCAACCATTGCCTTAGGGGGGGAAGCTGGCATAGCGGCAACATCATTACTGTTTATTGTGGTTTCATTGAGGTTTATTTCACAGCCTGCCTCATACACTGAATGAATTCCTGCAATTAATACCTTTTAAACAATTAATACAGAAAGCATACAGAAGCAACAAATTAAAAGGAAGGTTTGGCACTCTCATAGACTGTGGTGGATAAAAGAGAATAGTTCCTAATCCCTCCAAGTTAACTGTCCCAGAGACAGATAGACGGACAGAATGATATATAGGTAGACATACAGATAGAATGATAGATATATAGACAGATGATTGCTATATAGACAGCTGATAGATAGATAGATAGATAGATAGATAGATAGATAGATAGAGACAGACAGACATGCTGCTATGACAGACAGATATAGATAGATAGATAGACAGATAGAGTAGATAGATAGATAGATAGATATAGACAGACAGACAGATATAGATAGATAGAAATACAGATAGAATGACATATATATAGTGAATAAAGTACCCCATCTTGTAAAATATAAGGATATTATAAGTTACTGAGGAGTATCATGACCATATAAAAACACGAGGCCGAAGGCCGAGTGTTTTTATACAGGTCATGGAACTCCGAGGTAACTTCTAATATCCTCATATTTTGCAACTGGGGGTACTTTATTTATTATAATACACAAGTTTCAGTGAGTCATGTGACAGAAATGACATCAGAACTCACCGTTTATAAGGATATCATTTACAAGATATTCATATCTTTTGTGTATTATATATATATATATATATATATATAACTAGACTGATGAGAGATTGTTAAACAGGTAGATAGATACTGTTGATAGCCTATTTTAATGTAGATATATATTTTCAAAAGAAAATTTTTAGAGTCAGTATCACTTGACACTTGAATGGGGGAAAAATAAACAGTGCTTACTAGTGTTGGGCCATGAATAATCAGCATAGTTTCTGGGTATGTAAAAGTAGGGCTCTACTGTAGATAGACAGAATGAAAGCTAGAGGGACAGCTAGATGATAGACAGATAGATAGATAGATAGATAGATAGATAGATAGATAGATAGATAGATAGACAGACAGACAGACAGACAGATAGATAGATAGATAGCCCTGGCATTGGAAGATGATGCACAGAAGTCTTTCTGGGAAGAAGGAAAATTTACCACCTTAAAGGGAATAAAATGTAATGGACCTACCAATATGATTACTTAGTGGAATACATCCAACAGCAGAATCCACACACATTTATAATTTAAAGGCACCACACAATGCAGAGCAAAACTAATATTAACAATATGTACAACATAAGTTATATATGAATATGTAGAGCAATGCAGGATCTGAATGCCTCTGAAAAATGCTTTGTTAGTCAGCACAGAATGTACAGCAAAGTTGCCTCTTCAGAAGTGATGTTGCGTTCAATATAGGATTTACAAGAGGTGCATAATGGTCTTTGGTATATCTGAAGGAAGATGTCACTGTTGAGGTGTCAGCTTGTCCTCATCTATGTAACATACACTTCCATAGTGTCATGTATCAATACACCCTCATTGCTTTATTTTCTACCTTACTCGATAACAGTAAAAAAACCTTCACACTAAAGTCATGCTTATGATGATGATGAAGATGATGAAGGTTAGATTATTGCTAAAGTTGGTGAGAACCCAATCCCAAGTGTCAACAATCAGAGCAGCGGTAACAAAATCAGAAAAGCATACTGTATGTGTCAATGCACAGCTTCTATTCAAAAGACAAAGAAACATGGACATTACTTGATTGTGATAAATAGTGCAGGGCTCTGAATATGAATGATAATTGCACATGGGTAAACTGATTATTTGGAAGTTCAGCAGTTCTTATTTCTGTACTGTTTACTTTCCAGCTATCTTATTCCAGTTCCAGATACATGTGTTAGGTAGATAGGGTAAACAGCTTATGCTGACAATGAATACAATGCAGCCTGCTTTGACCCTAGAGGTCTGGAGGTTTTCTTCTGTTAGTACAATGTTTAAAAAAGCTCCATCCAGACTATGTTGGTTTGAAATCCAGATGCTATGTAAAATAAAAAAAAGGAATGGAACTTCCAACAAAGTGAAGTTGCTTCTGCTTGTAGTGCAATTCTAATTAACGACAGGGTTTGGAGAAATAGCCTTTGTTCACTGTTGTTGAAATGAGTGAAAATGCTAATTCTTAGCACAGGTGGTGGGACCTTTGAGGAAATAATGCACAAGATGGGCATGTCTGGGGATGTTTTAACTGAAAACGTTTGAGAGTGGCTTTATCCACAAAGGAGGACTGTAGTATTTAAATACTGGAGGCATTATGTGCCCCGTGCCACTGATGATTCATATATAGTATGGTATATAGAAATATAGTTGCGCATTTTAAATAATGTCAAGCGTTTAGGCATCTGAACATTAATTGTGGGGATCTTGTGTTAATGAAACACTAAGGGGCCTATTTATCACAATTTCTATCTGTGGGTTTTTTCACATGAGAAAAAAGCGTGGCTAGAAACTGTGAATGGGAGTGGAATAGTCTGCATTTATTAAAGAAAAAAGCCAAGAAAAATCATCAGAAAAAACTCACAAGTAAAATCTGGCAAGGTTCAATAAACATTGTGAAAAATGTTGTGAAAAAGCGCAAGCTGGAATAAGCTGTCCTGTGTTTTTTTTTTAAGTTAAGAGGAAAAAGTTGCAAGTGTTTTATGGATTTCTTTTGGTGTTTGCACCAAAAAAAAGAGTGCAGCATGGTCTCTTTTGTGTTTGCCGACGTGAAGCCTAGATTTAGTACAGGCATGGGACCTGTTACCCAGAATACTTGGGACCTGGTTTTTTTTCAAATAAGGGATCTTTCTGTAATTTCTTCATTTCTTCATAGCTTAAGTCTACTAAAATACAATTTAAACAACCAATAGGATTGTTTTGCCTCCCATAAGGATTCATTATATCTTAGCTGTGATCAAGTACAAGCTACTGTTTCATTATTACAGAGAAAATGGAAATGATTTTTACAAATTTGAATAATAACAACGAATGCCTTTATTGTTAAAAGTATGGCTTTCCAAAACTGATAATATGCCTTTGGAAAATTCAGAGCTAATTTAGGGTCAAACTGCTGGCAAGTGAGCTTAGTCTAACTTTCCTTACTGATTTAGATTACTGATTTAGCTGTACCATGAGCAAACAGAATTCTTCCAATCAACTTTTTTTTTGTTCCAGCACATTAAGGGGCAAATTCACTTAGAAGTGAAGCTGCGCTAGCGCAGCGTTCGCCGCACTTTGCGGCACTTCCCCTGGCGAATTTTCGCCAGCGCTTGTCTAATTCACTAAAAAGCGGTTACGTTCATCAGCGAACGGTAGTGAAATTGCGCTAGCGAAAATTTGCCAGGCAAAGTGCAGTTGCTCTAGCGAAGGCTAATTTGCATATGGTGGGAACTTGTAAGTATGAATGGAGTAATATGTTACAGTTCAAATATTACACTACATGAGCCCAGGGAACCCTAATAAAGCGTGATCTAGTTGTTTTATTGCCCTACACATGTGCCCCTAGTCTAGTATATTTGCCCTATGTTAGGAAATTAAGGGGGGGAGCAGGGTACCCAAAAAAATTTTTTCGTTCACCCTACGCTAAGGAAAAAACGCCAGCATTTTTTTCAACTATTTTGGGACTTAGAAAAAATTTCAACTTTTTTTTACAAAATCTCCTATCTAATCTATTGCACTTCGTCTGCTCTAACCTGGCGAAGTGAACTCTGCCGAAGGGGCTAACGTTCAGAAAAATGACTTAAGGTGCGAAGTTGCGCTAGACTACATCGCTGGCGAATTTATGGACTTTAGTGAATTTGCCCCTAAGTGCTTTCTGTATGGGGGGTAGGAAGCACGAGGCCCTGTTGGTATTTAGTTCCACCAGTTAGTTATGATTGTCTAATGATTATCATGACCTGAACTATTTCATTAAAAATACATATGGACTTATTCTTGTGATTGTCAAATATTAGATTTTAATCAAAGAGTCCATAATTGTGGACCCATACTTAGATAATGTGAGAGAAATACTGTAATTAGTCTTTGCCATTGCCATGTGTTTATCAAGCTAACTGAGGAGAGGTTTATCATCTAATAGATTTCAATGGGATGAAGAAGCTGATGAAATACCTTCATTTCATCCCACAATGGTTCTATGGTGTGATCAGCTTAAAAGAAAAACTTTCTTCAATAAAAAAAACTATAAATCTTGTTTTCTAATTAACCCACAGGAACAACACAGGCCATTTTAATGGACCTTAGTAGGACGGAAGGAAGTATATATTTCCCAGTTTAATTTAGACTTGAAATGAAAAGTTGCTAGAGTGACTGACTGATTGTGTAAGAATTGGTGGCGACACTTATTCCATTTTTAACTTATGCACAAAACAGTGATGGTTTGTCAGGAAACAGACAATGCTTATGAAAACTGCCAATGTTTTACTATATGGAGCATACATGTCTGTGTGGAATGTCCAGTAAAACATGAGGATTCTCTGAAGGAATGGCTGAATGTACTGTAGTATAATATCCATTTTTTGCTGTCAGTCACAAGTGCCACTAGGTGGCAGCAAGAAAGCACTACCAGCAAGGAGAAAATTCTCTTTACTGCACAAAGCACCTTTTTTGGATATTTTATTAGGTGGTTTAAAAGACAAATCATTTATTGGCATGGGAGAGTAAATTACCAACAAAGCTGTTGTGATTAATAGAGCGTAGCAGGCTTCATTAGTTTTCTCTAATGAAACCAAAGGCAGTGCAAATGTTTATCAGCCGGGACTGGAAGTGAGCAAAGACACTTCTCATATTCAGTTCTGCAGCCTTTATACACTTCATCTTCCATCACAATGCAGAAAAAAGCCTTATTATTCTACAATATACTGTATGAGGAAGGAATCAAGTAACACATTAACTGGCTAAGCAGGCCAACATTACTGGGGGTGTTGCAGCCCAGATGGTATAGTCTGATATAGTCTGCAAGGTCTTTTAAGCCAGGAGAGATGTCTGATTGCAAATATAGGCAGTAATTTAATAAGGGGGACATATTGGCTGATTAATAACAAATGATTAGCATGGTTGTGAGAATGTAGCCAACTTAGTGCTTTTATTACATTAGGATCAGTTTATGCAGGGTACAAATGTCTTCCCTTGAGGTGCATGAAACAGGCTGTAGAGGGCACAATGCAAATGCAGGATGCAAAGGATAACTGATTTTGCCTTCTATGCCCATTATGCACCAGTGAACAATAGTATTGCTTGGTCTATAAATCTGCAATAAATGCCCTGGACATGAGCTTCCCCAGACCTGCTAGGATAGAATTGCATGACTGGTTTTTCTTTAGCAGGGGCTTAACGACAGCGGAAGCAGACCCTGAGGATGCAAGGGGGGGGGCCCATGAAGTTTAGGGGCCCCATGAGGCCCTAATTCATATACAATTTCAATAAATGTTGGTAAAACAAGTTGGGGGCCTGAAAAATAATTTGCAGCGGGGCCCAGTAATATCTAGTTATCCCACTGGTCTTTAGGGACCTTGCCTGTATCAAGATATGCTTCACTCTGGTATTATAGTAACCTTAATTTAAGAAGTGAGAATAAATCATAAATAAAGTAAAATTACAGAGTCACGATTTTACTTTGGGGTTCCCAGCCGTAACGTACAGGGACTCTCCAGAGCAAGTCTCTCCTCGCATCAGCACGTTTGGATACTTTTACTAAAGCAGGAGGAGTTTTATAATTACTAATTGATTGATCCACCCATGCTCACTATTAGTATATCCTAAAAATCCCCCATTCTTTTTTTTTTTAATTTAGTGACGGTGGAAAAACCTGGGTTTGCAACAGTAGCAACATTTCTTGCCAGTGCTTGTACAGTCTCAGTGCTGACTCCTAGCAGAAAAACAAGTTATTGCACTTCAAACATTTTGGATCACATACTCAACTTTGTTCTCATGGCAGCAAATTGAACCTGAGAATCAAGTTTACAACCTGCCATTGTGTAGTACTTTAGGAGAACATTTCACTCTTTATTCAAGGAGATTAATGGAACACCTTAACAGCATGGGAAAGTCCTTGCTCTTCCTTACAGATATTTAGGACATCATTAGCCAAAACTGACATCTATGTGTGTATTCCACATTCTATATCCTAGTACATTTTACCCTGGAAACTGCTACACATTATTTTACCAGTATGAAATCAGACTCACAAAGCCACAGTTACATATTTCACAATCCATTTAACATAATGAAGACAGAACAGAAACATCTACAAATGGTTTAAATCACAGATAAAAACAGTTGGCTGGTGATAACGCAAAGAGTAAAGATAATGGGTTAACAACATCATAAACGGTCTTGACTGAAAGTACTGCCAGACTTAGTAAGGTCTATTAAGATATACCTTTAATCTCGGCCTCCTATATAGATCAGAATCACTGTGCATATACATAGGAATGAAACACCTTTTCTTTTTTGGAAATTTTAGAAACCAAATAAACATAAAAAGCAGTAGAAATCTGTGTAACTCAGGGTGAGTTTGCCCATTGCCGTATATATCCCTACCTTCTATTTCTAAGAATTTCTAAGATAGATAGAGACTGAACAGAGTAATACATCTTCCTCTCCACAGAACTGATGCAGCTCCTTCGCACACATCTTAATTGCTTTAAGTGCATGTGGAGTCAGTTGACAAATGTCCCCATAAAGCCACCAAAATAATATTAACAGTACATCTCATTACATTCACTAAGGCGTTTGCACAAATATATTAGCTCACAGGGTGTCATTAATTGCATAAGGGACACTTTGGGAAAGCAAGGTACGGAAAACATAATCCTTTAACTGCTTTTTATTAAAATGAAGTTATGCAAATTGCTTGACCAACAGATATTTCTTGCCAAATGTGAAACAGCAGCATTTCATTAAAATAAAAATAAGGTCAAAATAAATGAACAGGGAAAAAAAAAAGATGTATTATATTTAATGCAAGAATAAAGCAAAGGAAACAAGGAATGTGGAACTATTTGGCTATCACATTCTCATTGTAATGGCTTGCTTCATGCATGCTCCTGATTGAGGCTATATAACGAGGCCTAAGTGAAAGCCTGCAGCCAATCACAGGACAAGCACCATTTGCTCTATCACCAGCCACAAGTTTAGTCTAGCTTTTTTTAAATGTAATATCTTAACTGCCCCTACCTTAATAAAGAGGGGGTCCTATGTAAACCCTAGTTTTATGACCCCCTATTAGTTTTCTATGGGCTCATTGAACATAATTTATATTTTACTGACTGGTCACTATTGTTGCATATTTATGTATTTTTTCTGTGCTAGAATAATTCATTCTGGTGCAGAAAAAATTGTCCAAATCATGAAAATGGTACTGAGGTGAGAGAGAACTCTGTAGCAAGGCACACTGAGCATTGTTTTTGCAAGCTGAGAGAAGCTGATCCTTTCTCTTCCCCAGCTCCATTGCTCAGCACTTGCATACAGGCACAGGCAGTGAAAGTTGCCCGGAATTTGCCCCCTTTCGTGTTTTCTGGCCTCCATTCTGCGATGGGTGCCTGCATGCAAGTGGAAGCTGTGCAGAACAATGGAGCAAATCCACTACTGACGCCTAAAAAAATGCAGGCTGAGAGCAGTGGAGCCAACCCTGTGTGCCCTCAACCTAAACCCTAACCCCCACAGAGTACAATGTTGTTTGAATGCTCATAACAGTATAAACACACGCATAATGGCTATGGGCGCCACTATCTTTGACACCATCTTAAAAATGGCACTGAAGAGGAGAGGAGTTCCATCCGATGTTCCTTACAAAGGAGTCATCTATGAGGTGCAGGTAGGGTTGCCACATTTTACCGGCCAGGTGGCAACCCTACCTGCACCTCATAGATGACTCCTTTGTAAGGAACATCGGATAGGTGCAGGGCAGAGAGAGCAGTGCAGCAAAGGATTTGCTGAAAAACAGACCAAAATTGCAGTGAGGGGTAACATAAACCAAGGCGTACAAAAACATATTATCACCGGGAGGTCATTTGGTTGATAAGAAGCAGAGATTCTGAACAGCTATTTCTCATCTGTCTACATAACTGAGGAACCAGCTAATGAAGATTTCCTTATTTATAGTACCAAGTATAATAATAACTGTGACATAACTGTTGATGAATGGGTGACTCAGGAAGAAATACAAAAGAGACAAGAACATGTAAAGGTCACACATTACTATAAGTTTGTGACAGCATGGTTGTAGATGTAATAGATCTTGCAAGACTAATTTAATTGCCTTTTATGAGATGGAAGAAGGAACAGGCTGAAGGATAGATTACCAAGAGTGGTGGTAAATGGAACATTTTTCAATTGGACTAGTTTTGTTAGTGAAGTACCAGAGGGCTGTTTTAACTTGTTTACAAGTAGCCTTAGTACTGTCTCTACGAAATTACTACTACTTTGCAGAACATGCCAGTGGGCTTATGGTGTCCTATCCTTACAAAATGCCAACAGCATGGCCACACACCTTCTCAGAAGCAATGAAAACATGAGGAACAATTATAACAAATAAGCAAATTACTCATCCATCAAATTATCCATAATAATGTGAATACAATTCTGTATCATGTAAACTGATCTCCTTCAGTTCTAGGAGAATAGAGAATATGATGGTGAGTAAATATAATAGGCATCTCCCTGTAGGTAATATGTAAGCATATTCAGAGTATTCAGAGTAACCCTTCCACAACTTCACTTTGTATTTGCTCCCACTCTTAGTTTGCCTGTTGTGTTTTTCTATATCTCTCTTGTAGTAGCAGCTACAAGATAAACAATAGTGATAATTGGCTTTGTTAAAACGCTGCGTGTGTTTTGGCAAAGGCAATTCTGCTACTACTTGTCAAGGCTACAAAACAGACAATAGTGAAAATTGGCTTAGTTAAGATACTGCATGAGTTTTAGCAGAGGCAATTTTCTGTTTTTTTCTGTGGCAGGATATTTTGTAGCCACAAAAAGTAGCTGTTACTAGTAGCTCCTGAGCTGCTTGCTGAAGTGATGGCACATGAGAATATTCAGGGAGATTACTCGACCAGTGACAAATCTCCTCTACTGCGGGGCGACTAATCTCCCCAAAATGCCTTTCTGCCGGCAAGAATATTAATCTCCGGTAGGATGATATATGGATCGCTTTGGTTTTATGAAGTCGCCCGAAGTTTCCTTGTGAGGCAACTTCAGGTGACTTTGGGAAACAAAGTGATCCAAATGCCATCCCACCTGCAATTTACATTCTTGCCAACGGGAAGGCATTTTGGGTATATTAGTTGTCCACTGTAGAGTAGTTTTATCGCTGGCTGACTAATCTCCCAGTGTTCCACCACCCTAAAGATGATGATACCATGAACTTGAGCTGTAGAATTATGCTAAGTATAAAGAACATTACAAAGGCTGGCATAATGTTAGGGTGATGGCTCATGGGACATTTTGTTGCCCCTCTAGAAATCTGCACTACCCTTTAAATGTTTTCCCCGCACTTGATTCATACTGATGCCAAAACATTTCTTTGGCTATTTTGTTGCCCAAGCTTAATTTTCTCCAGCACTTCTCTTGCCCTTACATTGTTTCTCTCTAAATCATAATCATATGATTAACAGCTCAATTTACAGCCTGTTGAGCCAGTCACACCTCTGTGTTCTTCACTGCTAGACCACACACCTTTAGGGTAATAACACCCAGGGTGATCCTCATTTGAATTGGCACTACTGCTGGCAACAAATCTCCCACAAAATGCTTTCCCATTGGCAATGGGGAAACCGTGTAAGGCAACTTCATGTGACTTAGGAAAACAAAACTCCCTGTATGTTTTGTCATTGCTGCTTTACTTGATTGCCAATGGGAGATTTGTCACCTGCAGTAGTGACATTAACCTTGTGGCTAGGAGATTTTAACAATAGAAAGGCTATTGGCTGTGTAAATACATAATTCATATTTAAAAACAAAGATTATGCTTTAGATTTATTTCTAATTCTTAATGCTCTGAACCATGTTCTTCATATTATGTCATTTTTCAAATAAAGAGGCCATTCTAGGTATTCTAATAAAAATTGTTAATTACATAGCTGAGAAGAAGATTAATACATGTTTTTATTAGTAATAATTAAGTAATAGGAGGCGCCTAGGATTCTACTAGTATGAAACAATGAAAATATTTTATATTACAAAAGATTTATTGCAGCATATTTTATTAGTGAGCTAATAACATGAAAATTAATTAGGGTAGCATCTGAAACAAGTCATTTAACACATTTTCAAATCTTAAAGCACAACATATTAAAAAAAAGTTATGGGCTGTCAGGAAAATCACTTGTGTCCTTAATTCTCTAGCTCATAACATTGGTTCTTCATCTCCCTGCTGTCTATCAGATTGCTCTTCACTACATTTCTTTACTGATCTCATACGTTCTTATGGCTAAAGTGGGAATGATCATCTGAGATCTGTATGCATTATAACACTTTTAATTCTTTGCCCTTCTATTTTTGTTTACACCAGTATCTCATAGGAGACTTTGCCCTGCCCTGAGTGCCCTCAATCCAGATGGTACTCCAGGACACATAATGCTGTATATTAAGAATACACAAGAATTCGGTAACTCTGAATTAAGGGATTTCCTGAAAGCTCTCTGGAAATATAGGCCACACATGCCCAGCCTTTTCCACACACCAAAAAATATTTACTTCACTGAAATAATTCCACACTTCTTCTGTTGCTGTCAACCCATAATATGATATATGCATCCTTTCTCTAATCTGAATTAATTACTGCTTTTTCAGGTTGTGCAGTAACTTCCTGTGCCTGGACATTAGTTTATTTTGTAACAACACAAGCATTTCAGGCACTGAGTCCCTGGTGTTTGAAGGTAAGTCTTTGTTATCAGATTAGTGCAGCAGAATTTCTCTAACTCAGGAGGAAGCCAGCATACACCCTGCACTTTTATCATATTCCAGGCATTTCAATATAAAGAAAGACATGAGGCTTTACACAAAGCCTCGTCTCTCTCATGTCTGGAATGCACCTCCGCTGTTTGAAGAGATGACTTCGACCTGACACCTTTCTGTGCACTGTTGAGACTCGCCTACTGTTAACCGCAGACTCCCTGCCTCAGGGGCCTTCCTCTTATAACGACCTTCACAGTCTAGCTTAGAAGTGAGACAACGGGGCAAAGCTATTTTCTTATTAAGTTTTCTACTGAGTAAATTTTGTCTATTCTTTCTGAATTCTGAAGGGCAGCACCAGGTCTGGGCTGAGAATCAAGATGCCCTGACATTCTGGTACACAGAGACCCAAACAGCCCATGCAAAGGCCCAAACTGCATCCTACTAGTCCACTATATAGTGGATATCTATGGAAAGAGTCTAGATGAGGCTTGAAATGTTGCTCTGTAACAGGTCCTGAGCCATATGTGTCTAATAAAGGCTTTTTAAAGAAACTTCCTGAATATTTGGTGCTGTATCGCATATTGGAGGATGTCTATGGAAACTTACAACTTTGGCATTTTCCAAAATGTACAGATTGGCAGTCTGGTCCTGGGCAGCACTACAAAACTCCATGCAGTCCCAATGTAAAGGCTACTACCTAGAATCTTAATATATTAGAACCTATGCTAAGTTTCTAGTACAAAACTCTGTGAGGCCTATTTATTATGTTACGTAAAATTAGCCAAAAAAAGGTGCAAAAAGCTGTGTAAAATAAATAGCCAAATTTTCAAGCTGTGTGTTATTTTACACAATGCGAATGCCAGATTTTCCGCCAATATTTTACACTGCTTCAGACCCTTGTAAGTAAGTTCAGGTGGAAGGTGCATAAAAAATAATGCAAATTTCAACACAGTTTTTTACATTCGTGGAGAATTATTCTGCTATTTTTTACACCACATAATAAACATGCCCCTATGCCCAATGTAAAATCTTTTATGCTGGAAAAAAATGCGTAAAATGAATGGCACATTTGTAAAGCCATGCATTTTGTTTTTGCTGGAGGATCACTGTTTTTTCGGGCTAGTCCACACAGTAAGATTCAGGGAGATCGCCTGGTAACCAATCGGCGCTTCTTTGGGGCGACTTATCTCCCTGAATTGCTTACTGTGTCTAGCACCCGCTAAAATGTAAAGTATCCTCCTAAATTCACTCGCGGTGCTGCATTTTCCTAAGTCACTTGAAATTGCCTCACGAGGCTGGGGATTATATGGTAATGGACTCTTAAAATATCTATTAATTAACAATAGTTCTAGTTAACCTTGGGGTTGGAAATGTATATCATGCTTTGCATGCGAGTGAATACATGGGCTGCTTTGATTCTTTTGCCAGGGCTGCTTTTTCCTCCAAGTCCAGCCTTGGAGGTATGTGTTTGGCGCCCACACTTCGTTGTGCCCTAGGCACGTGCCTCTTATGCCTTCCCCTTGTTCCGGCTCTTCTACTTATGCCTGAGTCTAAAGGTGGCCATACATGATAAGATTCCGCTTGTTTGGCAACGCAGGGAGATATCAGGTTAATCTGATTGTTTGGCCCTAGGGTGTACTATTATCCATATTTGCAAACTCCCATGTGACTTTCTAATGTTAGGGGCCCACTAGAGATGCCCTTTCTACTCTCCTCTAAAACCATCCCTGTAGCAATTTTGAAGCATGTTTTGCACTTGCTGAGTAAAATTAGGGCCCTGATTCTGAAAGATCCTTAGTTACTACAAGTCATTACTACTAGTCAATAATCCAAGCAAGCATTTTCTCTTGTATCACGATCATTTGGCCAGAAAGCTTTTTCATTAAACTATATGGATGGAATTTTCTTTTCATAGCTGCCCCAACTCATATGAACAAGCACAAATATGCAGATAAATAAGGCTTCCTATGAGCAATAACATATTCAAAAAGTGTTTCACTGAAAGTTTAGTAACAAATAATGGGAATGTAATTCATTCATGAATAGAAAGCATATATCCCCTTTAACATGATTTATATAATGTGCACCTGGTTAATGCACAAGTAAAGAAATAAACAATCAGCCACCCCCTTCTTATTTACCCCTATTCTACTGCAGAAAGGAGTGCCGATCATCTTATTTTTGCAACTGCCCTCAAGCACAAAGTTGCATGGTTCCAGCTCAGTGCTCAAGAAAACTCTTGTTACAGTTACTTGTAAAAATAAGTTTTTTTTTTCCTTATTGATCTGAAAAGAAAACCAACTAAACCATAAAAGCAAAAGAACATCCTTGCTTTTATCCAACAACCTTTGTTTTCATAATACTTCACTTGTAGTTCTAGCTGAATAATAGTTCTTATTGGAGCAGATCAACACGGACGGAGTCTCTTTTTCTATTGCTTATCTGTTACCAAACATTATTTCTCCTACAGGTTTAGCTTTACAGAAGTATTTTCATTACAGACTGCATTTGACCAAAACAAAATATATAAAGGGAAAATATTCTATCTCAGAATATCTTCCATTTATTTCTACTGTGTAGACAGTAAAGTGTATGCAAGTAACTTACTGTGTGTATAGAACATTCCTTATTTGCATGGTTATTCAATGGGAATGGGGCATATGGTTCCAACTCAGTACCTAATAATTCCCTGAAGCTTAAGGGACACGTTAGGTTTTGTCACAGAGATAAAGACAAAAAATGCAGGAAATTCTTCTGCAAGGCTTCGTAATATAAATAATGCAAATAATTATTGTCGCAAGATGAGGATTGGTATTTTCTTGACTGATAATTATACCCCCATGCCACAATTGTATCAGATTCCATTAAATCTAAAGGGAAGAGAGAAATATCTCACCATTGTGCAGCTTTTGGATTTATTGCATGGAAAAAAGGCATTAAATGATGTCAACTTTACTGTGGATACAGAATGTACCCAGAGGGTGTGTTCCCTTGGCGTGCAGAATGAAGAACATATTTACATACCCACGGGTGCACATCCAGGATAAGTAATCCTTTAAATTTGATAAGGCCGCTACTCTAAGCACTTCTGCAATATTCATTATTTATTTTTTCAATTCCAAGATATTGATTTGTAATGTACTATTAATTTGACTCAATTTTGTTACAACAGCTCCACCTGCTGGTCATTTTGTTTTAGCAATTCTGACCACCAGGTAGTCAAGGAATTTGTCAGGAGAAAGAAAGAGAGCTGGTCTAATGTTCTTCTGGTTAGGAACAAATTAGACACCTTTCTCACATCTTTCCTAACCAGAAAAACATCAGACCAGCCCCATGTGGGGACCCATGATTTCATGTGTGCATAGATCACTACTGTATATGCACACATGAAATCATGGGTCCCCACATGTTTTTGCACATTGTTTGTGGCTTGTGATTTTTTAAGCGCCAGCAGGTCACCCAAAATTTTCACCATGCAATGGGGAGCCCACAAAAAATTTTCCTTCAGGGGGCCCGGCTCCCCCTAAAAGATATATCACTGTAGACCTGCGTTTGTAGGCAGGTGGTAAATAGCAGGGTATGGCATCAGCCTAAATTCTCCTACAAACTAACCAATTAATCAGCTGCTGCCGCTGCAGAAGTTTCCTAATGGCATCAGTGCAGACAGCCTTAATCCAGAGAAAATTATAGGACATTTGCAGAGCCTGGCACTACACAATAAACAAATGAACTGGTTCAGAGGTGAACTGCTACTACCTAATCATTACAGCACCACATAGTAACCATTTCTTTTTTCAATGATATACAGTATTTCAAAATTTTGATGCTAAATTGATAGAATACTGCAGTGTAAAGACAGAAGGACAGATATTAGATTAGAAACCACTTCTTTTAATCTGCAGCATGGAGCCATTGCAGCCTTGTGTATTCAAATTTAACCAACAGTGTTGCCTTATTTCCTTATATGGGAAATTGGTCCTGAATATAATTGTCAGTTTAAGATACTGTTTTGTGGCCAGAAACCACAGAATCTGTTAAGGCACTGGCAGCGGAATGATATCCATTTTCAGAGAGCTGCTGTCAGTGTTCTGACTATAATAACTAACATGTACGGTAGACATTCATTATATCACTCAAATGTGACAACAGATGACAGTTATAGCAATTTAAAAGACAAAATAAACCAGGTTGCAAAAGTTAAGACTGCTCGTTTATAAAATGACATACATACACTATAGACAATACACATACAATATTACACATTATTTCAGGGGTCAAATCATCATTGACTAGTTAGAATATTCAAACAATTGTGAAAATATGGCTAATGTTTTGTGTGCTCGTGTTTTTAAACTGACCGCCATAAGGTTTTAGCCAGGCATCTATCTAATAAATTGCCTATGAATTATCTATCGTTCATTAATGCAGATCATTTTAAAATGATTGCTTATTGTGCCTTTAGCATAATTCAGTGCACTAAGTTTGACTTGCATATTGTTCAATATTTATATAGCTGAATATGTTATCAACTTCATGGTGATTTGTGGATTTTTGGCAACAGTTTAGGTCAATGCATATTTCAGCTATATATAAGGGAATCATTTTTAGAAGAGATTGACCATAAATGTATGACTAAAACATGGGAAGGCCTATTAACAATCCCCAAGCATCAAATAAACAAAATTACAGTATATGATATACAACTATCTAATAATATTTATAATAATAAAGTTTAGGTTGCACAAATTTCTCATTTTGCAGAGCATAGTTCTACAAGCTGACTAGAACAGTGGCATTATTGGAAGCCATCTTGTGAGACTTCAGGTCCTCTTCTCTGTAATCTTCAGGAGCATTAGTAGTCGACGTTTATATGGACCTCGTTTCGATGGTACATGCTATGGGTCAGGACCTGAAAGCAGACTGTCTTCTCCATCAGTCATAAATGTACAATCAAGGGGCATCTGTATTTAAAAATGACATCAAACCCAATACATAGAGACAACATAGTAACATCAACCTTCAGATGGCCATAAAACATGGTGGCCAAATCCTGAATCTCAAGCCAATTGAGAGTCTTGGACATTTTTTTGAAAACACAAGGTTCGTCTGACTAAAGTAAACAGCCTAGCACAATCTGCCTTTTAAGAGAGTGCCCCAATCACTCTTGAACAGCTGACACTGGGCAAAACATTCAAGTGACCCCTAAATCTTCCCTCCCTAGATGATATATGTGTACTATCTTACTGCAGTAGTAGGTAATGCTATGACAAGATATTAAGCATGTATCTAAATCCAAAAATACTGCTTACTCCACTGCTACTGGGCTGTTGCTCAAGAGGTAGCCCTCAATTCTTGGAGTAGTGTGCAGGTCTCGGGCACTCCGAAATTGCAGCTATTTGCACAATGCTTCATGCAGTGGGCAAAGTGCAAAATTATGGATGATTGTGGATACATTAGGTCTCATTCACAAAGCCCCACACAATGTGCAACATAAAAAAGAAGTTTTGTATTTTGCAAACAGTCTGGGGCATTGGGCCAAATGTATCCAAGCCAGCCTTTGAAAAATATGGTTTTGTAAGACTACTTAATGGGTTAAAACACCCCTTGTAAGGGAGAGGGCATCATTAGCAGAGAAAACCCATAAACCCATCTTAACAAACACAATGGGGGTCATTTATAAACTTCACGCAGGGCAGATTGGTTGGCAGAGTGAATATATTTGCCCTGCGCCTGGTTATATTTATAAAGCTGAATAATTCGCAAAACAGATTGAGAATTTGTTTTTCACATTGCGAATGTCTATAGGAGCTTTTTAAATATGGCAAAAATCACAAATTGCGAACACTCTGCTCCACAACTTTGGTGGTGTAGAAAATATTCGCAAAACTGTTTCGCAAATTGCGAATTTAAGTTACTTTTAAAGCTATTTTCACGCACTTACAAAGTGCCTGTACTCACGCAAAGACCCGTCTTGTTTGCGAGTTGTTTGCGAAAATTCATTCACAATGCGAATTTGCAAAAACGCACAGTAGTGCAATATTGTAGCGTTCAGGAAAAAGCATGGGCATAACTACCATTTGCGAACAATTATGAATGACCCCCAGCGATCTTTCTTGCATACAAACAGAATATTGCCTAGCAATACTACAACATGACACTGATCTATAGCTGCCAATACATAACAATATAAAGAAGGGACTTTGCTAATGTTTTAGGACAAACTGCCTTTCCAGTGTAGCCAGTGGTGGCATGAAATGTGAGAAAATTTGTTTTCTAATGATTAGTTTGCTTTAGGGTGACTTAAAGGAACAGTTCAGGGTAAAAATAAAAACTGGGTAAATAGATAGCTATGCAAAAAAAAAATGTTTCTAATATATTTAGTTAGCCAAAAATGTAATATATAAAAGCTGGAGTGAGTGGATGTCTCATATAACAGAATACAACACAACATCCTGCTTTTCAGCTCTCTAAATCTGAGTAAGTCAGCGACTTGAGGGGGGGCCACATGGGACATAACAGTTCAGTGAGTTTGCCATTGATCCTCAGCATTCAGCTCAGATTCAAAAGCAACAGTTATGACCCATGTGGCCCTCCCTAAAGTCATTGATTGGTTACTGCCTGGTAACCAGGGTAACCAGTCAGTGTAAACAAAAGAGAGCTGAAAAGCTAGGTTAGACTTACAGTCACTCCAGCCTTTATACATTACATTTTTGCCTAACTAACTATATTGAAAACATGTTTTATTTTGCACAGCCTATCTGTTTACCCAGTTTTTACTTTTATACTGAACAATTCCTTTAAGGTGGCCATAGGCGCACAGATAATATCGTACGAAACAAATTCAAAATGTATAAATAACGCTCCATTAGCAGAATAAGCAGGAAGTGAAGCTGAAATATTGTCATCTGCTTAAGACAAGTTGTGCACATTCTCCCTTTCTAATACTACTATACCTTGTCTTTTGGAAACAGGTATGTATCAATATAAATCTAACCCAGTGTATTGATTTAATAGCTGGCATTGGGCAAGGTAGTGATGGCCCTGTTTGTAAAGCCTCCAAATAATTGCAGGTCTCTTTCTTAAGTTCTTCAGTTAGGCTGCACAACTCTGCATAATAAAACTTTTGTAGTAGGAAAGAGCAAAAAGTCATGTCTGGGATGGTTGAGTGGAATAACCTTGGGCTGATATAGAACAAAGAGAACCATTTGCTCTTATATGATCATTTACTGAAAGTTAAAAATGCTCATAGACATAATTATATCTGGTGCTTCTGTAGGATCATTCAGCTTTCATGCAATGACAGATATCCAAAACTGGGTCCAAACAACAGAAATGTTCCAATTTTCAGCCTCCAATTTTCAGCCTTCCTTACAAATGGACCAAAAGACTTCAATTCATATCCAATGGACATACTAACTGGACATGTGCTCAGATCAAAATGGTTTGTTGCTTGAAAGCAAACATATGATTGGTTGCTATGGATTACAAGACAGTTTGCAGTTTCCATATAACAACTTTGCAGTTTTATTGTTTATTCTTTGTGTTTTTGAATTGTTTAAACCAGATTATTATTGTTAATAATAATAATAATAATAATAATAATGAAAGGAGTAGTTTCTAATTGTAATAGAATATCAATGTCTACATTAAATTACAATTTAAATACTTCCCATGAAAAACTCTGTGCCTTGGTTTCAGTGGTTTCTGTTTGTGTTACAAACTCAGTTCTCAGTGTCCAATTGATGTTTCTAGTCTGATTAAAATGAAGAAATGTGTGAGGCACGAAGACAGAATTCACTGTAGGTTTTCCATATGGATATCTTTGAAATACTGTGTTGTGAAGTGCTCACAGTGAACCAAATACACCATGTTTCCAGGCTGCTGTTCTAATGAAATAGTCAAACTTTGAAATGAAATGAGGGGGTTGTTGTTCTATGGTTCAAGGACATTGCCTTCAGTGTCATGTCAACTTTGAAATTTCTCATAGGATTCATTTCATCATGTAAAAAAGTATGTTTGTTCAGCTCCCAGGCTCTCTGTAACCTTCTGAGCAAAATCACTTGCGTTTTCCTTGAACATCAGGCTTTACTCTCTTTGCAAAGTGACAGCAAATTCATCTCAATTTTCAATCAGTCCATATAGGGATTGCATAAAGTAATGCTATCTTTATAATGAGTTAAACTTATGGTTGTACCCAGAACATGTGTTTTGTGTGTTGTTATAAAAAAAAATCTCCAAACCTTAAAGGGATACTGTCATGGGAAAACATGTTTGTTTCAAAACGCATCAGTTAATAGTGCTGCTCCAGTAGACTTCTGCACTTAAATCCAGAAAACAGATTTTTTTTTTTTAATATTCATTTTTAAAATCTGACATGGGGCTACACATTTTGTCAATTTCCCAGCTGCTCCTGATCATGTGACTTGTGCCAGCACTTTAGGAGGGAACTGCTTTCTGGCAGGCTGTTATTTTTCCTTCTCAATGTAACTGAATAGTACGCAGTGGGGCATGGGTTTTTACTATTGAGGCAGCTGTTATCTTGTGTTAGGGAGCTGTTATCTGGTTACCTTCCCATTGTTCTGTTGTTAGGCTGCTGGGTGGGGGAAAGGGAGGGGGTGATATCACTCCAACTTGCAGTACAGCAGTAAAAAGTGATTGAAGTTTATCAGAGCGCAAGTCACATGACTTGGGGCAGCTGGGAAATTGACAATATGTCTAGCCCCATGTCAGATTTCAAAATGAAATATAAAAAAAGCTCTTTTGAGAAATGGATTTCAATGCAGAAGTCTTCTGGAGCAGTACTATTAACTGATGGATTTTTAAAAAATGTTTTTTCCCATGACAGTATCCCTTTAATAAGGCTTACTGAATAAAGGAGGCCTTTTCTATGGGACATAACCTAAACATTGCTTAAAATGAGTGTAAAATTTGCCATTATTGCTTATTTCCTGGTTATTTATATATATATATATATATATATACACACTATAACTAACAAGGGAAAGTTGTGCTTGCCACTAATTTTTAAAACCATTAGGAGGGGGTGCAATGAGACTGTGACCACAAAATACATAGACAAATACAAGAGGTCCTCTGCACTCAACCCATTATATTTAAGACATTTTGTGCATACAGCTACTAAAAAATGCCTTACCCTTTATACAAAAGAGGGATTGTTTGTCCATCTATTGCAATATATTTAAGCTGGCCAACTACGTCAAAGTCATCCCATATCTGGCCAGTCCAAATCTCAATTTTCATCTGATTCATTAAGAATTCTATTACTTCATTTTATATATTTTACAAAAGGGACTAAGTTTTACCTGAAAGTTGAGCGTAGGACTGGCCAGATATGGGATGACTTTGACGTAGTTGGCCAGCTTAAATATATTGCAATATATGGACAAACAATCCCAGTTGTTTAAAGGGTAAGGCATTTTTAGTAGCTGTATGCACAAAATGTCTCAATGTCTTAAATAAATTGATAATGGGTTGAGTGCAGAGGATCTTGTATTTGTATATATATATATATATATATATATATATATATATATATGGATAGATCAATAGATAGATGATAGATCTAAACCCCAAATGAAATATAAGGCACTAACTTTGCCCAGGAGCAGTAACCAGTTGCAACCAATAGGATGTTTGCATTTAAACAGGTGACCAGTAAATTCTACCTGCTGATTGGTTGCTATGACTTACTGCCCCTAGACAAACTTAATGCCTTTTATTACATAACACCTTGGACGGCTACTGTGTTCTGTGGTTTACATTCCATGAGGTGCACATCAATGGCCATTAAAGGAAAACTATACCCCAAAAATGTTTTTTTGAGCAACAGATAGTTTATATCAAATCAAGTGACATATTAACGGATCTTACCTACCTGGTATATATATTTAAGTAAATATTGCCCTTTTACATTTCTTGCCTTGAACCACCATTTCATGATGGTCTGTGTGCTGCCTCAGAGATCACATGACCAGAAATATTTAAATTCTAACTGTAAGAGGAAGAAGTGTGGAAGCAAAAGACAGAACTCTGTCTGTTAATTGGCTCATGTGACCTAACTTTATAGTTTGTTTGGTATGTTTGTGTGCACCGTTGGATCCTAAGATCCCAGGAGGCTGTCCTAATTTTTTAAAATGGATATTTTCTATTTATGATTACCCAATGGCACATGCTACTAAAAAAGTGTATTATTTTAAAATGGTTTATTTACATGAAGCAGGGTTTTACATATGAGCTGTTTTATGCAATATCTGTTTATTGAGACCTACATTGTTCGGGGGGTATAGTTTTCCTTTAAATGTGGTTGTTCTGTTTATAATGGTAACTTGGTAAGGGGTAAACTGCATGAGATGGTGCTAAATTACCTGCCACTGTGTGATTTTTTATATACTACATGTGAATTTAAATGTGCTTTACAAGCAACAACTTCATAAAAGTCTAGGTTAAAGGGGCGGATCACCTTTAACTTAACATTTAGCATGTTATATAATGGCTAATTCTAAGCAACTTTTCAATTGGCCTTAATTTTTTAAATTTTTTATAGTTTTTGAAGTATTTGTCTTCTTCTTCTGACTCTTTCCCAGCTTTAAAATGGGGATCACTGACCCCATCTCAAACTCAAATGCTCTGTAAGACTAAACATTTATTTTTATTGCTACTTTTTAATACTCCTCTTTCTATTCAGACCTTCTCCTATTCATTTCCCAATCTCTTATTCAAATCAATGCATGGTTGCTAGGGTAATTTGGACCCTAGCAACTAGACTGCTGAAACTGCAAACTGCTGCTGAATAAAAAGCTAAATAACTCAAAAACCAAAAATAATAAAAAAAAATCAAAACCAATTGCAAATTATCTCACAATATCATGCGCTACATCATACTAAAAATTATATCAAAGGTGGACAACCCCTTTAAGCCTAAAATGTTGCATGAGGCACTATTCCCAGTATAGGCCATGAATAATTCACCAACAGAAGCTTGCTTTTGCTCTGAGCTATGGTTTTTATATGCATTTTTCTCCTGCAGTGAGTGGCTAGTACCACAAGCACAGGGCCCTAATATTATTCTTGTGTAAAGTTCTACAGTAATGGCTTTTAAATAAACCACGATGAACCTGTCATTGGGCACAAGTTAGAAGGGCCACCCACCATACTTATACCTTAACTAAGAGCCATAGAATAATTTTTTTTCATTTTGTAGCCTTCCCTTCCAGTTGCCAGGTGTGTGTGTCTCCAGAGGAAGAAGTTTGAGCTTACAATAAAATGAGTGGCAAAGACCATCTGTAATATCTTGTTTTCTATGTTTTGACTTAAAGTCTTGACATAGAAGTACCGAACCTTTTACATCTCCTTCTGTTAAACGATATGGTATACATTTACTTTATTTGGAACATGCCAGTATATCATGAATGTCCCTTTCAAGAGAAAGCTCCGGAACAATATCATATAATCCTCACCTTAGGGGCTTCACGGGTCTAAAGTTAAATTAAGAAATGATGACTTTATTATTGCCTGTCAACTGGAGGGGGAAATGCTCCTGAAAGATGTCTAATTGTAGCTTTGGACAAAACACCTGCTGAATGTTCACATGAAGGAAAATGGGAAAGAAATAAAATGTGGAATGAAAATCCCCGCAGGAACATTTTCAGAACAACTATGGACATGCCTTATTGATGAATGAACACCAGAGCCTATCAATAGCAGACCCCAGGCTATGTTTAGGGTGCCAGAGGCTGCTGTGGATGACCTTCAGTATATTGTAACTGAAACTGAAATAATTAGAACACCTGATAAAGTTCTCAGCTTTCCACTTCTTGAAAGCAACAGTCAGGGAAGGGCTGTAGTTGCCCAAGCCAATGCAAAAGTACTGGAAGAAGAATGCTGGAGTGCAGAGGTTTCACCTAACACATAGATAAACCGTATTCTTCTTCCATAGTAGATAAATATGATATATATATATATATATATATACATATATATATATATATATATATATATATATATGCTTCAACAGTTGCAGAAGATGATCTCAAGAGACCCTAAAGAAATTTCTATTACATGTAATTCCATAGCACAAGGAAGTCAAAAGCCTTCCAGCTGTTATTAACTGCAATTCTCAGTGTCCTGTATGAAACACTACCTTCTTCAGCTGTGACCTGAGCACATCCCATTGACAAATACACCAAATAAAATGTAATATTGTTCCTTAAACTGTTATTAAACTGTTATTGCATTGCAAATTTTAATTGCACACTGCTAATTTTTTGCGCACTCTTAAGAAGTGCTTGAAGGTGTCGTAATCTTTTGGAGCAAACATAACAAGTTTTTCAGTAAGAAGTTTTAAATACCATATTGTGCCAAGTTATGTGCATATTATCAGGCCAAATCACCAGAGTATGTAAACTTTTGATCAGGGTCATTTGGGTAGTTTGTGTAGTGATTATGATTTAAAAAGAGTAAACACAGTTGTTTGACTATAAATGGCTTCAGCCAACCACTAACCATTAGTGAAAGAAAAGTTTTTGTGTTATCATTCATAATCTCTGAAAAATGGTTAAGAAATGATAAATTCTGCCATGGTATATAAATTATGAGCACAACTGCATACCAAACATCACGTATTTATCCTACTGCATATCAGTGTATATAAAAAGTGTATTTGTACTGGAACCTACATATTAAAGTGTGTAAAAAGCAGTTTCCAAATAATATTTTTAGGGCTCATCCAGACGAGCAGATTCGTGGAGATTAGTCGCCTGGTGACAAAACGCCACGTCTTTGAGGCAACTAATCTCCACAAATGGCTTGCTCGTAGCGCGCACCAGCTAGAAGTAGAGTCGCCTGCGCCTATTCACATGCGGCGACGCGATTTTCAAAGTCGCTGAAAATTTGCCGCGTGTGAATAGGCGCAGGCGACTTTACTTCTAGCCGGTGCGCGCTACGAGCAAGCCATTCGTCTGGATGAGCCCTTAGGCTGGGGACAGTCAGGGAGATTCGGGGAGATTCTGTCGCAGGCGACAATCTCCCCGAACTTCCTTCTCCCTGTCCGTTGCTAGTTTAAATGGAAAAGCGCCAGCACTGTGCACACACGGCACGGCGATTTCCGGAATTGCCCGAAGTTACTTCGTGAGGAAACTTTGGGCGATTCCGGAAATCGCCGCGTTGCGTGTATTTTGTCTTATCTTATCACGTAAAAGTCTATATAACTTTTTTTGAGTATTTTGTCTTATCTTATCTTGTGGAAAAGGGGAAAATGTTTGACTATTGGAGTATTTTTTCTTTGCATTGTGCAACATGTGGAATGACACAATTGCAACATGCTGGGTACATTTGGTTAATAAATGACTTTTCAGATTTCTGTGCCTGTGAAGTCTCACATCCCTGTGCTATTCATTATCATGCACACCTGGGTTGAGGTGTATGGAATGGTTGAAGTATTTCTTAATGCAACAGCGAGCACTGAAATTACTTAATTCCCAACATCCCCCAACAGCCAAAGGTTTCTAAAATCCACGCTTTCACACATGAATGCATACAGCTTATTTGCTTTTTTATATTAAGAGTAATGTTTGAAAACACAGAATTGCAGTTCTAGACATATTAGGCATTCTCTTTTATTTCAGGGACACCTAATGTTTTGGCTCAATTGTTAAATAGTGAATTAAGTATTTTTCAAGGATAAACTCATTTACAAAGGCAAATTTACTCCATATACAATACCCTTTAATGGCACCATACAAATCCAGATCCTGCCCCCCCCCCTGCATTCCAGTGGTATATTCACACTGATCAGATTGCAGAAGTATTGGGCACCTACTCTTTGGATGAGTCCATAAATGATGAATGCACTTGTGGGGCCAAACAACAACATTTGTGTCAGTTTTCAGAAGCCCTCTTCTGAAAGCATCTCCACATTTTAGAGATCCCATTTGATCCTGGTGGTTCAGACTCCACATGTGAAAAGGTTTTTATAGCCAGCTACAAATATAGCTAATAATCTCCTGATATGCCTTAAAATTCCTATATTTGCTACTTCTGTCAACCAAATATTTTTATTTTTCCTAGATGACGCTTCTAAAAGGAATAATAATATTGTATTTGCACTATGCAATTTCAGCAGAAAACAATTATGGCCTATGTTGCTACATGCCCATTTGAGCTGTTCACAGCTGTATGGGAATCTTGCTGTAGATTACTTACATATTACTGTGCATTACAATACTAATTAATAATTCAATTAAATACTTAGCATTGCTTCCAAGAATTGGTTAATTGCGCACACAAGTAAGTAAGGGCAGAGACACACAGTCAGATTCAAGGAGATTAGTTGCCCGGTGACAATCTCCTCTTCTTCTGGGCGACTAATCTCCCCGAAATGCCTTCCCCTGCCTTCTCACTGGCTAGAATGTAAATCGCTGTTTGGATGGCATTGGCAATAGCCTCATGAAGAAAATTTGAGTGACTTCAAAAAATGAAGCGCTCCAAGTGTCACCAGGCGACTAATCTCTCCGAATCTGTCTCTGCCCTAAAGCTGACTTCTTTAATGTGCTTGGGACAGCGATCTCTAAAGGTCAACCGGCTGCTGCTGTTCTTCCATGCAACTTCACTGTTCTCTCTGTTGTGGAGCAAATTTTCACATAGGCAATAAGCCACAGTAGCCAATCAAATGTTTGCTTTCACTGTTTGAAGTGCAGTATGATGAATAAAAGCCAGTTACTAGCTGGTTGCTTTAGGTAACTGTCCAGGTACAAATTTTCCCAGTGTTTATAAATGAGCCCCAAGTTGCTGAAGGTGAAATCATTAGACTGTTTATTAATAATGATCATTAGACAGCTTCCCATCCTTCTTCATCAAGGATAAATGTTTGCTATGTTTAAGTTGCCCTATATATTCTGGCCATCCATAGAGGTTTCATAGAAACTCAAAAGCTTAGTCCTCAGGCTTGCATCTTTTTTGATACAGTCAGACAAATAACTGAACGTTCTTTATTCTAACTCAGTGCTGTATTGCATGCTCTGCCCTATTACTCACTTCCACTATGAAATCCAGTAGGCTGGTACCCCATGGATCATCTCTCTAAAAATGCACAATGGGAAGCCCACGTTTCACTCAGACTGATTAGTGGGGAAACAGTAAAGCAATATTCATATAGTGCTGCTTGTAAGGCTTACATCTTCATCCAACCCTGTGGGTAACAATATTCAATAATTATATCCCTACAATACAGTAATTATAACCTGGTGAGAAGTCAGAAATTATTTTCAGATTGCATCTTCAAAGAGTTTGGCAAGTTTTAGCACCTCAACTTGTTTTGTCACTTGCTTTGTCTGAAATATGAGAATCCTGTAAAGCTAAACAAAAAGCTGTTTCAGAGCCTTGGCTTAAAAGTTCAGAATAATACTTTCTTGATTCTTAAAGAAAAACTGAAAGGCAGTACTCCTCTGCCTGTGACAGAAATACATTAGATACGGAGACAATTTCTTGATGGAACATACAAATTTTAGTAATTTTATTACTGCATACTATATTAAATATTTTTTAAAAATACCCCATAG
Organism: Xenopus borealis; assembly: GCA_024363595.1. Lineage (NCBI taxonomy): Eukaryota > Metazoa > Chordata > Amphibia > Anura > Pipidae > Xenopus > Xenopus borealis. The sequence continues at coordinate 107,824,126 of CM044433.1, read as the reverse complement.
GGAAAACGTTTACATTGAAGTGAGCTGAAAAGCACCACAGTAACGCAGATCTATGTTTTGGTCAGCAACTGGTTTGTTAAAGGAACAGTAACACAAAAAATGAAAGTCTTTTAAAGTAAAGAAAATATCATGTAGTGTTGTCCTGCACTGTTAAAACTGACCTGTTTGCTTCAGAAACACTACTATAGTTCTTATAAACAAGCTGCTAAGTAGCAATGGCGGAAATTGAAAAACGGCTATATGGCACAGCATAAGTAATGGATAACAGATAACATTATGTTCTACAGAGCTTATCAGCTATCTGCTGTGTAACTTGAGCCTTTTCTCCTTTAACTAGTTGCCCCCATGGCTACACAACAGCTTATTCATTTAAACAATAATAGTGCTTCTGAAGCAAACACTGCAGTTTTACCAATGCAGGGCAACGCTGAATTATATTTTTATTACTTTAAAACAATTAAATTTTTTGATGTTACTGGTCCTTTAAAATAATTTAAGACACTTTAAGAGGCCTGTTGGGAATAAATGAAATAGGAATAAGTAGGCTTTTCTGTTGATCTAAAACAAAGTGACATTTTGAAATATGTGTGAGATCTGATGCATACTTTATACCCGTACAACTAAACTACTAGCCAAGGCACTGGTTTATTATTACATAGAAAAGGGAAATCATTTTTAAAAATGTGAATTTGTTGTTTAAAATGGAGTCTATGGGAGATGGTCTTCCCATAATTCGGAGCGTTCTGGATAATGAGTTTCCAGATAATGGATCCTATATCTTTACTAGAACTCTGGGGTTTTGACACAGGTATCACATCAAAATGAAACTCCGAATGCGAACTCTTTATTTAAGTGGGAGATATTTAAAAAGCTGACTCAGAATTGAATCAGAATGATATAGTGTAAACATTGTTGCTGTCCTCACTTGCTACTTAAGTCATAACACAGTTTAAAAAAAAATCTGCTGAAATTCATGTTTTGTATAAAGATGTAGAATTGGTAGAGGAATGGCATTCATAAGCATTACAGACAGACGGAGATTATGTCAGAAATCCAATTTCTCAATAAGATATTTCTCCTTTCATGTTCCTTCAGCTAAGGCCACCAAAACCTAACCTCACAGTGCTAGATTTTCATTAAAAACAAATCCAATGTAATAATTGTTACCAATCCTGTGAACCCTTAGCCCACATCTTAGGTTTATAGGCAGTCTTTCAAAATGAGCTGTGGGGATTACATTAGTTTACTTTTCTAAAACTTGTTTGTGATATCTCTCTGACAGCTCTAACACTGGTGTTTCATATAAACCTTCTGTTAGTTCTACAATAAACAAAGGTGTTTGGCAGTCCAGCTGGGCAGGGACAAGTGAGGATCTATGGGGAGCTCCAATCAAGGGGGATTTTTAAAGGTAATGAACATTTTAATTAAGGAGAATTCAAAAGGAGGATACTAACACTTTTCACATCCACCGATACGTAATCATAGGCAGTGTGCCTGCGATTAGTCGATCTTGAATCAACAAAAGCTGTACAAGTTTGCTATTATACAGTATATGCTATTTTTGTATAAAATATATTTTCTGTCAAACACAGTAGAACATTCATGATATACACCATTTTCAACTTCATTCCACATATTTGAGTGTTGCCAGCTTTCTACAACTGTTAGAGGGAAAAATCATGAGACCTTCCAGTTCCAGTATAGCAAGAGAACAAACCATTTTGTATATTAAACGCAAAAAAGTATAGGTTGTGGGAACACTCCATGACTAAATACTAAAATACAATGGAATTGCTACTGATCCATATTAACTACAGACATAGAGTAAAAGAAGAAAGATTGATCAATGCACATTACCTGGTCCCTTGTCATATAAGTAGTCTATGCAGATGCATTTATTTACAAAGACAGGGTTTTTTAGTTACAAAATTATTATCATAAACTTGATAAGCCACCACAAGGTAAAACCCATATGGGGGTCACTAACTATTTAGTTAAAACCAATGCCCAGGTCGGGAGACCTTTATTCAGGTAATGCTTTTATGCTGGGAGGCTTTAGCATTTCAGTTATATGACCAGAGGCAAATAGTTAGGGACCGCCATATGGGTTTTACCTTGACGTGGTGTGGTGGCTTATCAATCTTATGATCATAATTTTGTAACTAAAAACCCCTGCCTTTGTAAATAAATGCATCTGCATAGATTACTTATGTGACAGGGGACCAGGGAATGTGCATTGATCAATCTTTCTTCTTTTTCTCCATTTTGTAAATTATTTTGTAGGATAATTTTTTTTAACTTCATAATAACATAATAATAATATTCAGCCGTACAATTCCCTAGTTGTAAGACTAACTCAAGCATTTAGCATTGTAGTGAAGTCTGTGAACTGAATATAAGAGGCGATTTGAAGAAAAACCATTCTAACCAGTGGTGCAGTACTTAAGGTCACATGGGTTATGAAAATGAACGGAACTTTAAGAAGCCTGCTAGTCATACCCAAGTCATAGACATACTCCAGCCTATATATGCATGCTTTAGGTTTATACTGCTCCTCCCAACAATCCTGCAGTAAACCCACATACTGCATATATCTGTACACAGCTGCAGTGGTGAACTCTTGTACACTGTGAGATGAGTAGTAGATGACACAACTGCACCAAGAGCACAACTGATATTTAATGTGCAATAAGAACAGGGTGGATTAATTGAAGGGAAAAGGAGTGCTCTGCATTTGTACTGAAGAGACACTGTGGGTTCTTGATATGTAGTACAGGGACACTCTAAATTCTGAAGACTGCTACTGCTGGCACACTGGGCTTAGAATATTGTATGGACACTGTGTAACCCTGCCTTCAAAGTCATTCTATTACTATTGGAGTCTGGCCTGAAATATGTAGCTAGTGCTAAACTGTAATTTATAATTACTTCAGATTAAATGATGTGTATATTGCATGTTAGATCTATAAAGGCAAAGTGACTCACAAGTATTGTAGATTCACTTTGCGTCTTAATTTGCCGTGTATATATGTTATCTCATCCTGAGAACTTCCAGTCTCCAGAATTTCTTTTGCCTTTTTTTTTTTTTTTGCCGCTCGATTTAGGATGTTATGACTGCTCAGTGTGTGGAAGTGAAAAGGTGGCATGCGTGTACTTGCAGACTTACTTAGAGGCAGCGCATTCAAGTGTATCATCCCATGGAAAGATTTAGGATGGAATTTAAAGGGATAATTGTGTTGAAGTTAATAGAGGAAATGGTAAAGCATGAACCAAAAAGACCATTTGATTTTGCTTTTTGTACTGGGTAGAAAAAATGATATGGGAGGTCTGTGAGGCTGAACTGGTGCTTTTGTTCATGCAAAAACCTGTTTGGAGGTAGAAAGTAGCTACAGTAGGAGAAGCAGATTCCTGTTTAGCTGAAAATACAAACAACCCCATGATCTCTGTTATCTTTTTAACCATTTTTGCATTTTGTAGGATATTTTTTTTACTTCATAACAACATAATAATAATAATATTCAGCAGGACAATTCACAGGTTGAAACTCCTATCCAATATAACCCACTGCTGGGACAAAATACCATTAACTAGCGTATATTACAGCAGCATTGGGGCCACGTAGGGCATTAAATCAGATAGGATAACGTACGTGTGACTCATAAAATTCTCCAAACCTTGAAATGATATTTCATAAATGAGTGGTTAGCATAGCATACTAATTTAGATTGTATTATCAATTCTATATAAAAACAGGTCTAGAGTAGTATTGTATGGTTCTGGCACTGCGACATTATTAAATGAAACACCTGTTCCTACATAGAATCCTGGTGTGGTATTAAGCATAAAACTGTAAACTACTGCAACAGGCAATCACAGTTAAACTCTGCTAAAAACCCTATGTTAATTTTAAGACTGTGGCCTTATTTACACCTGGACAATTTACAGTTTGTACTTTAACTGATAAACACTTAATTGGCAATGCCTGCTTCAACACAGAAACCAAGAAATGTGCCAAGTAACAAAGCATGGGATGTGGCAACAGAGAGAGAGTGCAGTTGTCTGTACCTGTGGATCTTAGATATATTATTTATTAGAAATCCCTGCATGCTTTATGACATGTAGTTGACAATAATTCAGTGGTATATCTGACACACAGAAAACGCTTCTGGCAAGCCAGCAGCCAAGTTGTAGCCGGTAAGCCTAACAGCATTAACTTTTGCATTCAAAGAAATCACTGTAAACGTAGAGGTTCTCAACAGCTTGTTGTAATTTGATAACCGAAGACAGTTTTGCTATGCTCAGAGGCAGCTGAACGGGCTTGTACCTGGAAGAAATCAAATTCTTTTTGGAACCAGTCTCTAGTAATGACACGATGAGCAGGAAGATAGCGAGGCAACTTATGTCTGCCAAAGCATCAGATTTTACTGAGCAACTTTACTGTGCAAATGCCTATTAAACAACTATCCTTTGGTAACACATTAGGTACTGGGAAACTAACCAAAAAACATTTAATTCGATAAAGACAACAAATGCTTTTAATTCTTTAAAATATTACAAACTTTGTGTTTTTTGCAGAATTAAACCTAGGCCATTCTGTGTCTTTCAAGAGATTGTTCGTGCAAAACATACTGTTCAGCGAGGTCTAGTTTGCATACAGTACTACCATTTTTTATTTTTAATCAACCAGGGGAGGTCACAGTTTCTCAGGGTGAGGTTTTTCAAGACACCAGTAAGGCAGTACCCACACACATACATAAACACTAGTATACCATACTGAACTTTAATAGAAGAATAAAGTGAATAGAGACCCTTATTATAAATAGCCATTCCTTAGACGTTTTCTAAACAAATACTACATTTGAAAATAATGCACTTGATCAATTTTAGAAATGAAAGAAATTTAAATATAATATATATTAGGTGCAAGGCTCCCCTCCACCCCGACAGGCACTAAACTTTGTCTTCTGCATCAGGCACAAATAATAATATTTTGAAGTTTGCAGCCATAATTAAAGGGACAGCTCAAGGGTGGACTCCTTTTAATATTGCACCATGCCACAGGAGCTATAAACAACACACATGAGTGGATGGCCCATTGGGAACATTATAATTACTACCTTGTCCCCGCTTGGGAAATTTGTACCCTTCACAACTGGCACAAATATGTCCCTGAATGGAATATGTGGAAGTGTGTCCTTATGCATTATTCAGGGCATGTAAGGCAGAAGTTTGGTGGCAAAAGATACCCTGTAGGTAATTCCTGTTCATGAGGCAATACAAGACTCCCCTGTGCCTTTGTGACCTTGCACCAGATTTTTAATCTGGCAAAAGTCATAGGGGGAAATGTGATAAAATTCACAATGAACACAAATTTGTGAATAAAACTTCACGTCACAATATAATATTCTTCATTAGGATTTTATTGCATTGTGAATCTTAATTGCACATTGCAAACACCTTTTAGAGCAAATGTAACAACTTTTTCACTAAGAAGTTTTATTACATAGACTGCTCATTATCGCAAACTATAAAATTCACAATGGAATGAAGTGATACAGGCACTAGTGCTTTGTGTATGCACTTGCATCAGTACCAGTGGTATACGACCCCTCTCGTTAGGCAAGGATCCAAAAACACCATACCTTCATACATACTTGAAACAACTGAAAATAAAGACATAAAACATACTTAAACATTAACAGCACTTCCAAATATACATACTTACAAAAATAATATATTTTACAACTGCAGAAGTACCCCTCGCCAAAGGTAAAAATTAACCGCCAGTTTATTTGTATCACTATTTTTCTGAAAACAAAGCATATGTTGCCGGCCTGCAATGCACAAGTTGCTTCAAATGGGAGGGTTGCCATTCAAAAGTGATTCACTTGTGACTTTTTCTAAGTGCTGCAATAGTAATTTTATGATGAAATACAGATTTCTTGCAGTTTATTCTAATCAATAGGAACTTTACGCTGTCGAGAGAGATAAAACTCTGTTCTCTTCTCATTGGCAGACGATAAGCTTCCAGTTAGCAAAACTGATATAATGTTTGCATAGGAAACATTTTTACACATAGGAAAACTGCAGTACACATTTTTTCAATTTATCATTTTGATTACTTTTCCCAATAAAGTCTTCTAGAGCAAAAAGAAAAAGACTGTAGCTCCCACAAAAAATATAGGGGTGATGCATAGAGTTGTGACAACAAAGTTATTTGCTTTTAAAGCAGTAAGTATAGCTGAAGCGACATCAGTGTGATGTCACTGTGGACTTTTCCCCTACTCCACCACATAGTTATCTTGCCTTTGGCGCTGTGCACTGCTGACTGTGATAAGGAAATGTTTTTTCCCAGATAGTATTGGACATGAAGAGTGTGTCCTATCAGCAAGACATGAAGTGCAACATTCATACATTGCTATAAACAATATAACATAAAATGCTGAAAGTCAAAACACCAGGTAAATACTAAACTGTATTTGTACCCAAATGTAAAGTGTGCAGGGGATTGTACTTCTGACTGCTAAATAAATGGAACCTGCCATTATTATTCCCAATGCCCTGGGATACTACAGAAACTGTTCAAGGGCTTGTAATTGCAGGCAGCAATTCCCTGCGTTCATTCAACCTCAGCCGGCTGCTATGGAGTGTTGTTCTGCCAGGAGGGATACAGATACAAGTAATTTGCAGGGATGCAATTTGAGCAGCAGGGACACACAACAATGCAATGAGTCTGTGTCACCAACTTGGGGAAAAGAGATACTAAACCACTTGTATCAATGGCTAGAGGGTCATAGTTTAGAGACCCTTGAAGACAGATGACCCAGAGGGTTATTTAAAAGTCATCACAGGCTGAGGGTTTCACTAAATGCCCTGTAGGTAGCACTGCAAATCAACATCAATAACATAAAATGTAGGGGTTTATTTATAAAACTCAATAGTTGTCTTTATGGGTGTCAAAACAGGGTACAGTATGATGGGATGGCACAAATTATCATAAGAGGTTCCTGGGAGTTATAGTTTAAAAATGATAACAGCAAAATTGTTGCCCCAGGCTCAGCAGCTACTAAAAACAGCCCCAGCTAATAGCTATACAGTACATCCACATACATAAAAACAGTGTAATACACATATTAAAGCTTGGGGACAAGTAGTAGAGAAACTTACCTGAGGCCTGAATAATGTGCTCCACACTAATGCAGTTAACTGAACATCAGTCAGTCCAGGGGAATCCAGTTAATGAGTAGAAACATCATGGCTCGCTCCAAGGCTAAGTGGGACCTTGTCATGTGCCACTCAGTTACAGCCAGTGCTGCTACATGTGCACTCTCTCCTGGTACTCCCACAGCAACTTGTCTTTGATTGTTTGCTCACAGCAGTGCACATGCTTTCACCAAAAAAAAAGTAGCTTGAAGAGAACAGTTTTCTCTCTCTTTTTTTTTTACTCTGACACCACCTAGAGGTTTAACCAATATTATATATTCATCTAGGCTTCTTTTGGGAGGGAAAGAAAGAGAAAAAAAAAAGAAGAAAAAGAAATACCGGTTTGCTTGAAGGGATGTACTGTATCATAAATATCCGTCTGTCTAATTGTAGCCTAGAGAGATCGGAAGCTTTGGCACAATTGAAAGGGATTTTCCACCATCTTCAGAACTAAACTATCATGCGGCTTTTCTTTTAAGCATGCCCACGTTTTTAAATATTAACAGCAGCAGTTCACTCAAGGAACCGCACCTGGAGGACACAGAAACTGGTTCTGAGATGGGATAGGAACTGTTTTTACTGGAATAAAAAATGTACCTCTGACCAAAGCCCTTTGAGGCACTGCTTTTTTTTTGCTGCATTACAGTACAGGTACGGGACCTGTTAATCCGAATGCTAGGGACCTGAGGTTTTCTGGGTAATGGATCTTTCCATAATTTGGATTTTCATACCATAAGTCTGCTAGAAAATCATGTAAGCATTACATAAACCCAATAGGCTGGTTTTGCTTCCAATAAGGATTAATTATATCTTAGTTGGGATCAAGTACAAGGTACTGTTTTATTATTACAGAGATAAAGGAAATCATTTTTAAAAATTTAGATTTGGATAAAATTGAGTCTATGGGAGATGGCCTTTCCATAATTTGGATCTTTCTGGATAACAGGTTTTTGTATAACAGATCCCATACCTTTACCAAGAATGCACCTGCTGGAGGCTACAGTTGGGCAGCCCTGATAGCATTGGATCCTCTTGGGCTCACACCTACTAGCTCTCCCCTGACAAATCTGGTACCAAATAGAAACAATGACTGGTTCTATGAAAATTTTTTTGTGTCAAATATTGCACGGGGAGGCACATTTATCAAGGGTAGAATTTTGCAGACCCTAATTCGATTTGAATTCAACCAAACTCAATTCAAGTCTTTTCTCCGAAAAAGACTTGAATGTCAGGAAGGTGATAAACATCTTTAAATTGGTCACAGGATCTCTCCCATTGACTTATACAATAATTTGGCATGCTTTAGTGGGCAAATAGTCTTACCAAAATTGAATTACATTTTTTTTAAAAACCTCAAATTGAGTTCGGATAATTCCCTTGTCAAATTTGACAGTTTTGACCATAAAAACATTTTGAACAATTGAATTATCAATTCAACCTTTAATAAATCTGCCCCTTAGAGTTGCCACTTAGGTGGTATTTCAGCAGCCTGGCTGGTAAAAATGATGCCTGATGCCAATGTTATTAATAATGAAGAAAGGTAAAAATATTGAACGGAAAGTATTTTTTGTATAGAAAAAGTGGCAACCCTAACTGCAATTGAAACATCTCTATTACAAATCAAACCTTTTACACAAGACAAACACATCAGCTAAACTCAATTCTTTGGTCACCTTGTTTTGCCAATTCACCTGGTAACCTATGTTACAATCCACTCCCAGGCTCCCAATTATTTGCACCCAAGTTACACTCCGTCCATTATAATAGCTCCAAGCATGTACTCATAGGACTGTTCCACCTATGGCTCTAGCTGTTGTTGTGGATCTACAATTCCAAGCACCCCCCCAACAGCATTTGCAAGGTTGGGAATTCTAAAATAAAATAAAGATCACTACCCTGCAATACTGTAGCCATCTACTGTACCTATGTTAAACATCCTATCTCCTTACTTACAAATGCTGCTTTGTGGGGCTGCAGTCTTCAGTATTGGCACCGTCTCTAAAATCCAGATCCACATTTATAGTAGCCACTATCTTTAAAGAGCTGAGTTCCTGGAATATATTGTTTATATTTATATATATATATATATATATATATATATATATACATATATATATATGTGTTGATTTACACTCACACAAACTCCATCTCATTAGGAGGATGGTCAATTCCAGGTATTTTGAAGGGTTCTCATGTTCCCATTTAGTTTTAAAGAGAAAAGAGGTGGCTTATTATGACCCCAGTGAAATTGGGTTGGTTCACACATACACAAGTTAATGGCATAAATTTGAAAACTTTCCTCTGAAAAGTTACACGCCAAATCGATCTAACAAGAACTTTCCAATAAACAGAAATTCCTCATAAAAAAATGAATACTGACTTTCCGAAATGGAAATAAATGAAATATGAATACCACATGTGTCAAAATGACTTCATGAATAGCAGGCAGGAAAGTATTGTCTTTGTACAGTATATCGCTTACATGGAAACCAAATCTGAAACAGAATACATCCACTGTCAAGTATTTTGAGGCTAATAACCAATGTGTACAGAGCCTGTCTGCTCTAGGGCTCATTCCCAATACACTTGTGATTGGATCAAAAAGGCTCATTTATAAGAATAGGTGCATGCTGATGGAAGACAAGAGGACAATGATGAGCAGGAGATGGGGGGCAGGCGACCTGAGAAATGTATATGGCTGCATATTGGCTAACAATAGGAATATTGATATTACTTAAAAAATATTGTTTTTTTTTATTTTTTAACATGAGGCATGTTGTGTACCTTGTGCGCGATTGCATATTATTTTTGTTTGTTAAAGGGGTTGTTCTCCAATGAGCTAACTTTAAGTAGAGAGTGATAGCCTAAGACTATTTACAATTGCTTTTCATTTTTTATTATTTGTGGTTTTTGAGTTATTTAGCTTTTTATTCAGCAGCTTTCAAGTTTGCAGTTTTAGCGGTCTGGTTCATAATAAGGGTCATAATTGACCTAGCAACCATGCATTGATTTAAATCAGATGCTGGACTATGAAAGGGATCTGAATAGAAAGATGAGTACTAAAAAATAGCAATAACAATAAATGTGTAGTCTTAAAGAGCATTTGTTTTTAGATGGGATTAGTGACCTCCATTTGAATGCTGGAATGAGTCAGAAGAATGCAAAAACTATAAAAAGAAAGACCAATGTATCTATTGCTTAGACCTACCATGCTGAGGTCCAGACTGAGAATTAAATTAGGCCCTGGCATTTCAGGTACACAGAGGCCCAAATCAACCCATACAGAGGCCCAAACAGCCCCCACCAACCCACTAAATACTGACTTTCTATGGGACCTTATAGTAGCCTCTCTGGCATTTGCCAGAACCCACAATTTACATCGTACTGGCTCTATCCAAATTCAATAAGATCCAATTTAATTTTCTTGTGCTGCTGGAACTGATTCAGAAGTGTCGTATAACAGTCTGTAGAGTGAATGGGGCCCATACAAGATCTATCTGGCCTCCAGCATTATCAAAAAAAACTGACACGCACATTTCAAGAAAGCAGACATCCAGACATGCTAGACCTAGGGGAGGAAATAAACCTGCATGCTTTCAAATATAAATTATTACAATATAGCATTATTCCTGGTATTAAAAAAAGTCGAACTTTTACAATAAATCTATTGTCACGCACAAGAAAAGTCATGAATGGTGTATAGTTATCAAGTACTCTAATGGTGAATGTATATGTTTGTTATACAATGCAGAGAACCCTTACAAATCATCTCAATCTAATCATTTGAAAATGTAAAATCTGATATAATACAAATGTTTTGGATTACGGAGGGAAACTTTCCATTTTGTTATGAAGGAGGGTATTACAAAGAACACAGGTATGGTTGTTTACAATCTGTTTAATGACCAATACAGAGTGCATGTAACTTTGAGTTGGATGTATTCTTTCAAAAAGGAAGCTTGGTTTGAAGAAGGAGTGTGCTCCCTGCCAGGCCAGTGGTATGAACCAGAGCAGTAGTATGAAGCAGAACATGGCAGCCAGTTGGTCTAAGATCTGATCTTGACAAGCTACTGGAGGGCAGGCCCGGACTGGCAATCTGTGGGTTAGGGCAAATGCCAGATGGGCTGCTATAAGGTCCCATAGAAAGTCAGTATTTAGTGGGCTGGTGGGGGCTGTTTGGGCCTCTATGTGGGCTGATTGGGCCTCTGTGTACCTGAAATGCCAGGGCCTATTTTGATTCTCAGTCCAGTCCTGCTGGAGGGAATCCATTTCACTAAGGTGTGGTGGGTTTTTTCACTGATTTCTTAGTATTGTAGTTTCAAGTTAAATTTTTAACCTTTGCTTGTCAGAAGGGATTACTGACTCTGTAACCTGTTTTAATATAATACATTTAGTTAATATATTTCTTATCTTTATCCCTGCTGAGCAGAATCCTCAAATTTCATGCTAATATTACAGAGAAGTTGCTGAGAAACAGGGTCAGACCTGGGGGCCCGGGGCCCACTGGGACAGCTGTCCAGGGCCCCCCTCCGCCCCCCCTGGCCCACCTTCCACGCGGAGCAGTGCATGGAGCTGCGCAGGGTGTGTGTGCTCTGGGCTGCACGGCACTGCACGGCACCGCAAATTTTTATTTTGGCCAAGGAGATTGGGAGTGGGGGCCTGTCCCACTGTCCAACCCTGTTGAGAAATGTATCAACTAATATGAGCCTTTCTCACAGCACTTAACACTTGGGCATCTTAAAATGTCAAATGATCTTTACTATTTCTGGTGCCATTATTATGTTCTTGGGTGAAGGTAAGCAGCGACAGTGTGTGGATGGAGTGTATTATAATGGTGGTCTGCTGTGAGGGACAGGTGGCTTGCACTTTACTTATAAGGAACAAGGCAGATATTAACTCTGATGCAGGAGTTTTGTAGTGCTCCTGATCTACATGGATCACTTTAATATATGAGCTCTTATGTGGGCTAATATATATATATATATATATACATACTTTATTACATAGAGCTATGAACACGTCATATAAGCACCAAGGACCAAACAAATAAAAAAAAAAAAAACAGAGCTGATTTCCCATCCTGGCACTATATAATCCCAGTTGTTGAAAGAAACTATATACAGATGCCATACTGTTGCCTAACATACACAAAAGTTTTTTTTTCCCACCATCAAGAAATGCTCCTGAATGCCACAGTAAAAATGAACCTAGGTAATATAGGGATGTTGGTAATGCTATGATCATTGAACCCCATTTAATACATAACTGTCACCGCAGCTCTCACATAGCTGTAACAATATTTATTACATAATCCCTTAGTATTAATTGCAAGCAGTTTAGCATTTAGAAGAATCTGAGCATCTGCAACTTGTGGTTTGCTAACACATTTTCAGCACTATAAGTAATCAAACTTTCATTTCTATTAATTCGGTTTTTGCACATCATAACAATCAAGCCCTGTCCTCTTAAGGAGATACTGACACCAGAAATTACATTTTTTTTTTGCCTCTATCATAATATTGCATTTGAATGCTATTTATTATTTTGCCCAATGCTTTTACATTACCTATCAGATCCCCCAAGTTCCTCTATGAGGGGGCTGCTACATTTGTGCAGCAGTAGTACTTTAGCACTGAAACTGTGACTGACAGGTTCAGAAGGGACAGTCAGGTTGGCAAAACAGTCAGGTTTAGGAACTTCAAGTAACAATTACTTACAAAAGCAAACCTATCAGTATCACATGACCTATAGGTAACTTTTAATGTACAAAGGGCTTGTTTTTGGTGTCAATATCACTGTAATTAGAGCATTGGATTCGATCTCTCTGTAGCAAAGGTCAGAAAACTAAAATAGGGTCAGCTGTTGAGTATCAGTGAATAATAATTCAGCTTGAAAGTACAGCGCCTATTAAAACCACCACAGGCTAGACAAGAACAAACACTTCACCACAATTACTTAAGGCAACATAATACATGAAGGATGCTTGCCAATTCTTTCTGACACCTACATACTGGCGTCATTGTCAAGCATTATTCCAAAGTTCAGAAGCAGTGCAACCCATCTCACATAGCTGTACGTCCACATTGCAAACAGGCATTTTTTACATAATTATCTGTTACTAATTTTTACACATACTGTATACATTTTAAAAATGCATTTTATGGGTCACATATTGGCTCAAATCCTAACTAGTTCTTAAAGTGTAAATAAATCCAATCAGATTATAGTTAAAACTCCATATTTTGTAGCTCACATCTTCTAAACAGTTGTTATGGGGCACAGCAGATAAAACTTTGTGGGACACCCTTCATTACTGGAGCTCTAATACTAACATTTAAAGGGGTTGTTCACCTTTGAGTTAACTTTTAGTATAATGTAGAGAGTGCTATTCTGAGACAATTTGCAATTGGTTTTAATTTTTTATTGTTTGTGGTTTTATAGTTATTTAGCTTTTTATTCAGTAGCTCTCTAGTTTGCAGTGTCAGCAATTTTTGGTTTCTAGGGTACAAATTACCCTAGCAACCCTGCATTGATTTGAATAAAAGACTGGAATATGAATAGGAGATGGACTGAATAGAAGGATAAGCAATAAAAAGTGGCAATAATAATTAATTTGTAGCCTTACAGAGCATTTGTTTTTAGATGGTGTCAGTGACCCCCATTTGACAGCTGCAAAGAAACAGAATTCAATTGCAAATCATTAAAAAGCTATGAAAAATAAATAATGAAGACCAATTGAATAGTTTCTTAGAATTGGCCTTTCTACAATATACTAAAAGTTAATTTGAAGGTGAACCACCCCTTTAATATTTTCAGTAAGTTACAGTGAACCCCCCAATGTTTTATCTTGGGCAGTGAAGTCCAGGCAGGATTTAAGTGTAATGCATACTACAGCTGTAACTATCTTAGTCCAAACAATGGTCAAGCATGACCTTTTTCAGTGATGTGCTTTGCTCAGGTTGTATACTTCAATGAGTTTTGCTCCCAATCAGAAATTCCCTAGGATTTGACCAGACAGAGCGCATACCTCCTCCCAAAAAGGTCTCAAAAGATCGCAGGTCCAGAAAATATGGTACAAGGTTCCTGTTTCTCTATTTCAACGCCAACAAATGCCATTTGATGTTTTGTATATATGTTGTAATTTGGAAGGCGTGTAGTACCATCTCGTGACTATCTTATAATTTAATAGTGTAGTATTTCAAGGTTATACACATCCACCACTTGTGCAATTGATTTGAAATATACTCCAGGTGTTCGGGTTAAGTTGTTCACAGGAGTGCGTTGCCAGATGGTTAAAACTAAAACCCTTACCCCTATATGTAATATAAGGCACTAAGTTTGCCCAGGAGCAGTAACTCATGGCAACCAATAAGATACTTGCATTTCAACAGGTGACTAGTGAATTCTACCTGCTGATTGGTTGCTATAAGTTACTGCCCCTGGGCAAACTTAGTGCCTTTTATTACATTACCCCTTTTGTCCACAATCACCATTGTTGAGCTTCCTTAGTCACGCCTCTGAGAAAGCTGATTGGCAGCAAAACTTGTCAGGCAAAGGCGTCACTTCTGGGAGAGATTGGAGCAGGAACCTAAATCAGAGGACTGCTGGCTGCCTAACCAATGCAAACGAAGATCTGACTCCCTCATGCTTAACTGGGACACAATCCTCATTTATCAACACTGGGCAAATTTGCCCATGGGCAGTTACCTATAGCAACCAATCAGTGATTAGCTTTTTGAAGCCAGCTGCAAGTAGAACAATGAATGCGGCAATCTGATTGGTTGCTATGGGTAACTGCCCATGGGCAAACTTGCCCAGTGTTGATAAATGACCCCCAATGATTTTAGCACAATAGTGAGTGCAATACCTTTAATATATCTCATAGAATAAAAGGGTTTTTGCTATGGGTCTCTAACTCTGGTGACAGACTGTTGCAAGATGGGATGCCAAGAAAATCATTCTTTGTGATAATCATCAATACTATTATGTACATCCACAGTAGTTGTTAAATGGCAACACTTCTCTATTACTGTGCTACAATGAAGCATGGTGCACAATGGTTAGAACTGGGTCTTCATTCCAGCCAGGGCACTGTCTGCAAAGAGTTTGTATGATCTCCTCGTGTCGGTGTGGGCTTTCTACAGGTACTATGGTTTATATCCACACTCAAAAACATACAGGCAGATAAAATGGCTTCTGATACAATTGACCCAGTAAAAGCTATATAAGACCTTAGATTACAAGCTCCACTGGGACAATGATGATGTATATTCTCTATAGGTTGCTGTGGAGTATGTTGGTGCTACTGTATACACCCTCTATATGGGCAATGGCATTTGGTAACTAACTGGTAAATAAGGTAGCCTGTTCCCTTGTCTAAAAATAGAATGCAAAAGGAAGTGCACACATAGGGGCAGATTTACTAAATTCGTGTGAAGAATTCGAATAGATTCAAAATTCGATCGAATTGTAAAATTAGGATTTTTTCTAAATTTCGAATTTTAAATTTGACCACTTCGATCATCGAATTTGCAAAATTCGGTCGTATCGAAAGATTTGAATAGATCGAATAAAAATCTATTCGATCATTCGACCATTCGATGATCGACGTACTTGCCCTTTAAATTTTTATTCGGTGGCCCAATTCGCCAGATTAAACCTACCGAATTGCTATATATGCCTATGGGTATGTATAGTCTGATGGAAGAGAGACGTTAATATATATTATACATATTTTTATTGTCATTACTGAATCAGATGTTGATAATGTTTTGCTTAGAAAAAAAAAAAACAATGCTAAACCATACAGTTAGTTACCTCTCTGGCTATCAGGAAGTCAAATTAATGAGGCGCACTGACTTTAGGTCAAACAAACAAAGAACGACAATTTATATCACCTTCAGCAACAAAAAGGGTATTTGAACGACTCTGCTTAAGGAATTGTCTGCCAGAATGCCTGTGTTGGCAGAAATGTTAAATACCTTTATAGTGGATCTTGGTTGGATAAAGGAATAGTGCCAGGTTTTCAGTAATTATTAAAAGAGTTTGTTTCAGGGTGAAATCTGATTACTGTCTTGGAGTCAGGAAGAGGTTTACCTCTTGAGGCTAAGTGATTCTGTTGGATCAGCAGCAACAGAAGGTGCTTTGTGAATGCTTCATATTAATGTGTTTTTTCATGTGTTGTATGTTACTCAGATCTTTTCATATAGCTATGTAAAAGACAAGAGGAATTAGAACAATGACTATTGTCAAGGAACTCTATGAGTTACTCAAAAGCATCTGTTTGGCATTCCTCCAGAAAGTCAACTGTCTTTTGTCGGACAGTACTGGGTTGAAATTGTCATATTTTCTCAAATTTAACTAACAACATGTTTCTACACTGATGCTTTTCCTGACATGACAATTGAAACTTGACCTGTCACTCGAATTTAAAATACTCAAATGAATTGAGTTTTCAGCAGGAAAAAACTTGAACATCATGAAGGCAATTTAAATTGTTTAAGGGACCTCTGCCATTGACTTCTACATGACCGTGTCAGGTTTTAGATTATGTATTTTTAAAATTTTAGCTATTTCCAGGGTTGGGGTATAATAAATATTGAAAACCTTTTTTTTTAAAAAAAGAAAAATTTTAAACCAAATTTGAAATTCGATAAGCATTCGACCATCGAATGCTTATCGAATTGTTTTAGACTATCATTTTGCTCACTATACGATTTCTCGATGAATTCGTACGATCGGATACCGATCGATCAATTTCGCGAAATTTCCTTTTAGCGTCTGAAAAATTTGTACAATTCGAATGATCGAACGGTCCGATCGTACGAATGGTATTCGAGCAGGACTTACTCATGGGGAGCTTCCCATAGGCTTCTATTACAATTCGGTAGGTTCAATCTGGCGAAGTAGGCAGTCGATTAAATTTTGATTCCTTCGATCATCGAATGATTGAATTATCAAATATTCGATATTCGATGATCGAAGAGGCCAAATTTGCATATCCGATTTCACAAACAATTCGTACAATCGGTATTCGATCGAATTTGATTGAGCTTCGATCATTTCACGTGAATTTAGTAAATTTGTTCAACTTTTTTTAACCCATAAAATAGATTTTTGATAAAAAACCTTGAAAAATTAAATTTTCATGGAAAAAACAACTCAAACCTTAATAGATATGTTAGAAATTTAAACTGCATTGCCTAACAGCAGAGTTTTCAGCTTTTTAGCAGGAGCAGTCGTGGACTTATCACCACTAGTCTTATTTTGCAAAATGGGCATCTCAAGATGCCAGTCTTGCAATTTCCTCCTCTCATATTGTAAACTCAGCAAATACTGTTTTTCTGCTGCTTAAACATATGTGGTCATTTATTAAATGTGGGCCAAGAGTTATGCATGCTAATGTATGTAAAATTGCTAAACACATTGGGGCAGATTTATTAAGGGTCGAATTATTGAGGGCTTTTAGCCCTCGAATTTGACCCTTGTTCGATTTTCGACCAAGTACTTCGACCATCGAATGGTCGAACAATCGAATAGATTTTTATTTGATCTATTCGATTGAATTTTGCAAATTTAATGGTCGAAATGGCCTAATTTGCATATTCGAAAATTCGAAAAATGGTAAATTTACAATTTCGAAACCTTCCACACGAATTTAGTAAATCTGCCCCATAGCACTTGTGGATAGACCTTGTGCAGTATACTTGCTTGTGTCCTATATCTTGCTTGATATTGTATCAGATGTATGACATAGAGTGCCACACTCTCATTGGCAAGGAAAGCCTTTTTATTAATACCTGCCTTAGGAAGATGGTTGGAACAAAGCGCTCCTCTACAAAAGTGAGCAAAGTTTAAAGCACAAAAACAGACACAACTTGTGCCAGATACTGTAATAGGGCCAAAGGCATCCACATTTAAGCCCATTTCACTGGTAGTAGGAGGAGCCCCTGTAAATGCAAAGTGCCCTACACATATCAGCTACTCAAAGCAAACATCATGGGCAGATATATTATGTGGTGTAACAAACGTGGAAATAATTTCCTACACATCGCCAGGGATCGTTATGTAAAAACCGGTATAAAAATTGCATAATTTTACGACACACTTTTTTAAAATCAACTTCTGCCAGAACTGTCTTACAAAGGCCTGAAGCAATGTAAAATAATGTCAGCAAATCTGGTGTTCACATGGAGTAAAATAAAACACGCCTAAGTACAGTGCTTCACAACAATGTGTTCTTGCACTGCACCATTCATTAATGATCATTTTCATACACGTACCTGTGGAATGATACTAATTAGGGGCATGTTTATGCCCAGAACCCAATGTGGTACTCACATAGTTTAATTAAAAGTGTCAGGCACAAAGAGGGGATCATGGTAGACAGAGCAAAAAAAAAAAGCAAGTTCATTATTTTTTTAGAAAACAAGCCTTAAAAGATTCCTGACTTCTCATTAGCGCTTACATTTTATTAAAGTCTCTAATGTTCATCTAAGGTAAAAATGGGTTAGCACTGACTACTTTCAGTGTATTCTGCACATTTTAAACCTGCACTCACAGTATTTTTTGATCTTGGCTATAGTTTTGCCTGCAGTCATTCTTGATACAGTAAGCAGATTTCGAATCATTCATCATAAAACTTGCATATGTATAATCTATACTGTTTACACCAAATAAAGTATGTTAAATAATACTAGTAGGCTAGAATACCACCTATACATCTTTACTATACCTGCTTCTTTTGTGATGCCATATGAATATAATACATGCTAGGGCACATGGGGTATTCTTCACAGTGTATTTCAGCCAACATAAAATATCATAACCCAACATAACTGCTGCTTCCCCTTTAATGTAGATTTATTTTGGGCTGAATTTTAATGTGAAATTTTGAATAGCATGTTGTATTTTTATTTTTATTATTTTTTACATTGTTCTTATACACAATATAAATACATTAAAAAGCTAATTTACAACCATGGGGAAAGGTGCAAATGGAAAAAAAACACAAGCACAAATGATCTGTCAATTCTAGGTACAAAGAGCTTCTCCCATTCCCATACATATCGTATACGCCATTCAGGCAGAAAGCATACATCTAGCAGACCTCTAGAACTAGGGAGATCATACATAGAAAGACTGGTGTACTTTCCACATAAAGCTAATACATAAATTAAATTGATAATAGGAGAAAAACATGTCTGCCAGTATTTGACAGCATGGTATCAAGAGCATGGATCATTGGTTTTCAAGAAAAATATAAAACAGATTAAGCAAGGTACTGAAAAACACAATGGAACAAGAGATGAAAAGAAAGAAAGTATACAGTAGAGATGCTGCATGAATGGAGATTATCAAAAACAAATTGTTTTTGACAAGAAACAGTACTGCAGCAATATGAATGAAATGTGCAGTGAAGAAATGTTTAGGGTATATATTTTTTCTGGAGACATTCTACATAGTTGGGGTAGTGGAAATAAGCAATGAACTGTAAGTGAGCAGAGAAAGAGTAAATAAAGGTCCAACTGTAACGACAAACCTGTCTAGTAAGGCTTGTTAGTGGTGTGGTGTTTATACAAATGGTCTGTAGACGTCACTGTGCATATGAGTTATACTGTGCATAAACTTTATCTTCTATACTGTTTAAAAGCAATAGAGTTCAAGTTACTGCTATTGTGTAATGGTTGCATGAACTTGCTAATAAAGCACTGTTATACCCTGCTCTTCCTCTGCTATCAAAACACAAGGTGCAGCAGCCGGCACCTTTTTTTCAAACCCTGGAACATTATTGCTGCTGACCAAGGGGAGATTTCTGCTGCTAGAAAGTGTGCTTTACTTATTCACTGCCTGGGAGCAGAGGGACAGTGTATATACTATACATTACCATTACCTGATGAGACTTATGAAACTGCTCTTACTGCTATAAAGAACTTTTTCATGCCAAGAGTAAATGTGGTTGCTGAAAGATATAAATTCCACCAACGCGGACAATAAAATGGTGAATCCAAAAAAAAGTTTGTAGCAGCTTTAAGAGAGCTTGTTGTTACCTGTGAGTTTGGGAATCTAACAGATGAAATGCTAAGAGATCAAATAGTGGAAAAAACAAATTCACCACGCATTAGATAGAGACTGCTCCTAGAGCAGTTTTTAACCCTTGCAAAGGCTATTACAGTTGCTAGCCAAATTGAAACAACAGTGGCAGAGGCTACAACTCTTAGTCAGCTAACTGCTGGGAATATGCAGACTGTGAATTGAGTACTGTGGCCTAATAATGCACAGTCACAGGCAATATACAGTGCTAAGGAAAGAGATTCACTGCAAAACCATGCAGAAAATGCAAATCAAAAATACTGCTTCCGCTGTGATTCAACATAACACACTGAAAATTATGCTACATGTCCTGCAAAAACTGTACAGTGCTGCAAATGTAGAAAGGTACAGTAGGACACTTTCTAAAAACTGCTGTAGTTCTGCTAAACATGTTCATGGACATGAAGTCACTACTACAAATGTTACAGTATTAAGTGTGGATAAAGATGGTACATTTATTCCATACAAGGTTTTATGCACTGTCAATGTCAATAGCGCTTCTGCTGACAAGGGATACTTCATTAACCTGATGCTTGATACAGGATATTTTTTTTGAAATACTTTGCAAAAGATACACTTATTGCACCTGCCCTGAGAATGGTTGGTTATATAAAAGATCCAATACCTGTGCTTGGTTGCTTGCCAGTGACTGTACAATTTGAATCAAATATGGCAAAATTTTACTTTTACATTGTGAATAAGGGCACTGCTATACTTGGAAGGGATCTCTTTGCTGCATTAAATCTACAATTAGTTGATGGTCTTATTACTATAGCACCAGTGCCGGCCACACAGACAGTGTCTAAAATTTCACCACAAAGTGACACTTCATTGGGTTGTCCAAAGAACTTTGTACACAAAGTTAAGCTGAGACCAGATGTAAAACCAGTACACCAGAAATTGAGGCGATTGCCCTACTCTACAAGTGAGGCTGTCTCACAGCAACTACATAACTACAGAGTAACGCGCCATGTAATAACTCAAGCATCTCCAGCTGAATTATTACATGGCAGACAGATGCGCACTGTTACATGTTGCAGACATCAAACTTCCACCAAGTACTGTTCCTACAAACTCATCTACTGCTGTCATTGTCAAATGTCAACAAGCCAAATGCAAGGCTTATCCTACTCCTGATGTCAACCGAAATAGGCTTGAAGAAAGTGAACCTATAAGGCGTACTGAGTGAATCAGAAAACTACCTGCATGGACCAAGGACTATATCATGTGAAGAATGTATATTATTGCTTTAAGATGCATTGTTGTTGGTTATTACATTTTGCAAAATGCTTTCCTACTATAGGGGGAATATGTGGTGTTTATACAAATGGCCTGTAGAGGTCACTATGCAAATTAGTTATACTGTGCATTCACTTTACCTTCTATACTGTTTAAAAGCAATAGAGATCAAGTTACTACTGTTGTGTAATGGCTGCATGAACCTGCTAATAAAGCACTGTTATACCCTGCTCATCCTTGGCTATCAAACACAAAAAATGGCTTGCAGGTTAGTCAACTTGCCTAGAGTTGAGAAGCAGTTAACTTAGCTACAATGATTAGCTCTGGCCTCAGATAAGTAGGAAACTTCCACAAATAGTAATGGGGTTACCCCCACAATAGCTGAGAGCACAGGGTAGTCCTGATAACCTTGATCTGTGTGGTGCCACAGAGCCATATAGAGAGAATGGGTGCCTGTACCAGGTTACAGGTGATCCCAGAGCATAGCCTACAGGTAACTGTGCCATAGAGCTGAATTGGTGCTGTACAAGTTGGGCTGGGCACAGGTGAGAGCTGTGGCTAGTACCTAGGCGGCTCTGTGGCTGTGTGGAATTAAATGAAGGCTGTACTTAGGGTTGCCACCTTTTCTGGAAATAAATACTGGCCTTCCTATATTTTTGCTGCTTTTTCCTATTAATAACATTGGCATCAAGCATCTTTTTTACCGTCCAGGCCAGCAAAATACCAGTCAGATGGCAACCCTTGCTGTACCTGAGATCCATGGCTGCAAAGAGGGGCTGCAATAAAAGTTAATGAGGAAATGTAAGAAAAACTGCAACATTAATAAGCATTTACAGTTTGAAAACAAATCCTAGGTCTTGTAGCAACCAATCAGAGGTTAGCTATTCAGCCAGTTGCAGGTAAAATAAAGAAATCAATTGTTGCCATGAAGTTTTTACCTTGGGTCATATCTGTCCAGTAACAGTAAATGATCCCAATGCAAATTATTTTAGTGGAGGGTTTTTTTTTACCAGTCTCTCCATGTAATGGGCTAATGACTAATTTAGTGCATCACTTTTTTGATGCTGAAAGTGTTTCATGGAAGGGTGGAGAAGAAATGGTTTAGAGTACCAAATTAATGTAATTACACCAAATTAGGACGTGTACTTTATGAATTGAAACATTAATTATTGTAGGGCATATTTCTGTAGCCTCTGTAAACATTTCCTCTAGCAAACAGGCCCCATGATTGAAATGAGACATAAAGTTCATGAAACTTAAGTGCAAGTACACCCCCACATATGCCGAAAAAACGTGTAGAAATACTCCATCCTTCCAGCTACAGAAAGATTAAAGGCTGGGTTTTACAAATTTCCTTTATTTCTTCAAATGCTTTTGTGCCTTGGGGATCTGACACACCTTTAAAAAACATAATGAGTTAACGATAAGTGATTGTGCCAATTTGGACTCGGTAATAAATCTCTGGCACATGAAAAGCATTGGCTGCTGCAGCACAGAGCTCTGGCAGAACTAGATGTATCACCAGCAGGTGAAATGGGGTAATATCTTTACTTGTAGAGGCATTGGGTGACTTTTTTGTGCCTTTTTAGTTTGAGTCTAAACAAAGTTGTTTGTAGGGGTTTAATCGGGGCCTTGCTGAAGGTTTAATAAGAATATTAATTGTGCCCATGGGTAAATTGTTTTCAGTTGTGTCAGTTTCACATTATGTTGACAATATAAACATTGGGTTGGTTAAAATATCCATATGGTCAGATTTAATAAACGATATATGATATATTTAACCCCTAATATACTTGCCTATATATATAGACGTAAATATTTTGTTTATGTGAAATTGCAATACAAATTTTATTAGAAGTAATCAGTTAGGATGTCCCTGAACTCAGATATATGAAATAAACAGACATTATTTCCAAACATACTTGGCAGACACCAGTAATAAAAGTTAGAAACCAAAGTATAAAAAACCTGTTACAACAAAATGTAATTTTATTTATAAAGATTTAATTCTCTAACACTCATCTACAGATTTGCCACCCTAGTCTTGTGCCTATGTAGCACATACACAAATCTACATTATACAATAACTTGTAAGGGGATGTTTTACATGCCTTTAAAGGAGAACTAACCCCTAAAAATTAAAAGGGCTAAAAATGCCATGTTTTATTTATTGAACTTATTGTAGCAGCCTAAAATTTCAGCTTGTCAATAGCAGCAATGATCCAGGACTTCAAACTTGTCACAGGGGGTCACCATCTTGGAAAGTGTCTGCGACACTCACATGCTCAGTGGGCTCTGAGCAGCTGTTGAGGAGCTCATCTTAGGGGTTGTTGCAGATTATCAAGCAGAAAATGAGGTGTGTCTGTAATATAAGATAATGCTACAGGGCTGATTATTAAATTCTGATGCTAATTGAACTGGTTTCTGCGCTGCCATGTAGTAATTATTATTAACATGTATTTCTATAGAGCCAACATATTTTGTAGCGCTGATCCATATTAATTACTAATCAGCCTTATATTGTGACATTTCTATTCTATGTGTACTGTATATTGTGAGAGGGGTCCCTAAGTTCAGTAAATGACAGCAGTATAGAGCATGTGCAGTGAATCAGCAGAAAAGAAGATGGGGAGCTACTGAGACATCTTTGGAGACACAGATCTTTACTGCTAAAGGGTTGTGGTTGCCTGGGGCTGATTCAGAAGTTCAAAACATAATGTACAACATTTCTAGCCTACTTCTTTAGTTTAACTTTCCTTGTCCTTTAACCAGAAATTATACATTAAGAAAATAGCTGGAAGTCAGGGAAAGGAATAAGTGGGTACGATGAAGACTTCTGATTCTGTATCCCGTATTCAGCAGCATTTTAGGCTAACTCAGCAATTATTCTTGCAACTACAAAGAGAAAGCAAGCCAAAGATGTGACCTGTCTGGAAGAAGATTTGGATAGTGTGCCAGCATGAAAACAAGCACTGAGATCAAAAGCCTTTAATGCCAGATGAAACTGTCAGTCATAAAACCAATGGCAAATATACAATGGGTGGTTAGTTTCTAAGCTTTCTTACCTTGCTATGCACATGAATGTTCTTTGCAATGAATTATTTAACTGGTAACCATGTATGGTAGTGGTCTTTGCAGGTAAGGGACATGTTTTTGGAATGTTAGCATTTCACTACCAACCTTACATGACCTTTAATAATCATCTTCAAAATTAATTTCCCTGCATGATCTTCAGCTGGGTGTATCTCTAAAACTTTTAACACCATAATACTTAATTACCTAAATTGTTACACAGGGGTCATACAAGGACCACTTGCACCTGTAGCACAGGCCAATAAATTGTGCAATTTGTTCCATTTTCCAAGATAAAAATAAACAGTGCATGGAGCAGAGCAAAGTTCACAGGGGTGCAACTTAGCAGTATCTCTGATGTTGAGGCTGGTGGATGGCTCCACATACAGGTAGTATACACACAGTTGCACCACCCTGACTTCTCCATCTAGTGCCAATAAATTGTTTGTAAATTTAATCCCCAATAACACAAAATCCATTTTTTAAACTCCCCACCCCAAGATAGGCCTTAATTAGGATATCTCCTGCATTGTCATGAATAAGTTCATCTTCAGTGGGATGCTTCCCTATGTCATATTAGCTTCCTTCCCTTCCTGGAAATTTTTCTGCGGACACCCATGGTGGTAGAAATAGTAATATAAAGTTGAAAAAAAGATCTGTAAAGTTCAGCCATTTGTACTAACTGCTAGTTGATCCAGAGGAAAGCAAAACAGCCCCAATTACTGAAGCTTTTTTTGATTTGCCACAGTGGCCCAAGATGGCAATCAGACTAGTCCCTGGATCAACTTTGTCCTAAAAGTTCATTTAATTGACCCTGTATTTCTCACTTGCTAAAAAAAATCTCTTCTTGAAGCTATGTAATGTATCTACGGTACAAAAACTTTAGGAAGAGAATTCTAAATGCTAGGTACCCCCAAGTGATTGTATTGATTTATCTGAAACCACAGGCCCGTGCTCCTATCAGCAGAAAACTGCACCGGCCCAGGGGTTATCCCAGTGAGCACCACAGCTTTTTTTTGCTTCAAATATCCCAGGGCAAATGCATGCCCAGTTGAATAAAATAGCCTGACTTTTTATTCAGCTTTTTGTTCTGCTGAGCATGTACAGCAGCAAGAAGAAAGTGGAAGATGGAAGAGAAGCATTTGGCACCCCCAAGTGCAGGATGTCTTTCCTTCTCCTTTAAGTGCTTCTGCTCCAGTGAAACAACTCTTTGTGGCCAGACTTCCTTTATAACTGAGATTTTACTTACCCTTTAACAGCTTAATTGCCCTACATTGGACTCTCTATGAGTCATTAATATCCCATTTGAGCACTGAAGATCAAAACTGTATGGCATATTCTAGACAGAGCCTTACCAGTGCCAGAAATGAAAACATCCTGAAGAATTTGATTTCATGGCTTATTTGAATTGAAATGCTAAATAAAGTTTGCTTGTTTTATAACCTCAATTTCTGCTTAAAAACTGCCTTTCAGGACAAGTATACTGCTATATGCTGTTGTACACAAATAAAGACAGAGGGTACCAACAATAAAACAAAAGTGTTTATTGAACATCCCTAGGTTGTATTCCGAGCACAGTTTCTCAGAGGCAAGTGATCACATGCAGAGCGTAACACAGTCAGGCACATATAGTACATGGCAGGAATCTCACTTCACCTCTGTGACACACCCTGTAGTGACCTGGATCACCTCAGGAAAATCATCTATGCTGATCCACTCTCCACTTGGATCCCTACACTACAGGCAATATGGCCTGGGAAATATACCTCCAAAACTGCCACTCCTATGTTGAGGTTCAGAACTTCTCTTTTTAGCTCAAACCTAACTTACTGACACTCCTGTAATATACTGTTACAGGAGCTACACTTTCTGTCTAATGCCTGTACCCTGACTTAACTGGGCCTTCCCAGGCCCAAAGCAGACAGCCTGTTCCTAAAGCTGAAGGTAAAGAGGAAATGCCACTCTCTTACCAATTACCAGCACTATACCAAAGTGAGGCAGGAAGTTGTCACCCTACCTGCTAGCCAATAGCATATAAATACAAATGAACTTACTTCAATACATTCCCATCTACCCAGCAACTAAGGGAACTGAGCCTGTAGGGATTTAAAGTCATTGGGGCTATTAAACCTATGGCTCCCTACAAATGCATCATTCCCAACTGTTTCAGGGGCATTACTACATTGTGGCTGGAATTGTGTCACAATTGCTAGGATAAATACTGCATTGTGGGTATAAATCATTGCAACTGTGCTGAAATTGCACTTGTGCTCATAAATTTCTTCTGCGATATTGCCAAGATATGCCCCTTTCTTTCACAAATAACAGCCACAACACTAATCTATGTCCTTATCCTATCCCATTTAGACTCTTGCAATCTCCTACCAACCGGCCTCCCTGACTCCCATCTCCCTCCCCCTCCAATCAATCTTAAACTCTGCTGCTAGGATCCTCCAGCTCTCCTTAAAGGAAACCTGTTCAACCCCATGTAAAATCCTTTGCATGGCTGCCTGTTAAGCAAAGGATAGCATATAAAATCCTTCTGCTACCATTCAATGCCCTTCGCTCCTCTCACTATACATTCCTGCCCATCTTACCCGCTCCTCACAGAGCCACCTTCTATTCACACAATCCACATCCACTGCCACCTCTAGTCTTAAACCTTCCTATCTTGCTGCTCCTTATCACTGGAATTCTATCCCTAAATTCCTCCATAAGGATCTCTGTCTCATTCTCTTGAAGAAAAAATTCATATTCTGCCTTTTGGAGCATTACAACTATAGAGCACTAGTCTATCCTCGCACCTATTGAACAATAGTGTTACCTTGTGAACTTTTTCCCTCCAATTTGTGCTTGTATTCACCTACTTTTATTATGGGACAGTGCCATCCTTCTTACTGTCTCTCTTACCACATGACACAAGCTCTGTATTGTATTTATTTATGTTTAGTGATGGGCAAATCTATCCAGATTCGCTTCACCGAAAAAATGAGCAAAAATTGGCAAAAAATTTGCGAAATGACGCGCGTATCGTTTTCGGCACGCGTCTTGTTTTTGCCGAATTTTGTGAGCGTTTTGTGAATTTATTCACCGGCGCCGATTCGCAGGAATTCACAGCGAATTTGCGGCTGGCGAATAAAATTGTCCATCCCTATTTATGTTATTTATCCTCCCTTTGAGCACTTTTATCTCCCCTAGATAAAGTAAGATTGTACAGAGTTGTGCATCCTTAAGGTGGCCATAACATGGTGAGATCCGCTAGTTTGGCGATGTTGCCAAACGAGCGGATCTTTCCCCAATATGCAGGCCTGGATCTGTGGAGAGGCCACCTAGGCCCGGGCCTAGGATGGCATGATTTTAGGGGGCGGCATGCTGCCCAACCCCACCCACATTGGGTCAGAAATGTAATTTCCTCTGTGCCAATTTCCATTGCTCCTTCCAAATGATGAAAATTTGAGCTAATAAAGGGGAGTGGAAAGGGGCAACAAATGACAGCAGGCCTAGGGGTGTTCGCTAGGTAAATCCGGCCCTGCCGATATGCCCACCTTGAGGTGGGCGATATTGGGCTGATCCGATCGTGGGCCCTAGGGTCCAACAATCGGATCAGAACGGCGCAGATACAGGCGGACAGATCACAGGACCGCATCATCGAACAGATGTGGCAGCTATCAGAAGAGATTTTTAATCCTGCCCGATCGACATCTGGCAGGATATCGATCGGGGGAAGCCCGTTGGAGGGCCCCACGCACGGGCCGATAATCTGACTCTGTCGGCAGCTTTTATCGGCCCATGTATGGCCACCTTTATAAATAAAGTTAGACATTCATCCATACATACAAATATGAGCTCTTAAACATGGGTGCAACATGCCATATTTTTGTAGATATTGTGCTTAGATCAATATGGCTGTATGATTTTGTAAAATCTGCACCTACATCATCATAGCTGTCACACGTGCATGCATTTTCATGAATACAGTGATACTCAATGCAGACACTTATGTATTCATAGTGAAGGAGGAATACAGGCCTCTGTGTTTCAAGTGAAACCTGCAGCAACTCCCCTACATACGTTGTGTGTAGTAACTCACCCCTATAGCGTGCTGCACCTCAGTCTATGTGGTGTTTATACAAAAGCACAAATCCCACAACTCGCTCTTTTACTTATGAAATTTATACAGGATCTAGTTCAGCTGGGAGACTCTCCTGTTACCCATAAGAGCTGCCATTCAGCAATGGGCAAGAACCCCAGACTGTAGATTCTGTGACCTGTAGCACTTAATATGTTAAAATAACTAGCTTAGTACCCATAAATTAGTCTTTCTTCTAATAAAATATCCACAAAATAATCTCGGAAGGAACAATGTCTATCACTAGATGGGTAGCAAAATGGTAGATTCAATGTGGGCAGTGTGCACCGAAATTGCCATTCCTTCATGGGATATGTATATGACTTTCATGCAACTTCCATCACTGTCAAATGGGAGGAGCTTGTCTGTAAAGTTTTACTCCTTTCGTATATACCACAGTAATATTTCTTCTTATTGTCATGTTACAATGTGCATTGCACTTTATTTAGAGTAAAGAAGGGATTCACCTTGCTTATGTTAGAAAATGTATATGTTTGCGTGCAACCTAAATTAATATATATAGATATCCTATTTATCACTGGTGTAATAACTGTGCAATGTGTTGGTGCTATAAACAATAAGTTACCATGAACAGTTATGGTGTACATTCCTATGACAAATTGTTTTGTAACATGTATAAATAGTTTTCATTGGATGTTCAATGTTTGGAGAAAAGATATTGGCCAAAAAAGTTGAATATTGGTTAATAAAGTATTTTCAATTGAAAAAAAAAGTCCAAATGCTTTCCTATTATAGGGGGAATGTGTGGTGTTTATACAAATGGCCTGCAGGTGGCACTGTGCATACACAGGACTTTCTGTACAGCTTGAAAGTGAAAGTAAGACTTACTGCTGTTATGTAATGGCTGCACGAACCTGCTAATAAAGCACTGTTATACCCTCCTCATCCTCGGCTACCAAACACAACAATCTAGTTGCAAAAAATATATATTTTTATTAAATAGCTACTTTAGAGTCTCTTAATATTGATATCAGATCAGGCAGTAAATGTTAGCCCTAGAACTGAGGCAATTGCCTTTTAGCCTCTAAGCTAACAATGAGTCATGAAGCCATTTGGTTATGATACAGCATCCCTGAACATTATGCACAAGAAAACCAGTAGAACAAGAAAGCTGAAAGTTTCTTCATTTTGGGAATTCCCATTTCTTTTTTTGTTATTCCAAGTAGTCCCACACATTTTAACAGTTCCTGCTGTAACTTTGAATAACTCATAAAGGCTGAAAAGGAGGTAGGGAGCGAGCGATACAACCCTCCGTCTGTTGAACTACAACTCTGATACATGATGCTTCTGATAAAGGGAGATACTGTAGTAAACATGCTGCGTCTACGTTTACCAAATAAATAGGAAGCTTGCAGATAAAAAAACGGTGCTTTGGCTTGCAAGATTTCATGATGTGCTTGTGACTCAGTAGTGCATTGCAGGGCCCCTGAGCACTTACATTACTTACCTTTCTGAAAGCTGAGAGCTAAGAGTACAATAGTCATTTTTAGAATACATATCATGACCTACCCATACATTACCTAGCCCTTGAAATTCAGGCTAAATATTTATTCCAGTACTAAAAATAAGGATAATTTATGCATGTTCCTAATCCTCCCAACCCCTCCCATTTACAAACTGTCACAAATCCACAATGGTCCTGCAGTCACCAGCCCATCCACTGGTATGATTTACCCAATTTGTACATTTTATTTCCCCATATCCAATCAACAATGTCTGGGAGGTGGGGAGGAAGTAAACTGTTCTCACTAATCCTTCTTTACAGGAGTTTATCAAAATCCACTCCACCTGAGTTGCAGTTGGCCACACTTTTTTTCCCACAGAAGGACAGTTAATTATTCTATTGTTCCCCACTCCACAGCTAACAGATAAGGGAGTCATAGCATTATCATCTATTATTAATAGTAAGTGGTAACAATCTTCATAGGCGGTATAGGGCCATAGTGCAGTGAGCAGTATAGTGATAAAATGGGTAGCTTTGGCAGTGCTGGGGTTCTAGGTTTCATGCCAGCCAGGGCATGGAGTTTGTTCTCTTCTTGTCTGTGTGGGTTTCCTGACTCTGATTTTCTCAAAAAATGTGCAGTCAGGTTAATTGGATTCTAATAAAATTGTCCATAGTGTGAGTAAATATTATAAGGACCTTTAGATTATAAAATCCACTGATGCTGTTAGTAATTTATCTCTGTAGAGCACTGCAGATTATGTTGGCACTATATAAATAAAGAATAGTAATAACTCGACTGAGGTCATTAGAATAATTACAGGTGTGGGATCCGTTATACGGAAAGCCTGTTATCTAGAAAGCTCTGAATTACGGAAAGGTCATCTCCTACAGAGTCCATTTTAATCAAATAATTTAAAAATGTATTTCCCTTTTCTCGCGTTAAGCGAAATGGTTAGGGGCTTTTTTTCACTCTGCTTTTAAACATCATATACACTTTTTAAAGGATGAAATAAATATTGACTTTTTAAATCTATTTTCGACTCCAGTTGCTGCTCCGTTCCATACAATATAGTTCTGGAATCTACAAGCTGATTGGAGCAGCCTTTGAACGTGAAGCACTTTTGGAGTAAGTCAACAGGGTGCTCCCCTGACCCCTCCGTTTTTCTCTCTGTGATAATAAAACAGAAAACGTGTACTTTATCCTAACCAAGATGTAATTCCTCCTTATTGGATGCAAAACTATCCTATTGAGGATATTTTATGGTTAAATTATTTTTTTAGAAGACTTAAGTATGGAGATCCAAATTACAGAAAGATCTCTTATCCAGAAAACCCCAGATCCAAAGCATTCTGTATAACAGGTCCCATACTTGTATATTTACATATATAGTAGCAGCTGTTACATATTTTTTGCTGGTAATTATAAACAAGCCCTTAAACACTTTAAATATGTATAATGCAATAATGCAAAGATAAAATGTCAGCAATGCTTGAATTAAGATATTTAGTTTGGGGTTGGGGGGGGGGGGGTAGTATAGCAAACCACAGAAGCTTGCAGTGGATAAACATCCTCTGTTGATGTTCTTACTAGGGAAGTTCAAATATGTGAGGAGAGTCAAATATAAATGAAACAGATGTTGACATATGTCTATTCTGAAAGCATCAAATGAAAACAATATTTATACTCTCAGCTCACATATGGCACCAATAACTGTCCAGTGTATTTTGAGCTGTGCCGGCACTTTCTCAGGGGATTTACAGTGACCCCTAGGGGATATCTGTATGGTTGCACTGAAATCTCAAACATTTATCTTCTGCATATTTATAATGAGGAGCAGTTGTTGACCATAGTGGCTGTTGCTGACATGTACTGCAAACTGCTGATTGTAAATGTGTGCAGATACTGATGTGCAATCATACCGGAGTACACCATCACCCTCTATTTGCCAGGATGGAAGCAATGTGTAGGTCACAAAACAACCATGCTGCTCGTTTTCAAACTAGCATTCTTAAAGGGGAACTATCGCGAAAATTAAAAATTAATATAAGGTTTCTCATATTGAAGTAAGAAACTTTCTAAATACAATCAATTAAAAATTCTGCATCTGGCTATTTAGATTTGCTCCAAAATTGGGAGTGTTTGCTCCACCAGGCTTATTCAGTTGACTGTGGGTAAGTGCTCCTCTTTCCATTTGATGGCAATGGCCTTTTTGCGTAGAAAAAAATTACTGTTTACTCTGAGCGAGAGGTTACCGTGTCTGTGAGGAAGTTCAGAAGCATGACCCTTGGATGAAACTCAATTGTTAGTGCCAATAGGAGGGAGATATACGAAGCTATTTCTGCCCAAACCAATTGAATCGAAGGGGAACTCCAGGCCAGATAGTAGAATTCAACATTTGAGCTCTTACACCTATTGCATACATCAGGGAATACAGGGTTGATTTTATGTAGGATGGAGGGTGTGTAGTAAGCTCTATGCAGGTATTTAAATTATAGGATTCTGCCTCTGGCTCTAATTAGGGGCTGTATAAATTCTGTCAGAATTGTTTCCCATTGCTCCTCTGTGATGCCAGGAATATTTGAAATCCCTTTTTGGTATGGTTGGTGAATTGTTTGCTAATTTGATTGTAAATAGTGGACAGTGGATTGTGGAGTTGTTCTTTCCGGATTAGTTTTTCAATTTGGGTTAACTATATTTGAGGTTCCCCAGAGTAAAATTGCTGGATGGGAGCATGTCTCAATTGTCAATATCGAAATAGCATTTGGTGTGTTGAAGTTGTCCTTAAGTTGTTGGAATAAGAGTAGAGAGTTTTCCTAATAGACGTCTCCCAAGTATTTCACGTTATGTTGTGCCCAGAGTGGAGTGTGTGGTGATAAAACCAGTGAGCTATTACCAGTAATTACAAAGTTTAGTTTCATGATAGATCCCCTTTCAAGCAGTGGTGCAGCAAGTATGGGGATTCGTTTTCAACTCGTTTGCAATCAGACCCATATATCAGCTGTGTACAGCTCATAAAAAAGCAGCTCACTTCACAAAATTTGTGTGTTTTTATTCACTCGTTCTGAGCAATGACACACAGGGATGCTCTGGTTCTCAGTGGCGTAACTACCAGTGATTCAGGGGGTGCAATTGCACCAGTGTCCCCATCCCCTTGGAGCCCATCTGAGCCACAAAAATGGTTATGGCAGGCAGTTATCTAGGGGGAGATTATACATCACACATGACATCAACACTCCAGCATGTGATTTATAGAGGTAAGGGCCCAACAGGGGGGCCCAGGTGCCCATCCTGTGCCGGGACCCACCAGGGAGTAGTTACGCCACTGCTGGTTCTATAGTATAGTATAGGCTCTACAGCAGGGTTCCCCAACCATTTGTACCTGTGAACCACATTCAAATCTAAAAGGTGTTGGGGAGCAACACAAGCATGAAAAAAAGTTCCTGGTGGTGCCAATTAAGGGCTTTGATTGACTGATCTGGCAGCACCTATGTGAGCTGGAATATTACAGGAGGCTCTGTCTGGCAGTACACCTGATTTTAATGCAACCAAAACATGCTTTAATGTCTGGAATTCAAAAATAAGCACCTGCTTTGAGGCCACTGAGAGCAACAGCCACAGCATTGGGGAGCAACATGTTGCTCACAAGCTACTGGTTGGGGATCGCTGCTCTACACTATAGAATCACATATAGGGGCCGATCATACAAATTTTTTGTAAAATAGGATATTCTAATTTGGCCTCTTCGATCATCGAATACAGAATTATCGAACAGATCGAATGATCGGATATTCGATAATTGGATCATCGATGATCGAAGGAATCAAAATTTTAAAATTGTTCGACTGTCTACTTCGCCAGATTGAACCTACTGAATTGCAATAGAAGCCTATGGGAAGCCCCCCATAGGCTTCTGAGACTAAGGGGCCGATTTACTAAATTCACGTGAAGGATTCGAAGTTCAATCGAATTCGATCGAATTTCGAACGTAGGATTTCTTCTTTTGATCGAATATGTCAATTTTGGCATATTCGATCATCGAATAGGGAATGGTTGAACGATCAAATACATTCCAATAGAGTCGAATGGACGAATATTTGATCATTCGATCAGCAAAGGATTTTATTTTTTACGTTTCTTCGATTGCCTACTTCGGCAGATTGGACCTACCGAATTGCAATAGAAGCCTATGGGAGCACTCAAAATTTTAATGCTAATCGAATATCGAATAGAAACGAATTATTTTTGGGGAATAATAGTAAATTTGCCCCTAAGTCCTGCTCAAATACCATTCGTACGATCGAAGCGTTCGATCATTCGAATTGAATTTTACGAATCGTACGAATTCATTGAGAAATTGAATAGCCGAAAACAATTCAATAAGCATTCGATGGTTGAATGCTTATCGAATTTCGAATATGATCGAGTTAATTTTTGGGAATAATAGTAAATTTGCCCCATAGTGTTTTGGCAGCCAAAAGACTTGCGTGCCATTGCCAAAGTTGCTGGTGTTTTTCCACTGGTATCCAATTGCAACAGTTTAAAGAGTCAGTTTGCAGGGTTACTGAGCCACCTGGAAGCATGACTGATGGAAAAAAATTATTATTTTGAACATACATTTTAGAGAGTGTGAAAACTAGACTGGAAAAATCTACTGAAATAGAAAAACAATCAGTATTTGTGGTGAATGATTTGAAAAGAATATGATTTGTGAAGATAAACTACCACTTTAAAAAAGACACATGGGCTTTAAAAAATGCTGTATAAGATATCTAGGCTGGTTTGCATAATATTGTAAGTGTATTTATTCTGTTTTCTTTGCACATCTTAACGCTCCATAATTCTGTTTGCTATAAGCCTGTAAACAATAGATAGCGCTCACTTTCAGAGTGGATATAATTAATCTTGCTCAGGCTCCTTTATGAATCATGCTGAAAAACCTATTTGAATTCTCAGCCATAATGCATGACAATAATCCCGGACAAAAGTATAAGCAGCCAGTCATCACAGATTACAAAATAGATGGATCATTGTGGAATACTCAAGGAAATGTTAAAAAGATGCATGCATTGCAGAAGTATAAAAGGAATAGTAACACCAAAAAATCAAACTTTGTTAAAGGGGTTGTTCACCTTTGAGTTATTCTGAGACAATTTGCAATTGGATTTCATTTTTTATCTGTGTTTTTATAGTTATTTAGCTTTTTATTCAGCAGCTCTCTAGTTTGCAGTGTCAGCAATTTGGTTTCTAGGGTACAAATTACCCTAGCAACCCTGCATTGATTTGAATAAGAGACTTGAATATGAATAGGAGATGGACTGAATAGAATAAGTAATAAAAAGTGCCAGTAA
This sequence comes from Xenopus borealis, assembly GCA_024363595.1. NCBI lineage: Eukaryota > Metazoa > Chordata > Amphibia > Anura > Pipidae > Xenopus > Xenopus borealis. The sequence continues at coordinate 107,788,577 of CM044433.1, read as the reverse complement.
CAATACATTTGTAGCCTTACAGAGCATTTGTTTTTAGATGGTGTCAGTGACCCCCATTTGAAAGCTGCAAAGAAACAGAAGAAAATTTCAAATCATTAAAAAACTATGAAAAATAAATAATGGAGACCAATTGAAAAGTTTCTTAGAATTGGCCCTTCTACAATATACTAAATGACAACATGAAGGTGAACCACCCCTTTAAAGTAATGAAAATATCATGTACTGTTTCCCTGCATTGGTAGAACTTATCTGTTTGCTTCAGAAACACTATTAAAGTTCATATAAACAAGCTGCAGTTTAGCAATAGCGGAAATTGAAAAAAGGCTATATGGCAACAGGTTAAATAGTGGATAACAGATAACACCATTATGTTCTACAGAGCTTATCTGCTACCTGTTGTGTAACCAGAACCTTTTCTCCTTTTCTACTTTTGTAACAATTTCTAGATAAAACCAAGAGAGAATTCAGACAAAGAATTCTTAAACATGTTGCCGATGATAGGCACAAAAGGAATACATCGATAGCTACCCACATTAATGAATCTCACAATGGCAACACTGATGTCATGAAATTTACAGCTGTAGAACACATCAAATTAACCTCAAGAATTGGTGATATTGATAGAAAATTGCTACAATCTGAAGCTAAATGGATTTACTGGCTCAATAATAAATCTCCCAATGGTTTAAATGAAGGTTTCACCTTTACTCCCTTTTCATGAATTATTCTCCTGTTTAATTTAATCTTATATTCAAATAAAATTCATTACTAATCAAAAATGTAATTATTGAGATTTGATCGGATTTTCCATCTATTTTCCAACTATCTATTATTTTCATTGCCTTAGGATCTGACTCACTTTTACTTTTAAAGTGTTTTTTAAGAAAAAGAAAAAGAAACAACGATGCATCCAAGTATTTACACAAACGCATTTGTTAGATACAAACAATATTACCGGCTATTTCTGAAGCAAAAACAAGTTTTACCAGTGCAGGTCAACACTGCATTATATTTTCATTACTTTAAAACACTATATTTTGATGTTTCTGTTCCTTTAGAACCACTGTTGAGTTGAAGTTCTGGGGTCTAAGTGGATGACCTGAACTGTAGGTCCCATCATACCAGTCAATAAGCCCGCTTCTAAGGAGGAGGCAAATGTAAATAGTTGGACAATATGTAGTTCAGCCAGCAGGGGCACCAACCTTAAGTTTGGCCTTTAGAGTAATTGCCCTACAGGAGCCTATATGCAGAGGCAGGCACTTCTTCTTTGGCCTGATAACATCTGAAAGACAAGACAGACTTTAGATTGACAGGCCAGTTGTTAGGTTGCATTCTGCTAAGACTAGGTAAGTGCTGGGTTAACCTCAGAGGCGGGTAGATGTGCTAGTCAGTAGGGGTAGCCTATGGCCCAGATGAGGAATCAGTGTTTGGCATCTACTGACAATGCCAGGCCTCCAATTCCCCAGTCAGTATCTTACTTGATAGAGAGGAGTGCTTGCACACCCTTGCCTTCTTACAAAGTAAAAGTAACCTGGTGCTCAATGATAGAGGGATAGGCACCCTCAACACAACTTATACAAAAAATTTCACTGGCACACAAGACAATACTGCAGGATGAACCCTTGTGAAATTGTATTTGCAGAGGTGGAGCCATTGCTGTGTGCTTACTGACACAATGATGGGTTGGGGTAGGCTGGTGTGTATCCCCACAGCTTGAATACCATGCCTTACATGTACTATAATGTAGGAGAGGGTTGTCCAAGGTGGAATAATATGAGTTTTGCTTACACAACTTATTTTAGTGTGGATGATATGGCACTTGCTTTCCTCGTGTAACACTGAGTAGGAAACGGGTGCCATTATATTACTGTTCTGTATGAAAAGTAGCTTTACTGATTATATGGGGGACAACAGTAGACTACAAAAGTTAACTTTTGATTGGTTGTGATGGATTACTGTAGGAATTATCAGTTTATAATAGTGCAACTTGTGCACTCACTGAAGAAATTTGAGAAACAGCTGTTAATTTAAAGAATGAAAGGCAAATACTGTAGTAGACTATTTCAATTGTGCTATAAAAAGTGCTCTTTGTTTGCAGTGCCAGCGACTAAAGAATTGATTATGCATTGCAATGCATCGCAGACAGAATATTATCTTACATAACAAAGGCCTTGAACTGTTTGCCTTTGCATTAATAAACTTGCGGGGCATTTAAATACATTGTCTGAGGAGCAAGGATGTGTGCAAAGTGCATCAATGTCGTCAATAGAAATAATGAAAAGATAATTATGTGGATCATGAACTGCACTTTATTTGCAGTCAAGTCAGTTTCTATGATTTAAAATTCATATTACATCCATTCCAGCAGTCACTTTGTTTTCCTCATTTAATTATTACAAGACATCCTAAAGTACCTCCCTATTGACACACAAACAGAGAGATTTGTGGACATGAAATTTAATAAACCAGTATAATTCTGTAATTGAATCTCTTGAAACGTGATTAACTTGGCTCTATGATGTTGAAGTGGTGACCTTATCACTGTAGAACAGAAAGTGTGCCGAAGAAATGCTGAAATATATGGTAGTTATTTTATCTTGGCCGTGATGGATGGTGCACTGGATCTCTAGCATTATTAAGTCACATAGACCTAGAAAAAAAATGTCACTTCTTTTCTTTAACTTTATGCCCAGGGGTCTTTGTTTTTGTAACGATAAATAGAATAAAGTCAATATTCTATAGAGGAGAACTAAAGCTTTATTTTATAAGTAGGCTAGAAATGTTGTACATTATGTTTTGGGCTTCTGTACCAGCCCAAGTCAACCATAGCCCATTAGCAGGGAAGATCTGTGTCTCCAAATATGCCCCAGTAGCTCCCCATCTTCTTCTCTGCTAATTCACTGCACATGCTCTGTGCTGCGCTCAGTTACTCAGCTTAGGGACCGATTCAAAATATACAGTACAAATACAGTATAAATATCACAATATAAGACTGATTAGTAATTAATACATAGAATTATTCCACGGCAGCTCAGAAACCAGTGCAATAATCAGCCGTATAGCATCAGCTAATATTACAGACCAATCTAATTTTCTGCTTTTAAACTTGCAACAACCCCTAAGCTTAGCTTCTCAACAGCTGCTCAGAGCCCACAGAGCATGTGAGTGTCACAGACACTTTCCAAGATGGTGATCCCCTGTGTCAAGTTTGAAGTCCTGGATCAATATTGCTATTGAAAAACTGAAAATTTAGTCTGGTGCAATAAGTTCAGTATATTAAATATGGCATTTTTAGTCATAATCATTATTAGGGTTTAGTTCTGCTTCACAGGGTTGGTACAACCTAAAATGTTACTTCTGTATTTTGCGCCATACATAAGAACACCTGTGTTAGGATAGACTTTTGATATTTCTTTGTTGGAGCTAGGGAGTTGTCTCTGCCTTTGCGTGCCTAATGTCATTATGGGGTAAATTTATCAAAGAGTGAAGTTCCGCCACTAGAGGGAAACTCCGCCGCTCTCCATTCATTTCTATGGGATTTTGAAGGGCCTATTTATCAAAGGGTGAACTGAAAGTTCACCTTTTGATAAATACACCTTTAAAAATCCCATAGAAATTAATGGAGAGAGGCGGAATTTCCCTCTAGTGGCGGAACTTCACTCTTAACTTCACGCTTTGATAAATATGCCCCATTATGTATCTTGTGTTCTATTGTGTATTATTTCTTTTTCTGACATTTTGTAAGGAGATACAGATGAACCTTACTGGTCAGTGAAGTGATTGGCTAAGGCTGAAATTTAATTAATTATACTCTGGTAATTATTATTGTAATATATCTCTTGCACACTTTATACTTATTATTGACAGTGTGCATTATTAATATAGAGCTAGGATGTTGGCTTAAGTGATCTGTCCTTCATATGAGCAAGAGAGTAAAGCTTAAATGTTAAACATCTCCAAGTAAGGTAAGAGTTTTTGTGAAAAACGTTGCATACCAAAAAGCTATATTAATCTTGCCTTCAAGGATTAAACATCCCATAAGGTAATTTAATAGCCTTGAAATTAGTTCTTGCTTGTGTGCCAGAAATCTAAACAACATTTTCTTTAATTACATAAACAACAGAGTACAGAAAACATTTTGTAACTCCACTAACTTTTAATTTTTACAGGCCCAGGCAGGGTAAGGCAAACACTGATATGCAGGAACGTATTTATTTATTACACTTCTATAACACTGGAGAGTCGTAATAATTATTGTAATTGTAATCATTGTAAAGTAATTATAGGTGAAAAGCTGGTGCCAGGTCTCATAACCTTTAGCAAAGGGTTCATAAACTTAAGCAAACCAATCAGATTTATAATTTTAAGATGAAATTCTGTAGGTAATACAACCTGATTGGTTGTGATATGGGTAGCTAGAACTACTATTACTTATCCCCAAAGTGTAACAGTGCAACAGTTCGGATACTCATGCCAATCAAACTATTACTAATTCATCTATAAAGCTAAATATCTGATAGCTATGCTCAGTTGTACATTTGTGATTTTGTTATTAAATTAATCCGATGACACAGGACTTCCAACAGTTTCTTGGAACAGTATGGTGAGTCTAATACTCGAACAGAAGATGAGAACAAAGGTTGCAAATGACTTGGTATTACGTTTGATCCTATGAAGAAGGCTAAAGCCGGACTAGAACAGAGTAAATGAATTGGATGTAATTTTGCGCTAAACAAGCTTCAGTAAATCAGGAAGGAATAAATTGTTATGCTAAATGACTAATGAATAACATTGTGATGTTTTGCCCCCTGTGCATAGCTGCCACACAGCTTAACCCTGCTTTCCTTTTGAGTAACATTTACTCATACCATATGAATAAATACATAAATGAATAAGCTAAATCTGTTAAATTTCCTAAAATGGAACTGCCCGTGTTTACATCTTGCACTGCCGGGTGATGTTGTGTTGGCTCATTCTGTTGATGCTTTTAAGAGGGGTTTGGATGATTTTTTGGACAGACATAATATCAAAGGCTATTTTGATACTAAACTCTACAGTTAGTATAGCTATGGGCATATATCGTTTGTTTTTGAAAGAGTGGAGATGTATGTGTGTATGTATGCTGGGTTTTTAATTTGGAGGGGTTGAACTTGATGGACTCTGTCTTTTTTCAACCCAATTTAACTATGTAACTACTATGTAACTATCTTATCTGTCCTTTAAAGTTGCCTTTATTAACATGTATTTCTATAGCGCCAACTTATTTCGTAGCTGCCTTCTCTAACTCTACTTCTACTACGTTACCTCACTCTGTTGGGGTTTCCCCAAGGTTCTGTTCTAGGCCATCTGCTGTTCTCGTGCTATACTGTTTATCTAGCAAAACTTATTAAGTTGTTTGGACTTCAGTATCACCTTTATGTTGATGACACCCAACTCTGCTTGTCTACTCCTGACCTCTCTCTCTCTCTCCTTCTGTCCTTTCCCAAATTACAGACTGCCTCTCTGCTACCTCCTCCTGGATGTCACAGCACCACCAGAAACGGAATCTTTCAAAAACAAAACTCATTATATTTCCTCCAAGATCTACCCCTGTCCCTCAGATATCACTCATAGTAAACACCACCTTTCATTAGAACACACAGGCATGCTGTCTAGGAGTTATCCTAGACTCACCTCTGTCTTTTTCACCACACATCCAAACGCTTGCAAAATCTTGTAGTTTTTAACTGTGTAATATTGCCTGAATACAACCATTCATAATCAACCAAAACACGTATTCAGTCTCTTATAATCTCCTGCCTTGATTACGGCAACCTATTCCTTGCAGGTATTCCAACAAGTCGCCTTTCACAACTCCAATCTGTTAAATTGCGGCTGCTAGACTCATTCTCCTCTACAATCAAATTCAAATTACTAACACTCACATTCGAGGTCCTTAACAATGAAGCCCCTCCCTATATTTCATTTCTGATCTCCAAATAAACTCCTGCATGCAACCTTTGCTCTTCTTCTTACCTATGCCTTGCTTCTCCTCTCATCACTTCTGCTCATTCTCATCTACAAGACTTCTCTTGGGCTTCTGATTTTATCTGGAACTTGCCTGGAGCTGTCATACTTTTGCCTTCTTTCCAAACTTTGAAACGCATCTTAAAGACCCATCAAAAGCTTAGTCAATATACCTTAATTAATCAATCATTGCTGTATCACAAATCACAAAATTGTTTCTAAAATCCTAATGTCTCAATTGTACCCTAACCTTTAGTTTGTAACTGTCATATGTTGTACTCTGCAAACCCTTGTTTGTTATTCACCATTTATTCCCCGTTTTTTTTATAACTAAGGTAAAGCACTGTTTCGGCAGTGTCGGACTGGTCCGGTGGGACACCAGGAAAAAAACAGGTGGGCCCTTGCCCTCATGGGCCCCCACCGACCCATTCCACCTCCCCTGACCTCTGGGCCCCCCAACCCTGATCTACCGGCCCCCACAAATAAACGAATTTTCAGCGCCTGTAGCGCATGTGCACCGGCGTTCCACAAATAGAATTTTCAGTGCAGGTAGTGCATGCTCACTAGTGTTCGCGCATGTGCACCGAGGCATCCACACACACTCAGCACGTCAGCGCTTGCGTGCGGGGCTATGCTCGCGCACGCGTATGGGGGCCCGGAGGTTAGCAACCCCCACCAGTCCGACCCTGCTTGTCAGCACTCTATAAATAAATGATGATATGATGATGATGATGAGGAATATAAAGTCCAGAGAAAGCCTTCTGTACTGCCCCCACAGGAAGTTAAATTACCCAGCATGCTGAGAAAAGATGCAGTCTAATGGCCATCTGACTGACACTTACTCTCTACTGGTAAATGCAGTCCACTTCCTTCTACTTCATGACCCTTTCAACGTAGTGACATCATGGGTCTGATTGAGTCATACCATATAATTGCCTGTATGCCAATCCAGGATTAACCATATGGCAAACAATATCTTGTTCTGGCCCGGATTTGTGGCAAAGCCACATACTGTAGGTCCGGGCCTAAGGAGGCAAAATATTAGGGGCGGCATGCTGCCCAGCCTGGGGAGCTAAGCCGCCTGCCCACCTAATGATCTTGATCTTGCTCAGCATGTATTGCCCCACATTTATTTTTGCTTAAGTAATTTATATTGTTTTCTTTTACTGCATTTTGAAATTTGGAATTAACATATATCAATTTCTACTAGATGACCAAAACAGAAACCACAAATAAACAATATAGCTTCTTAGTAAATCGGTGCTGGGAAAGCACACCCCCTATTGCTTATTCTGGGAGGACTTGCCCCCCTTGCCTGATGAGTTCTACAATGAAACATCTGGTATTTAGTACCAGGGGAGCTGTGCCAATGAAGCAAGTTGAGAAACTCGACTCACCGACTAGTTGCAACAAAAACGCAGCTCCTGGTAAAGCCGAATTTGTGCCCCCTCTGGAGCCAAAATGGTGAGCGGGGGGGGGGCTCCCTTGGAGCATTTTAAGCATTTAATAAATTAGTCTGGGCAAAAGGAAAAAGTACAACGAAGAACAGTAATTGCAATACTAATGTGATAAATAAAGAACATTATAATTATAGCTTGTGACATTCATAGTTATACATAGATTTTCAGGGCTGGATTTCTGTGCCGGGCACCCCTAGGCTGCCAGGTCCTGGCTCCCGCCTCTTTCACCATGCACCCCAATCCTAGTGCGAGCGTGAGTGTGCTCATGTGGCTGCTTGCTGGGCAGCTCTGGCTCCCCAGTACTAGCTGAGACTGCAGATGGGTGGCATACCACCCCTGAAAATTTGCTGCCCTAGGCCCTAGCATTTGTAGCCTTGCCACAAGTCCAGGCCTGTAGGTTTTAATGTAAAATCTTTGCTATCCAAGGTTTTACATTTACCAGATATTGGCTTATGGAGATTATTTTATAACATCACTCTTCACAAATCAAACCATTATTAATAATTAAATTTTCAGGAACTTTAAGATAGGAGATGTATTGGCCCTTGTTAAAACATTAAAAAAGCGCTTTATATGCTCTAATGTGCTAGAGCACGGACTGCAATTTCCCAAACTCTCACTAGATGGCTTAAATGCACCACAATCACTGATGTGTGCTGTCTCTCTACACTCCTAACATCAATGTCAATCAGATTTAGTGATGAATAATGGAAAACATTTTGTTTAACCCATTGTTGAAGCCAACTGGTTGTTTTAAGCACTGGGACACCGCTGTTTTATATGCCTATAAATCCATTAGTGCAACCCCTGTGGTGATTTTCCCAATTTCCAGCCAAAGGTGACATACTAAAAGCTACTAAATGTACCACATTATTATTAGTAATCATTCCCTGCATCCCAATCTTATGAAAAGAGCATCTCAGGGGTAAACCTGTCAAATCCTCTATCCTGCCATTACCATCTCCTAAAACACATATGGCTCAGAACAGACATATTGGATGGTTTTTTACAGTATCTACATTGATTTTGTTTATTTATTAAGGGGTGGGAAATAAAGATGTTATATGTAAGGTCAACAAATTTAAATAGAATTAAACTGACCAGTCTTAATGTTTTTATTTCACTTTCTCAATGATTAAATATATATTTTCCATCTCAGCGTTTTTCTGAATTGAACATGTTATTAATTATTCAAATGACAAGCACAGAGATCTCCAGCATCCACATACTGACTGGATGTAAATTATGACATTGCTAGAAACTACCTTTATGTAGGCTTTCTCTGGAAAGTTGAAACAATCAAGTATATCAAAGATCTGTATAATTCCAAGATGCAGACATGAGCTGCCATGTACAAATATAGGTAAGCTAAAGTGCAAAGAGCTGAAATCAATGAAAAACAGTACTGTGTTCCCATATAATGTCCCTGTTAGGAATTATACAGAAAGTTGTCTAACATAGACTCTATTTTAATTAAATAATTCATATTTTTTTGCAATTATTTCCTTTTTTTGTAAAAATAAAACAGGACCATGTACTCAATCTTAACTATAATAAAATGCATCTTTGGAGAGACAAGTTTCTCTATAAATTACAGCTTCCCCCTGAAATGCATTGCTGAAGCCCCAATTTGATACATGAACTGACAGATATAGGAGAACAGAACCCCAGGATGCTACTGCTACACTTTCTTTAACTGCAAAATTCCCACGTTACCCAATATTATTACTGTGTCTATGAATTACATGCAGTTTGCAGATATGTTCTTCACCCTTTCTGTGCAGATCACTCTTCGAAGCAACTTCACATGTTGCCATGAACAGCATTATGGAACTGAATCTCTTTTCCAGAGCCCTTGTATGACTTACAACAAAAGGGATAATGGTAAACAATGAAAACCATTAATTAGTTGTTCAAATTAAAATTATGCAGCAGATTAGAAAGGACTGGAACCCTCATTTAAATATTAGACATATGGGGAAAAGAATTCTAAGCATAATTGATGAAATTATTCATTTTAATGTGACAAACAAAACATGTGCATTGATGTGTAGCATTTGGACTGGTGCAGTAGGGCATATCAAATATATAGTTCTATACTTTTTTTTAATAAAGATTGAAAATAAGAAACATATTGCAAGGTAACTGTCTGCAAACTTGTGATCTCAGCAAATGTTCTGCATACACAAAAACAATATTTCTTGCACTATGGATTAAAAACAGAAGGATGGCTCCTCCGAGTTTTTATTTGTATTACTGTGACGTTCCCAACGGACAATAGCTATGCACTGTCCAGAATGAAGATCTAATTTTCTACTTCATTGTAATCTATTTTTCTAAATCTAAATATGCTCCTAGGTCATTTATGGGAAGACATGTAGCAATGGAAATGCAGCAGTAGTGAGCAAAGCAAAACATTATGGGAGATGCTATTTAATGAATTCTCTGTTCTTCTATGTAGTAGAAGACAAGTTCAGTATACACTAGAATTAGGTGAACTCCCAAGTTCAGTGTGCCCTCAGTTTTATTCATCCATCTGTAAACTCTGTTCTGGCCATGGATGCAATGAGACTCGTACAAGTGCTGGTCCCCTTGACAACTGCAAATGTTGCTCCCACCAGTGTGTCCAGCACACCCCCTGACAAATCTTTATTTAATGAGCTCTGATTATAACAACACTTATGATGATGATGATGATGATAATGATAAGTATATGGTCCTCTTGTAATTAATTGTAGTGGTTTTTATCAGCAAATGCAACCAATATCTGTCAAACCTGCAAATAGAAATGCCAGATTCAACTGCTTGTAAAAATATGTATATTCCATATTAAACTATGCTACAGACCCTCCTAGTAGCCCCCACTGTAGCTGATGGTGGGGCAAATATGGAATCCAATCAGAGCAAAATATGAGTGTTTGTTTACTACCTTGAATCACCCTGAAAGTATAGTAAAGGGATATTTATAACCGTTTTCACATGTCTGGAACTTTGATTTTAGCTAAAGTAGGGAAAACAAACACTGGGACATAGAGAGGAGACAATACTCAACACACCCCAAAACTGTAACCCACCTTTTGTAATCACATTCAAATATAAAATGTTTTTGGGAGTCACACTGTCATGAAAATGGTTGCCAAATAAGGGCTGCAATTGATTGTTCAGTATGGAGCCCAACCCTGCAGAAGCTCTGTTTGGCAGTGGGCATGGACTATTATTCAAAACTTGTCTCCATTCCAATAATTTGAAGGGTACAAACAAGCAATTGTGGGAGCACTTACCGGTCACCAAACAACCCTCTCATGTGCTTCACATCCACTGTGATCCCAACAGTCATCCTTTAGCAGAAATATAGTCAATTGATGGAGCACCAGAGAGACCAATAAACATTTAAAATGCTATTTTTAAAAGCAGAATTATAAATTGCATGCCCCACCATTCCTGAAGGGCTGCACGCTCAACGCGTTTCGTAGCCACCTGCCACTTCCTCAGAAGCTAATTGCAGCCCACTGCTTAAAAGAGGAGCAGCCCTTCCCCCTTAGCATTTCAGTGTGCTTAACTCACTAAACGACATACACAATCTTGTGACTAGACAAGCACATTAATAGCAAGCCAATCCCAAACTTGTATCAAAAACCCAATCCAGAAGTAGATACATTTTAAAAGAAACAATTGTACAAATGTTTAAAAAACAACAATGTACCACCCTAATGACCCATGTCATGTTCTTATTACACTGTTTCAATACACAGTGGTCACAATGTCATTTCCTAAACAAATGTTTCATAGCATTGACTATTTTGAGAATTTAATAAAATCAAGCCCCATAATATTGCATATAAAGAGCTTTCAGAAATATAATCAAACTTATAAGGTATCAACAATAAATTCAATATTCAAAGCCCAAAAATGCACAAAGGTATATAAGATCTATTAATATACTCTTGCTAATTATAGTTAAATTAATACTGTAAAATTAACAGCCATGGAGTTTAATATATTATACTGTAAATATACTTAATAGAAGCAAGAAATCTCCCATTCCTTATTCATCCTCCCACATATTTCAGTAGTTTTTAATTGGTGGATCCATTAAGCTTCCTTTACCAATAGCTTCCTATCCAAGTGACCTCTCCTTGCATTCAATTTGATCTCATCTATAATCTGAAAATGTTCTCCAGCATCCCCATTGTATTTATCTTGGATTTGTTTGACAAGATTGTGTATGTCATTTAGAGAGTTAAGAACACTGAAATGCTAAGTGTCACTATGCCTGCATAAATTCTAAAGCTGCAATTCTTTACTACTGGAAATATCTCCCAACTTACCACCCCTTACTAACCTGTGTAACTTGGTTGAAGCTTGTGACAGAGTGCATGGGGGTGGGACAGTGTTCTGAAAGGCTGGAGGACAAATGCATAGTGTGCCTCAACCTATGAGAACATTGCCCCACACCATAGCACAATTTAAACCAGGTAGCTGCTTAACTTCAAGCCTCCTTAGACAGGGAAAGAGGTTAGTAAGCAGTGAGCTTGGAGATGGAGACAGGGGGAGCACACCAATATCAATAAGTGTCAATATCCCTTTAAAAATGTGCTCCTCCTTTGAGTCACTAAGAGCAACATGAAAGCGTTTGATAGCAACATGTTGCTTGTGAGCCATTGGTTGGGGATCACTACTCTAAGCTAGGCTCTACAAATATATCACACTGTTACTAGAGAGAAGATCATGGAAAAGCTCAGAGCCAGCATTTAAGAAGTACCATTTGAAGGGAGAAAACTGTAAGCAGAAAATTGAATTTGATTGGTGAATGTTTACAATAATGGACATGCTGGAATAATATTAAAATGCCTTATTGTATCCTCATGCTCTTTACTTTGCTGATTGAGTCATCTTTTCTGAACTCTAGTTCACCTGGCTTCCAAGGCAACATTCATTGAAAGCATGGCTTTGATGAAGGTTGTTTTAGATTTAATGGCAGAACTAAATTACAAATCACTGAAATGGTGTTGCATCACTTGCACGAAATGTATTCTCAGGCTCAGCAATACTTGCAACCATTTTTTTTCCTGGCAGAGCTGTAATCTCCATATAATGATTATTACAATGTATTATTACGATGCTAGCACATTCAATTGCAAAGAACAATCTTGCAGACAAACGAGAGTTTCATAAATGGAGGCACATATGTTGTACATAATCATAAAAACAATCTCAGCTGAAATAGGATAGAATGGCCTCTATCTGGGAAAACAAATATAGAGGAAACTATACAGTAACGTATAGTATGTTGGTAGAATGCTTTATGAATTTCACCCACCTTTTATTACTGATGGATGTTTATAAAACAGATAGGATAGTGCATTATGTTAAAGATATAGGAACTAAAGCTTGGTAACAAACATTTCACACAGTTCCATGGATAATTATTTTAAATGTCATGACGAAGGGGGCACGCCCCCGAAACGTTACATCACTTGACTTTTGAGTAAACCGCAGGGGAACTTCCCCGCAGCACTTACCCAAAGTGTTTGGTATTTCATATTGTTGCGAATTAATAGGAGAGGTGCCGATTCCCTCCAACCAGCACAGGGTATCTATTGACCGGAGAGGTGTTGGACACAGGTAATATATTTGCATCCATTATCCAGAAATCAGTAATACTGAAAGCTCCAAATTATGAAAAGGCCAACTCCCATTGACATGATTTTTATCAAATAATTCTCATTTTGCAAATAATTCCTTTTTCTGTTGTAATAAACAGTACCTCCTGGTACTTGATCCCAGCTAGGATATAATTAATCCTTATTAGAGGCAAAACAATCCTATTGGGATTATATCATAAATTAACATTATTGCAGAGACATCCAGTGTATAATTGAGGTAACAGAGAGGGTTAACTTACCAAAGATAACAAGGGGTCCAGGTGCTCATGCCCCATAATTTCAGCCTTGGCAGGTGATGTCTTTTTCTTTAATTACAGGCTGGCACAACCTGGACATGTTGTCTGGTTTGATGCCAGTCTGCAATTGAAAAAAAAATTGGATTATTTCATTTAAAAAAATTTTTTTTAGCAGACTTAAAGCATGGAGATCAAAAATAATGGAAAACCCCATTTTTTATATGATTTCCTGGATGAAAGAAAACCTTCATTGTATTAAATTATTATTGTATTTCACTGCTGTACCCACTGTATTGATATATACATGCACTATCTACCTGTCCTTTAAATTGTATTACTGCTGGCAATAGATCTTACTCATTGCCAACCCCAACTCTTTGTCATTTTTGTACACCTATTTGTATACAAAATAAACAAATAAAAACAGAAATTTAAGAACTTGAATGACGTTTATTAAAATGCAATTGTGGACAAGCATTCACAAGGGCCTTTATAATAACAGGGCTTTCATGCATTTTTATTGGAATTTATTTAGGGCTGTAGAAATTAATTCTGTTTTGCTGATCGCTGCGCCACATGAATTGTCATTAGACTTTCTCTCTTCACTTTTATATCAATGTATAATTTATTTGCATTGCACCTATAAAATATGACAATTTATGACTATTTATATCCCTATGAAATGTCATAGAGATATATATCGCTGTTGAATTTGTTGATGCTTAATTAGAGTGGGTGATATTTATCATAATCACAAAGCTGCTACTAAACCTGGCTGAACATGCTGTGCGGCAGCCAAAGGAATCTGTAGCATTCTCTTCCCACTGGAGAAATATTTAAATATCACAGAAGTCCATTAAAGAAGCATTGGGTATGATAAAATGCATTTTTCTTGTGATACTTAGTAGCAAGAAAGGTCTGTACTATGTTTGGGGAATAGTAATGTAATATAAGGATGTGCTGTAGTATCTTTCTGTGTACAGACATTTTTCTTCCTTTATACATACAGAACATAAAGTCATATGACAAAGTTTGGGAACCCTTAATTGTTTGTCATTGTGCCTTGTGGAAACAGTAGTATTTCAGCAGTGACATAAAGTTTATTGGATTAACAGAAAATATGAAATATGCTTCATAACAAAATTAGACAGGTGCATACATTTGGGCACCCCAACAGACATATTACATCAATACTTAGTTGAGCCTCCTTTTGCCTTTCATCCATACAAAATCTTTCCAGTTCAGTAAAATTTGATGCCTGCCAAGCATGGACAGCCTTCTTCAAATCATCCCATTGATTTTCTTTGATATTCAAATCGGGGGAATGTGACGGCCATTCCAGAATATTGTACTTCTCCCTCTGCATAAATGCCTTTGTAGATTTCGAAGTGTGTTTAGGGTCATTGTCTTGTTGGAATATACAACCCCAACATAACTTCAGCTTTGTGACTGATGATTGAACCTTATCCTGAAGAATTTGTTGATATTGGGTTGAATTCATCTGACCCTCAACAAGGGCCCAGTCCCTGAACTAGCCACACAGGCCCACAGTATGATGGAACCTCCACCAAATTTGACTGTAGGTAGCAGGTGTTTTTCTTGGAATGCAGTCTTGGCACAGTGCTTTTTTTATGATCAAATGAGCGACTGCATAAAACAAGCAACTCTGTTTGCAAGATGTTCTTGCAGGTCTTTGGAGGTGATCTTTGGGTTGTCTTTAACCATTCTCACAATTCTCCACATATGACGCTCCTGTATTATCTTGGCCTGCCAGACCTGGATTGTAAAGCAACTGTGCCTGTGGCCTTCCATTTCCTGTTTACATTCCTTACAGTTGAAACTGACAGTTTAAACCTCTGAGATAGCTTTTTGTAGGCTTCCCCTAAACCAGGGGTAGGCAACCTGTGGCTCCGGAGCCTCATGTGGCTCTTCATCCTGCTTGCTGTGGCTCGGTCTTGCGGCTTTGTCTCGTTGCCTATGCAGCCCTCACAACTGCTGGCAGCTTCTTGAGTGTGCGACTATGGTAAGCTAACAGCTCACCATGGTTGCACACTCAGGAAGCCACCAACAGGTGAGAGGGCTGTGTAGACGTCCCAGGAGTGACAGGCTACACCGAGCCACAGCAAGAAGATTCATCATGGTCCTTACCATGGTGGCACACTCAAGACAAGAGAGAAGCCTCTAGAGTCCAACTGCAGTAGGTCAGATGTGGATGTGATGCATATTTTAATGACGTCTATAGCCTACACCTTTAAACAGATGAGAACACTAGCATTTTATAGGGCTATTCAGAGTTTAATTTATTTCAAAGTAGGCCTATACACGCACTCTGCACTTTTATTTGTTGTATTCTGTTGTTGTAACAGTTAAAATGAAAAAAAAGATAAAAACTTTTAAAAGTTTATAAGCTGTGTTATGTTTTGCGGCTCCAGACTATTTTTCTTTAGTAGAAGAGGGAGCAAAATAGCTCTTTTGATAGTAAAGGTTGCTGATCCCTGCCCTAAACCATGATACTAAACAATCTTTGGGGCAAATTCCCTAAAATCCGACGTTGCGCCAGCGCCAGCTTTGCCGCACTTCGCCAGGCGTAGTTTTGCCAGTGCTACTCAGTTTCATTAAAATGCAAAGGTTGCCCTACCGTTACTTCGTCTGGCAAAATGAAGTTACGCTAGCAATGCCTAATTTGAATACAGCTCCAAGTTAAATTATAATGGAAATGTAGAGGGGAAGGAGGGTTCTCTAAGAAAAATTTATTATCTTTTTCAGCCTATCACCCTTAAAAAAGTCAGACACCAGTGTTTTTTGGGACTTAGAAAAAATGTAAATTTATTTTTTAAGAAACTCCTATCTACTTGGACTTTGCCTGGTTTGAGGTGGCGAAGCCAAGTCTTGCGCAAGAGGTAACGTTCCTTGGTCAGTGCGCAACTTTGCCTGGCATAAGGGTGCAAAGTTGCGCTAGAGTCTGTCTACTCCGCTAGCGAAGTTACTCAGGTGCCGTTAGTAAATTGTCAAAGTTCCGAAATGACACTAGCGTTAGCCACTTCGCGCTTTAGTGAATTTCCCCAATGTTTTCAGATCTTTTGAGAATTGCTTTGAGGATCCCATGCTATCACTATTCAGAGGAGAGTCAACAGAAGCAGAACTTGCAATTGCCCACCTTAAATACCTTTTCTCATGATTGGACACAGCTGCCTATGAAGTTCAAGGCTTAACGAGCTAATCCAACCAATTTGGTGTTGTGAGTAATCAGTATTGAGCAGTTACATGCATTCAAATTTGCTAAATTACAAGGGTACTCTCATTTTGCACAGCCAGTTTTTCACATTTGATTTCATTTCATACACAACTGAATACTGCTTCAATATAAATCGTTGTTCAGAAAACAACCTAGTATTTAGATGTTGCTTGGAAATGAAAGACATTCCACTGTTATCTTTTTTGTTGAAAGTGGAGTAACTTATTATGCAGGCCGATAGGGGTTCCGAAACTTTTTCATATGACTGTAGATTGGGGCTGCCATACCACCGGACGCTTTTCTCCATAAAATGCAACATAAAAATGATCTTTTTGACTGCTGAGTGATGCCTCTGTCAATGCAAAAAAACATCGTTTCTCCCACGCATCATGTATTAATGTTGTCTAACTGAAGAAAATTTATGTTTTGTATGCAGAGCCGGACTGGGCAAGCGGGAAACCCCCAACCCCAGACCCGATATTGCCACTGCCCTGGACCTACCTCCCTGGCCCTGGTTGTGAGCAGGATAAAAGTATGTGTGGAAGCCGAGAGGAGTTGCAACTGCGGTAGGGGGCCTGAGGTGTCTTTTGCGGCTTGGGGTGGACACTGGCTGTGTGGTACAATGTGTATTCTAAGCCCTATAGTTAGGAGACAACCCCTTGCAATGTGTATTACTTGTGGTTCTTCTAATAGGCATAACTTTGCCATGGGCTCCACCACAGAAAATCTTCCGAGGTGCCCTCCTCCGTGCCTGACATCTCCAAACTCCCCCCCACCTGCTCAAGACTGTGTGGGTAAGCCTACCCGAGCAGCTAAATTTTCCATAGGTAGAGTGACTATAGAGAAAGCTCACCCTGTGGTCCACCCATACATTTGTGGGGTCTGCTTCCTCTATAGTTATACCATCAGTTCTTCTTCCTCTAGTTCATAACCCTATACAAGAAATAAGGTGGTTACCACTAAACTTTATCTGTTTTCCTCAACTGTTCTTGGTTAAAGGGGCCATAAGCAGCTCTTTGCTGCCTATGGTAACTTATTCGGCACTGCTGGTGAGCTTTTCAACTTGCTTTATGACACACTCAAAGGTTGTAAATTTCATCCATTTTTTCCCTGTTGCCCTTTTTTCATGTCCCTTTCTGGCTGCATATAAACTTTTAGCATGCAATTGTTTAACTTTCTACTTGCAATCAAATTTAGAAGACAAATGCAGTATTATATTTCACTCTGTTTTATTGATGTCACGTGTGCAATGATGCACTGTTATATCACATGATAGCTATACAATGATCAAATGTAATTACTAAAATGCCATTAATTAATTGTATAATTTATATGCCTTGTCACAGCCAGGAAATACATTATTTAGCAACTCTCTAGTATCCATATGTGTGCAAACCACAGAACAATAGTTCTATTTATTGCTGTCAAGAAAATACAATTACCATCCATGCATGCTTTTGCCTAATGTGGGATTCCTGCCTCTAACCAATACATCAAAGTCAATTCAATAATTTGTCTGTATCATTCAGTTCAGCATAGCCCATAATGGACACACGCTTACACAGGGCCCTGTACTACCTACTGCCTGCCATTGGTCAGAACAGAGCTGCAGCTTCTATACAAATGCCACTGTGTTCCAATCTCTTTTGGTTTAGGCAGTTTTGTCCATTGTAGGTAGAAGGAGCTAATGATGCCTTTATTCAGGATAACACAAATTATCAATAAGAAATGTTTCAGGATACATGTGATTTATGGGGCACTGTCGTGCTAAACATTCAGCTCAGCAGTATTAAGTATACAGGTATTGGATCCCTTATCCGGAAACCGGTTATCCAGAAAGCTCCTGATCACAGAATGGCCATCTCCCATAGACTCCATCATAATGAAATAATCCAAATTTTTAAAAATTATTTCCTTTTTCTCTGTAATAACAAAACAGTAGCTTGTACTTGATCCCAACTAAGATGTAATTAATCCTTATTGGAAGAAAAGCCAGCCTATTAGGTTTATTTAATGTTTACATGGTTTTCTAGTAGATTTAAGGTATGACGATTATGGAAAGATCTGTTAAATACCAGGTCCAGTGCAGTCTGGATAATAGGTCCCATACCTGTATTACAAAGTGCACATTGAAATTTCAGGCCACCTAGCTCTAAGACAGTGGGTTGATGTTGAACTTCAGTTGTGTAAATTGCCCTATGTTGAGCCAGAGCACATGTATTGAACAGTGAAGTCCAGCTAGTTACAGTATGTATCCTCGAGCAGAGAGTTTACACTTATGTGGACTTTGTCTATCAATATATAATGGACCCTCAGACATCCATCTCTGTGCAATTGGTTGGCTCTTCCCAAGTCTCCAATATTCCAGCCGCTCAGGGCCTCCTGGGGTTTATAGCAGGGCAGACAGTAAACTTAAACAGCGTACATCTGGCCAGACCTGCTTGCCTGTCATGGACTATGTCTTGGGGCAGGTACGCGAATCACCTAGCAGCCCCACCCATGGAATTTTGGTCCTGTTGCCCTGAATAGCTCTGATGTGATGCCACCTCATTTAAGGGGCAAAATCTGCTAAGAGAAAGTTTGTTTACATTCTTACATGTAAGTAAATTTCAATTCAGTGGGTACATACAGGTCATATGTATGTAGTTATTCCTGAAATTGCTGGATGTGGCCACATTAGAGATCCTATTATCCTAAAATAAATGTGGCATGGTAAAAACTGGAGATATAGACTTTGGTGAAAATGGTAAAGTATTGGAAAGTTCACACTTTGATAAATTTGTGGATTAATGATCATTCGTCAGTGTGAAAATTTGCCTGGTGAAACAGCACAAAACTTATCTTGTGCTGAGCTTTTTCGCAATTGTCTTCTTTGCCTTTAAGTAAACCGTCGATGTTTCTGCATATTTTCACAAAAAAAAAGTGCTTGCCCTTTAGTAAATTTGCCCCATAGTATATTATGGGTTGGCCTTTTCTTAGCAATTTTGGTCAAGCATCTTGAATAAAAGGTTTAGTTAATGTGGCCAATCCTTTATTTTGTCGATTCCAGGAGAAACCTAAGAAATCTGGTAGTCAGGATAAAACAGCAGATGAAGACAACAAAAAACCACCAGAGGTGAACATTTGGAGGTTTGGATAAAACATTGTATTCTAATGCATTAATTCAATACATTAGAGGGGATACATTAAAGAAACACCTTAGTCATTTTGCTGCTTTGTTTTTTTTAAACTAGTACTGGAAGCCTGAGTACTACATCTGCCAGGTATGTAGAAGCAAACATTTATCTTTCTTTTAGCAATCACGGTATGCTGATAGCTACATCTTTCAGGTAAGCAGAAATGCTTTATGTAAAAGAAAAAACTATTTATTTTATTTTGTTCTGTGCAAGATCTGTTTAGCTTTCAGTTAACTTCTGTTATGTTGCAGATATAAATATAAACATCTTTGCTACTATTCTCAACTTCTTAATGATTTTTGTATCACTTGCCTTTCTATTCTGCCTCTCTGCAGAATAAATTATAAATTCAAGCGATTTCTATGTACCTCGGCAACAAAAGCATATTGGTTTAAGGAAACATTTTTAGTATAATTCAATTTAGTATTATTTAGGCCCTTTCCTGCATAATTCAGGTTGTCATACTTCAACAAATACTGTTTGTCAGCCAATGTTAATAACCATACTACAGTTTCTATTGCTAACTGGGAAGAAAAAAATAATAGTAAATAATTCAGAAACAACAAAACAAAGAAGATCTGTGGCTTTTAGAATTGCAATTTCTTCATTAAATGAAAACGCTAAAACACGCTGCCTATTGGAAATGATCTCATGAAATTATTTCTTCTTCATCAACAAGGAGGAACCTGAATGAAGCAATGAACCCTACACCCCTACCCTACATAGACCCCCTCCCTGCTCCCCCCCAGCCTAGATGTTACCCCTGGTTAATGCCGCTAACTCTTTACTTACCCCTCAGTGCAGTTGCAGGGCATCGGAATTCACGGATGAGCTCTTCTGGCTCTTCGGTCTTTTTCAAAGTCCTTGCAAAGTCTTGATTGCGAGCATGTGAGGAGGTTATGAGAGAATCGTTGAGTAGCAGGTCAGTAGAGGAGCGTAGTAAGCGGTTGGGTGAGTAAATATGAGTTCAGAGATGAATGGAGGGGCAGAGTTATGAAGTGCTTTGAATGTCAGGGCCATTAATTTGAATTTAATTCTGAAGGGCAGTGGAAGCCAGTTCAGGGATTGGCAGAATGGCATGGCAGAGGTGTATAAGCCTTGTGGCAGTGTTCATTATGGACTGGAGAGGTGACAGTCTCTGGCGGGGAAAGCCAATTAAAAGGGAGTTACAATAGTCTAGACGTGATATGACGAGTGAATAAGAATTTTGGCAGCATCTTGGGTGATAAATGATCATATTTTGGATATGTTCCTTAGGTGGAAGTGACGATTTAACAAGTGACTGGAACGATTGGTGAGGTAAGAAGAGAACCAGGGCAGGGCTGTGTCACGAAGGCCAAGCAAATGAAGGGACTGAAGGAGGAGAGGGTGATCTACAGTGGCAAATGCAGCTGAGAGATCAAGCAGTATTAGTAGTGAGAATTTTTTGTTGGCTTTAGCTGTTAAAAGATCATTAGTTAGCAGGGTGAAGGGGTGAAGAAGGGGAAAGGAGAGAGTTAAAGGTGCAGAAAAGTTGTGCTGGTTTTTTGGAAAGGGAGTTAATGAGTGAAGTATGTTTGTTTGGTTTGGGAAAGGCTGGTGTTATAGGAACGCAGGGCAGATTTGTAGCTCCAAAACTCTGATTCTAAGCGGGATTTGCACTAGCAGTGTGCCAAAGTTGAAGTGGTTTGGGTCTAGCACGTTTAGTTTTTACATTTAAATTAGGACAAGAGATAGCTGAGACATTAGAGTGAAGAGAGTCAAAGGAAGAAGAGAGATGTGACACATCCAGAGCTTGCAAGTCATGGTAGGTACATGTTTGGGCATTAGCAGGGGGTGAGGAGGGAGTTAGTGAGAGTTGAAATGTGAGCATATTGTGATCGGAGAGGGGAACGGTAAGTTAGTAAAATTCGTGGTTGAACAGAGTCTGGTAATTATGAGATCTACAGCGTTACCATTGGTGTGAGAGGGGGTGTCTGAGCTCAAGGATAAGCCTAGGGAGGATGTTAGCAAAAGAAATATCCATTACAGGTATGCTTTCTGGATATTGGATTTCCAGATAAGGGATCCCATGCCTGTACTAAAACAATTGGTTCTATAGCTAATTCAGCTTATATATACATTACAGTTATGAATAAAAATCTTTGTTTCCAAATAAACGATCCTTTCTTTTTAGCTTTTTTCATTGGCTTATTATTTGTTTCTTATTATATATATATATATATATATATATATATATATATATATACTCATACTGCAAAGTAATTTTCAAAAAAGAAATAAATCAGCTGAAAATGCCTGAGTGAATACCATAAAGTGGGACATCAAAAAGTATTCCCAAGCAGCCTCTCCAACTGCAATTTGCACAAATGACCCATTAATGCAGTGAGCAATATGCAACATAAATCTCTGTTTAACTCATTTATTTTTCATGGACACTTCTGTGAAAATGAAAAAAAAAAAGCCCACAGAATGAGCAGCTTGGTAAGTGAAAGAGAGAAATAAAGGCATTGACATATTTAGATTTGCTGATATATATACAGTATATATATATTTTAGAGAGAATGCTTCTCATAACCCATTCACATAATACAAAACAACCATCAGAGGAGCCATTTTACATCAATTCTGGCAGTGCTGTGCAGCAAATATGGAGGAATAATGTGTATAAACTGGAATGTGGCATTCTCTGAGGCACAGAGCGACACCAACATCTGAAAGACATAAAGCAGCTGAATGTTTATAATGTAAGAATTACTGTAACCTGGGACATGGTACACCATTGTAGGGGTGAATCCAAATAATCCATGTTTTTTCTTCTTATTCTAGCACTTATTCGAGCACTCAGTGCAGAACAGTAAAACTATGAAAGATTATGAAAGAATTTTCATAATCTAATTTCCTTGGTTCCTTAGATTTATTATAAATGTTGGGATGATTTGGTCAGAACGTTCATAAATTTTATAATATTTTGCACCCCTTCAGTGCAACAATAAGTTATTGGATTGTCCTAAAATCCGTAGTTTCACATGATGAAAACTGTCCTTGTACGGACACCTTATGTGAGTGGGTAAAGAGGAGGATAATAAATACTGCAATTTACAGTGATTGTCTCTGCAAGTGCCAGTACTGAGTAAATGTTATAATCCATGAGTCTTTGGGGGGGGGTGGAATTCACAAAATTAGAGAAAGCCTTTTTTTGCAGTAAAAGTGGTGTAAATTCAATCTCCATATTCACAAACAAAAATTCAAAATTCTAACTCAACAACTGCTTTGAAAGAAATACAGCTTCCGCCTCTGTCCAGACCTGCATTGCTTCAACCAATCTCCATTTACCCTGCTTTCAATGGCAGTATGGTGATCTCATTAGCATATTCATGAAAAGTCCTGGTTTCTGTCTAGCCATAGAATAGCAATAGGTATTACAAGCCTCATTAGAATTTTTATTAACAAGAAAAAAATTATATTTTATTCCAGTCTAGGAGTTTTATACCAGTAAGGGTAAGGACACACTGGGCGATTTGGGGAGATTGAGTTGCCTGGCGACTAATTGCCTCGACTTTGCAGCGACCGAACGTCTTCCCTAACTCTGCACCTGGCTTAAATGAAAAATCACCGGCGCTAATCACACGCGGTGATTCGTTTTCCAAAAGTTGCCTCGCAAGGAAACTTCGGCGACTTCGGAAAATTAATCGCCGCGTGTGATTAGCACTGGCGATTTTTCAGAATGAGGGAAGGTGTTTGGGGAGATTGGTCGCCGCAAAGTCGCCCAGTGTGTCACCAGCCTAAAGGAGTTTATTGCCAACATTAAATAAGTAACAAAACCGAGATTTACATTATATTTGCATTTTTTCCCCTATATTTTGCTTAAAGAACAAGTAAACCTTTTTTTTTTCTATCTGTAAATTTGCTCTAAACAGCTCCCCAGATTAATGTACCTTAGTCCCTGCTGCAAGTCTGCTCTGGTTTCTGTGTTATCAGCAGCTTGTTTCCCCTTCTTCCTGGTGCAGAGTGAAGCCCGCCCCTTAGCTTTCTGAGCTGACCTTATCTCTCAGACTAGTCTTGGAGATCATTTGCATAATGTGACATAGCAGAGAGCAGTGTGTTTAGCACCTTTTGCTTGGGGAAACTAGCTTACTAATGCACACACTGGCTCCCTCTTCCTCTCTATTGTGGAACAGCAGCAAATGGACAGCTCAGTAAACTAAGGGGCTGGGCTTCACTCTGCACCAGGAAGAAGGGGAAACAAGCTGCTGATAACACAGAAACCAGAGCAGACTTGCAGCAGGGACTAAGGTACATTAATCTGGGGGGCTGTTTAGAGCAAATTTACAGAGAGATAAAGAAAAACATTTACTTTTCCTTTAATGAATGAGACAATATTACCAATTTGAGTAGTTATATTGCATAAAACTTTATTTAAAGGTGAAGTAAAGTCATCCTGGCACAGTTTTAGTACCAGTACACAGCTCCAGCCCTGCACTCCCCAGTGTTTCCCAGGAAGCAGCTGGGCAGCATGCCACCCCCAATATCCTGCCACCCTATACCCCAGGCTTAGTGGCCTCACCATAAATCCAGGCTCGATAACAACAAAGGGAACACTGTGCAATTGTGCAACAATTTTAAACAATTGAGCTACATGCTTAATGAACAAAATGCCTATATACTGCATTGATAATGTGTGAGTTTTTCGTCTGTATAAATGTTGTTGTCACAGTCTCATTGCACCAGTGGTAACCAACAAAAAGGACAACCATTTTGGGAGTTTTAATCTTGAAAAGCAAATTGCAGGTAAAACTTAGTCTGCGCACTGGCACTCTGAAACTAAAGGTAGTTTACTTTCCCTTTAACATGAGGCAATAGCTAATGGGTATAACTGTTCTACTACAGTCATCAACAGAAAGTTGATGGTGGAACAAGTATGGAGGTGACTGGGGAATGGAGTCTATGTTCTCAATCTCAGCAATTACACCCCCGCTCCAGGTGCATTAAATTAGTGGAAAATATTGGAGAGCTGAGAGAAAACAAAGAAGCAGAGCTTGCTGCTAAGTGTCGTTTAATGCGCACAACATGTTTCGGGCGCTAGCCCTTTATCACTCTTTTCAGTGGAGGTCATTGACCACATCTAAAACAAATGCTACTGTATGTTAGGCAACACATTTATTATAATTATTTTTTTATTATTCTATACTTTCTATTGAGGCCCTTTCCTATTCATATTCCAGTCTCTTATTCAAATCAGAGCATGGTTGCTGGGGTAATTCGGACCCTAGTGGTTTGAAAGGGGAGCTGTTGAATAAAATGCTAGATAACTGAAAAAACACAAATAATAAAATATGAAAACCAACTGCAGTTTGTCTCAGAATATCTACTTCACAGTAAAAGTTAATTCAAAGGTGAGCAACCCCTATAAAATGTCATTAAAAATGTTGTGCGGAAGACAAAATCTGAAAACTGTCTGTTTAAAAGATAAATCTACAGAGGTGCAGACAGAGGTATGTGAATATGGTGGGAATTCTGACAAAATTTATCTCCATTTCAATTTTGTCTCAAATAACCACTTTTGTTAATTCCCCTCTTTTGAGTATATTTGTTTAAAAGGCTGAGGGTGGATTCTTTCTGTAAAAATTCAGGGATGATGAATTGAGAAGTTGAATGTAGAGAGCTCCAGAGGAATGAATGGCTTTGAAAAGCACAATAAAAGTATGTTATTCCTTAAGGGGAAGCCATGACAATGATTTCAATTATCAGGAGACCTGTTCTGTCTTAGATAAGAGGAGAAGTATTCTAGCAGCAGAATTTAAGATAGACTATAGTGGGGAGATTGAGAATCACTTTTGGGGAGGGTAGATAGTACCGAAAGTTGGAGTAGTCTAGGTGAGGATACCAAGTCATAATGTTAATGTACACGCAGAAATAAAAATGTGTTTTGTGATACATTTGGTAAGGGTGCCCTCCCCTCATAACAATGTTGCAAATACATGAATATATTGCTGTATATTACACAGATATAGTTCGTAAATACCTAGGACCTCAAATCCCAAGCTAACTGATATTTAGGGTCTTATTTACCAAAACTCAAATTGATCTATTTCCTTATGAAAACAAAGCCGACCAAACTCCCTTCCACAAATTTTACTCATTTATCAATAATTTTTCTGGAAAAAAATCAGAGCTACAAAACATTGTGACAAAACTGACTCTAAATTTGTATCATGTGATTGACGCTCCAAAAACTCTACTTTATAGAATTTGTGCTGTGAAAGCTTAACTTTTTCAGATTATCAGACTAAAACCCAGACCTTTTCTGATTATACAGCACAGATCATGATGTCAAGAAACAACTTCAGGGATATCTGCCATTGAATTCTTGAGTATTTTCAGATTTGGATTTTTAGCAGCTTTGGGGTATAATAAATCTCTAAAAATTCGAGGTTTTTTTCCACAAAAAATTCGAATTTTCCCCTTAAAAAAATGTAGGGTTGATAAATTGTTGAGACATAATCACCCCACATTTCACAATGGCTGGTCTTCAGACAGGGCCGTAGACACTGCTTTTAAAGAAGGGGTCAGCCCCACAGGTTGAGAAATGCAGGGCTGGATTTACATAGCGGGTGCTGCTAGGCCCCCACCTCTCATCACCCCCATTCTTCATGAGTGCATATTTGTAAATTATCTTCATTGTGTCTGGAGCACTGGGGATTGGTGTGCAGGAATGTTTTAAAAATCAAACTATCAAACCTCCTGCTGATGCTGCCCTTACCTCAAGCATTTGCGGCCTTCCCACAAATCTGGGCCTGGGGAAGAGATGTTGTAAATGGATGAGCAACTATTAAAAAAACTATATTAAATTACCAAAATAGAATTAGAAAATAGATGAACTTTTTAGTATTAGTTTGAAGTAGACCAGTTTCTGTAATTTTTAAATTGACCCATTTATCCTTTTCTGGAAACAGAACATTTTAAAAAATTACATCTTATTTTTGATGAATTTAAAATGATTTTAAATTATGTATATTTAAAAGAATACAACTGCTTAAATTGTAAGATATGAAGCCTGACATTGCTCCAACCTTTATACAAAGACTAATGCTTTCTATCAGGCAGGCAAATTAGTAAATTAATCAGCTAGCAAAGATTTATGCATTACTGCATATGATTAATAGCATCAGGTAATGTTTAATGCAATAGAATGGTGGAGCAAGTCTTATACAGAGTTTACTTTGTCTCCTGTAAACCAGAAGACTGAAGCACTACTATTAAACATAGGAGAAATACATTTAAGGAGACAATTATCAGTACAACATATCCTGTGTATTTACGGTTTACACTTTAATCCATTCAGGCACATAATCCCTCATCTAATTACTTTCAGCTCAAGAAAAATATGGCATTATTTTTATGATCTAGAAGCAAAGTGTTATTAAAAATCTAAGGCATCTTTCAT
Source organism: Xenopus borealis (assembly GCA_024363595.1). Taxonomy (NCBI): domain Eukaryota; kingdom Metazoa; phylum Chordata; class Amphibia; order Anura; family Pipidae; genus Xenopus; species Xenopus borealis. Next base: position 107,761,372 of record CM044433.1, on the reverse strand, counting down.
TGCTGGTAGGTTCCAATTTTCTCCTATAGGGGATTAAAAGTCAACTCTTATGTTGCTATAATTTGCATTTGATTTCCACAGAAATGCTGTACAGGACTTTACCTCTAGCCTTTCAAGCTTCCGGCACCTAAAATGAAGACCACAGTATAAATGTGTACTAGATTAGAGTTAATAAATGCCTTTTCATGGGTCAGCAGATTTTTTATGATTCATAATTCCATACAGTTAAATGCAGAAGCTAGACAGATAGCTGAGGCAAACTGACTGAACATAGAAGCACCTTTGTGATTTATGCTTATGTCTGACTAAAGCACTTAGGTTTGCCCAGTGCTGCTTTTCTAAATTGAAAGATACAGGGTCACGTGATATTAAATTGCCTTTAGGAAACAGAAGGTCAACATTACATTTCTTTTCCTCCATATCCACCCAGAAGCCAAGCATGCAGATCAGTTAGGGAGGGATTTTGGGAAAACACTTCTTGGAACTATGGTTAAATGGCTGACAATGTTGTTATAATCTAAGAGGACCCTGGCTGAATATTTTAACTATTCTGCTTTGATGTTATGCTTATTAAAACAATCAGTAACTAAATAAGTAAGACAAAGTCACTACCTGGTCACAGGGACTAAATGTGCTTCTTGCACTTTCCCATATTAGCACTGAGCACTAATCTGCCCATCCTGCTTCGATGCCTGCCTAGACTATAGTATCCCTCAACCAGAGTGTGAGTTCTATTAGCCCACAAAAAAGGGTGACAAGTGCCCTTTAACTTTGGTGCTGCTACTACCCTGAACATAATGGTAGTTAAGAAATGACCACATCAGTCTACATCAATAGGAACGCCAGACTTAAATAACACACTAACAGCATTTTAATGCAGTGGGTGCAAATGAGTGCATGGCTGCAGAACAGTGGAATTCCCCTCCAGGCCAACCTTAGTAGTGATATATGGGTCGGCCCGAAACCTGCGGGCCTGCGTGTCGAATTTCTTGACCTGCACATCACTAAAACTTAGGTGTATCTGCCACCTTCTGGGGGACTAGAAAATTGCCTATTTAAACAAATAAATCCTTATTTCTCCTCTAACATGCAGCTCCTTTGCCGAGGTAATATACTCAGAAGAGAAAAAACAATATGCTGCTTTCTCAATGTGCATAAAAAGACAGACGACAGACACATGATCAGCCTATCAAGAGGGTTTGGCATGTAAATGATCCCATGCCTGCCCTTGAACACACATTCAGGTAGTGAAAAGCAATGGATCAGATTTTCTCCTCTGGTGTATATATACCATTAGCCATATAGTGGTCCAGAGTAGTGATGGGCGAATCTCCCGCGATTCGCTTCGCCGAAAAATTCGCGAATTTCTTGAGAAATTCGCGAATTGGCGAAAAATTCGCGAAACGAGTCGCGGGACGATTTTGTCGCGCGTCGCGTCAACTTTGACGCGCGTCGCGTCAACTTTGACGCGTCGCGTCGTTTTCGGCGCGCGTCGCGTCGTTTTTGACGCGCGTCGCGTCGTTTTCGTCGCGTCGCGTCAAAAATGACGCGCGACTGACGCGCGACTCGTTTTCGGCGAATTTTCGGCAAGCGAAATTTCGCTGGTGATTCGCGAATTTATTCGCCAGCGGCGAATCGCGGGAATTCGCCGCGAATTCGCCCCTGGCGAATAAATTCGCCCATCACTAGTCCAGAGGAGAATTAATTCTACATTAACCAAGTAGTCATGGAAACCAACCCAGAACACAGAAAACATAATTATACAGTTTATAAGCAGACTGTAAAAAAACATGAGAAACAGAAGAAGGAACAGTGCAGAATTCTTCATGTTCATGAAATCAACAACAGGGCCAGGCCAAGGTAGTTTGGCACCCTAGGCAAGGGGTACAATCAGCGCCCCCCACCCCCGTTATGACCATTTCCCACCTATTCACTTTTTCTTAAATAAAGAAACCTTATAACATATTAATGAATCAAACTGTACGTGTGCCAGCAAGCAGCACCCAAAAAATTGCTCCCAATCTGTACCTGTGCCAGCCAGTAGCACCCAAAATATTGCTCTCAATCTGTACCTGTGGCAGCCTGCAGCCCAAATATTGTCCCCAATCTGTACCTGTGCCCGCAGTACCCAAAATATTGCTCCCAATCTGTACCTGTGCCACCAGCATTGCCCCCAATTCTGTACCTGTGTCATCAGCCATTGCCCCCCAAATATGTACCTGTGCAAGAGCAGCAGCAAAAATATTGCCCCAGATCTGTGCCAGGCAAAGGGCAAGTAAGAGGGAGGTGGGGACTGAAGTAGAGCAGAACGCTACTGCTGGAGACAGGGGCAAAGTTAAAACTTAAAGAAATAAAAAAAAATTACCCTTCTAAAGTGCGCCCCCCCCTTTGACTGCGCCCTAGGCAGCCGCCTACTCTGCCGACCCCTAGTTTTGGCCCTGATCAACACTATATGGGACAAGCCTGGTAAAATCAATGTAAAACTACACAGACACAATGTATCATTCCAAAAAGAATACATGTTTAATGAACATTGTATCCTGTTTCTACATAAATTAGTTCTGACAAATTCCCAGTTCTTTTGTGCAATAAACCAGACATAACAAAAACACAGCCAGTAGGAACTCATACAGAATACTAGTATTATCCCCAGTGAACTCCATTAAGAAGTTTGGGGATGACAGTGCCACCAACTTATATGCATGCAAATTAGATTAAAACCCAATGCAAAACCTACTTGCTCATGTCTTTGGCACCTTGCATTTGTGTTATTATACTGGATCTTCACCATATCCAACTCCAGTAGTAACTATTAAAGGGATAAAATGGGGGAAAATGTTTTTTTTTTCAAAATGCATAAGTTAATAGTGCTGCTCCAGCAGCAGTGAAATCCATTTATCAAAAGAGCAAACAGATTTTTTTATATTTCATTTTGAAATCTGACATGGGGCTAGACATATTGTCAATCTCCCAGCTGCCCCAAGGCATGTGACTTGTGCTCTGATAAACTTCAATCACTCTTTACTGCTGTACTGCAAGCTTACCCCCCCAGCAACCTAACTACAGAACAGCGGGAAGGTAACCAGATAACAGCTCCCTAACACAAGATAACAACTTTGTTCCATTCAGTTACATTGAGAAGGAATCACAACAGCCTGCCAGAAAGCAGTTCCCTCCTAAAGTGCTGGCACAAGTCACAGGACCAGGGGCAGCTGGAAATTGACAAAATGTCTAGCCCCATGTCAGATTTCAAAACTGAATATAAAAAAAATCTGTTTGCTCTTTTGATAAATGGATTTCAGTGTAGAAGTCTACTGGAGCAGCACTATTAACTGATGTGTTGTTTAAAAAAAAAAAAAAAACATGTTTTCCCATGACAGTATCCCTTTAAAGGTGAACCACCCCTTTAATGTTTGCTCAAATTTACAATAGAAAAACAGTTTTTGTATCACTCTTTGTTTACAAATCTAAATCTTTATTTTTTATTTTGCTTTTTACCTATAAACCTCAAAAACATCTAGGCATTTTTGATTTGATTGCTTGATTACTAAATGGATTAATTTACTTATTTGGCTAAAATGCAGATTCATTTGCAGTCCTACAATATCATCCCTTTAACCTTCACCAATTTGACCACTGATTATTATCTGTACAACATATGTATTTTAAGATGCGTGCCTTATAGCACTATAACAGCTTATACAATTAACTCGTAAAAACAGACCTTGCAAAGACCCATAAACAGGACCACACTACATGCCAGACCTAGAAACAATATAATAAATATAATGAACTGTTTATGCCAATGGGCATGGTTATCAAGCAATTTAGAAATAACATCTGAATCTGCCATTTAATTTTGCAGAAAAAGTGCAAATGCACAACAAATGTAGTCCGTTCTTTATTACTGCCTATAGAGGGTACAAAAACACTGCTACTTTAGGAGAGACAGGCTACAAGAATGGTCTCAGATAACTTTTTAAAGGGGTTGCTCACCTTCCAAAACTTTTTTCTGTTCAGTGGTTTTCAGATTGTTCTATTTTTTACTGTTTTCCCAAAATCTAAGTTTAAAGTTGAATGTTGGTGTCTCTGGTGTTTGAGTCTGGCAGCTCAGTAATTCAGTTACATACTCTAAACTGATACAATTTTGCAACATTTAATTGATAAATTGCACAGCAACATCTCTGGAGTATTACCAACTATTGTATCAATTCTAACAGCTGTATGAAACCCAGAGATTCTGCTCAGCAGGGACAAAGATAAGAAATGTATCCATTAAATGTATCTGTTTAGAACAGTTGGGGGGGTCAGCGACCCCCCTCCTAGAGCTGCTTTAGAAGGTGAAAAATGACACTTTACACTTCAATATTAGAGAAACGGTTACAAATAGAAAATAGACAGTAATTGGAAAAAGTCGTTATTTCTGGTGATCTATCTGAAAACAACTAGTTGTTTGAAGGTGGACAACCCCTTTAAGAATTAAGTATGGGTAACAGAATAAAATGAGATCAGAAGGCCATTAGTTATCATTGAGTACAAAGTACTTGTTTAATTTTACAAAGAAAAGTATATCATTAAAAAATAAGAATTGGTTTAAAAGAACGATATGCAAATAAGTATTGCTGTATTTCAGAACATGCTGGATAATGTAATTACAAATATTATAATAATTTACAAGGCACGTGGCAGCAGAGACCATGTGGCCAGATACAAGGCTAAATAAACCAAGTAAAATGTTACCTAGGAGGGGTACCAAAACTCTTTAATTTTATTTTTATTTTAGCTGCCTCACAATTGTAGCAACAATGTTGCATTGCAAAAAGATTTATAAAAAGAAATAACAGTGAGAGTTGAGTGAAGTTATCTGGAAGCCTGGAGAAAAGTTTTCCCTTTGAAAAAATTCTATGTTAACAATAAATCATGTAAGAATTATCAGCCTTTAAAAGGGTTAAACAAATGAACTAAGTGGCTGCAATGCAGGGATACTGCAGTCCCCTCTAGGGGGCAAGCCAGTACAAATATTTTGTTTTCCCTCAGAAACAACTCAGCTGAAGTGTTTACAGTTTTCAAACTTCCTCTGCTGCATCCCCCACCCCTTGTCCTGGGATGTTCCTCTTGAGCTGCATAAGGCCTTCTCACTTGGGCAAGTGGTCTAGAAAGAGAAATGAAACCTGAGCCAGAGACATTGGAGTGAAAGGCCTGATAGAATCAGAGAGCTGTAAGAGGCTCAGTGGAGACCAAATTAGGAGCAGGGAATAAGAGCAGCTGTGTTTGGGAAGTCACCGAGACAGCCAGTGCTTTGCACAAGTCACCTCCAGAGCCCAGCACTGTCCTTACTTAGTAGTGAGGGCCTGATTAAAATACCTACATGTGGCTTTATTATTTAAAACTGAGAGCAGTTCTCCAGCTGTCATTGACATCCTGGTATAACTATTCAGCTTTTTCCTTCAGAGGTTTCTGGGATTTTAAGTTTAAAACACCTAGAATCTGTAAACTGGACAGCCCTGACATAAAGTGTTACTAACTATATCATAGTATTAAGATGTAAAAAAAATCATAACATGCAAAGTTTGGTGATACCTTTTATTGGCTAACTGAATAAGTAACAATTGCAATCTTTCGGAGCACACAGGCCCCTTCGTCAGGCAAAATACAAATGAACATTGAAAAGGCACACTATATACATATACAAACAGATCACTGAAAAAGAGTTTATGGGCAATGAATTAGAAAGTTACAGATAGACAGAGATAACTTGTAGAAGGTAATAAAAGTAATTAGGGTGGGCAGGCCCAGACTGGCAATCTGTGGGTTCTGGCAAATGCCAGAGGGGCTGCTATAAGTTGCCATAGAAAGTGACTATTAAGTGGGCTGGTTGGGGCTGCTTGGGCCTTTGTGTAGTAGTAATGGCAGGGCCTATTTTGAATCTCAGACCAGTCCTGAGGGTGGGTTGTAAATAGTCCAGGGGTCTGGATTCAGTCAGGTCAAATAGTTTGAACTAGACCAAGACAGAGTGGGGTAAGCTAAACACAACAGAGCATAATTTGGAATTGGAAACTAAAAAAGTGCAGATACAGATAAGGGTTCCACTGGGTTGGATAGCATATGGAACCAGAACTTATCCACTTCACATATTTTTAACTATATCATATAACACCAGAAAGAAGATAACACGGTGGAAATTACTTGCTAGAGTAAATTTTACTACACATAACTTCCTGACAAAGAGCAGTTACCAAGTGTAGCTGCTTTCATGGTAGTTGTGCTTCAATGTACTTCAAGGGATGGACTGGACACATTGGCATTAAATTACATGGAATACACTGACACTGCAGCCCCTGAGCGAGCGACATAAAGCACTGCGCATCTTGTTGGCGCTATATAAATGATGATGACATACCCACTGACAGGGATTGTTTTGAATCTCCAAAAAAGCTTTTCTTGTGAAATAAAATATTAGGCAGCACTTTCTGTATAACCCAGACAAAAGGGAATATGATTTCCCAGACCTCTTAGATGTGCTTTGGCTTTATTTCACACAGGGGCCCGCCCCTATCAGTACATGGGTGAGGGGGTTTTGCTGATGTGATACATGACATTACCTGTACAGCACTGTGTGTAATATGGCAACACAATATAAACAATGATAATTAGATTTTTGTTTTATACTGACTCCTTATTTTATTTGAGATAAAACTAGCTGGTCCCTTCAGCGATTTTTGGTGTACAATTGTGAACTCTGTATTAGAAAAGTCCCTTAGTTTATCAGTTTCCAGTTGCCAGTGCACGTCCCGGTACTGGTGGCAGAGGGAGGCAAACATGCGACTGACTGAATGTATATTTCCCAAGTTCCCCGGCTGCTAGTGTTACCCCCCTGTTGCCAGTGGTAGAGGGCACACACACACACACACACACACATTGAGCCTCACACGGCAAATTTGAGGAGAGTGAGAGAGAAGACTGACTTCTGCTCCTCCCTCTCTCCCTAACTGGGGGCTGAGTCTGATCAGGTTACACTGCTCGCTATGGAACAGGCAGCAGTGGCTGGCGAAGGGGTGAGGGAAGGTTCATAGGAAGAAGTGACCGTACTGGGATTGCACTGGTTTCTCGCACATGGACTGGGTCTGACAGCTTTACAGAGACTTCGCCATGTGCCCGTTTCCCTGTGCAGCAGTAGCAGCGGGATGAAATGACATTCCCTCTAGGCTTATCTCTTCAGTTCCTTGAGCCACTTGCAGCAGCAAAGGATTGGGCATCTTGGCACTCGGGCTATTGTCTTTGGTTTCCACTTCATTCTAAGCATTCTCTGCCTGAAAGTTCCGCTGCTACTAGTGGGATAAGGGGACTTGACGAACAGGAACTTTGCTGCCGGTGCCATTCTATTCAGGCTGGTTGTGGATTTTGATGGGTCGGTGGCCAGTTTGAAGTCTTGTTTAGACCCTCTGCTGCTGGGTAATATACCCAGGCTGCCATTCTAGATGCTCCTCGGGGCATCCTGGCTGTGCACCTCTAAAGGAGCCCAGAAGGCATCCAGAGGGGAAGAAGAGGAGCGGAGAAGAGAGCGGAGAGGCCGAAGGGAAGGGGGAAGCGGTGGAGGAGGCGGTGGTGGTGGTGGCGGCGACGGAGAGATGGACGAGTCGTCGCTGTTGGATCTGTTGGAGTGCTCCGTGTGTCTGGAGAGGCTGGACACCAGTGCCCGGGTGCTGCCGTGCCAACATACCTTCTGCCGCCGCTGCCTGCACAGCATTGTCAGCTCCAGGAACGAGTTGCGCTGCCCAGAGTGTCGCATCCTGGTGGAGTGCGGGGTGGATGATTTGCCGGCCAATATCCTGCTGGTGAGGCTGCTAGATGGCATCCGACAGAGACCTCGGGGCAGCCCCACAGGCAGTCCCACAGCGGCCGGACAGCATGGCAGCAGCAACAACAGCAACAATCACAGCAGCAACTGTGGCAGCCCGGGGTGCTCAGACGCCCACACAACCAATGCCTCCTGCACCAGCAGCCTGAGGGATCTAGCAGCTGCCAGCCAAAATGCCCTTGTGCTGGCAAAGGTGGGTACAATTTACTGAGCTGCTCTGCTTAGCACACCTGATAACTGGGTCACTTGTACTTTACCCAGGATGTCAGTAGCATGTCTGCACCTGTTATAGCCTCTCTGTAGCTTTAACATCTTCCCAGGTGCCTTCATTCGTATTTAAACAATAACTGGAGAGCCACACATTAGGCACACCTTACACCTTGCCACCTGCTCCTGTAACTAATGGTCAGTAGCAGTGGAAGTGATTGTTGAGCCTAACACACATCCCTTAGACTGTTGTCTGCTGTACCTGCCCCTCAGCAGAGAAGGGGGGGGGGGGATATCATATTCCTACTCCTATATATTCCTATATTCCTATATATATATATATATATATATATATATGCACAAATATAAAAATGATCATATATACTACTGTAACCTATTCTTATACAGAGTGAAGTGAAGCAGTCATCATACAGTATAATTGTTGTTCCTTTTAAAAATATTGCCATTTACATGTAAAGTCCCACAATGGAAATGTTTATGGTGATAAAAAAATGCAGAGAAAATGTGGTTGCAAATTAGAGTTTGATGAACAATTAGTTGTCTTTCGCTGTTCATGTGTGTATGAAATCCATGACTGCCAATGATCTACTCTTTGTTTCTGCGTGATGTTGAAAGAGAAAGGCTGCCGTATTGTTGCTTCTTGGCAATGTGGCAACAACAGGTGGTTCTGCCTTGGGTCCTTTTGCTAGAGCTCTTCCTTATAATAAAAAGCTGCAGAAATACACATTGCTGATTGCTGAGTGTTGGCTAGTTCCAGTTTGCTTTTATTTTTGGTGTATGTTCAAATTGAATTCAAACCATTTCTGCTACAATATGTGAATCAACAAAAATATTAATGGAACAAGGACTTATCAATGGTATGCATTGAGTACATCATATGAGTCTGTACTTGCTTAGCTACCAGCTTGTGGTTACACACAGCCTTATCAAATTAATGCATATTCTGTTGGTATTTAGGTCCTGCAAGGATTGTGCAGGAACATTCTGCTGCAGGCAGGTCCTATGTATTGAATAAATTCAATAGTACATCTCGAACAGAAGTTCTAGCAATGTGTTCTGAATACAAAATCTGATTGCTTGATGGTCTATTTATTAAAGAACTGGATGTATAAATGCTTATAAATACTTTATGATACTAAATCCACATATGAAGGTAACATTTACGTGTGTTTAGATTTAAATGCCTAAGTGTTGTCTATTTGGAGGTTATAGTAAAAAAAAAAATACCATTGTTTAGTCGGGTAAAAAAATGGTATATTCTGTATAGCACTATATAGAGTTAGGATCTAATAAGCAGAATAGAAAGCACAGAGGCTTCACTAAGATGCTTTCAATTCATATTGCATGTGCAGCTATTGCTTTTTTTTCAGGGCAATGTCTTCATTCATGATCCTGTACTTGACATTATCAATGCTGAAAAGGCCCTGTGGGAGCAGACATTGAGGTTTGGCAGAGGATGCTATGTGCATATCTATGTGGATTCTAACAGCCTCCTTGACTTCAGAGGAAATCTCTAAGGTTCTTCTTGAAGTAGTCCTGGGTTTGACATCCTGACTTTTATAGACCTGAAGGGGTACAGTAGATTGAGACTGCAAGTCTATTTTAAGTAAGGAATAATGAATCCGACCTGTTATGGTGTAATCTCCTATGAGTAGAGCCTTTTAATACCAATTTGTACTTGTGAGCCCGTTTCAGTATTTTCTTTTACAGTTTCCGTTGGATAGTTATACATAAATTGTAACTGCAAAACTATGTTTAGTTTTTTATCTCCAAACAACACATACATTTCAAATCAGTTATCATCATAATCATGAAATGTAGGATTTTAATAAACATGGGACAAGAACTCATTTATATCCACTGCATTCACGTGTGACATGAGTAACTATTGTTTGCAAAGATGGATCAACTGATTATGTTGATAAACCTCAAGCTAATGAAGCAAATCAAACAGTGGTGATTTAGCCCCACAAGACACATTTTGTTTGTATATCAAGGAATTAAAATTAATATTATACATACGCAATTTCCCTCCTATGAAAATTACCATTTGCATTGAGATGATTCACTCTTCAGCATATAGTACGTCAAGATGTTAACACACCGAGGTTCTCACATACACCTTTAATTAAGTATAATCCTGCTGTCATTCAAGGCCTATCAAGGCAGCAAATATGTATTTAATCCAAAGATCACCCTATCTAACCTGAACGCATTTTCTAATGCTTTGGCCCTGCTTAAGAGTAACTCCTAGAATTAACCTTTGGCTTTTTGGAATAGGAGTAAACAAATGGCAAGGAACAATTGGGTTGCTTGGTTTTATTTATTTTCACCTTCCTGATATATGAATCAATAGCAGCAATCAAGGTCCTAATATAAATTAAGGAATATCTTCTTACTTAAAGGGATCCTGTCATGGGAACATTTTTTTTCCCAAAATGCATCAGTTAATAGTACTGTTCCAGCAGAATTCTGCAATGAAATCCATTTCTCAAAAGAGCAAAGAGATTTTTTAATATTTCATTTTGAAATCTGACATGGGGCTAGACATATTGTCAATTTCCCAGCTGCCCCAAATCATGTGACTTGTGTTCTGATAAACTTCAATCACTCTTTACTGCTGTACTGCAAGTTGGAGTGATATCACCCCCTCCCTTTCCCCCACCCAGCAGCCTAACAAAAGAACAATGAGAAGGTAACCAGATAACAGCTCCATAACACAAGATAACAGCTGCCTGGTAGATATAAGAACATCACTCAATAGTAAAACCCATGTCCCACTGCATACTATTCATTTACATTGAAAAGGAAAAACAACTGCCTGCCAGAAAGCAGTTCCCTCCTAAAGTGCTGGCACAAGTCACATGACTGGGGCAGCTGGGAAATTGACAAATTGGCTAGCCCCATGTCAGATTTAACAACTGAATATAATAAAATGTGTTTGCTCTTTTGAGAAATGGATTTCAGTGCAGAAGTCTATTGGAGAAGCACTATTAACTGATGCGTTTTAAAAAAACATGTTTTCCCATGACAGTTTCCCTTTAAAGCTCTTTCTGTTTTTTGCTGTGTTGTAAGATTAACCTTCCCCTGAAACATTCCAAAGGTTTCATATATGAAACAAAAGTAAAATAGAGTTTTGAAGAGGTTCAGTTTTGAAACAAGCTTCTTTGAAAGTTGAGTATATTGGTGAAACAAACCCCAATCAATTTGTTTTTCTGTAATGATGCCTACACAGTTGCACTTTGATGCCCTCTTGTTGTATTCTTGAAATTTGTATATTTCTATAGATAGACTGGATGGTAATTAGAAAACAGTGATTATGCATTTGCAGGTCAGTTCTGAAAATTCAAATAGACTATACAAAATAGCACAAAATTCTTTGCATGAACTGCTCTTTTTCATGCTGTCAAGGGAAGAAAGTTCCGTTGCAGTGTTTTCTTTAAGTTCTTTTAAGGTTTTATTGACTCAAAATGCAGATTATGTTTTATGAAAGACCATTATTATTATCTTTAAGATATTTATTATTATCTTTACAGAGAGTATTTACTTTTCCAGTGAAGCTTACAATCTAATGTCCCTATCACATTCATACATAGTAGGGTCAATTTTACCATGTCTGTATATTTTTTAATATTTTTGAAAACCCACAGGGAGAACATAACCCCTTTCAGATTGTATCCAAGCTGTAAATAAACTCAGGACATCAGTGCTTCAAGGCAGTCACTGTTATGGCCCATCTTCACTCTCTTTCTTTATTTAAAACAATATTTTGTAGTTTAAAGCTAAGAGCATCCATACTAAAGTACTGGCATAGCATATTCTTGAATCTTTGTATCTATTCTCATATCTGTGTACCACAAACAGATTAGCATGCAAGATTTAAAGAGAAATATATACATTTATAAGGAAAATTATACCCCCCGAACAATGTAGGTCTCTATAAAAATATATTGCAAAAAACAGCTCCTATGTAAACCATGCTTTATGTAAATTACCATTTTCATAAGAACATACTTTTTAACAGCATGTGCCATTGGGTAATCCTGAATAGGAAATTGCCATTATACAAAAAAAAAGGCTGCCCCCTGGAATCCTAGGATTCACATGCACCCAACCAAACCATACACATTAGGTCACATGAGCCAATTAACAGACAAAGTTGTGTCTTTTGCTTCCACACTTCTTCCTGTTATAGTTAGAGTTGTAGTATCACTACAGAGTCACTGAATGGTGGTTCATGGCAAAGTGATGTAAAAGGACAACATTTAATTAAATATATTTACCAGTTGGGTAAGATTCTTGAATATGCATCTTAATTTGATATAACCGATCTGTTGCTAAAATATTCATTTTGGGGGTGTAGTTTTCTTTTAATTCCCTAGATGCAAGCACAAGTGCATTAAAGGTGTGATACTTGTGTCCATTTTTGCACTGTGTTCTGCACCTAGAATTCTGTAAAAATTGTATGTCTGTGATCTGCCGACATCACTTGGTGTTTCCAAGCATTCTTTTTATAAATAACCTCATGCAATGGATGAGAATGAAACAGATGCTAGTATTATTACAAATTATGTTTTATTAAGGTAACATCTTTCCACTGGTTTTTAAATTAGCCCTATTGCTTGTTGTGTCATCTAGCTTATTCATTAATTGTGGCTGACCAAAAGCCAGGCATATCAGGCGGGAAAATGACTGTTGTAACCAGTGCAGAAAATCAAATACTATACATATACAAAGACATTTGAGCACAGGTGCCAGATGTTCATACTTAAACTATTTACAGTCTCTTGTGTAAAATTCTAAAGGATTTAAAAGTGTATGACTCCAGTAAAGTTTACATGGCCAACAATGTCAGTAAGAAAAAGTGACACTTCTTTGTATATTCATTTCTCAGCTCCTAAAATACTTCAGGTGCATCCTATAGAAAAATCCAACATATCTCAGCATTTCCATATCTCCTGCTCTGTCTGGCAAAACTTTCTCTTTGCAAATCCTGCTGCACTGGCCCTGTACTTGATGGACAGGGGATGGATAGCTAAAATGTTTGATGGGAGGCAAACAGCTGACAGTGAAAACAAGTGTGTACCTCCCTGTGGAAACTCTCTAGCTGCTTGAGTATGCATATCCCTGGCCAAGAAAAAGCACACACTAGGCAGCACCTGTTCAGAGCTCTGGACACTATCAATGAGAGTTTTACTGAAGACACTGAGTTACAGTATATATATATATATATATATATATATATATATATATATATATATATATATATATATATATACATATATACTGTAACCTTTCTCTGAAGCAGCACACAGACCATCACAAAATGGTGGTTCAAGGCAAGAGATGTAAAAGGGCAATATTTACTTAAATATATATTCCAGTTTGGTAAGATTATTTAATATGCCACTTAATTTGATATAAACTATCTGTTGCTCAAGTATTCATTTTGGGGGTATAGTTTTCCTTTAAACAGATAAAGGAAATAGTTTTTTAAAAATTTGGATTATTTGGATGAAATGGGAGACAGGCATCCTGTAATTTTGAGCTTTCTGGATAATAGGTTTCCGGATAGCAGATCCCATACCTGTACCTCGGAAGTCATTGGTACGTAATTATGAAAGTAAACCATTGCACCAATTGCTATGGAAATCATCCTTATTTATGAATCACTTTGCATCAGATTCACAGCAGTCTCACTTTTTATAGATATCTTTATGTTTATGCAAATCTAGAGATAAAAAGTTCCAAACACTAATACTGGAAGAAGTCTTGAGGGGGGCTAGAAAAATACAACAACAATACCTCCCTGAGAAAAGGTCTTGGCATACTGTCAATAATACACAAGTTTGCCTTGCCATCCTTATACACTAGCCTGCTGCTACTGCCTAATATATCTGATTCCTGTTGCATCAAATTATATCATATCACTGAAACTGACAGATTTTCAGTACATAAACACCTTCTGTAGCTTCATTTGGCAATATGGTTAGAAAATTAACCCTATGAGCCTACAGAGTCTCCCGATAATATGGACTTTCTGAAGTGAACTTGTAGTTTACATGATTAATTGTAGTTGAGGCACAATAACTAGTCTGGTTGTATGGGGGGATAGCACAGCGAGATTTTTCCATTCTATAGAATCAGAGAATCAATCTGGAGCACATTGTTACAAAGCAGAAACCATTTTCCGTGCCTAGGGGTTTCCAAAGTTTCTGATCTTCAATAGGCCATCCGTTTAGCTCCAAATATATCTGACAATGACTTTCAGTTATTCCATGGTATTAGAAACATGCTCAGCAGTACATTGTTGCAACGGAAAAAAATGTGTACCAGAAGGTTTTCATGGATTTTGACCTTGGTTGTGCAGTTTAATTGCCTGGGCCAATTATTCATTGGTATCCAAGTTTGTATTAAATAATACAGTGGTGTGAAAAACTATTTGCCCCCTTCCTGATTTCTTATTCTTTTGCATGTTTGTCACACTTAAATGTTTCTGCTCATCAAAAACCGTTAACTATTAGTCAAAGATAACATAATTGAACACAAAATGCAGTTTTTAAATGAAGGTTTACGTTATTAAGGGAGAAAAAAAACTCCAAATCTACATGGGCCTGTGTGAAAAAGTGATTGCCCCCCTTGTTAAAAATAACTAAGAACAAAAGTAATTGAGATCTATCAGTCTGGTAAAGGTTATAAAGCCATTTCTAAAGCTTTGGGACTCCAGCGAACCACAGTGAGAGCCATTATCCACAAATGGCAAAAACATGGAACAGTGGTGAACCTTCCCAGGAGTGGCCGGCCGACCAAAATTACCCCAAGAGCGCAGAGACAACTCATCCGAGAGGCCACAAAAGACCCCAGGACAACATCTAAAGAACTGCAGGCCTCACTTGCCTCAATTAAGATCAGTGTTCACGACTCCACCATAAGAAAGAGACTGGGCAAAAACGGCCTGCATGGCAGATTTCCAAGGCACAAACCACTTTTAAGCAAAAAGAACATTAAGGCTCGTCTCAATTTTGCTAAAAAAAACATCTCAATGATTGCCAAGACTTTTGGGAAAATACCTTGTGGACCGACGAGACAAAAGTTGAACTTTTTGGAAGGTGCGCGTCCCGTTACATCTGGCGTAAAAGTAACACAGCATTTCAGAAAAAGAACATCATACCAACAGTAAAATATGGTGGTGGTAGTGTGATGGTCTGGGGTTGTTTTGCTGCTTCAGGACCTGGAAGGCTTGCTGTGATAGATGGAACCATGAATTCTACTGTCTACCAAAAAATCCTGAAGGAGAATGTCCGGCCATCTGTTCGTCAACTCAAGCTGAAGCGATCTTGGGTGCTGCAGCAGGACAATGACCCAAAAACACACCAGCAACTCCACCTCTGAATGGCTGAAGAAAAACAAAATGAAGACTTTGGAGTGGCCTAGTCAAAGTCCTGACCTGAATCCTATTGAGATGTTGTGGCATGACCTTAAAAAGGCGGTTCATGCTAGAAAACCCTCAAATAAAGCTGAATTACAACAATTCTGCAAAGATGAGTGGGCCAAAATTCCTCCAGAGCGCTGTAAAAGACTCGTTGCAAGTTATCGCAAACGCTTGATTGCAGTTATTGCTGCTAAGGGTGGCCCAACCAGTTATTAGGTTCAGGGGGCAATTACTTTTTTACACAGGTTTGGATTTCTTTTCTCCCTAAATAATAAAAACCCTCATTTAAAAACTGCATTTTGTGTTTACTTGTGTTATCTTTGACTAATAGTTAAATGTGTTTGATGATCAGAAACATTTTGTGTGACAAACATGCAAAAGAATAAGAAATCAGGAAGGGGGCAAATAGTTTTTCACACCACTGTAGACAAATGCTTGAATGTTCTATGGTCTATAAATAGGCCACATAAACTGTTTTCATAGCTGCCAATTAAAAAACTAAACTCAAATTTATTTCCAAGAACATTTTGTAAAAATGACATTATAGAAAAATGAAATACATTGTAGCACATAAATCTTTGTAGCAAAAATATTTCTCAAATCCAGATGAAAAAAATGATTCTGGCTACTGTATGACATATTGTGCAATTTGTGCATATTGATAATTTTACCCACCTACCAGGGAATGTGCAACACTGGTTTTCTTGTAAATATATATGTGGTTAATTCTACTGTAGTTACCTGTAAATGATTCCAGCAGCAAATGATATATCATGATATCTGCCTTAAAGGAACAGTTCAGTGTAAAAACTAAAACTGGCTAAATAGATAGGATGTGCAAACTAAAAAATGTTTTCAATATGGTTAGCCATAAATGTAATGTATAAAGGCCAGAGTAGATATCTAACAGAACAGAGTGCAACTTCCTGCTTTTCAGCGCTCTCTGAGTTAGTCAGCAACTTTTAGGGGGGTCAACGTGGGACATAACTGTTCAGTGAGGGTCGGATTGAAAAACAGTTTGACACATGTGGCCCCCTTCAAGTCACTGATTTGTTATTGCCTGTTATCCATTCAGGTGAAACCAAGAGAGCTGCAAAGTAGGAAGTAGTGTTCTTGCCATTACGTTAGACATCCAGTCACTCCTGCCTTTATACATTACATTTTTGGCTAACTATATTAGAAACATTTTTTATGTTGCACAGCCTGGGTATCACCCCCTTTCACATTTTGTAATTCAAATGCCTTTGCATCTTTAATGCAGAAGTCCCTATATTGCTGGACATAAATTAAAGACTTCAGCACATTGTTTAGGCTGAGTGCCCAGTAGCTATACCAAGCAATGTTAGTATGGTGGACAGTACAAATTGAATACAGTGACCTTCATCTAATTTTAACTGCAAAGATAATGTAAATAATTAACCTTGCAAATAAATGGGAGCATTTTGTTTTCTTTTGCATTGCGAAGGATCAGGTTTGCGCTAACACTGCTGCCCATTTGTCTATGGTTGCCATTGTTAAAGCAATTAAATGACATTTATTTATATGCTCTTTTATTGTTTAATGTAAACAAAAATATTTATGTAACTAAAAAACCTTATTCTTATTAAATGGGTGGTTAGACTTTAAGTTAAGTTTTAGTATGTTATTGAATTTTAAGTAACTTCTCCATTGGTCTTGATTATTGATTTTTCATAGTTTTCTAATTATTCGCCAGCTTTCACATGGGGATCACTGACTCCACCTAAAAAACAAATTCTCTGTAAGCCTGCAATTTTATTGCTACTTTTTGAAACTAATCTTTCTATTAGGGCCCTCTCTTGTTCATATTCCATTCTCTTATTCAAATCAATGCATGATTGCTAGAGTAATTTAGACCCTCTCATCAACAAGCCATCTCATCAATTTGCGCAATTTTAATATAACACGTACTGGGTGGGAATTTGTTGTGGAAAAGAAAAAGGGGGGCGCCTCGCCGTGACTTCATGTACAGTTCAAGCCTTAAGAAGCAAGCTCAACTCTGCCATTAGGTACCAAAAGTTTAGTACTTTCCACATAACCACGAGAGAGGGGGAGTGATCCAGAGGTGGGTGGAGGGTGTATATGGGAGTATTACTGTGCAATCAAGGGCTTCGCTACAGGCATGGGAGTGTAACCGATACACAATATGCTCGGGATGACCATTACCTAAATCCACCATTTAACTCATTTAGCTCACATCCCACACATCCCACCCATCTGGCCAAGGTTAATCAGCTTCCCTGTTGTTAACCATTATTTTAATAATCCACAACGGACATTCTTTTTACTATATTTAATAAAAGTGACGTTTTATTACAATCATAAATGATTGCTCATAATGGGAAGGTGCATACAAATGAGCCAATTCTTTTTCTTTCTTTTGTGACGTATTATCTACCTTTGGCTCTGCACACCATTTTTTCCTGTAATTGATGGTTGGTGCTCCCCAAACCCATTTTTGACTTTTCATTTTAGCCAGTGCAAGAAAAGGGTTAGCGATTCAGGGAGATTAGTCGCCCCAAACAAGAGGCGACTAATCTCCCAGAATCGCCTGGTGTGGACTAACCCTTACAGTTAGCAATTGTAGTGTGATTAATGCCTAATTCACACAAACAAATTAGCATAGCCAGTGTGAATAATAGAGCAAACACTAAACACCTTTTAGAAAACAATTGTTATCATTCTATGGGGGAATGTAATTAAATTCGCAAAGAGCAAAAGAGTGCGCATCAATAAGATTAAAAATCCACATCTCGCAATTTAATATTGTTAATTAAACTGTTATTGCATTGCGACTTTTAATTGCGCATTGCGAATTTTAATTGCGCACTCTTAAGAAGTGCTTGAAGGTGTCGTAATCTTTAGGAGCAAACATAACAACTTTTTCAGTAAGAAGTTTTATTACATTGGCTGCGCATTGGCGCAAGCTGTAAAATTCGCAAACTCTCTTCCACTGTCGGAAGTGGTCGGTAAAACAGTTTCCGGTTTCGCAAAAGCTATATTAAATTCGCGCAGAGCAAAAATTGTTCGCACAGAGGCAAAACTTTTTGCATTGCGAATAGTTTTTGCCTTACCGACTTATATTACATTCCCCTGTATATCTGTTGCAGCTTTTGTATTATTTTATACTGTAAGGAAAGTTTGCAAAAAAAACTTTTCTCTTTGCTAGAGGGGGGGGGGGTAAACAAGCTTGGCAGGGCTTTTTTTTCAAGGATTTGTGGACTGTTTATTTTAGACCCATTTAGAGCATACATTCTGTACTGCATGTGCATCAGAACAACAATATATGCTGCTAGATAACTGTACAATGAATATATTTTGTTGCTCCAATGACCTTTCCATAATATAATTTTATTCAGATAGCATACATTACTGACATCTATAAGTGGATTTTATGAAATATTTATCCAGGTTCTATTTATGGAACTCCAGAGTGTAATTACAGCTTGTGATCATATTTATAAGACAAACATGGTCTCTGTATACTGTATATATACATTATTTTTAGCATATCAATGTGTACTATGCACTGCCTTTGCCAATGTAACAAAAACAATAATTATTGTAAATTTTTTTGTGATTTGAAGCTATTTAAAAACTAAACAAAAAATATACAAGAATTTCAGAAAACAGAAGGTTTTAATTTAAATGTAGGAATGTTTGGCAGTAGAATGCAAAATAGTTATTTTGTGCATTTGGCTGGATAGCCTCAAGGCAGCTCAACAGGGAGGCAAGAAGAACACGGGATAGGGGAATAGGCTAAATTTACTTTAAACATGAAAATCGATAGCTGATAGTATTCTGTATCCACGCTTTATTTAACAGACTTTCATTATACAGAATTTAGAACGGAGCTTGCAAATATTTGATAAATATAGGTTTCATTAATGGCTAGTTAAAAACTGGTTTATTGCAAATAGGGCAGACGCTTTGTTTGTTGATCAGATGTTGAAATAAAATCTTGACTTTTAACGTGATCTGTGAGTTGGCGGTTCTGTAAGGTGACTTTGGAGTGCGCTGCTACATTGTGACGGTGGACTATTTGACGTTCTTCTTGGTGACGGACTAGGGGCAGCTGCACCCGGGTCACCTTGTGATTGGGGTAAGATTAATCCCTTTATACAAGTTATATCGCATCCAGTTGTGGGGAGAATGTAATTTACTAATAGACCTCCCATCCTTAAGTGAGAGGTCTGGGGCGGACTGCACCCGGGCCAAAAGGAACCTAACGGTGAGCCACATAAGGGTGCAGATAAAAGAAAAAGGAGGAATAGAAAGAATTAAAAAATTAAAAGTTTTTTTAACTATATATCGTTTGAATTTTACCTCACCTATTAACTGTAATTAATTATACTTAATGGATTGAATTAGAGGAGTCCGTGTATAACTTTGGCCACGCTGGTGTGGAGTGATAATTCAGGGCTGCCTTTTGCCTACTGGTGCTGCACATACACTGTGAATGACCACTAAACAGCAAAATATTGCACCCCTTAGTGCTACTGTTCTATTCTGCATGGTAAGTAAATTACCCCTAAAAAATAAAGGGTTTTGCAGTAAATGGGAGAGGTTATTCCGATCTAGGAAAACAAAGCAAAATAATAAGATATTTGTTTTTAGAACTATGCTTTAACTGTAGCAGGTCAACAAAATCTGACTGGGCTGACTAAACTGGTCTATACTCGACCTATCTTACTACACAACACCCTACACAGTAGGGCCTACAGTATAGTTTTCATTAGTGCAAACTGCTACTGCAGAATATGTATTTATTAAGCTGTTTTTCCAGTGTTCTTTAGCAGAGAAAATAGGCAGTCTACCAACATATCACCTGACCTTGCCCTTAGACTGGGTTTCCCCAGCCAAGGTGCTGGGCCTCTTTAAGGGACAAGTCCACAGTTGGGAATCTCTGCTCTACATGTTCTGCTACCTGATGCCAAAAGCCAATAAACTGGATTGGTTAGTCTAAAAATGCCACTGAAATCAAATGAAGAAGAATGCAGGTTCTCACAGGAACAGTGCCAGTACTGTGCTTTTCTTTCTGTGCCAGCTGCAGTGAAAACCAAAGGCCTGACCCTCAGAAGGACTGTTAGTTGACTTGTCAGAAATAATTTGGGCTACCATAGATCTCCTTTAATCCCTATTCATTGCTCACAGCTTCTTTTTGTTGTGCACAGTGAACATAAAGAGCACAAAGAATTTTGCAGAAACAGATCATTTGTTCTTTTCATATCAGTCTTACTTGCCATGATAATTACAACAAAGGTATTTTTCTTTACTTTCTACTTGTAGTTATGGTATTAATTTTCATCTGCTAATTATTCAGCTGCCATAGAAGTTAAAATATGTAGCTTCACTGCTTTTAAAAAAAAAAACCAAAATAAAAAAAACCTGAATCTCAAAGGCTGGCAAGATACTAGATAATGTATTCAGTATGTTACCTGAAAACCAGAATACTAAAACTCTCTAGGCAACCAGTTCTTCCTAAAATGAGCCGCCAATCCCCTTTAGAAATTACTTTTATAGTCCTGGGTCTGTTTGAGAATCTCTCTGGCTTGAAGGATGTCTTCCGCTGATTATAAGATTTTACTTTACAAAGAAATAGTTAGAAAAACACTTACTTTTTGTTTGAAAAAAATGCAATGTGTAATTTGTTCAAAAAATCTTAGCTCCTATTCAACTATATCAAAAGTTACTAATCTGTTGCAACAAACAGCTGTTTGGTTGTCTAGAAAACATACAGCTCATTGTGAAGTTGTGAACTGCAGAGAATTTTGGGAACTGAATAAGAGAACTATATATTGACAATTCTTTGTTTAGATATAAATGGCCAGATTCAATTATCAAGTTATCATGTGGTTTATTGCATCAAAAGTAGTGATGTATTAATCTGACTTGCATCTCTGAAAATTCAGGAAACAGTAAAAATGCACAAAAATGCATTGAAGTCTATGGACGACAAATTGTTTTATACACGCAAGGTAGAGCAACCATTTTTTGGAGTTTATGGGTGTCATTTTCACTGCAAAACAAGGTGAAAATTTTTGCTCATCACTAAAGTCATGGATGAGATTCAATTTGAGGAGAAAAAAACTTTTCTCCAAATTTAGTTCCAGTTTTTTCCAAAGACTTCAATATAGCTTTCACGTGATAAACAGTGGGATAGGTTTTTCTGAATTGAATTGCATCTTGAATCTTGTTCATGACTTTTCATGTGACAAACCTTTTTCCTCACTGAAATGAATCCGATGCAAGATTTGAAGGTTTTCAGATTAGAGATTAAAGAAAAGATTGTGGTCAAGATTCAACGATATATATAGAGAATGCTCAGTGAATATCTTCCAGAAAACAAATACCAGGGTTTCTTATAAGGCTTTAGCAACAGATACATACAGTCTTTTGCCAAAAGAAGCTAATGGCTATTTGATACAGTGTGCATTCAGAATTTTTTTTACCACAACTTGCAATTAAGTCACAAAAGAATGCATGTGGTTTTAGATTCCTTTTTACCTTGGATGGAAAACCTTGAATTTGAGGAAAAAATGCTGCATTTGTAAATGCCCCTTGCCATCTTTATCAGCAAAAAATGTAACATGTTTGCTGTATGACTGTCCTGCTTTAAGTTTCACATCAGGGATTCTTAACCTACCATAATGAAGACTCACAATGTTGGTTCTTATGCACTAACAATAAAAAAAATCTTTTTTTTGGAGGGAAAGGCCAAACTTTTATCTATATGTGATTTCTTTTTGTGCAATCAAACATTTGTCCCTCTATATGAAGAGGGTTGTTTATAAAAGGTTGAGCTGTGAAATCTCGAAAAAATTTGTTATAGTGGTCTGAGATGGGTTTAGCCCACCCTGACTTTTTCAGGGTTTTTGGCCAAGAAAAACAAGATATTTGGGAAAAAGCCCCAAAAATTTGTACAATTCGAGTTTTCACTCGATTTTACTGAGTTTTTTTCACAATCGAATAAAATCTAGTTATTTTATTATTTATTATAAAATAAGTCAAAATCAGGCATGGGATTTTGGTTTTTATTAATATTATGAGATACGTTTGGATTTTAGTAAATAACTCCCTAAGGGGCAGATTTACTAAAGGGCTGATTTACTAATGGTCGAATTTCGAAGTAAAAAAAATGTCAAAATTCAGCCATCAAATTTTTTTAAAGGGCTTTTTCGATCGAAATGGACCTATTTTGATCGGATCAGTCTGTTTTCGATCGAAATGGACCTATTTTGATCGAATAGGTCTGTTTTTGATAAAAAAAAAATCATTTGAATAGATCAATAGCATCGTTCGAATTTTGCGCAAAATCCTTCAAATTCCTAGGTCTTAGAAAACATTTCAGGACAGGTTCTAGGAGGTCCCCCATAGGCTACAATGGCAATTCGGCAGCTTTAAGGTGGCAAAGTGTTACATTCGAAAGATTTTAAAGGGTCTGTAATTTTTTCTATTCAAAT
Organism: Xenopus borealis; assembly: GCA_024363595.1. NCBI lineage: Eukaryota > Metazoa > Chordata > Amphibia > Anura > Pipidae > Xenopus > Xenopus borealis. The sequence continues at coordinate 107,738,373 of CM044433.1, read as the reverse complement.
AGAATTTTGGCCTATTCTATAGTCGAAGTAGCCCAAAATTACTTCGAAATTCAAATTTTTTAAATTCAGATATTATTAGAATATTCACTTCGACCCTTAGTAAATGTGCCCCAAAGGGTCGAATTCCGAATGAAAAAAAATTCGAAATTCGACAATGAAATTTTTTTGGGGGGGGTTTTGATTGAAAATGGACCATTTCAATCAAATAGGTTTGTTTTCAATCAAATTCTAATTTCTTTGTAATTCTTGGAAACATTTTCAGGACAGGTTTTATGAGGTCCCCCATAGGCTAAAATGCCAATTCAACAGCTTTAAGGTGGCGAAGTGTCGCAGTCAAAGGATTTTAAAGGGCCAGTACATCGAAATTCGACCAAAATTACTTAGAAATTTGAATTTTTAAAGATGAATTTTATTCGAAAATTCAATTCGACCATAAATCTGCCCCTAAGTGTGTGCTACTTTATTTCCCGTACATATATATATATATATATATATATATATATATATAAATATATTCACTGGATCATTTGTAAGGGTTAACCTTGTATCTATTGTAAATATGAACAGTTACAATATGATACTGGTGCATTATAATTTTTTACAGGAAAATATCATTATGGGATATTTTACCTGGAATGCTTGGGACCTGGGGTTTTTGGCATAAGGGCTTCTTCCATAGTTTGCATCACCATTTTTAATTCTGCAAAAAATATTTAAACATGAAAGGAAAAGGAAAGGTGTCTTAACCACTTTCTGCCTAATTTTAGGTTTCGTGATGTTTACCTAAACTGCCATATTTTTTTCACTTCTGTCACTTTTCCAATTGTATGCCACTAATGTTAGATAATTCTCTTTTCTGTGTATCACTTTTCTGCTTCCCCCTTCATCTGGACAATGCTTTCTTTACCCTGGTGGCATGCTCTTGCCCATGCTTGGGGATTACAGTAAGATAACAGCAAGGAAATTTGAAGACGTCATAGTTGTATTCTTACCTAGGAGATGGATGCAATTGTAGACTTAAATGGATCCTCTCATGGGGAAATTTTTTTTTCAAAATGCATCAGTTAATAGTGCTGTTCCAGAAGAATTCTGCACTGAAATCCATTTCTCAAAAGAGCAAACAGATTTTTTTATATTTCATTTTGAAATCTGACATGGGGCTAGACATTTTGTCAATTTCCCAGCTGCCCCAAGTCATGTGACTTGTGCTCTGATAAACTTCAATCACTCTTTACTGCTGTACTGCAAGTTGGAGTGATATCACCCCCTCCCTTTCCCCCACCCAGCAGCCTCACAAAAGAACAATGAGAAGGTAACCAGACAACAGCTCCCTAACACAAGATAACAGCTGCCTGGTAGATCTAAGAACAGTACTCATTAGTAAAAACCCATGTCCCACTGTGTACTATTCAGTTACATTGAGGTGGAAAAACAACAGCCTGCCAGAAAGCAGTTCGCTCCTAGTCACATGACCAGGGGCAGCTGGGAAATTGACAAAATGTCTAGCTCCATGTCAGATTTCAAAACTGAATATAAAAAAAATCTGTTTGCTCTTTTGAGAAATGGATTTCAGTGCAGAAGTCTACTGGAGCAGCACTATTAACTGATACGTTAAAAAAAAAAAACAAAACAAAAAAAAATGTTTTCCCATGACAGTTTCCCTTTAAGGTATTAATCGCAGAAAGATTTGTTATCCGGAAAACCCCAGGTCCCGGATAAAAGGTCCCATAACTATACTGCTAACTTTTTCCTTTAATAAAAGTAGCAGCTAAAACACAGTTATCGGGCTCTTATTTTCCATGATAACCTACCAGTACAATAATCCAAACTGCTTGCAATGAATGAACTTTTTGGTCACTGAAGAACTCACCATGACACTGTCTGTATAAGACAGCTGGGTTAAACGTCCAGAAGAACTGTTCATTCATTCTGAAAGAGTCATTGCGTAAGGCATTTGTCATGTTGATGTGTGCTGCCCTATAATCAGCTGCTTTGCTTGTTTATATTACAGTATTTACATATGAATGCTTAGGGATGTTATCCTAATTCACACGGGTTAAAAATAAAAAAATCATATGTGTCCTAGCCTCTTGCTATATGACAAACATCATTCTGAAATAATTTATCAAGCTCCCTTTAAGAGTTTGTGGGTGACATTTGTGCACACTATGCACTGTAACTAAAATGTCATGTTTTTGGAGCAATAATGCAACTGACAGGTTTTACATTCCTTCTAGACATGTGTCAGACAAAATTCTTTTCAAGCTATAGCAGAATATAGTATATATAAATTCCTGCGTTGTTCATGAGTTTTTGCTGGAAGATTAGTATTTCAAATGGTTCCCCTGCTCATCTTTAAGGGAAACATTTATGAGTGGCCACCCTAGTCTTACATATCATGGTAAAAGGGAGATCTTGGAAAGACTGAGTCTTCAATAACAAAACATGTTTAGGGAAATCCAGTCATCATATCCAGTTACTAAACATGAAATCTACTGAAAAGACCTGACTTGCACTTTTTTTTTTTCAAATGAAGTTTAAAAGAGAGATTTGATGATTTAAAATGTAGCTAAAGCCCCAGAATTACTTGCCATATAACCCACTGTTGTGTTTCATTTTGGTCATATATATTGTTGTGTTTCACAGTGTTCTGGAATAATCATTTTCATCCCCTTCATTATTTACTGAATCCATGTAATATACTATGACATTCTGAAATAAATATCAAATGACATTGCTGTGTTAATATTTGGAATTAAACCAACAACATTTCATTCATTATGTTTAATTTTTTGCCGTTCTGCATTTTAATGACTGATAGCTTACGCCTACTTTCTCCCAATGGTCAAAAACTACATGTATTTCTTATACATTCAAAGTCCATCAATCATCAAATCTTTTGTTATCTTCTGAGTGACTGTTCCACTTAAGTGCAAAAACAAAAATAATCCATGGAGTTGTTGAGAGGAAATGAAAACCTTTTCTCTCCAGATCATAAGGTTTGTGCTTGGAAAACTCTGCCTTGCCAAAATTTCTGTTTACTTCTTGCTTATGCAAGAAAGTAAATAGTTATTTTGGTAAGAGCAGTGTTAATATTTGCAATCCTTAAGAGCCAGAGAAAAGTACTTCTCTGCTCAGTGATGTCTATGGTTAGAATATACATGCCAATACAAATCAAAATAGTAGTAAAATGGAAAAAATATGTAAGTTATGTTAATTTAGCCCTTAATTATACATTTAATGAATAACTCAAGCTATATTTCCCATCTTATATTACTTTAAGTATACAATTACCCTGAATAATTGTTTGTTATCAGAAAAGCAAAGACATTGGGCAGAAGACACTAAAATACACTTGAAAATAACAGAGGAATAGTGAATAATGTGAGTGCATCAATTGAGAATTATTTACATTGAAACGTGTAGGTTGATACTTATTGTTAACAAGATTATTAACAGCTTTAAACTGTATATAATAAACGCTCTGAAAGAAACAGAAAGTGGTGTAGACACCAGCACTTCATTAAATATTCAATTAACGAGCTCTGGCTTCACTTTGCCTGCTAATTCCCAAGTACTATACATTCATAATTAATTTCTTGCTTTGTAAACAGAAGTGACCGCTTTTAGTCATGATTATGGTCTCACAGTAACATTTATAGAATGACTTGGATTTCCTTTGAGCCTCAGCTCAAATCTATTTGTTGCTATTTGCAGTTCTTCATGCATCATTGTTAATGTACAGACAGTCATTCCTTGTGCTTATATTGAGATTGTAGTGCATGTATTTTTCAATTTGATGCATTCCTTTCAGGAACCATATAGTTGCACAAATCATAACTGAAATCATGTAAGCACATTTATATGTTCAAATATAGTTTACATACACCTGTACTTGCAAGGATAGAATCCTGGTTCAGGAAGTCAAATGCTAGCATGAACCCAGCACAAACAGAATTCCCACTGACTTAAAATACTTGAAATGAAAAGCATGCATTACAGGGATTCATCTGGCCCACGGGCCTCTGAGTGGATAGCACGTAACTAGATAAACAAATTATTTCAAGGGAAGAGCCAGACTGAACAGGTTAAACTGTTAACTGCTGTGACTGCAAAGATATCATTTTGGATCTTGGCTCAAAGAGTTACTCCATCAGCTCATTTACTCAATCAAAGTCACTGGTTGCCCAAAATAGCAGTATTAGCTCCCTCTGTTCCGTTACCTTGGCTTGGTGCCATGGAGCTGAATTACAAAGATGCGAAAGACTTTAAGGGATGACACTGCATTCTGCAGAATGATAAACATTATTTCTTGTTCTGGGGTTATGCCATAACATTGCTAACTTAACTTATTAGAAGTTTACTGGTCAAGAACAGCAGGATTAATGAAAACAAATATCTGATAAATTGTTACAATTGTAAAGTTCTAATTTATGGAAGAAACAAGTTTACATACAAAATATCACTTTTATTAAGTGTACTTTTAAGTTCCATAATCCATCACTTTACAATGGAACGAGGTAAGGGAGAGATTGCATTACACTACAAATCCAAGGGCTGGGAAATTGGTTTTTATGGGTATCATGGTTTCTGTGGAAGTGCTTATGCTGAAAAGAGGAAATCCATTTCTATTTCTTGAAATTTAGATAGTGTTTATGACGCTAGTCTATATAAAACCAACTTTTTATGCTTGCTTTTAATTTCAAAACCAGTGGTAGGAGCCTTAAAGGAATTGATCAGTATGAAAGTAAAAACTGGGTAAATAGAAAAGCTGTGCAAAATAAAAAATGTTTTCAATATAGTTAGTTAGGCAAAAATGTAATGTATAAAGGCTGGAGTGACTGTAAGTCGAACAGAACAGAACAGAACACTACTTCTTGCTTTTCAGCTCTCTTTTGTTTACACTGACTGGTTACCCTGGTTACCAGGCAGTAACCAATCAGTGAATTGAGGGAGGGCCACATTGGACATAACTGTTACTTTTGAATCTGAGCTGAATGCTGAGGATCAATTGCAAACTCACTGAACAGTTATGTCCCATGTGGCCCCCCTTCAAGTCACTGACTTACTCAGATTTAGAGAGCTGAAAAGCAGGATGTTGTGATTTATTCTGTTATGTTAGACATTCACTCACTCCATCCTTTATACATTACATTTTTGGCTAACTAACTATATTAGAAACATTTTTTATTTTGCTCAGCCTATCTATTTACCCAGTTTTTATTTTTACCCTGAACTGTTCCTTTAAATGTGATCACATCCTTTTTTTGGAAGCTTGAGCTGGTGAAGGGATTTTCAGGATTATGATTTTAAAACAGATGGAGTGTCAAAGGCTGCATAGAATGAGCAGAGTAGAACCTGTCAATCAAAAAAGTGAGTACTGAATTTGAGCATCACAATTTTTCTGCAGGTCTGTCTGTAAGCATTGCATTGTGTTCTTTCTTAGAATGGTTTGCTGAGTATTTTTGGGCTAAGTGTTCTTTCTGAGTAAGGGAAACCCTTCTCTGACATCTAACTGGTCAACTGGTGTTACTGGCAATCATTACTATAATTTAGTATAGAAGATGGGATTAAATATATTGTTTAAGTTAAATACCATAGAAAATAATTATGGTTCTATGGTTTCCACTTTAAAAGAAAACAATAAAAGAATGATGTATAATCCAGAGGAAGTACGCATCTGGATCTGCTTTCTCTCAGTATGTTTTGGCTTTCTCTCTGGCTACCCCTATGCAAACAGTATAGACCATGTCGACTCCATTGACAGCAGGAGGGCTGGGTTAGTATACAATGTGTGGAAACATAATCTCAGGAAATTGAAAATGTGCAAATGTGGCAAATGTAATGTGCTCCACTCTAGATATCTGGAGATCATATGTGGAATATTTTAGTAGGACACCCACCATGTAGAACAGCAGGGAAAAAAGAAAAGAAGAACACGCTGCTTGCAGTTCATGTGCAGAATGAACACTACATTTGATAAATATATTATACTAGTCACTAGGCTTTAGAAATTCTTTAAAGGCATGATGATTTGCTAAGCTCTAAAGAGATGTGCTGCACTCAATTCAACCTTTCAGCCTAACAAGCCTTGCTCTTAAGTGCTGCTGGTGAAATGTCTATCATTTTGGTCTACAGAGTGTGCTGAATGCTATGACTGGATTTCAGTGCTGAGGCACAAAATCCCACGTATATAATAAGTGAACTATGAGAAGAATGGAGCAGTGGTGATTTTCTTTTGTGAAAGAGAGCACCAACAGGCTAACGCTCTGTGGAAGTCATTACAGTACTGCTTGGCAAATGAAAGCATAGGCTTTCAGAAAATCACTGTCTCGTATATAACCATTGTTAATAAATATTGGGGTTCCTGCAGCCCCCCATTTTCTGGTCTGGCCCTGCTAAACAATATTAGTCTATTTACTTTACTCAATCGAGCTTACTCAATATATATTTATTAATAAATTAGGCATTCAACTACTAAACATTTCTGCTAAAATCAGGGCCATATTTGTATATATATATATATAAATATATATATATATATATATATATATAGGCAGGGTCGGACTGGCCCATTGGACACTGGGAAAAGACCCATGAGGGACCCGACCCTCATGGGCCCTGCTGGGCCAGACCCCCCCCTTCTCCCAATTCAATTTTTTTAAAAATGTTCGGTGCCACGCAGTGCCGTCTGTTAGCGCATGCGCGTTGTTCACCGCTGCAGGGTAGGGGGCCGGACTGAGGCCCTGGACAGGAGTCCCGGTGGGCCCCGGGCCCCCCAGTCTGACCCTGTATATAGGCACACAAGGGCCTATGCCTAGGGTTGCAGCTGTTTTGGGGGGGTGGTGGCCCTCAGGTGTCTATATAATAGATTTATTTAAAAAAAAAACATAAATAAATAAAAAAAAAAAACAGAACAGCTGCCGGGGAATTCCTGCATAAATCCTGCAATGGAAATGGGACGTGAGGGATATGTGATACAACATGGAGGTGACATCACTTGCACGGAAGTGACATCACTTCTGCATGGCATAGGATCTAAATACAGCATTGGCTAAAATCTTTGAAATATGGCAATGCTGCACTGGCTCCGTCAATGAAACTAGCCCTCTTGACATACATATTGCCTGTTTCTAGTAAAAGGGCAATATCTTGGAGCAGATTGCCTTTATATACTTATTTAAGTTCTGATTCAGACCTCTATATGCAGATATGCTGAGCTTACAGCTAAAATACTGCCTAGGCAAGCCCCCTCTCTGTAAGGTAGCAAAATGCAACTTTTCCAGTACAGAGAAAAGCCAACAACCTGGAGTTTTCCATGTGTATTATGATGAGGCATGAATGCAGTTTGCATGTGCTGAACTGACAGTACCCCATGGCCACTTAAGCAGGCAAAATGGTGCTGCTACATCTCAAATGCACAGTACTCGGGTCAGCATTTGTATAGAGGCAGAGCTCCAGTCCAGGATTGAATTTTAATAACTGTGGGTTATAATAAACAATGATTAAAAGACTGTAGCAACATTCTTCATAAAGAGACAATAAGTAAAAAATGCATATTATTTTGCTTTGGTCTTATTGTAAACTGTTGCACAACTGGATTAATTTGTTAACAGCTAACAGGTGCTTGTGTCAGAATTTGCCAAGATGTTTTCCTCTGAATGATTGGGGCTGCATACTGGATATGTTACAGACCATATTACACAATGACTCAAACAGCTGCGGATAACTCATGAAAATAAAGTTGCCAATGTTTTTTATAGCTAGTGTAATCTTTCATGTTTATATTATTTGTTTCCATGGTACACAAAGTTTTAAAGTATAAATGCACAAGGATGCAGAGAAAAAGTATATTATATCTGGTCGTTACAGAATTTATTTGACATTATGCTGTAGCACTGCCTTAATAATAGATGTTGGATAAGTATTAGAAATAATGGGTGGGTGCTTTTTTTGAAGCATTAACCTGCTATGTCAGTATGACTTTTTATTTTACCCACTTGTCCTTTTTAACTTCAGTATATAATCAGTTAAATGATACATATAGTAAATATTGGGGACAGTTAATACAAAGCTTCTGTGCATTGCAAGTACAAGTTTGCATCCTCTGAGCAGTTCTAGTAGAGATGTGCATCATTGAAATATGTTAATGGACCTCACACCCTGACACCACATTATTTTTATTAAAAAAAAGCCTAACCAAAGTCAAATAGTTCAGCCAGTTACTTTGCTTTCCGGTATAATTCCATCTGTGACTCCTAAACATTTATTTTGCTCTTTAGTTCTGTGATCTCTTATACTTGACCAACCCCCTTTGTGATCCAGTTGAGAAACTGGAAGCACAGTTGGTGGGATAGGTCTTTGTATGGCCAGGCAAAGCAATTGTTTTTTCTCAGCTCAGTAATTACAAAAAAACTTTAGCAATAACAGCCAAACAGTGTCGGACTGGGATCCCAGGGGCCCACCAGAAAGCCTTAGGCTGAGGGCCCACTTTCCAAACTATTATACCTCCTCTCCTAACTCAACCTTTATGTTCTCCTACACTCTTTTCACTACATACTGTACCATACTCTATTCTTCCATTATTATGCCTCTTTGTTCCCATAAATAGGAAATGACCATGAAATATGCTAAATTTTTAGATGCAAGAGGCCTACTGATATCTGGGCCCACTGGGAGTTTTCCTGGTACCCGGTGGGCCAGTCCAACACTGCAGCCAAAGTATATTCACTGATCTGCTGTACCAGAACCTAGATCCTTTCATACAGAATAACTCTGTTTGAGATTCTACTCTGGAACAGCCTGGTCTTGCTAAATCTGGTAGCAGCTTCAGGAACTTTGCAAGAGGAAAGAATAATGAGAGTAATCTGATATGCCTGACAGTGTTGCGGAGGTGATATCCATATATAAATATAATGAGAAAAAATCCTATAAAATAGCATGTCTCCCAGTGGTTGTGCACAAACACTTATTTGGAATGGAATTTTGCTCAAAACATAATGTTCTTTATTAATATTATACAAAACCCTACATTCTAAAAATACTGTATTTGTTTTTGTTAAAATAACTAAAAATGTTATATTCACTAACACAATAAACTTCCAGTCATACAATCCCGGAGAGCTAAGAGTGTCTGAGATAGTACATTCAACAACTGGGGAAACATTCTTGTGTGATAATGCATACATTTATGGATAGTTATGTGAGTCACATGAGTACATCAGCTCAAAATCCCATGGAGTGGTCATGGAATGTGAAGGACTGTTCTTCCCAATATCTAGTGCAATAGCAGGGGACCTGATGGTTGAGCCAGGAGGCCATGAGGTCCAGCTGAGGGTATTCTCAGAGACTTGGGAAGTGATCATTGATGACAATGACTGGCCTCTGCCCACTGAAGGAGACGGGACACGTTCTCCAGATGAAGTTACCTGTCAACTTTATGGTTTATGAAGGCCGTTGTAGTGGTGTTGTCTGGCAGTCTTTATTGGGCCTCCAATGGGAAGATGTGACAAGTGCATGATGGAGAAATAGACTGCCTGAAGTTCCAGATTTTTGATATCATGCTGAAACAATTTGCCATGCATTGTTTAGTGTTCGTACATTGTGCCTAATTAAGTAGGCTATAGAGGTTGTGACCTGCAGTCCATGATTGGTCTCCCATGTCTGAGTGAGGAGATGCATTAACCACAGATGCCAGGATATGCGAGTTAGGGAATGGCTGGTGAAAAAAGAGCTGTATAGGACAAAAGGATGATAGAGCGTATAGCACTGTGCCAATAGTAATTTCGTCTCATTGTGTATGTTCTGTATGCAGCAAAGATGACAATAAACCTTGTCTGCTTGTCATCTTCAGGGGCTGCACCAAATTAGCAGCCAGTTGGGATGTAGGTGGACTCAAGGTTCACCTGTGCCCACACTGTGAAGAATTGCAGTCTAGCAATGTCATAGGACAGATGGTAAGGACAGGCCTGTTTTCTGACTGTTCGTTTGCTTTCTGTATCTCATGTGTCCAAACACAGGTAGCATAAAGCAGGGAGAAACATGCAAAAAACATGGCAGGTTGTGCCATTTTTTTTAACATTTCATCGTCACTTGCACATAGTTACAACTTATTCTTTCCAGAGATGTTCATGCTAGTTTCCATTAAGCTTGCATAGAAAACCATCACTGAAAAGAAACAAAAATAACTAATGGAAGAAAAAGAGAAGAATTTATTCTTAAATTGTAGTAGTATTTTGCAGTTAAATTTTGAAACCCATGCATAAATAGTTAGACTAGCCTTGTATACACTGCATATTTGAATATACACATTTCTATAAGTGGACAAAAACTAATTATGTTTGAGACTACACATGTTTTTAAGCAGCTGTGGGGAACAAATTTACTTTCTGAAGCATTTTCTGGTTTTGATTAGATTTCTCAAGCATTACCTCACCGTCTGCAAAACAGTACAAGCTATCTGTTCTATCTTTGGTTCTCTCAAAGTAGGGTACAGTATGGCAGCATTTAGATGCATTTTGATAAATGTTTCAGAATATAAAGGGCAACTTGAACCATTTATCTGATGACTCATTCTTTTTTTCAGTCAATATTTTCAAGCCCTACCTGCCTCCCTCATGCCCATAGCACTGAGCTGCCCACCCCCTCCTTTTTATATCGTCCATTTCTAAATCTCAGTCTGCTGCTCTCTCTGCCAGCACATTCCTTTCTCCTATTTCTATCAGCTCTTCCTTGTAGTTATAGATGCATTTTACAGGGCTCAGTCCAATTGGAAGTAGCAAATGTTACAACAAGAGTGAACAATTGACAAGGGATGTTTTGACATTCCAATTACCACCGATATGCCATGCATGTAACCAGATTTTCTCTGGGGAAGGTTTCGCTTGTTTCATTTTGCTCTGTAATGACCGTGTTAGAGACATTCAGTAACCCTTTCATATCTAAAGACTCCAGAAAAAAAATCTATGTAAAGATTAATATATAAATAATTTCCTATGTTATCAACTTTGTATGTAACCATAATATATAATATAAATTAATAAGTATGCAGGTCTATTAAATTGCCAAGTCAGACCAATTACTTCATACACATACACACACAGACCTTCAAACAACCCTACTGTACTGTTTATACATCTGTTAGTAGCTATGAAAAATTTCCAAAGAACTTGAGGTTTTTAAATAGCAATAAATATTTTCTTAATGAGACTGTCTTTTTCAAAAACTTTGGTTTACACTTTTATGCCAAAAGCAAAATGATGTTATTACTTAACATTAAACAGGTCCAGGCGTAGTGTGCCAAACTGTTAAATAATATCTTAGTATAGAATGGGAGATTGTGATGCACAATTGCCAAATCTCTAATGTTTCTGTTTTATCATGAAACTTGAATGGGAATTAAGTTTTACTGGCCATTGTGCAGCACAAACTTATAATACCGTAGCCTGCGATTTCACTAACATTTACAAATTTACCCACTGTGCTGGTTTTCTTGGGACTTTCTTGGGAAATTATGTAACAAAACAGTTTGACTTATCAGAAAGGATGATGCAGATCAGATATATATATATATATATAGTCAGATATATCAGGAGGTATATGGTGAGAATATTCAGATTCTTTAGTTGCCAAGTAAACATCTTACTCATCAGTTGAGCTTGTTGGTATTATCATGAGTGGCATCTCTCCATGAGACTATTGATAGATGCACTTCAGTGTCTTAGCTCCCTGATGTGAATTTGTGCTTACCTTACTAGACTATAAAGAAAATACAGAGGGCTAATTTACAAAATCTTCTACCCCAATTGCTTAAACATTAAGGGGCACAAATTTGCATCTCATGGGGTTAATATAGGACAAGCTTACACACAGAGTATTGTCCACTTTCCTCTGCCTGCATGTTTTACACAGGTGGAGAAAACGGGGTCCACTTTAATGAGCTCACTCCTCTAGCTCTATTGACAGGCCCTGTGTAGAGCTACATGGAGTGCATATTTGCAGAGAAATATAAAAGGAGGGTCAGACTGGGCTGGCCAGGCACCAGCCCAGGCCTGCTCCCTAGACTGTCTCCCTAGATTGTTTCCTGTCTTTCCTCCCTTTTTCGGGCAGGTCGCGGCAAATATACAACGTGTATATGCCCCATTCCCACCCTGGGCCTTTCAGTGGTGCTACAATAAAATTAGATCCACCTTTTGAGTTTGCTACATATGCCCTTGACCTTGCACTTGCAGTAGGGGATTTGAGCCCAGCTGGTTCAGTTTCATGGGTTCAGTTTAGTGGGTGCAATGCTTCTTATCACTATGCAACCACTTGATTTCGCTAACTTATACATCTAAATTGTATGGAAGTTAGGGGGTGGGTATTGGGAGAGATTGGGGAGTCCTATGTGCCAACCCACCCAGCACATCCCTCATGAATTCAGTGCTGCCAGTCTAGAGCTCAAAGACATGCACCTGTGGTCACTCAATGTAAGGTAGGGTGCAAAGTGCGAAAACAATTCAAGTCAGCCAGGCTCTTGGATTTGTCCGGATCCAAATCCTGCAGAGAAAGGCTTGGATTTGGCAGAATACCTATGCATCCCTAGTTTAAATTAGTTTAGGTATGAAGTAGACATTGTTTTGAAACAACCTAAAGTTGGTCTTAATTTTCTAATTTTACATTTTTTTAAACATTTGAATTTGTTCTGCTTCTGCTACTTTCTGCCTGGTCAGTGGTGCCTCATTAACCACAAAACATATTCATTATTAGGTTGTTTTTGTTTTTGTTAGTATTTTTTCTTTATCTTTCTGTCATGCCCCTCTTCTCTTCTGTAAGCTGATAACAATATCCAAATATAATAATGTAAAAACATCTGTAACTCACCAATAAGTGGAACATGACCCAGGTGCACCAACCTCAAACCCTCAGCAAGGGGGTAGGTACTAGGTACACTTTTTGGCGAAGTATGTGCCTCCCAATTGTTTTGTTATATACAAGGTTAAGCTGATAATTCTCCAAATTCCAAGTTGGAGAGCTGCATCAAAACATATTTATTATTTATATAAAAAAAAAAAACAGATTCACTGCAAACTCTCTTGGAAAAAAGAACTTCCTTTTTAGATAGCAATCATAATTCAACATTGTATCATGATGTATGTGTAACTACTATGGTGCAGCTGTTGCTTTTCCATGCAGGGTTTTCAAGTTTATGTTCCTACAGTAGGATGAGTTAAGCAATATGACAGGACCCTTTCTTAGACATATCCATTTTATGAATGGAAATCTGTAGAGAATGAATTCTTTGTGCATACATTAAAATGGGCACCCATTCATCCTTCCTGTCTGTTGAAGGGAAAATAAATTGAACATAATCCCTACTTAGAGATGCTGTGTAATTTCCCTTTAATGCTGAAGATTTGCAAAGCATTACATGAATGTCTAATCAGTTTCCATCCTGACCATGACCAGACACTAAGTCTGTGCCAACAGCAGACATGGCATACTTCTCTGGTTTTAGCTGTACTAGAGGTGTGCCGGGAATGAGCTGTGTGTCAGAATGAATTATTTCCACTACAGCAGATTTTACCATACCATAGAAGGACCTTTCCAGTGTAATCTTTAAAGAAATGTAACAACACAATTCTACTTTGTTTAGGATACTTGCCAATGGTGGCAATTCACATGTCCAGTTTTAATTCCAGCTATCCTGTAATTCGTCCGGTAGCAAAGAGATAGCAGTTTGTCTGTTCTGCATTTGTCTTGTACTGCTGTACCAAATTGATTAAGACAATTTTTGGGTAATTAAAGTGTCCAGTCTCCATAAAAAGGGCACAATAGAGGGCAAGTCTAGCTATTTAAAAGCAAATTTAGAGTAAACTTTAGATTTTTTTAAATTTAATTCTACATATACTATATATTATGAGTCAGCCCAAGCTCAGGTAACTTACAGAAATTCAGAGTATTGGCAGAAAAAAGTATGAGAGCTACTGGGGCACATTTCGATGTACAGATCTTCACTGCTAGAGAGCTGGGTCTGGCATTCAAAAGCAGGCATGGGTAAAAATGTGCTACTCCCCAACTATATGTTTTGCTGCCTATACTGTACTCTATTGGAGCCAAGAAACAACTACATTTGATCTGTAATTTCTTTTCTGTCTATGGAAGTTGTTCAAGTGCGAATACTTTTAATTTCAAAGGGATACTGTCATGGGAAAACATTTTTTTTTTTTAATTCATCAGTGCTGCTCCAGTAGACTTCTGCACTGAACTCCAATTCTCAAAAGAACAAACAGATTTTTTTTATATTCAGTTTTGAAATCTAACATGGGGCTAGACATTTTGTCAATTTCCCAGCTGCCCCTGGTCACGTGACTTGTGACAGCACTTTAGGAGGGAACTGCTTTATGGCAGGCTGTTGTTTCTCCATCTCAATGTAACTGAATAGAACGCAGTGGGACATGGCTTTTTACTATTGAGTGTTGTTCTTAGATCTACCAGGCAGCTGTTATCTTGTGTTAGGGAGCTGTTATCTCGTTACCTTCCCATTGTTCTGTTGTTAGGCTGCTAGGGGGGGGGAAGGGAGGGGTGATATCATTCCAACTTGCAGTACAGCAGTAAAGAGTGTTTGAAGTTTATCAGAGCACAAGTCACATGACTTGGGGCAGCTGGGAAATTGACAAAATGTCTAGCTCCATGTCAGATTTCAAAATGAAAAATATAAAAATCTGACATGGATTTCAATGCAGAATTCTGCTGGAACAGCACTATTAATTGATGCATTTTGAAAATTTATTTATTCCCATGACAGTATCCCTTTAATACAATAGTTTTAACTTTTCAAACATACCAGGGGTCATTTATAAGCACTGCACAATTTTGCACCTGGGCAGTAACCCATAGCACCCAGACCATTGCTTTGCTTCGCTATGGGTTACTGCCCAGGTGCAAAATTGCACAGTGTTTATAAATGAGCCCCACTGTACCATGTTTATTTTGTATCAGATGCCCCATATTCCTGCTAGTGTTTGTTTAAGCTACAGAAAGTTTTCACTTCAAAAGCTTTCTCTTCCAGCCAGTTAGTCTTGTTCTGCAATGAACTAGAAGCTGATTTATCAAAGTTCGAATGTTGGAGTTTTTTTTTACCTCAAATGAACTTAAATGACTTTGAAACCCAAATGGTATCTTACTTAAGAACTGGAGTTGGAGTCCAGCAACCCGAAAGCTCTAATTGATTGAGTTAACGCAAAAAAAAAAACTTGAATTAATATCAATTCGAGTTTTCAACCAAAACCCTCCGAAAATATTCCAACATCAGGCAGGCTGTTAACCTCTTCAAATGGTTCCAGGGACCTCTGCCATTGACTTCTACAAAACATTGACAGATTTTAGGTGATGTATTTTTGGATTCAAGCTACTTCCAGGGTCGAGGTATAATAAGTCTATTATGTGGCCCCCCTTCAAGTTGCTGACTAACTGAGAGTTAGAGAGATGAAAACCAGGAAGTTGGATTCTGGCTGCTATATTAGACATCCAGTCCATCCTGCCTTTATACATTACATTTTTGCCTAAGTAAATTAGAAACATTTTTATTTTGCACTGTCTATTTATCCAGTTTTTAATTTTACACTGTCTATTGGTTCATTTAGAACCCTCACAGTTATATTTTGCCAGATTAGTAGATTCTGTTTAAGAATACTATTAGTTTAATAAAGCACATTTTACATTTTTCCTAAGCACTTGAGTACTCTCCACCCCCCATATATATATATATATATATATATATATATATATATATATATATAGTGAATGAAGTACCCCCTATTGTAAAATATAAGGATATTATAAGTCACAGAGTTCCGTGACATATAAAAGCAAATGTCATCACATTAGGGTAGGGTTTTTTAAATTAAGTTGAATTGAATTGTTGAATTGAGTTGAATTCACCTTTAAGAGGTAGGTGATGCCAACCATGATCTGCCTTAAAATACTGTGTCAGAGGGGCAGAGAATTTAACTAATGTGAGTAATTCATGTAGGCTGGCCCAAATGCAGGGGTGATTCCCATGCTCCCATGATGCTGCCCCATCCTTCCCACCGATATTACCTATCTCCTGCCACAGGACAGCATCACATAATTGCGCTCTCTGCCTTAGAAGATCTCTGCCTTTTTCAGTTTATTATCCAGAAATTGCCTCATGGTAGGCACACCTCTGCATAAATGTCACATGTAGGCTAATTTTCCTATAAATATATAATAATCTTAAGAATTTAAGGATAGCTTTATATATTGTTTAAAACAGAGATCCCAACCAGTGGTCCCAGCTTTGATACAGTCTGGACACTTTTGAATTAACAGGTAACACACAAGATCAAGGTCAGGTATAGCATATAAATGGCTTATTCTTTAATGGCAACTAGCTGTACTCTATTAATATACTGAGAGGCTATTACCAACAAATGAATAGTGTAATATTGGCCTATGTTTGTAATGGAAATAGTTGTGCTATCCATGCAATCTTTCAAGATTCTTTTCAGTTTTGATCATTTAAAATGACAAAAGGATGTATGTGATGTCAACAACACAGTATGGTCTTCTTGCTTATGGCAAACCTCTTTGTTCTTTAGATACTTCTAGAGCTTCCAAGCCCCTTAATAAGGAAAAGTAGCACTCTTGATGAATTCTTTTTTCTTCTGATGCAGAAGAAATGGAAGGACATCTGCTGTTGATAGCACTAGAAAATATGTTTCTTTCTTGCCATTATAACCGCAAGAAACATCTTGAGACTTTATTAAAAAAAAAAAGATGATGAAGAGGTTTATTTCAGCTGTTCCGTTAGTGCTTGAAGTGGCATGATTAGTTTAGTGCATTTGCCTGCCTGTGATAACCAAGGTTAGCTTGATTGAAATGTGAATCAAATTGCTTTTGGCAAAGAAAAAAAATAAATATAAAAATAAAAACTCCATCAGCTGCTTTGCCTGCAAATCTGACATTCTGGGTTCTATCTTGAACACTGAAAATGCAAAGCAAGGCTCAGCAGTTCCACAAATCCATAATTAGGCACTCTGAGTGAGGTTTATCAAACTCACTGTACTCTCTAGCTATTCTGTGTAATAATATTGGATGTAGTGCACTGAACTTACTAATCTGCATCATTGTATACCCAACACAATTTAACCTATTGACTTCTAAAGGCAAAATAAACTTTATATGATCCCTATGACTTCCATTGACCTATGGCCATATAATGTTTAAATACTGTATATGTACATTATAGGGACTGGGCAATACCAAAACCTCTGACTGGACAGTAGCTTTTTGGGGAAGGAGTCTAAAGTTATTTCAGAAGTGCTATATGCAGAAAATTGTGTTCTTCCTGTTAAAAAGAAAATATTGTAGAAGTTATTTCTTGCAATAACTCTGTAGCAGGAAAAAAAGTAACAGATATCTAAAAGTATACAGCCAAATGGACATGTGTTATCTAGAGATAATAGAAAATATTGTCTACAGAAAAAAGATAAAAATTACGATGACCTAAATTCATTTTACATTTGTTCACATTTGAGTCTTTTAATTATATTAAAGATACAACCCCCTCAGTATGTTGCTCCAATTTTCTTTCTCCCGTCTACACTAATACCTTTCCCTTTAAAGCCTTTTACATTAGAGTCTGCAACCAGGCTTGTGACACACAGATAGTTTCGGGGAGATGACGACTAATTGCCTCTTCTAGGTGGCAATCTCCGGAAACTGCCTTTGCGTGTCCGCTATAATGAAAAGTCGCCTATGCTAAAGCACATGCGGTGCTTCATTTTCCAAAGTCGCCCGAAGTTGAGGAAACTTTGGGGCGACTTCGGAAAACAAAGTGCTGCGTGTGCTTTAGCGCAGGTGACTTTACATCATACTCGTAAAGGCAGTTTGGGGAGATTATCGCCCAGAAGAACAGTTAATTAAATCTCCCTGAATTTGCCTGTGTGTCACAAGCCTAAGACAAAGCAGAGACTCCTAAGTTTATAAGAGTGTCATTGTTTAAAATTGTATGTTATTCAAAATTATTGCTTGTTTTCCTATAAATATATAATAATGATTTTAAATGAATACGAGTGGATTCATACATTGCTTCTGTGATTGAAAATTTTTGTATAATTTCTTTTCACCAAATAATGTTACTCAAAATGTTCTTTTAAATCACAAATTGTAATAGTAGTATAGTAAAATCAGTTACTATAGTAACATGCAGTCAGCAGAAAACAAATCTAATGAACTAATAAAGATTAAAATAGATGGCTAGTTTTCTATCTGATGTTCAGATAAAAGCAAATTTCTAGAGCTCTATGTCATTTGTTTAGGATTTGGGAAGGACTAGAATCAATCATAAATGCCAAATTACGTAAGTTGATAAAACAATGCAAGATGTATTAAACAACATTTGCTCCAATACCTTGACAAATTATAACTTTTCCTTTGTTGATCTATGTATAGCCTCAAGAAGTAGCAGCAAATGAGGCAGAATTTCATTATATATGTGTAGCCATATACCAAGTATGACCACAGGTGAACAGGCTTGCATTGTGAGGCACCCTCTGTTTTTTATAGATAAACATTACATTGAGTATCAGTAAATGCAAGGGGATGGGGGATGTAGAAATTTCTCTTCGTTGGCATCAGAATACCTAACCAGCTCAACTGCAGTCTGTGCTTAATAAGTTGGTTGTAGTGAAATAGAGAATAGTGCATCTAGGAAACCCAATGCTGTGCAATTTTACAATATGGAGAACTACACAAACCTAATAATAAAAAGTATAAGTATACAAAGTTTAAGTCCCATGTGTTAAGAAAAGAGAAGAAAGGAGGCACATGCCCTTTATGCCTAAGCATAAAATCGGAATGACTGCACCAGTTATGAACTACAGAAAAGGGCTCACCATGGGGCATATTTATTATGGAGGTCTCAATCACAAGCTTGCCATTCATTCATTTACAGCGTTCTGAGTATCAGTAATTAGACTGGTTCTTTTGGGTCAATGAATTGTGGATTGAGTGCTACCTGATGTGGCAGTTGCATGATCAGTCATGTGTTTAACTCAGCTGCAATGCTGACAGTAAGTACCAAGACTTAATACCCTATTCAACCATGGTTCATGGTCAGGTCCTGGCCCAGCAAGACACAGATATTGCCTAATGGAACACACAAACATGTTTTGGCAGATTAGGAGTAAATGAATACATGAACCCCACTGCTTTTTCCTAATTTTATTACATATGTGTTTAAAGGATTGAGAAGTAATAAGAATGTAGCCCAGCCCTGTGTAGCGGAGGAACTTTTCCTTGCACTGTCCTGCACATTAAGTTCTGTTTTTTATGTATGCATGGCTGTGGGCCATCATCAAGCCTTCAGGAAGAGCAAAATAAAAAAATACGACACATGAGAAATATTAAGAATGGAAAAAAAAACATTTTACACAATTTCCTGTTAAATCGAAAATGTTTTTCATATAGGACTGGAGAGGCTATAATATTGGGGCAAGCCATGCTCCTAGGTACTTGTACTCACCTTTGCCTATGGTGGCCCTTTTAACAGGTGAACTTTCTCACATATTCCTTTCACTATAAGAAATCATATGATACTGTGCATACCTCACTTACAATACCAGAATGAAACTCAGATCTCTGTATGGTTTTTCTTTTTTTTTAGCAGTTTAAATATCTACCAAAATCTGTATGAAGTAGAACACTGGCATCAGGAGGCCTGTAACTATTTGCAGCTGTGTTTATTTTTTTGGTTTTTGACTCTGCTTGGCTGAAATCCATTGCTGAGAAGTTAAATATCTAATGAAAAAGTTCATTTCCTATCAACAATTCATGAAATGCACTGCCTTGTATAGTATAAAATGATGGCAAGTATCTTTTAGAGAGTTTTTCAGAGAAAGTTTTATAGATTATGGCTTCTTTATGAAGTCTTTTTCTACTGACCACAGACTTTCCAAGACTGACTAAGGTACAAGTAAAATACTAATAACTTGATGTTCAGTTATTTCAAGTGATTAGTGACTAATCACTACTGTATTTTCTGAATAGTAAAGTGCAAATGAAGTCATGGAAATGTAATAAATGGCATGGTCTGCTTCATTTCTAGTAAGAGATCAGTGCATGCTACTCTCTAAGCTGGGATGCACCAAATCCAGGATTTTGTTCAGTTTTTGGTCTGTATTTGACCAAATCCACATGCCTGGCCAAACTGAATCTGAATCCTTAAAATCAAGTGACTTTTCGTCATACAAACAAGGAAGTAAAAAACGTTTTAACCACAAGTGTAGAGCGCGTTTCTCTTTCACTCTTCCTTGCCCTGATTTGCATATGTAAATTAAGGTTTGAATGCGGTTCAGTATTTGGTAGAATATTTCACTAAAGATTCAGGGGTTCGGCCGAATTCAAAAATAGTGGATTCAGTGCATCCCTATAGTACTAGAAAACCATATGACCTTATTTAGAAAGTGCAGGGCAGTGTGTAAAGTGCATAAAAAAATGCAAATTGTCACAGGCAATGGACATTGAGCTCCACATTGTAGAGACCTGTGCTCCCCGAATAAATGGCAGCATTCAGCAGTGTTGTATTCATGAGAGGTGGTCTGATGGAGGCTTGTAAGGGAGCATCCTGCCCCCATAGAACCTGTCCTGAAAATGTTTCTAAGTTCCAAGAATTCAAAGAATTTTGCGAATCCAATGATTTTTATTCGATCGAAAATTTACCTATTTGATCGAATTAGGTCCATTTTCGATCAAAAAAACCCTTTAAAAATACTTAGAGGGTTGAATTTCAAAGTTTTTTCACTTTGGCCCTTAGTAAATCTGCCCCTAAGTTGCCCACGATTAATCTTGGCTACTGCAGGCAACAATGTCCCTTGTGAAACTGGTGAATTTCCAATGGTGAAACATATTTGTCTTGGCTACTTTCTGAAGTTTCCTTGCAAAATCTTTGCCCTGCCTGTTTCCCACAGGTGATTTGCATTTTAACCGATGGGAAGGAAACAAAGGATGTTTTGTCAACTCAGAATAATCACAGGTAACTAAATGTCCCATCTTTCATTTCCTTTAAAGGGGTTGTTCACCTTCCAAGCACTATTTTTAATTCAGTTGTTTTCAGATTGTTCCCCAGAAATAAAGATTTTTTTCAATTACTTTCCATTAATTATTTTTTACTGTTTTTCCAAATCTAACTTTAAAATTGAATATTTGTGTTTCTGGTAGAGTCCTGCGCGGGTCCATTTTTTGGGACCCGAACCCGACCCGTACCCGCAACCCGAACCCGAACCCGCGACCCGCATTTTTACCCGCTTGGACACGCGACCCGAACCGTACCCGCAACCCGTGATCCGCAACCTGGACCCGCGACCCGCTGACCATCAAGAATAAGGAAGTGCTGTCATCATAAACAGGAAGTGACATCATCGGAAGTAGCCAGGATCAGAAAAAAAAGGAGTAAAACAGGAAGTGCTGTCATTGTAAACCGGATGTGACATCATCAGTAGTGGAAATGCTCAGAAAAAGGATTAAAAATCCCTATAGCGAGGATCCGCGACCCGACCCTCAACCCGCCAACCTGCAGGACCACCGGCCCGCTTCTATACCCGCACCCAGAAATTCTACGAGCAACCCGCAGGGTACCGCGGGATTTTGCGGGTAACCCGCGGGTACCCGACCCGCTGCAGGACTCTAGTTTCTGTTGTTTGAGTCTGGCAGCTCAGTAATTCAGGTGCAGCATTTAAACTGTTAAAACTTTGCAACATTTAGTTGATACATTTTTTAGCAGCATCTCTGGAGTATTAGCAACAATTGTATCAGTTCTACAGCTGCCTGTAATGAAATCCAAGGATTCTGCTCAAAGAATGTATAAGAAATGTATCCATTAAATGTTTCGATTTACAACACTTTTGTGGGGTTGTCATCCATCCCTTCCAGAGCAGCTTTAGAAGGTGAAAAATTACACTTTACACTTCAATATTAGAAAAACGGTCACACAAAGAAAATAGTAAGTAATTGCAAAAAGTTATTTCTGGTGATCTATCTGAAAACAACTTGTAGTTTGAAGGCATTTAATGTTTTGCTCAATGCCTAAAGTGTGTCCTATGAGGTAGCCAGTATTACAAACTGTATCTTTGTACTGTACTTTACACCATAGGAAACAAGGAATCCATTTTTTAGCTTGATGTTAAAAATCACTCAGTAGGACATATGATACTGAATGTGTATAAGCTATTTCAAAAGAGGTTTGTGATCTAGTCCAGTTCTATTATTTCCCATTGTGCCATTCTTGTCATTGAGCAACAAAAGTAGGCAGCTGCTGACATCACAAGTAATTTCCTTTGCAAAATATGTTTCTGCTACTCATTTGCTGACCTCTAAATCCTTGATGCTTCTTGTTTCATTCATGTATAGTTTCTAAAGAGCCAATCCTGAGCCTGTCTTTTTATATTTATCATGAAATTTGAAATACAGATACATTAGGATAATTATTATTTCTTTTGTTCTGATTATCTATTTTAAATATTTAAACTTTAACATTCAAATTGAAAGACTTTGTTCCTGTTTATAACATATGTTCATATGAATTTAATTAAGATGATATTTGTTTCCTATTTTGCATCCAATTTGAAATATGTAAGCCCTGGATTTAATTCTGCTAATGTACAAAGGCCTAATATAGGTAATTTGAGCAGCTAAGCAATCTAGCACACTGTTGCTTTAGGGCTGGGGCAGACAGGGAGATTCAGGGAGATTCTGTCGCCTGGAAATTAATCGCTGGCAGCGGACAGGGAGAAGGCAGTTCGGGGAGATTGTCGCCAGCGATTGATCGCCAGGTGACAGAATCTCCCCGAATCTCCCTGTCTGCCCCAGCCCTTAGAGCAATTAATGCAGATTTCTATTCATACAATTGCTTTTGTATCAGGTAAATAACAAATATTTATATATATGATTGTGCTGCCATGCCCTGCCCCTTTCCGTGAAATCACAGTGGGGTGGTACGGATGTGGGGAGATAAATGAAGGTGTGCACAAGGTTAGGGTTAGGTATGGGTGGTGCCGGACTGCACATCAGTAATATACATAAAGCATACTTTAACATTTTGTTTGTTTATTTCACTTTTTGATGAATTGATGACTAGCTTATCATTCTTGGAACTTAACTTTGCATTCAATCAAGACAAAGCATGTGTGTATTCCTGGAAAACTTTTAAATGGT
Source organism: Xenopus borealis (assembly GCA_024363595.1). Lineage (NCBI taxonomy): Eukaryota > Metazoa > Chordata > Amphibia > Anura > Pipidae > Xenopus > Xenopus borealis. The sequence continues at coordinate 107,715,159 of CM044433.1, read as the reverse complement.
AACAGAGCATTAGGTATTTTATGTCATTCATAGTTCTATCTAGAATCTTGAATATATCATTTCTTTATAAAAGTTCCATTGAGTTATTAAATATTCAGTGGTAGAAGTAAATAGGAACACTCTAAAGAATTTAGACTTCATAGAATTTTTTTGAATAACAATTTATAAAGGTTAAATATAGCTACTAGTCAATCCAGCAGAAAGCACAACAAAAAAGGCAAAAAATGCTGACTTAACAGAAGCCAGGCAGTCTTTTGGTTGGATTGGGGAGTGGAGTGGCGTGGCATAAATGGGCGCTGTGTGGTCAGGCTTGGGAATGCCTTAACACTACAACCGATATCCAGGTTTAAAAAGGTAAGGTGTAAACTTGTCAACTGTTGTAGCCCAGGGTTTCCCAACATACACGTACATATGAATATCAAAAAGGTTCATACCCCACCCTTCTGTTCACACTCGCCCCACCCCTTTTGTGACATCAATTCTGGGGCGGCGCAGGCCTATAAATAGAGGGGAGGAGGAGGGTGCAGGTGGGATTGGGTTTGGCCGGGTGTGGGTGAATACTGCACAGTTTCATCAAGTGTTTACTACTGCATTATTCTCACTTTTGCCTGCCAAATAAGAAAGAAAAGATTTTTTTTCAAGCAAACTGTTTCCTATCAAAAATTCCTTCACATATTTTATGTGCTGCAGCTGCTGTTTCAACCTGTTTGTACTTCTCGGAGAATTATTAACACAGGCAACATGAATCAGTAATTCACTTTAAAAAGCTATTTGTTTTTCTCAGATGTTCTTGCAGGTCATTACAACTGAATTATTTTGTGGTGTTTCAAGGCAAAATTGAAAATGCAGTTATTATTTTTTTACAGTGCTGCTGGCAGAATTGCATATGTATATGTAATTAATTGGCATTACCAGTTTTATACTTTCAAAAAGTACCCCTTGATGCCATTGGCCTTCTACATAAGAACCTACTGGCTACCTCTGAAAAGTTATAATAAGGCATATGTTGGTTAAAAAGCTACAATATTGTACATAGGAATTAAAATATAGTGGAAATTAAATAAAAAATTGATGGAATAGAATTTTCTTGGCCATGTATTGCCATATATTAACTCTCTGCAAGTTTAGATTTTTTTTAAAAAGGTTTAGTTTATAATCATAGCATTCCTAAGCTGTCAACATGACCCATTCCCATTTTTCACGTTGGCAGCTATTTTCCTTGTTGCATTTCCTTGTGCACCTGGGGCGATGAGGCCTACAAGGACCAGGGCCCATTTTCAGTTGCAGTTGTATTTGACCAAAAGAGCTATCTGAATGGCATACCCTAATTTAACTGGATGAAAACCTATTTTTTAATCACATGAAATAGACCTACTGTGCATCCTATCTGTCTTGAAAACAAAAAAAAACACTGTCATTTTAGGTAGAGGTGTATAAACTTGTTTAACATATGTGCAAGTTTTCCAACCCAAGCCATTGCACAAGACAAAAGAAATCGCCTGTTGGCAAGCCTAGAATCCATCTGCTTGCACCTTGTTATCTGTTTAGTAGAGCACTTAGTTGGGCTTTAACAATGTTTCCTCTTCAGCCCATCTTCCTGCTATTATTTGTGCTGAGAGCTGCTTCAGATTTTCTCTCCCTGTGTTCTAACAATCAACACTGAGATTTGCTGCAAAGTGAGAGGATACACAAAGCAGTACTTGGCACTCACTAACAATCTTCAGAAAGATGAAATTTTAGGTGAAAAGCAATCCAGTTCCATAGTAAGGCTTTATACAAAAAGTAAATGCTGAGAACAGAGGGATGAAGCTTCCCGGCTGCACATCTTGCTATCCCATTATCTATTCAGATGTTTGGACTCCAGAGATGTTTTATGCACAAACTTATGTGCTAGCATTATTATTTTGGTATTTAAAACAAACTACTTTATAGCAGCACTTGCAGTAGGTTGGTTTCACAATTAGATTTGCATTGATTTTACTTTAACTACTGACAAGTGCTTTTCTTTACTTTTCTTTGAATTGTGCATTGCTATTTTGCCTGCTGAAATGTTAAAGCAGTGTGTTTGGGGGGAAAAAAATTATTTTTCTTATATCTAAGAATTACATTCTGACCACACATAAAATCCATCTGTAACACATAATTCTTGTTTTTCCTATGATTTGCTAAAAATAAGCGTGGATCCCAGGGTAGCGTTCTACGTTTGGGCAGGTTCAAACACAAATATCCATCAATGTGATTTCCATTCCCTTGCAGACGGATAAAAGTGGATGTTCATTTTACAATTAACTTCTAGTATCATATAGATATTAATTAAATCCTCAGTTGAGCCCCTTTTCCTCACATCTCTTCCTCTGGTTTAGAATTATTTGTTTTTTTTTTTAAAAAAAACCTTAAAGGGGATCTCCACCATTTTTTGCATAGTGAAAGAAAATGTAATTCTAAATAATTTTCCAATATGTATGGATATACATTTCAAAGATGTTCATAACTGTTATTCCAAAGGAAAGCAATGTATGAGTAGCCATTTCTGTTCTCTGGTTTTGACTCTTCAAACAAAGGAGCAAAATACAATACTCCAGGTTGAGACTGAAAAATCTTGAATGTTTTAATAAACTGGGAAAATAAATAAAGTTGTCAGAGAACATTCCCATTGACTTCTATACAACCTCACCAGCTTTTACTTGGCAAGTTTTTTATGGTGACTTTTTGTGGTGACTTCTATACAACCTCAGCAGCTTTCACTTGCCAGTTTTTTTCTGGTGACTTTTCTTGGTGACTTCTATACAACCTCACCAGCTTTCTGGTGACTTTTCTTAGTGACTTCTATACAACCTCACCAGCTTTTACTTGCCAAGTTTTTTCTGGTGACTTTTCTTGGGGACTTCTATACAACCTCACCAGGTTTTACTTGCCAGGTTTTTTCTGGTGACTTTTCGTGGTGATTTCTATACAACCTCGCCAGCTATTACTTGCCAGGTTTTTTCTGGTGACTTTTCGTGGTGACTTCTGTACAACCTCGCCAGCTTTTACTTGCCGAGTTTTTTTGTGGTGACTTTTTAAATGGCGACTGTTTGCGGTTACAAAGACTATTCTCAAGTATATACATACTTGTGAAGAAAAATAGAACTCAGTTTTGATAAATTGGCCCCTGTATGTATATTTGAAAATTACTTAGAAATAGATATTTCTTCATTCTGCAACATTCACAATTTTTGACATGCTGACTTTTTTTTTGTTGATCACTTTTTTTCTGCTCTTGACAAAACTCCAAATGGCTGAAAAGGTAAAAAAACAAAACAATAAAGCAATCCAAATTCATTAACCAGACCCTTTATCAAGATGACAATTTGATGGTTTGGCAAAAGAACCTAAAAAGCTTATTTTAAGGGTTGAGTTGATGCCCCTCCACACACCAGTAGGAAGCATGTCTAAGTGCATGCTCAGAGCTACCTGCTCATGGGCCTCACATGGACTAATACCTGGATACTTTGTTATATTGAATCAGTAGGTATAAGTGCAGAAAAAGAATGAGAGAAAATTTTATTTTTTATGGTAGAAGAACAGATTTAACAAGTTAGTCTGTTTTTACCTCATAGCAAAACAAACCTTGTCCCAAATGACTGTCCAGTCTGTCTAGCATCAAATCTTGTTTTCACTGAATAACAATGTTAAACATTATTCCATACTATTTTGCTGCTAGTGGTAGTTTTCTCAATAGAATATACATGCCTGTTGTTCTTGGATGCTGCAATGACAATGCAAGCAAACAAACATTGTACACTGCTTATGCAGAATACCCTTGGGCTGAAAGGAATCAGCATTGCAGTCTGATTTAGCTGGACTGGAAGACATTTTTTGGAAAGTTTTTATTCTTTCCCTTGCTTTTGTAGCTTCAGTGTAATAGAAAATATTACTGAATAAAACATTAACATCACAGCTAGATAGATCTCATCCATAAATAAACGTAAATGAAATATAAAATATAAGGATATTAGAAATTACTTTAATACAGGTAAATGTGAGATGTTTTCCTGGTATTCCTTGGTATAAGTACCAATAGTTTCACACAACACTGTACAATATAATGGGGACCTGATTCCATCTGTTATATGAAGTAATCAACATTAGTATGCTGCTACTATTACTTGGAAGCATGTTTAAGGATACAGGTTTGTAGTTAGTTGTTTTATAATACACAAGAGCCATGCAGATCCTGTAAATTAAATCCTTATAAATGGTGCTTAATGATGCCATTGGTTATAATTGGAGCTTAGTGATGCCATTTCTGTCACGTGACTCACTGAAACTTTTGTATTATAATAAAAAAAGTACCACCTGTTGCAAAATATGATGCTATTAGAAGTTCCATGACCTGTATAAAAGAGAAGTTCCATGATCATATAAAAGCAGGAGGCCAAAGGCCAAGTCTGTAACTTATATCTTATATTTTACAATATGGGATACTTTATTCACTATATATATATTATAAGTCTGGAAAAAAAGACAAAACATTTATATAAATAGTATTTTCTACTTAAATGTTTTGCATTATTGTTCTTTCTGTTGTTCATGCAGTATTACATTCACAAATAAAACCAACATTCCAGAACATTATGGTGAGGAGAAGTGACTGTGACCTTTGAGCCATGAATGCTGATACACATATGCCATAATGAATGTTTATTATTATCAGCTGCATGTCAGTGCAAACGTGGATGGTCACATAGTGCATATCTTATGAATATGATAACTGACCCACTGGTCAAATTGTGAGTTGGTCCAGTGTAGTATTGGTTGGCCAATGACCCCACAGATGTGCCGAATCAGCTCACTCATCTATGTTTTCCATCTTTGTTGTGCTCACACAGAAGTTGATTTGCCATATTAGGCTTTGGGAAACTTGTTAGAGTAATGTTAGATATCTGTATAAAAAAATATTTGCTTAAACTACCAACAACTAGCCTTAAAGTCCAGTCTTAGTACCTACAGCATGATGGTTTCATCAAAGCAAAGGATTCCAGTAAGTTATTTTTAAAGAGATAGATTACACTTTTGTCAATTTATTTGATGCTCTTACATAATATAGTGGTTTACATTACAGAATATGCCAGTTTGAGGACATATGTCATCTGTTGTTCTTTGTCAGAAGGAACTAAAGTCACATACTTACCATGAAATGATGACGCCTGGCTTCATTCACCAATGGTTTGTGCTTAGTAGTTTTTTTCATGTGTAAACACTGATATTTTGGGTTTAGAGGAGTGCATACACCATGTATAACATGAGGTCTCCTCTAGACCATAGCACGTATGTCTAATAACTAAAAATGCTACTAAGGAAATTGAGGAGGATGACCTCAGCACAGCCAGCCTGATGTGATACTAAATCACCTTGCCGCTTGCTTTATTACTGATCACAGCTTGATGGATTGCACATTTATCTCAAAGATCCTCTTGCGGGACTTTTGATGACGTTGATGAATGTGAGCATGAGCAAATTTACTCTATTTCTTAAACCCACATGCATACTCATATAGATTTCTTAGCAAAATGTATTTGTGTTAAATTGAGACTATGAAACCGGGAAGTAGTTACATTTTGTTAAATTATTTTCTTTGGGCCATATTGTTATGAATAATTTGCAAAACCTGGGGGTATTACAAGTTTGGTATCTATTATCTGGAATGCTTTTGACTTGGGGTTTTTAACTTGGGTTTATGCTAGTTTAGTTAATATCAAGTAAACATTATTATTTATCTCAGAAAAAAAGTTAAACATTTTATATTTATAAGACATTATAGGACATGGATTGATCTTTTTCCAGGTTCTGTATGGATGACAGTTTATCATCTAATGGCTTCCATATATGGGAATGCATTGAAATATACTCTTTGAGTAGAATCAACAGTTTGTGTTGTGATTGTGACCAATTCAAGCTTCATATTTGTCTGGACCAAAATTACTATACATTTTCAAATTGTTATTATGTATTATACCCTCTTAGGAGATCGAGAACATTGCTTGTAAGATGTTTCTGATGTAATTTCCTTGTGCAAGCATCTATCATTATTAATGATCTATGAATGTTGCTGACTTTGACACTCATAACACTGCTCATTTTTTTTGCCTCTCTTCTCGAAAGAGCCAACATCTTGAATGTTAATTCTAGACCAGAGAAGACATGAAGACGTTTAGCCTGGGCTGCCAACGCTGCTCACATGGGAAGAGCAAGGGATTTCATTTATAAACTTCAGACACGCAGATGAGTTGCCTGCTGTGTTTAGCAGGTGGATTTGCCAAACCCACTGCCTTAGGCTCAAACTCTCTGACCTTATGGGAAAGGAGATTTTCCCCTCTCTGCAACTGTAACTCCTGTTAATCTCTCATTAACCCCTGCAGCCTAGGGCTTTGAATTCTTATAAATTCAGTTGAAATGCTAATTAGTAGCTAATAGTTTCCTGGAAATAAATACTATGGGGAGCTTCCAGTGTCCCCTTGCTAAACCTGTTCTTCCCTATCCCTCTGTATATACGGAATATGAAATAAAATCTCTTTTATAAAAAACTTCCTGCAGGCTGAACTTAGAAATTATAGTCCTTGACCTACTTCTAGAAAATTAAAGTTTGGCACCCAAAAGAAGTGACCAAAAAAAGTCATCATTAAGTGACAGGTATGATCCTCTCTAAATGCCCTCTAGCTGTTATATTAAATGCCAATACTGGAGTAGACAAGGGCTAGTGATTCTTCCCTGAGGCAATTTTGGAAAAAGCTCCCATTTAGCATGACCGTGGTTTGCTATTATACTGCTCATTTAACACCAGCAAATGCAGAGGGGAAACAATATAGTACAAGGGAAATATATTGGGATATCAGAGCTTTACTACACCATTAACAGTGTAAAAAGAGTATTCAATCATATACTGCATTAGTACATTGACTTTGTGACTTTTATTTTAAAACTTCCTTTCACAGTATGAGATCCAATTGATTAACTGAGTTCGAGTTCTGAAGATTTATATAACTCCTCATCCTGTAGAGAAAAGCTATACCAGTGGAAGGGTGTGCTGTGAGTACAGAAATCTGGAGAGATTGGCAGTGCTCGTATATTAACAGTGCACTGGCTGTCTTCCAGTACTCATTTTTAATGTGGTTTGATGGAGTTTAAATTCATTTCTCAGATAAGATGAGATAAGGTGCTAAGAAAATCCAATAAATTGTTCTGCGTACAGATGGATTTATACATGTGTCAAATGGGGTACCTGCAGAGTTTAAGAAAATGAAGACATGTTTCAGACAACATAATTATAACTTGCTCTATTGCCAAGGTGTTCCTTATTCATATACAGTAGTCGTTTATATTGTCTGTACTGCGCTCTAATTACTGAGAACAATTAACTTTTCACACATGGTGTGCATATTCTTTATAGAAAATATGCCTACTTAGTGATAAATACGTAACATACATGTGCACAAAAGGGTTGATTTTAGTGTGATCTGTGTAGTACATCTATGGGATCTGTTATCCAGCATGCTCGGGGCCTGGATTTTTCCGGATAACGGCTCTTTCCATAATTTGGATCTTCAACTTGTCTACTAGAAAATCATGTAAACATTAAACACAATAGACTGGGTTTCTTCCAATGAGGATTAATTATATCTTAGTATGGCTCAAGTACAAGGTACTGTTTTATTATTACAGAGAAAAATAATTTTAAGTGTGGATTATTTTGATGAAATGGAGTCTATGGAAGACAACCATTCTGTAATTCAGAGCTTTCTGCATTATGGGTTTCCGGATAACTGATCCCATATCAGTACCTCTAAATTGAGGTGGCCATACAAAGATCTCCAATTGATTATCCCACTAGCCATATGCTACACTAGCCATACAGATGGAGAGCTACAAGGGGTCACACAGAGTATGGCTGCTTTTCTATTCTTCTGACCAGTCACATCTGCCTATGCACTGGCCAAAATGGAGCATTAGTGGAAGATATTCTTAAACCTGCCCTATTCCTGATCTAACCAATGTCTATAGTACAGTACTGTACATTTACTATATTGGTTATGATAAGTGGGGCAACATACACGTACTGTAGTAGTAATTGTATCATTATTACTTGTATGTTCAGCTTGAGGTCTAGGTTCCAAGATGATGTTTTATCCCACATTTTGTTTTCTGCATAAAATATTCCAGGTTATTAAAACTGACCAACTGCACTGCAGTATTATAAATAAATTAGCTTTGAGGCAGGGAGCAGTATTCAAGCAGACTAAAAACAAAGATAAAAACATTCACTCTTATGTTCCAGAATTTGTCTAATAACATTGTTTATGTTTTTCATTATATCTCCTTAAACCTTTTTTAAGTGTATTTAACTAGGGATGTTGTCCAAATGTATTTATATATATTGAATAATGACATGCAGCCAGCATTTATTTAAGTAAGAATAGATCCTGTTCTACATTAAGTTAAGTTAAACCTTGGTAAGTGAAATCTAATTTGAAGAACTGTTGTTACTGTTACCTTGAACATAACACAGTTTGCATATATGAATTTGTATTGTTATTGCACATTAAAATATGTTTTCTAACTTTAAAAAAAAAAAAGACATGTTCTATTTAAGTTAATTTAAATGTTCGTTGAGAACAAAACATCATCAATCTGGGATCTAATTCCCATAAAATAGTTAAAAAGAAATATTTATTTTGAAATTCCATTCCAATTACGTACACTGAATTGTGCAAAAATGTTTTTTTGCCTCCAAGTTTCGGCACATATTTTTCTTTCAGGTCCCAGAACTCTGAGGTGAATTCTAATATTCTACAACAGTGGATACATTATCTATTATAGTATACAAGTTTCAGTAATTCAGAAATGACACTGATTATAACAGATGACACTACTAAGCACTTTATTTATATCATTTTATCACTTTACAAAGAAATCATCTACAGGATATTCATGGCTCTTGTGTATTATATGAAATCTGCTCCCTGTATGAGAGTGCACTGACTAGGGATACACTGATTCCAGAATTCTGTTCGGGATGAGGCCTTTTTTCCCTGTGCCTGGCAGAAACAAATCTAAATACAGGGGTGTATCTGCAGAGAAAGCAGACCCTTCAGTTGCAGGGGGCCCTAGAGTGTAGAGTAATTTCAATATATTTCAGAAGAATAGGGCCCCAAAATATTGATACATTGATGTAAGTTGAATACATCAATATTGGAGATTCAAAATGTATCACCTCGTAAGACTCAGCTCAACTGCATATTTCTTATTCAAGTACAGATGTTTTTAGGATTTGGGAAGTCTACCTCTTATGACTCAGGACAGGAATTTATCTTTCAAGAAGGTATAATGTTAGCAGCGAGAGTGCGAGTGGATAAAATGTATGGCTTGTCTTTTACTGAGCGTTTATAGCGTGAAGACTCCAAAGGAATGACTCAAGTTAAAAATATTGTACAGCAGTTCCAAGTATGTTTAATAACTGTGCCATTGTATTCCAGACTGATTTAGCGTGCCTTCATAGAGTCAGATGAGTTTCACAATAATTTCAGCATTTGAACAAGAAGGATCTTAAGTAACACCATATGAGGGGAAATGTAAAATGACCAACTAAGGCGGTGCTGTTGTATGCTGCCAGTTGGACGTAAAGCAATGATTTCCACCCTTTGTGTCTACATAAAGTATTTGTTCAAATCACTTTCCTTGTGGAGTACAAATTTTAAGTTATGCTTTCTGTATTTTTTACAGATTTTTAACATCTGGCCTCCCATTGTTTGAGAAACTAGCAAATAAGTTATAATTTTACTATAGTTATGTTTATCTGCCTTTGCAAATTACATTAAACAGCATTCAGTTGTTTTCCTACTTCCATATACAAAGACATATTTGTTATCAAATAGATTGGTTTGAGACTGGAAAAATAAAGATAACCACACCATCATAACTAGGAACATTTCAAATTGTAAAAACTGCAGATTTTAGAGCGCTGCAGCAAATCTATCCACAAATGCCCATGGACTCTCGCTGACAGTGACACTAAACATGCTCAATGTGCTCTGTGCTGCTGTTTTATCTGTCAGCTACAGGGCTAATTAATCAGGTCAGCAAAATGAACTAGCTTCTGTGCAGACCTGAAACTTAACAGCTGAATTGCTTACTAATATGCATAGTGTAATGAATGTAGTTGTTTTAATATAATCTACATATATATTGTTGATCTACAGTAAAAACTTGCTTTAACTGAATAGTTGCTGCAAGTGTTTTCATACTCCGTTGTATATATAAATACTCACAGGTCTTCTTTGGTGAAAAAAAGTTGATTTATTACAACGTTTCGGCTTTCAAACTCGAGCCGTCATCATTCCTGATTGCCAGCACCCAGGACCGACCTAAGCACTCCATTTCCGGGTCATGGGCAGGTTGAGCTCTTCTGCCTGCTCTCATCATCTACAACCTTACACTCCTGGCTTCCTGCTTATGGTTTTATAGGCACCTGCTCCCCCATCCTGTTTTTGATGTCATCAGCAGGGCAGCCTACAAAAAGAGGGGAGGAGGCAAATGTGGGCAGGCTCAGGTTGGGTTCGGTACTTCAAGAAAATTTCGACCCGCACATACCTGTATACATGTTGTGAGCCAGTCCCTAAAAAGTCTGATACTTCAAGCAGAATTGTCCATCCCTTAAATGTTCTACAATGCCACAAACTTCATGAAAGTCCCTGGGGTGTGAAAAATACTGTATAACAGTAGATAAAACATTTTATTGGAGCAAAGTATTGCACCAAATGGCACTAATCTCAGCAAGGGGGTGCAATAAGTGCATTGTATAGAAAAATCATGGCAATATACGCCATCATTTTGCCTCCCCTTTCTTCTTTAGTAAATTAGTCTATTTTCTTAATACTACATTATAATGTCCAAAATATCAAACTGACTAAAACTGAATCAATGCATGGGCTGTAACTTCTCCTCTGGGGCTAATTATAGTGCTATTTGCTGATGCATGAATATGGCCAACCAGTATAAAAGCCAGGTATAAGATTAGAACCTGATATTTGGATATGATGACAAAGTAGAAAAAAACTGTCCTATTCTGTGTTTGCTGCTCATTTGACCTGCTATAATTGTTTGTGTATAGACCATTATGTTAAGTCAAGTGGAGTCTAAAGAAAAGAATACAGCATATTTGTGATACTTAATCAAAGTGAAAGGGGACAATAGAGGTCAAAATTCAGTAAGGTATGGCCTCAGGCCAATGAAATTGTAGAAGAGGCAGTAGGCAAAGAGATGATACTTACTTCACCAAATAGGAACATTTTAAACAGTACATAGCAAGTAATAAATTAAAGTTTATTCGTCCTACCCTTGAGCAGCATGTCTGTTTGCAGACTGTATATCTCAGCAACTTTCCTGGGACAGTGCCTCAGCTACTATCAATGTTAATTATTTCAGAACCAAGTGAACATTTACTCACGGGTTTAGCTCAGCTCTTCTATGCATCAGCACCCTCTTCTCCACACATACTTCCTGATGCCTGGGCAGAGAGCCCATCGTCATTCCTAGATTGTGACTCATCAATTACAGCACCTCCAGTGGCTCCCCTTAGCCTGATTTAACACAGCCTCTGTTTTCCTCCTTATCTGCTCTTCATTCTGGGAGAGGTATACCTACCCTTGTAGGAGTATATTTAGCTGGGGTCTGTGAGAATTTTCGTCAATTTTTTTCTCGAAAAAGCTGGATAGGTATTGATAACTGTAATTACCCTATTTTTTTTACTAAAACGAAGTCAACCTAACTCCCATCCCAGAATTTAACTCATTTCTAAAAAAATTATCTTGAAAAAAGTCGATGCGGGGTAAGTCTCAACAAAATTGTGCAACAATTCAAATGGTGCAAATTTTTTCAGTTTGATACTGGAATTGTAGACTTTTTCTAGTTGTCACCTGAAAGACTTTTTCAGATTATCCAGCGCAGATCACAATTCAAATTGTAAAGGGGACATCTGCCATTGACTTCTAAATGATCTCAACAGGTCTTAGCTGGCACATTTTTGGATTCGTAGTTTGAGCAGCTTCAGGGTATAATAAATCTCTAAAAAAATTGCTTTTTTTCCCCTAAAAAACTTGATCAACAAAAAAATAAAGGCTTCATAAATAGGCCCCTTGGTATGAAGTTGTGGTTCATATTCTTTATCCCTGTTAGGCAGGTGTAGTATTTTTGACTGGTTCCGCTTGTCATGTCAAAACCCCAAATCCCTATCCATTTACCATTCTTCTTATTTCCACAAAGACTCTTCTGTACAGTGTTTACTATGAAGGGAAATTAATTTTCAGACAAAAGGCTAACAAAGCAAGGGTCTGGATTTGATTTCTCCCTGCTGCTTTAAATTAAGAGGCCTGTTTACCTTGTTTTGTTAATGCAGAATGAGGATATTGAGCTGTTTTCGGTTGGAATGGATTTTGTGACAGTTCACTGAAGCATGTTAAGGAGGCTTTACGCTGCCAGAAAATAAAACCTTACTCTGTCAGAAAATAAAGTAGCACCATCAACTTCACTCTATAATGGCATTTTTGAGACTGTTTTCTATAATATAGTGAAAAAAACATTGTAAAATTTACATTTACAATATTTATGTGACAATTTCTTCCCCACCTAGACGTGCTGATACCATTGATGGCACCTTCTAGCAGATATATAACATGGGTTTATTTTGTACATTGAAAGACCTGACATTATCCTTCCCCGTGATAATGGTATAGTATAGTGAATGCTTGCAAATATAGTACACAGTGAACACAAAAACAACCATCAATACTGACTGTAAAGTCTCCTCAGTATATACATTCATAATTAAATATTAATGCATTCCCTGCAGGAGGAATTCATGGACTACATCTAAGGGCAGATTTAATAAAGGATGAAGTGGCAGTCGCTAGCGAAAATTCACCAGAAATCCCATCCACAGGCACAGCAGCAATTTACTAACAGACGTAGAGGACAATTCACTAGCGAAAGAGATCATCACTAGCGTAGTTTCGTTCCCTATTGGCAGGTGAATTGTGGCTCAGACAAATGATTGTTAATATGTAAATTCACTAAGGTGCAAACTTTATAGAATGTTACCTTTTTCATCAGAGTTTCCTTTAACAGCTTAGACCTGGCGAACTGATAAAATGAAGTTACGTTTTAAAGTGGATTTGCCTTCCAAAGTTCTGTTAAAACATTTTGTGCTAACAATTTTTTCTAACAATTTGAGGGGCGTGCCACATTTGTTTTAGGGTGGGTTCATGTCTAGGGCATTAGAGGATCTCTTTTGTCTTTATTTTGCTTCCTTGGACTATTATAATAAGTGGCTACTTTAAGGGGCAGATTTACTAAGGGTCGAATTCGAGGGTTAAAAAACCCTCAAATTAGACCATGGGAATAGTTATGGCATAAAAATCCTTCAAATTCTAAGGATTTTTACCGCAATTCTATTGGTCGAACGATCGAATAGTAAAAATAATAATACCCAATTCGGTAGCTTTGATCTGGCGAACTAGGCAGTCTAATAAAAATTTAAAGGGGAAGTAATTCGACTGTCGAATAGTCCAATATTCGAATAGATTTTTATTCGAATCACTGGTCGAGGTGGTCTTCATTTGAAAATTCGAATTCAAATATTTTTGAAAATTCGATCGAGCTTTTAATCCTTCATGTGAATTTAGTAAATCTGCCCCTAAGTATTTGCATCAACATCAAAAACATCCATATGACCTATATGTACCCATCCTATTCAAATTGACCTAAGCGCAATTGTACTAAAAAAGTTTCACTAAGCAGAACTAGTTTGCAATGAAATGCTTTTGCTGATGAATTAATGCCATCACATGGATGCCGAGATGCAACTTCACATTTTAGTGATTTAGCATAGTGGTAGTGAATTTGCACCAGGCAAGTGGCATGGAGTGTGGTGAAGCCTTCTCAGGGGAAAATTCACCCTTTAGTGAATGTGCCCCCTGGAGGTATGGTTTTAGCCAAAATTTGGCCAATACCCCATGTGTCCTGGATACAAGATGGCAATTTCCAATAAAGAGCTAATGACACATACAGGCCTGGGCCAAGCAAGCCAGGGCACCCTAGGTAACCCACCCTGCTACCTCATTGCCTCCCACCATGAAAAGGCACATGTACACACACTGTAATGGGTGATGCGTAATAAAAAAGTAGCAATAACAATAAACTGTAGCATTGCAGAGCATTTTTTTCTGTGGGGTCAGTGACCCTCATTTGAAATCTGGAAAGAGTCAGAAAAGAAAGCAAATAATTGAAAAAAAAAAACCTAAATAAATAATGAAGACCAGCTGAAAAGTTGCTTAGAGTTGGCCATTCTAGAACATAACCAAAAGTTAACTGAAGGGTGAATCACCCGTTTTAAATTGCTCACAAACAATAGTGGCATGGCGTATTTGGGATATGTTTGATCACAACTGCATATTTAAATAAGCTGTTTAAAAAAAAAACTAAATATTGCCACCTTTCCTAGACAGCCAGCCATTTCCTTAATAACTCAATCCTTTTGCTTCTTTAGTTTAAAAAATGACATGCAGTTTAATTAATGATATGCAGTGCGTATATTCCTTGTGATCACTGTGCTTATGAATAATCACAACTACAGTAGTTTGATGTCTGCCTTCTGTCTGGCTTTCTTGTGCACCTGTGGTGTACAAGATATATACTGTATGCTTTTACAGTATGTCTCCAGACAGACCTGGATCAACATTTGTAAGGCTGCATAAAGAACACATAAATATAAAGCAATGCGTAGCACCAGTGTTGAGAATTTTCTGTCTACTTCGCTTTCTTAGAACCATACATATATATATATATATACAATACACAAAAGCCATGAATATCCTGTAAATGATATCCTTATAAAAACGAGTGTTTGGCAATGTCATCAGTTTTAATTGGTGCTTAATGATGTCATTTTCTCGGAGTTCCATGACTTGTATAGCACTTCAGCCTTGTGGTTTTATATGGCTGTGGAACTCATTGGTGACTCATAACAGGGGTCCCTAACCTTTTTCGCTTCTGGGACCGGTTTTGAGGCAAAACATTTTTCAAGGACCGGGGTGGGGTCAGTAGGGTCGGGAGGGGGATCGGCATCCTATTTAGTGCCCCGGTGTCCAATTTGGAGCACCGGCGTCTATTTTGTCGCATCCGTGTCTATCCGTGTCTATTTTGTCCCATTTTGTCCGATATAATATCCTTATGTTTTACAATAGGAGGTACTTTATTCACTCTATATAGAATAGTCTAGCTTTTGACAATATATATATATATATATATATATATATATATATAGACAAATACAAGAGGTCCTCTGCACTCATTATCAATATATTTAAGACATAGAGACATTTTGTGCATATAGCTACTAAAAAATGCCTTACCCTTTAAACAACAGGGATTGTTTGTCCATATATTGCAATATATTTAAGCTGGCCATATATATATGTATAGACTTAGCTTTATAGATTTCTAAAGCTGTGCATGAATGAAATTGGTGAATTCTCTGGACAGCTTTTTTGCCCTTATATATAGTTGCCATTAGAGAAGCTTTAAAGTAATATGATTTTGTTACTTAAACATGGTAAGCTGATTTACTTTGCCTCAAGTGCGTGTTTTGTCACTCTTACCTGAAGAAGAGTGGCAGGTTGCTATAGAAACAGCACAAAAGAAGAATGCATGCTCACATCACATTTATTTCACAGTAAAACCTAGAGTATGATGAACAATTGGTGATTGCTGGCAACATACAGAGTTCAGTCCTCTTCCCTTGCCACTGAACCAGCAGTCTGAATACTGTGCTTTTTGGTTTGATTGCAAAAATGTGCTGGCTGATCGTTGCTTTAATTCTTTGATTCTAATGAGACTCATTTTGAGGCAAGGGAGGTGTGGGAGTCTGGCATTAGTCAGACGGTAGAGTTAGTGGAGAACAGTGTACTTTTCAGTATTATTTCAGATATGTTTAAATGTCATCAAAAGGATTCAGACAAGATGTCTTTGGTCTGTGCCAAATATGCAACTGGAATACATTAAAGGCTGCTGCTGTTTTTTGTTTTAATGCAGAATTGTTTATTTGATCTTTGTAGCCTTTTTAGACTAGTAGGTGAATCATTATTCTAAAAAGATTAAATACATAATCGGGTTTTGCTGCTGAAACCCTTGCATCATATTATAGCTTTAGCAACGTATGTCTACAGACAAACAGAAAATGCAGTTACAAATATATGGTGGTATTAATAGAAAATAAGCATATCTGATGCTAGAAATTGATTCATTCCTCATACTGTGTGCCATGACCTTCCAAATGATAAGAGAGAGCGAATGCTGCAGCAATAGCTTCTAATATATCTATATGTGTAACTGTTTGCTGTGTATATTTACACAAACCAGTTGATTATTTGTATGTAATTTGTATGTTACCCTCCTATTTTCCAGAACAACAGAATATCTGGCACTTTATAAATACTTAATAGTAATATTACTAAAAATAATTTCAGCAATCAGAAACTGTTTGGAAAGGAGATTTCACAATAAACCTGCAGTGGGAGAAATCCAGATGTTGTTGGAGAAAAAGGGTTGTGCTGTGAAATATTTTGTGTGTGATATAGAATTGTTGAAAAACTTTGATAAGAGTTTTCCAGGTGCTTTATATTGGGGTTTACTACCGGTCTAGTTACCAATAGCAACCAATCAGTAGGTAGCATTTACTGGTCATCTTTAAAACATCTTGTTGAATGATATGGGGATTTTTGGGGGTTACATAGTAAAAGGAATTGTTTGCCAAGGAGCAGTAACCCAGCGCTACGAAATAAGCTGGCGCTATAGAAATACATGTTATTATTAATAATAATAATAATAATAATAATAAATATTAACTGATCAGCAGGTAGCATTTGCTAGCTACCTGTTTAAAAGCAAACATCTTATTGGTTGCTATGGGTTACTGCTCCTGGGCAAAATGAGTGCCTTTTATTACATATGGAATGTGGTTTTATTACATTTGTGTGTGTGTATATTGACTTCCTGCTTGAACCATGTTTACCTTTAACTCCTAGTCGCTCCCGAAGGTTCAAAGAGTTTTCTGCAGTGGCAAACTGCTGTTGCAGACTGGATTCTACTCTGGGGTGGGGGGGGGGGGGGTGCAGGAGTTATAGGGGTCCCATATATCCCTAATTCAAATGCAATTCCAATAAATATTGGTAAAACAGGGCAACATCTAGACATAGTTTACGTTGTTTACTTTTATTTAGCTGGGAGTTATCTTATAGTTATACAATTCCATACCTCCGAACTTTCCCATTTGTAGAGGGACAGTCTCTCTTTTGAGAGCTCAACCCACAGTCCCTCATTTGCCAGGTTTTTCTCTGTACTGAACAGCCAGAAAAAAAAAAACAAAGTTTCTAACTTAATTGGCTTTTGGCAGAGAGCACAGAACAGCCACAGCAGATGATAAAATACTTTTGTAACAATTTCTAGTTAAGCAAATAAGTAATTATAACAATATTAGATAACAGGTCCCTTGGGAAATGTTAGACTCACAGCTTAAAGGGCAATTTACCTTCATTAGCAAAACTGTAATAACTGGGGGAAAAAGAAATATATTCAAACTTTCATAACCTGTCAAATGAACATGGTAATTAGGGGGTGCGCCCACAAAAATGGGGGTGGTCAAATAATATTGCCGCACTAAGTGCAGCAACTTTTCTGTCCCTCTTTTTATTTCCAAAATGTTGGGAGGTATGCAATTCTAAAAACCTTTTATTTTGTCTTCATATTTCTGTTCAGGCCCTTTAGTATTCCAACTTCTTCTGGTACTTGTTATACTCTCCTCATCCTCGGCTACCAAACAAAACAGTACTCCAGAAAAACCATGAAAACTGTGTCTAGGCCAACCTTTCTGCTTTGAAATTTTATTTTTGAAAAAAAGCATGACCCATGAAACTTAGCATTTTTCAGATGTCAGAGAGCGGCATATCAGCAAATTCCGGGACTTTTGGCACATGTGCAGTTGTCGCAAATCAGAACATTTCTCCAATTTTGCATGTGCCAATACGCTGCTCTCGTTCCGAAAATTACCGAAGAGAAGAAGATGGCTGCCGTGAACTATGCTGGTCAGTATCTGCACTGAGGGATATGTAAAGACTTTTGTAGAGAATGGGGTAAGGTTTTTTTTTCTTTACTTTAGAGTTGACTTCTCCTTTAAGAGAAAATAATTTTATACATTTTATGAAATCTAGCATGTGTTTTGTCAGAAATCGATTCTCTACACCTGTAGAGATTTAACATGTATAAATATGAGTGGGAACTAATCATATAATACATTACTGCTGACAAAAACAATGAGGCAATTCACTCTCAGATATCATCTTAGTTATATAAACATGTATATAAATAACAAGCAAACAAGCCTGCAACAGTAACATGAGTACATCAATCATGAAATATACATTTATAAAGAGGATATTGCAGCAGTTGTGAATTGTAGAGATGCCACGGGGGAGATGGAAATAGGGTCTCTCTGCCAATAACCTTGGAAAAGAAATTCCACAACCTGCCGCGCAGAAAAGGTCAAACTCATTGTTGCAAACACAAGTTAGGTTTAACTGTGCATTGCGGAATCCAGTTTCATTACTAGTAATTAATCCTCAAGGTTTTTGAATGTCAGCTCAGAGATTTAAAACCATAATGTAGGTGTGCCATGAAATGTAATTAGCATCACTCAATAGTGCCTGTGACTTAATTGGACCCATGCAGCTTCCCCTGTATTTTTAACCTGTTCATTGTAAAATTAAAAAAAGCATATAATATAATAACATAATTGGTGTTCTAGATTTTATAGTGCACTTCATGTCAATTATATATGATGGACCTCGTGCAAACATGAAAAGAATATTAAATAACTTAAGTAAATAGACCCTCATGGGACTTACAATTAAAGATTTGTTCCTTAAGGGAATCCTTCTCAAGAAGTTTGTCTTAAAGGAGGTTGCCTTGAGTGCAGTCATTTTTGACAATGCCCATTTTGTGTCCACACCCCCAAATTACCTTGTTAATTTTCCAAAATTTAGCAGGTTATGAAAGTTTGAACTAATTTCTGTGTTTTTTTCAGTTATTACAGTTTTGCTAATGAAGGTGAATTGCCCTTTAAGCTGTGAGTCTAACTTTTCCCAAGGGACCTGTTAGCTTAACTTATTTGCTTATCTAGAAATTATTACAAAAGTATCTTATCTTCTGCTGTGGCTGTTCTGGGCCCTCTGCTAAAAGACAATTAAGTATGAAACTTTATTTCTTTTTCTGGCTGTTCAGTGCAGAGAAAAACAGGACTTTCTAGTACAAATGAGGGACTGCGGGTTGAGCTGTCAAAAGAGGGATTGTCCCTCTAAAAACCGGGGCAGTTGGGAGGTGCGCGTGCAGATTCTGTCCAGTGAGTTCATGGCAGCCATCTTCCAGCTCTTTGGGAGTGATAGCGGCTTATCTGCAATTCCAACTGCGCTTGTGCGGATATGCTGCTCTCATTCCGAAGATTACCCAAAAGAAGAAGATGCCATCTGTGAACTCCGCTAGACAGAATCTGCACTGAGGGATTCGACAGAATCTACATGGAGGGATAATCAAAGAGTTGGGGGAATTTGCCTGAGAGGGGCAACTAGGTGGGGGAGGATGGATGGGGGTCTATGTATGGTGGGGGGGTAGTGTTTCTTTATTAAGGGTTTGTATTATTAGTGGTGTAGTGATATAATTTCGGTCACATGACTCACTGTGTGTATTATAATAAATAAGTATAAATAAAGTATCCCCTGTTGCAAAATATGAGGATATTAGAAGTCACCTTGGAGCTCCTTTACCTGCATAAAAATACAAGGCCAAAGGCTTGTTTTTATATACTCATGGGACTCCTTGGTAACTTATAATATCCTTATATTTTACAAGAGGGGGTACTTTATTCACTTTATAAACAACATGCTCCAACATCATCAATGCTATGTTTAGTGATCTCTTCTAGAGCTTTTTCTCCTTTGCACTCTGCAATTCATTTGTATAAAAGCCTTAAAGGGGTTATTTTGTAAAAAAAAAAAAAACATCCTATGCCACATTTATATAAATTGTACAAGCCATTTTTAGCAGCAAAGAGAAAGCTGTTGAGCAACATGATGCTCTCCAACCCCTTGGATGTTGCTCCCAGTGGCCTCAAAGCAGGTGCTTATTTTTCAATTCCAGGCTTGAAGACATGTTTTGGTTGTATAAAAACCAGGTGCACTTCCAAACAGAACCTCAATATAAGTTGACAATCCACATAGGGGCTACCATATAGGCAATCCCAGCACTTGTTTGGCACCCCAAGAATATTTTTCATGCTAGTGTTGCTCCCAAACTCCTTTAACTTCAGAATGTTGCTCATGGGTTTAAAAGGTTGGGGGATCCCTGCTGTAGATTATAATGAATAATGTGCTCCTGCTAACATTTATAAAGATATTGAAAGTCACCTTGGAGTTATGTGACAAATCACATCACTAAGCACTAAGTATAACTGATGACATTGCCAAGTTTATAATACAGATATATATCTGATAGTATATATTTCTTTTTTAATAGAACATTGTGTTTAGTATAGTACTGCCTAATGCATTAGAGACTTAGGGCAGATTTATTAAGGGTGGAATTGAAAATTCAAATTCCAATTTTCTCATTTTTTTATGGTCAAATTGGACTAGGGGAATTTTTTAAAAAAAAAAGTTTGAATTCGATTTTTTTTAAGAATTTGTTTATGTGCCGTCTAAAACCTGCCAAATTACTGTACAAGTCAATGGGAGAGGTCCAGGGATCAATTTGGAGTTGTTTGTATCCTTCCTGACATTCAAGTTTTTTTCGTGGAAAAAACAGAAATGAGTTTGGTCGAATTAGATTAATTAAAAAAAAAAAAACTCACATGAATTCGAAATAGCCATCCTTTATCTGTCATAACTTTGGTATTGGTTGTTTGGTCACATGATTGTACTGATTGCTAAAATAGTGTGCTTTTTCAAAAGTATGTAAAGAGCTTGATAAATAGAAAGGTTTATGCCCATGTTAGTTATTTTTAATTTAAAAAACTTGTTTTTAGTTGTTGCATCCATGTGCATATATATATATATATATATATATATATATGCTTAGTGATGTGATTTGTCACATTACTCCAAGGTGTATATATATATATATATATATATATATATATATATATATATATATATATATATATATATATATATATATATATATATATATATATATATATATAGTGAAGGGGCTGGCAAGCACTGACCCATATGCCCATAAATTTAAACCTTGGTGCTGGATTGGAAAATATCTGTGCTTGAAAGCTGTCTTCAGTTCCCAGTTTGCTGTCATACTAAAACATTCAGAAATATGCTGTGATGGATCTTAATTACTGTTGGGACTGAGGCTGCAACATTGCAGCAATTTTGTCTGTGTGTCAAATGCCTTTTCGCTTTTCCACTTTCATTTCAATGATAAATATTTGTGGGTGCTGTAAAATGGCAATCTCTGACATTTTGACAAGTGTTTTGCAATAAAATGTTCTCCCACAAGAAAAGGCGAATCCACTAATCAAGTTAGGTAACAATCTGTTATTATAAGATCAAGACATATTGGTTGGCAACCTTAACTCATTGAAGTGCTGTTAGCTGATGCTAGTTTCTTCTATGTTCTGGGATTGGATTTTTTTTTTTTTGCTTCAGACAGACTGAATCTACTCGTATATATTAACAGCAATAAACGTGCAGCATTAGTACCAGATTTCATGCTTATTCAGTTTCAAAATTTCCTATTGTTTCCGATGGAGTTTTTAAATGATAAACCTTGAGATGAATTTTTCTTACTGATTTGAAGCTGGCCTGATAGAGGCAATAGAGAATATATATATATATATATATATATATATATATATATATATCTCAAACCTGCTAGATGTTTACTCACTTCTTACTTAACTACCCCTATATTAGGCTGTTATACTCTCTTCATTACATTTTTACAACATTCTAAAGTTTTTTACAGGAAAGCATTTACTTAAAGGGCTGTCGTGTGCTATGCTTTAATAATTATGAAGCAATTTTTCAATTCCAGCTTGGACACCACTCACAGGGTGTTTTCCCCATGCCTGTATTGGTTTCCACTGGGTTCTCGTATTTCCTTCCACACTCCAAAACCATCCAGAGGTTAATTGACACCTGATGGAATGGACCATAGTGTGTGTGCATGTGACAGGGACCTTAGATTGCAAGCTCCACTGGGTCAGGGAATGATTTGAATCTTGTATAATCGGTATAAAACATTGCAGAAATGCAATGGCATATCAATTCAGGAAATAAGTAAATAATACAGAAGGGTAAAAATGCCACTGGGAACTGAGAAAGACCAGCATCTGCATGTTTATCCTCTCTAAAGCATCTCTTTGTAAAGCATCTCTATTCTAGGAAGCTTGACTGCATGATTTCATCTATTTATTTTAATTAAACACCCAGTCGAGGCATTTTTCCTGTAAATTCTGCTTAATACAGGGTACTACACTTATGTTTTTATACATGGTGTTCAAAGTCATTGTCAGGACCACTGCTTCCATGAGGCAATGCAAATGCACCCTCTGGAAACTTCAGAAATTTGTTTCTTTCTGCTTTGAATAATGCTCAAGTGCGCCTATAAAGAGAGACAGCTTTTCGGTTTCCACGGCTGCCTGAGTCAATAGCTGCAAAGTACTTGTACCTAAGCAGGGGTGCAGCAACTATGAATGCGTTGCTAAAACTCTCCTCAGGTAGCAGCACCCCTTTCAGCACAAATGTGTCTCATTTTTGCCACAGAATAAGCACACTTGCAAATGTTTTGGTGTTATGCACCATTGCACCAGGCTCAACTCTCAACTTCCATTTGACCAACAGGAAGGAAACAAAATGTAGTGGTATATAGTCCCTTTAATTATACAAGGTGGAATCTAAATGACTGTATAACTGAAATCTAGCCTTACAATAGTCAAATTATGTTGCATGTATCAATTAAATAAATCAAGACCAAATGATTAGTGATGGGCGAATAAATTCGCCCTAGGCGAATTCGCGGTGAATTTCCGACATTCACAGATGGCGAAAGTTTAGGCGAAACGCTCACGAAAATTCGCCGCATGTTTTGTTTCACCGTGTGTCTCGTTTCGTTGCGCGCCGAGTTCGTCGAGTGCCGAGTTCGTTGCGCGTCTAGTTCGTCGCGCATCGAGTTTGTCGCTTCACTTCAAAACAGCACAATCTGTGCAGTGAAAAATATTTTTCAAAATAAATGAATATATATTAAAATATGCCTTTTTAATGTTTCACTATTTTAAATAATAATCACAGATGTTTTTAAGAAGCTGGCATACCTCCCAACATTTTGGAAGTAAAAAGAGGGACAGAAATTTTTTTTCCATACGTAGCGCTGCAACATTTTGACCACACCCATTTTTGTAGTCACACCCACTAATTAACATGTTGGTTTTACCATATTTGGCAGGTTATGAAAGTTTGAAAATATTTCTCCTTATCTAAACTGTTACAAATACAATCAATTACTTATTTTATTATATCAAAATTGTTAAAAAGAATCTTTTTTGCACCTGTTAGCTGTTCTTCTAGGCTCTCTGCCAAAAGCCAATTAAGTTAGAAACTTCTTTCTTTTTCTGGCTATTCCGTGCAGAGAAAAGAGGGTCTTATTTTATTATATCAGAATTGTTAAAAAGCATCTTTTTTGCACCTGTTAGCTGTTCTTCTAGGCTCTAGGCCAAAAGCCAATTAAGTTAGAAACTTCTTTCTTTTTCTGGCTATTCCGTGCAGAGAAAAGAGGGACTTTCCAATACAAATGAAATGAGGGACTGCAGGTTGCACTGTCAAAAGAGGGAATGTCCCTTCAAAAAAAGGGACCATTGGGAGTATGCATTTCACCTGGCAGTTTTATTACATTGCACTCTGCGTCAAAACTATTCTGACGCGCGTCAACTTGGGCTCGCTACAAAACATCAGTGCAACTCGTTTCGCGAATTTTTTCGCCGTTTCGCGAATTTCGCTGAAAATTCGAAAATTTTTTCGGCGAAGCTAAATGCCACAGATTCACCCATCACTACAAATGATGTGTCACATAGATTACTTCTGTTTACAGAAAATGTATTATTATTAACCCTCCCATGTAAACAGAAGGTATTGTAGTCAAAACATTACTGATTATGCATGTGTAGGAAGAAGTGTTCAACAAATTCCATTTAGTAGCGGATGGAAAGGGTCAAGAGTTTATTGCGATGAAGTGGGAAGGAGAGGCAAATTGTAAGAAGCAGGAGAAGGAATTTTGAGTGGGTTATGAGAAAGTTTTAGTTAATGAGGTCTAAAAAGAAAAACAGTTCAGTAATGAATGACAAAGGTCACCAAAAATGTGCCACTTCATTATAATACTGAAAAGGCAATATTGGTTCAGAAGGTCACCAACAGTCAAGGCAGGAGGAAAAAAATGCTGGGTTAATGCTGTAAAAAGTAATGCAGCGAAACGAACTACCCATCTGGTAGCTAAAATTCACTGGCATCATCACTAAAGGAAATAAAGGGCAAGGCCAAACAGTGCTGAAAAGAGAAGAACATATATGGGTTTCAGTGAAATAATATTTCTCCATGAACAAGATACAGTTATTATTGGTGTTTTATAAAATGTAGGTTTGCGGGCATTAGTGGAATTATAGTTTAACAGTGCAGGATGAAGACATTAGTTATGTGGGTCTGTGAAATATTGGTATATTGGCTAACGTCTGAGGAAACACATTGATGGGAGGATCTTGATGGGGAGATTGTAATTCCAGCTTCTTTTTTATTTGAAATAATATTTTAACATATTCATTTACTGGTGTAAACACTAGAAAGTTGTTGATAGCTTTCAGATTATTTGTATGTTTACTATATTCCACCAAAGAGCCAGTTTGCTATGGTAGAAAAGGATATGACATTTAAATAGCATATTTTGACTACTAAAATAGATATTTTACTAAGACGTTTTAATCATAATAATGATTGTGGGCAAGAGCTGCTTCCATTCAATTGTTTGTTCTATTAATTTCTTGTTCTGCTGTACGGTGTTGTGTGCATAAATAGCACTGTAGGAATGAAACTATGTATACATACATACAAAGAAAGACATGGCTGTGCAGTAAAAAAACACACAACCACCACCAATCTTCAAAAATGCTAAAAACGATAATGTACATTAAAATACCAAAAACATTATGGGAGAACAACACCATGCCCCACCCCCAGGGCCCCTTCTTGCATCACCTGTTACTGCAAAACTTGTTCCAATGTGTGTGTACATCTAGGTGCATATTTATTATGCTGTGTAAAATGAAATTCGCCAAAAAAATAAATGTTGAATTTATCAAGGTGTGTGTCATTTTATGCCAGGTGAATGCCAGATTTGCTGGCATTATTTTACATTGCTTGTGGTGGAAGTCACTCCAAGAAAAAGTAAAAATTTTACATTGTTTTTTAAATGGTGAAGCCTGGCGATGTGTGGTGTATTATCCCGCTGTTTTTTACACAGCATAATATAATATGATCCCAAGTGTAAACTAGTCCAGGACTGGTTCCAGCTGTTCATGTGCATGAAGGCACTGAGTCTGCAATCAGACAGAACTAGAAGTTATCGGGCCCCACAGAGAGTACCCCCTAAAGGATGTTTTTTATTAGAAACATAGTGAAACGGTTCAATATTGAATCACAATAATCCCCTATTATTTCTGCCCCTCATCCCCAGCAGTTGCAGGATTTGGTTCCTCTTTAGTTACAGTAAGCCCCTAGTTAAAGCTGTAGTTCACAAAAACTGATGGACAGCAATGTAGATATTATTAGCACTGCAAGGAATCACAGTTGCAGTGCAGGATGTAGATTTTCCTGCCAGTTTATATGTGTGGCCCTTATTATGATGTGAATCCCTGCCCAGTCAGCAGTAGGACTGAAGCCGAATAACTGCAGTAGTGGAATTAGAAGAGAGCCTTACAGAATGGCTTGCCGCTGTAGGTTACATTATATGTTCCTGCTTCAGAAAACCAAGGTGTAAAGCAGCAATAGCTATAATGTGTTTTCATTTGCCGTCCATTGTAGATAAGTACTTTTCTAACTCATTACAGAAAGCATTACTATGGGCTTGGAGTAACTGTCTCACTTACTAACTCATATATAACATTGTTTATTTCAGTGAGTGACAATTATAGTTACAATGAAATAGAAAAGGCCGTCACAGAGATGTTTGCGATATTTTTTTTTTATAAATCGGTGCACTAGTGGAGACTTTCCATCTGTTATTTCTTCTTTTAGTATGTGATTTAAGTTCTACTCCTGTGGCCACATTATATAGCACATTATTAGCTTGATCGGCCATAGTTTTTGAGAGCACAAGCTGCTCTGTAAACCTATCCATACATCTGTATGTTTAATCTGTTAGCAGCAGTACTTTGTTCTGCACATTGAACTCAAATATTATTATTAAAGAATTAAATAATTTTTTAGGCTGAACTCCCTATGTTTAATAAGTGCTGCTCCAGGTAAAGCAACACATGGCAACTGTATGTTTTATTGTCAGAACTTTGTTGCTAAGGTCTGTAGTCAACGATACTACATGGGAGCAGAGGATGATGTGCTTATTATTATTATTGTGTATTTATAAAGTGCCAATATATTTCTCAGTGCTGTAAAATAAATGCTTATATACATTACCGATTGCTAGTACAGGTATGGGACCAGAATTTTTAGGACTTTGGGGTTTCTAGATAACAGATCTTGTGTTTTCAGCACAAGTTTAATTTACACTGTGCATTTCCTCACTAAGGAATGAGCTTATTTCATATTGCAATAAATCATATAAAGGATAACTCCCAGCTGTCCTGGTCCTGAATTTGAGTGCATATCCTGCTGTCCCAAATTGTAATGTGAATGTCCTCCTTTGCTTTCGGTTCTTCCTGGGCAGCTTTATGCATCTGAATAAAAAAATCCAAGATGGCCCTGCACTGAGAGAGCTAAGCAGCATGGGAAAACTTTTGTGTAAGTTCAATCTTTCCATTTCTGCATTGACCTTACTGGTAGGTCTGGATCATTTCATATGCCATTTTTGCAGTAATCTTACTGGTTTTTTTTCTGGAGTTAATGGATTGCTCATAGGCCATTTCTACAGTGATTATATTGGCATGTCTTGATTAATATGCTAATTATCCACTTTTTGTAATAATTTTACTGGCATGTCTGGGATTAATATCTATTTTGTTTAGTCATTTTACTGGCTCACCTGGGGATAACATGATGTTATCCATTTTATGTAGAGATTATACTGGCACAAATGTGGTTACCATGCCCTCTATCCATTTTATTTAGCAATTATACTGGCATGATTGGGGTATGTAAAATGGGTGTGGTATGTTTGACCCTCTTTCTCTAATATTGGGAGCTATGTATCCAGTGATATATCTATAAGCCCATGGGCCTCAGTAAAGCATTTCATTTATTGAACTCTTCCTTGTCTCCATCAAACATCCATTCCTTTTTCCAAACCCCCAGTCCTATGATCTCCTTTATTTCCTGCAGATTGTTTTTTTTAGCTCTTTTACTGTGTAGACTGTTTCTTTTCTTGTGACCTTTTTCTTGGTTATTCTTACACCCAAGGCCTAGGTGCAGTTGTCACCTCTGCAGCCCCTATAGTTATATAGGGTATCATTCCCACCTATAAAAGCAGCAGCATCTTGGGGTTTTTATAGATAACAAGTTGTCTAATTCAGGCAATGTCATTCTGTAGCTACTAAAGCAAATAAAGTTCTGTCTTGTATAAAAAAGGGCATAAACTCAAGGGATGAAAACATAATTATACCTCTTTATAGATCCCTAGTAAGGTCTCATCTGGAAAATGGAGTGCAGTTTTGGATTCCAGTCCTTAA
Source organism: Xenopus borealis (assembly GCA_024363595.1). NCBI lineage: Eukaryota > Metazoa > Chordata > Amphibia > Anura > Pipidae > Xenopus > Xenopus borealis. The sequence continues at coordinate 107,687,123 of CM044433.1, read as the reverse complement.
GAGTGATATAAATGAGCTGGAGAGAGTGCAGAGACGTGCAACTAAACTGGTTAGAGGGATGGAAGACTTAAATTTTGAGGGTAGACTGTGAAGATTGGGGTTCTTTTCTCTGGAAAAAAAGCACTTGAGAGGGGACATGATTACACTTAAGTACACAGAGGACATTATAGACAAATATCAGGGGACCTTTTTACCCATAAAGAGGATCACCGCACCAGAGGCCACTCCTTCAAACTAGAAGAAAATGACTAAGTATGGAGTGGTGTGTGTATGGATGCTGGGTTTGCATTTGGAGGGGTTGAACTGGACGATCTTTTTTCAACCCAATTTAACTATGCAACTAACTACTGTATGTAACTTTTTGCAGTTTTCTGAAAATTAATGCACCGCATGCACTGTTAAAAATACTGTAAATGTGTTTTTTAAGCAAAAACAACAAGCAGTAAAGTTTTTTAGCAGAAGCATATTTTATTGGGATTAGGTAGAACATTGCCCCTACAGGGCTCACAATCACAGCAATAAAATAACTTTACTTCTCAATTAAAACAGCCTTCTATACTTTATTTCCTGTAATGAAACACCTGAGGCTTTTAAAAAAGACTATAAAATGTCACTTTGGTGATTTACATGTTAATTTTTGACAAATATAATCATCTTCTGTTCCACAAAAGGCATATTTTATGTCAAGATGCAAATCAGAAAATATAATTTTGTCTATTGTGAGAAATGTGATTCTAAATAACTTTACAATGTACATTAAAGGGAACATCAACCCAAAAAATATAATTCTTGGCAACTTTGCTAGTTACATTAATTACATTTTTTTTAATGGTTTTAAATTATTTGTTTATGTATTGCTATTGAAAGCATTTCTATTTTCTGTCCTGATGGCTTAGACTGTTGATACAATGGGGTATATTTATCAGAGTGAAGTTAGAGATTGCCACAGTCCATTAGAGTGATATTCCTCTCCATTCATTTCTATGGGATTTTTAAGAGTATTTATCAATGGGTAAATGTGAAAGCTACTTTGATACAAAATGCTATAGTGGACTGTGGTGATCTCTAACTTCACTCTTTGAAATATATACCCCAATGTAAGACAAGGCAACTGATTAACAGACCTGTCTTTTGCAACCTTGTTTAAAAAGTAACAGCTAGGAGTAATTGTTTTTACAAATAACTTTAAAAGCAATGTAAAGGATGGCAAGGGGCAATTACATGTATAATACCACCCAGAACCCACAGCAGGATGGCAAGGGGCAATTCCATGTATAATACCACCCAGAACTGACAGAAAGATGGCAAAGGGGCAATTGCATGTATAAATACCCCTCAGATTCCATCCAATCCTCCCCGACAGCAAAAAATACAGCATTACAGCAAGCAAATGTAATATTTGACCTACTACTACCTACTACCCACCCTCAGCTCCGAGTCAGAGGAGGTAGTGGTGTCACAATGGCATAGTCAAGCAAGGCAAGGTAGACGGCACTGCAGTGAGTGACTGGTGACTTCTTGACACGTCGCGCACCGTGAGGTCCGCGCGCATGCAACGTCACCATCTAGGGGGGTCCTGGAACCCGGAAGATTTCAGAAGAAAATTTTTCCTGGCTGTGCCCCTACAGCTAGGCTGGGCCCTAGGCAGGTGCCTAGGGCACCTAGCGGGTAATCCGGCCCTGGGCATAGGAAGACTTTTTGATTGTCATCAGTTTTCACTGTCCACATTTTTCAATCTCACAGCCATTCAGAACAATACTCCTAAAAACTGTGCACTGTACAAAAAAGTTGTTCTGATATATAGTGCATCTCAGTTAAAGTACTGTATACATAACAGCTACAATATTTTTCATGGATATTTATCCTGTTACCTCCAGATTTTGGTCTATTACTTTTTTGGTCTATAATTTTCAAAACGGCTTTTTTATAAAGTGGCATCTCTCGTTCTTTGTTGCAAGCACTCTTAGTGGCCTGCACATATAGATTGTTCAGTCTTCTGACACAATGTGCAGTTTAAGGCATAGATCACAAAGCAGTAGCTCTGGTAATGTGTAACAGGAGACATCCCTTTCACAAGCTCACTATACTGCCTGGAACACAGAATGTTGCTGTTTCTGTCTTTGAAGCTTGTGTTCAAAGGCAAAAGCTCTAATCTCAGGATGCTCTAGACTTCTGATGCCCTGCCAATTAGTTGTATTAGCTGCTGGTTTGGCAAAATGCATGTGCTGCATTCCTTTAGGAAGCTGAGCTCTAATAACACATGTTCATTCTGTAGAAACAGTAGAGTATAACCATATATGTTTTGCCTTCATAGACACTTTACTACCTACGTAGGCAGGGTTTATTGCTTATATATTTAGGAATAAAATTACTTTTCAATCAAATTTTAGTTAAAAAAAAAACAGTAAAACTTGCTTAGCTTTCATTTTTGATTGAGTTTTTTGTTTTTTGATCTACTGAGGGGGATGGAAGAAGAATAGGGATGCACCGAATCCAGGATTTGGCTTGGCATTCAGCAGGATTCAGCCGAATCTTTGTGCCTGGCCGTACCGAATCCGAATCCTTAAAATCATGTGACTTTTCGTCACAAAGCAAGGAACTAAAATAATTTTTTGCCACGCACTTTGGCCATGGCTGCCTTTTACCCTTCCTCTCACTAATTTGCATATGGAAATTAGGGTTTGGATTCGGTTCGTTATTCAGCCCAATCTTTCACAATGGATTTAGGGGGTTTAGCCAAATCCAAAATAGTGGATTCGGTGCATCCCTAAAGAAGAACCATTTTGGTAATCGAAAATCAGGAGTTTCACTTTCACTCACATACCAACAACAGATTACTTCCATTATGCTTTGCATGAATGTATGAATGAGCAATTTATAATTAGAATCTTACCCCTATATGTAATATAAAGCACTAAGTTTGCCCAGGGGCAGTAACACATGGCAACCAATAAGATGCTTGCATTTAAACAGGTGACTAGTGAATGCTACCTGCTAATTGGTTGCTATAGGTTACTGCCCTTTGGAAAACTTAGTGCCTTTTATTCCATAACCCAAGTCTAAATGATATGCTTTGGACCCGGGGTTTTCTGAATAAGGGGTCTTTCTGTACATCATACTTTAAGAGTGTTATTTACTAAAATCCAGGTTTATCTAATTTTTTTTTATTAAACAAAGCTCAACCAAACTTCCATCCACTATTTTACCTTATTTATCTAAATAACTCTAAAAAGGAAAAATCATAATAAAATCAAACAAAAACTCAAGTTGTAAAATTTTTCAGGTTATCGCTTGAAAATAGGCATGCACCGAATCCACTAATCTGGATTCGGCCAACCCCCCGAATCCTTCAAAAAAGATTCGGCCGATTACCAAACCTAACCCGAACCCTAATTTGCTTATGCAAATTAGGGGTGGTGTTCGGATTATGTTCAGCTAGGCAGAAGGATTCGGCCGAATCCGAATCCTGCTTAAAAAGGCCGAATCCTGACCGAATCCTGAACTGAATCCTGGATTTGGTGCATCCCTACTTGAAAACCAATATTTTCCAGATTATCGGGCTAAACCCAGTGCATGCCATGATTTCGTCTTTTTTCATTACAGGTTGGATTCTCCTTTAAGAGTGGTGAGGGATATTATATTATGTTGTTCATTGCCCTGGCACACCTTTACTGTGACAGCATAATTGAAGTCTTTTTAGCAGCTGTATTACTTTTATTATGCCAGCTTTGTCTGGAGTAAATGGACATTATGGGGACTATTTATCAAAGGTCAAATTTTAGAGTTTTCTTTAGACCTCGAATGAACTCACATACCGAATGGCTGCTAATTTAAGAAAAATTTGAAGGTAAAAAACTTTAATTAGTAAATGCCGTGTTAACAACTCAGTTACTTGAATTGATCAAGTTTTTGGCTGAAAAAACCCAAATTGATCAAATTGATTGAGTTTTCAAGAGAAACCCACGGAAAAAAACATTGTGAAGGCTATTAACATGGTTCAAGGGACCCCTGCCATTGATTCCTACACAACCTCGACAGGTTTTAGATGGTTTATTTTCAGATTTGCGCTATTTCCATGGTAGGTGTTTTTAAAAAAAACAAATTGGAAATTTTAGTTTTTTTTAAATCCGAAAACTGGAATTTTGACTCAAATACCCTAGAAAACTGTGGCAATAACTACTCGACCTATAATAAATCTGTCCCTATGAGTATTAATTAAAATCAGTATCACTGAGGGACTGCTGTTAGTTTAATATGGGTAGAACTACTGTACATTGGCGATTTCAGAGTGATCCAACGCGAATGCATTGTAGATAAGGTAAGAAATAGAACTGTCGGATGCAGTGGCAGCGTGCATCCGACTGTCCGCAGTGCCTGCATCCATCAGTCATGCTGTGTTGGATGCACACTGCGACTACATCCAACATTCCTACAACTTACCTTATATTTGGCCATCTGACTTGACGCCAGCGTTTCGAAATAGCCCATGTAGTTCTACCCTATATCCTCTCAGTTGCAAAATGCGCACTGGTGGGGCAAAAAGGACCATAGTGTGCTGCTGAGCAGGAACACCATCAGGGGGGGACAGGGGGGAGAGTTGTACTGGGTCCAGAGGCTAAGTCCCAGTTGAGCTGCTCAGGGATTGGATATCTGCTCATCCAATAACCATGCAGCTTTACCGGGACTTAAAATTCTTTGACCAATAAGGGAAGAAAATGCTGTCATTGGAAGAAGATACAGCCATCTGTGCTCCCCCTCTCCCTTCTGAAGTTGGCAGCTCACTGACAGCAGGGGGACCCTGCTAATCAAGTAAGTGCAACATGGCAGGGCCCCCTAAAGTTAACCCTTTGTGGTACCTAAACTTCGGGTTCGGGGGGGCTGGCCACGTCATGGTCCTAGCCACCAATATTTTTTAATGGGGCCCATGACCACAAGTGTTTTTTTATGGGAGGGCCCTGACCACCAATATTACTTTTAAGGAGGGCCCACCAATGTTTTTTTTTCCTCTTTGGAATGGAGGGCAGACCTGTGGCTTGCGGTGGGTGCAGCCCAGGGGGCAGGTCTGGACTTAAATAGGCCCTGACATTTCAGGTACACAGAGGCCCAATCAGCCCACATAGCACCCACCAGCCCACTAAATACTGACTTTCTATGGCACCTTATAGTAGCCACTCTGGCATTTGCCAGAACCCACACATTTCCAGTCCAGGCCTGCCGGGGGGCCCAGAAAATGTTGTTGTATGGGGCCCCGTGATTTCTGAAGGCGGCCCTGCTGCTGAGTAAAAGGAACCAAAAGAATCATCTGTAAAAAATATTGACTGCAGAACTCAAAAGTGTTTTAATTACACAGAGGGATGCAGAGGAAATTTTCAAATGGCAAGCAGAAACTATTCAATATCAGATAAACAAAGACTCGGTTGTGCCATAAATTGTGTACATGCATAAGTGCACAGTTAAGAGGGAATATAGCTGCAGCCAGAAAAAAGGAACATTTTCACAAGGAACATTTTCACAAGGATAACACTGCTGAGACTCCTTATGAGTAGAACTGCCCCATGAAAAATATGACTATTGTGGGGCAGTATGTGTTATTTGTCTTGTACCATCCCTTGTGATTTAGAAGAGGCACTTTAAATACAAAATCTTTCTAAATGCTAACCTCTGGAAAACTGTGTTCCTATTGAGTGTCCAGTCACCCTTTATATCTATGTAGCACTGTCATCAGTATAATGAAACTATTCAGAATTGTTCCCCCCGCCACGAACATTCTAATAATAGCTGCTGCTTCAGGCCCAGAAGAATAAAAATGCGCCTTGTGATGATAACACATTACATTAGAAGTCTACAAATCTCAGTGCTGCTAAGTCACATATATGTGCTCAATGGTAAATTTAAATATATATTTTTTTTATATATTCAGCATAATAACTTTTTATCTATCAATGTTATATATGCAAGGTCTATGAACATTTTGAGTTTTTTTTTTACTTACAGGGGAGCCATTGCTATTATAAAAAAAAAGCTCAGTGAAAGCTCATTAATTATCTTTACATTTTACAGTAATTCAACAGGTGTTAGGTGTGTGAATAGTGTAATTCAAATTCTTAAAGGGCCAGAGTATGATAAATCTTGAAATTCAAATTAAAAAAAAAACTTGAATCAAGTTTGGATAATTCCCTAGTCGAATTTGACAGTTTTGACATTAAAAAAAAATTGTAAATTCGAATTTCCTCACAAGGAAACTATGGGCGACTTCGGAAAACAAATCGCCGCTTGTGCTATCCTGCTGGTGATTTTTCATTATAGCCGGTGGGAAGGCAGAGAAAGGCAGCTCAGGGAGAAATTGTACTTTTTCCTTTGAGCCTCTGAAAAATTAGTACGATTCGAACGATCGAGGCGTTTGATCGTACGAATGGTATTCGAGCAGGACTTAGCAAAAGAAGCCTATGGGGGGGGGGGTTAGGCTTCTATTGGTATTCGGTAGGTTCAATCTAGCAAAGTAGGCATTCGAAGGATTTTAAAATTTTAAATCCTTTTATCATCGAATGATCGAATTATCGAATATCCAATCATTCGATCTATTCGATAATTCGGTATTCGATGATCGAAGAGGCCAAATTTGCATATTCGAATATCCGAAAAAATCGTACGATCGGTATTCGATCAAATTCGATTGAATTCGAATCCTTCACGTGAATTTTGTAAATTTGCCCCTTAGAGTGCTGCTGCTGGAAAACAATTTATAAACTTTGTATTTATAAATAAACCATTTTACTAAAATATTTATAAGACCAAATGGGCTCATACCATTAGAATGCAATGGGGGGGAAAGCCGTAATGTGTAAAAATTTCTGTAGGTCTACAAACCAACAGCACCCCACTGATCTTTAGCATGTACTAATCGTCTACTGTTAGAATAATGGAACAAAAAATGGATTTATATAAACTGGGGACTTGTTTTGAATCATAATCGGTGATAATGTATGAACAAATACCAGATGTACCTTAACCTCTATGTGTGCTCCCACCAATATATAATGCATTTCCCTGATTTTCCAATTTCCCAGATTTTACAGCATTTTTCCTGGTTCCCTGAAAAATTTTAAATTTTGGTTCTACTGTAGATCTTGCTGTTGAGAAGGGACCTCATTGGATTTAAATTTTATGGTCACATTTCAATCTATATTGTGCTTCTTTTATACAGGTATTGGAACTGTTATCCAGAATGCTCAGGACCTAGGGATTTCCCGATAAGGGGTGTTTAAAGTGGACCAGTCACCCAGACACAAAAATCTGTATAATAAAAGTCCTTTTCAAATTAAACATGAAATCCAATTTCAATTTTTTATTAAAGTATTCATAGCTGTTTAAAGCTCATTTAAAAATCTCAGCTGTCAATCAAATATTGTCTGACACTCCTCTATGCCTTAGGCATAGAGGCGGGGAAGATAATTACTTTCACTTTCCATTCAGCACTTCCTAGATGCCACTGCTCCCCACACATTCCCCCAGTTCTCTTAACCATTTAATTGTGTAGCCAGGATATGGGGATAGACATCTGGTCCCCAATTCTGGTGCACAAACAAGATTCTGAGATGATACAAGGCTTGTCTTAATAACAGTGTCCACAAAATGGCTCCTGCCTGCTTGCTATAATTATGAATTCCCAGACTGAAGGAAACAAGATTAAAATAATTTATATAGTGTAATTAATGTTCATTTTGCTTGACTAATGTGATAAAATAGGATTTTGAAATTTTTTTTGGAGTGACGGGTCCACTTTAAGCCTTAAGTCTGTTAAAAGATAATTTAAACATTAAATAAACCCAATAGGCTGGTTTTGCTTCCATAAGGATTAATTAAGCTTAGTTTGGATCAAGTACAAGGTACTGTTTTATTATTACAGAGAAAAAGGAAATAATTAAAAAAATTAAATTATTTGGATAAAATGGAGGCTATGGGAGATTTCCTTTGGAGCTTTCTGGATAGCAGGTTTCCGGATAACCATCCTGTACAGGGAAATTGCGCATTGTATTTTTATTAAATATTGTATTTGGTTTATATAAAAAAACATGAAAAGTTAATAAAGTTATTAAAGAATAACAAGTATTAATACAACTGAGCTATAATATGTAAAAAATCAATCTAATGGTATATTCTCGGAAAATGCATCTGAAAAAATGTATGTGCTCTGGGCTCTTGACAGACCGTCAAATTTATTGCACCTAAATAATTAATCCACCTTGTTCAACTCTATGTGCAGTTTACCATAATCAGAAGGATAGAAAGCTGGTGTCTCAGGCTTTTAGCTCATGTCAATAAACCTGGATTGCAGGACTCTACTGAGCACTTCCAATTCAATAATCACTTCTTATCTTCCCATGATGTCAGTTTTATTTTAGCTTCACTCTTCTAAACATGTCTTTAAAATATAGAGTTAGGCATTAGTTTTATTTCAAATTGCATCTTAATTGCCTTTACTTAACCCCCCCCCACACACACACACAAACACTGAACACACTTGGACTCCAAAAGGGAGGCCATCCCTAAGGTTTTGAAATCCCTGCCAAAGATTACCCATGTTTGTGCCAAGGTTTTCAACTCAAGTCCTTATTGTCAGAAGTACAATGTACTGTGTTACCTTTTCTGTGGTATTCACATTTTGTACATGGTCTGAATACTTCCTAACATTTGGAAAAGGGAAAAAGGGAACAAAAATGATTTGCCACGCATGGTACTGCAAATTTTCTTGTCCAGGTCCATTTTATGTCCGCACCCCCTAAATACCACATCCATTTTACAAAATTTGTATTGTATAGTTGAAGTTTTAACACATTTCTGGGGGTTTTAGGGTCAGGTTTTATATGTTATTACAGTTTTGCTCATGAAGGTGAATTGCCCTTTAATCTGCAAGTCTCTGTGTCCGCAAAATACTTTCTTATCTTAATTGTAGATTTGCTTATCTTAAATTGTTACAAATGTATCTCAGTGCAGCTGCCACATATTTGGGCTCTCTGTCAAAAGCCTTTAATTAAGTTTTAGTAACTTTGTTTTGCTGGCTGTTCAGTGCAGGAGATCAAAGAGAGAGTTGGGACATTTCAGTTTCAATTCAGGACTGTGAGTTGAGCTATCACAATCGGGACTGTCCTGCGAACAACAGGACAGTTGGGAGGTATGTGTCTGCTAATGTTCTCTCCATCCTACAAGCTAGAAGTGTAGAGGACTCAGTGATACCCTAATTAATGAGCAATTTCATTATATCTCGGTCAAACTTCTGAATGTTTTGGGGTCCTAAAATTAATTTTCAATAATATCTAGTTACACCACTGGGTTTTCTCCCGGTGACTCTACAAACCAGTTCGACCCTCCTGGTCCCTACCACCAGTCTGCCTTGTTAGACATTTCTCCAGCTCAAACTGGGTCTCTCCTTTTTACCTGTTTTTTAATTCTATAGATCTTGGAGAGCAGTAATATCTTTTGACCCTCTACATAGCATATCTGTTACCTTCTATGTAAACATTTGCCCTATAGCCCAGTGTATTCTGGGCTATCACATCTACATCTTACCACAGTTTCTAGTAGATGTACATACAGAATTTGTAAGTGTTTTATATTTAAGGTGTTGTTCGCCTTTAAATTAACTTTTAGTATGATGTTGAGACAATTACTGAAACAATTTGCAATTGGTTTACGTTTTTTATTATTTGTGTTTTTGAGTTATTTTTATTACACAGCTCTCCGCTTTTCAGCAATCTGGTTGCTAGGGTCTAAATTACCTTAGGACCCATACATCAATTTAAACGAGTGACTGGAATTTGAATAGGTGAGGGCCTAAATAGAGTGATTAGTCATAAAAAGCAATAGCAATACAGCACATTTTTAGCATTACAGAAGAAGGCAAACAATTCAAAAACGATAAAGAAGAAAAAGTGAAGGTCAGTTGAAAAGTTGCCATAAAATAATCATTTTATAACACGCTAGAAGTTAAGGTGAGCCACCTCTTTAAAGGGGATGCTTGATGGTATGTTGTTATAGATTCTGTTTCTACTAAGGGATTCTAAGGGATTTCTAAGTGGATTTTATCTTCTAAAATCTGTATAATGTATATAAAAGAGTTTACAGTTTTATTACTAATCAATAATATTTATTGATAAATGTTAAAGTAATGCTACTAATTACAAAGTAAAATAGACTGTAGATAGTAATATCTTAATAGATGCTTTACAGCGATAAACTTTGCTACCTAGTGAACCCTGTGTAATAGTTTTTCCATAAATGACTCCCCCGATTGCATATTCCATTTAATGTAACCATGGTACAGTCCACAATAAATTATCAATGAGCTGAATACAAACATCCAATAAGATCAAAACAACTGCCTTAATCCCCATGCTGTTCTTTGGTTCATTTTCATAAGAATATGTAGCATCTTTGAAATATAGGTCATTGGTTCTTTAGCCAGAATTTTACAACTTGACATCCCTGCTGTACAGCATACAGATGAAGCAGCTATTACTAGTACACCTGGAACACAAGTCAGCAGACAAACAGCATAGCTGTGTATATGTTGTAGATGCTCCGTCTCTAGCATACTGTATGTTCTGGACATCTAGGGTAGTGATGTGCGGGCTGGGTCAAACCCGCCCGACCCGCGTGTAAACCCCTGCACAAAATCTTCGGGCCGCGGGAGGTTCTGGTTTGAGCTCTTCTCCTGCTCTCCCCACCTGCGACCTATTAGTTCCAGCTTCCGGCACAGGAATTTGTAGACCAACCCACCCTCCTTTTGTGAGGCCGGGTTGGTCTATAAATACAGGGCAGCAGCGGGCCCAAGCTGGGTTTGGATTTTGAGGGGAGGGTCAGGGTTGGGTGCGGGTTGAGGAATTCTCTAATGTAGGGGTTTGAATACCAAAAACTTAAAAAATTTCAGTTTTGACTATAAAATCAGAATTTTTTGTGAAAAAACAAAACTTGCATTTTTCAGGATTTATTAAACCATGAGGATTAGTGATGTGCTGAGGATGTTATAAGTCAGAATCCAAAAATCTGGCATCTCATACCTGCCAAAGTTGTATATAAGTCAATGGGAGAAATGCCAAAGATATTCTGATCAGCAATGGGTTTTATGCAATAATCCTAAAAGTTCATGATTTTCTGGCAAAAATCCCCAAAAATCTGAGATTTTGGGTGGAAAATCCAAAAAAAGTGTACAATTTTCACTATTTTTAAAAAAAAAATTCCGCACTGGAATTTCTCAGAAAAATGTATTGATGAAAAAGGGGAAATAAACCAGGCAGATTTGGTAGGAGTATATTTCAGAAAGTAATGAGATACTTTCTGATTTTGATAAATAACCCCCCTAGAGTCTGGAGGGTAGATTTCTTATGTTTTGTTATTTCTCAGGCACCCGTAGCGTAAGCACCATAATAACTGGACAAGATTAGATGACATAAAGAATTACTAATCTTCGTAAAATAATATATGGTATTTTTTTGCTATATACCTCAGCTTGAATGAGACACCGAGATCCCAGAAAACTGCCAAGGACTAATACATTTATGCATGTATCCTTTCAGGATTGAAAAACAGCATCCATGTCAGTCTTTAGTGAATCACTATGTTACACAGAGTGTGTTTTAAATGAAGTAATCAAGTGCGGTAAGAGAGATGTCTTCCCTGTGATAGCAAAGCCTAGACGATAGGATCTGGAATGCGCTGATAAATAATAAATGACTTTACCTTCTAGCATTGCAAACCATTTTAATTATAGATTCCTCAGTTTGATTAGGTGTATTACATTCAGTAATTAAAACTGTATCAAACAGGCGGCTTTCAAAAGAACAAACACCAGCATCTCTGTAAACATATACACTAATTACATGTGACAGAGGGTTTGCAAAATTTATAATAACCATTAAATGTCTGTAAAGAGGGACATGACTATATAATACCAGTATGCATTGGATTGCGGGAGTTAGGCACTTCCTGCATTCTATACAGGCCGCTATAATTATACTTTAGCCAATTGCCATTTATATGTACTGTACTCTGCAGCAGTCATTTTATTACTGAATTGTTGTTATTACGGTGGAACATCATTTGTCCACAGATGAAAGCAGCCACAGTTCAGTATAAAGGTAAAAACTGGGACGATAGATAGGCTGTGTAAAATAAAAAATGTTTCTAATATAGTTAGTTAGCCAAAAATGTAATGTATAAAGGCTGGAGTGAATGGTTGTCTAACAGAACAAGATAGAACACTACTTCCTGCTTTTCGGCTCTCTAACTCTGAGTTAGTCAGCGATGGGGGCCACATGGGACATAACTGTTCAGTGAGATTCAAGATTCCAACAGGGGCGCGATTTGAGAGACCCGCCTTAGGAGGCAGCACCCCGCTGGGTACCAGGGGTGGCAAAAATGTTTTTCAAAACTCAGCTCTCCTAGTGCAGAGAGTACAATCATGCTCTCTGTACTAGAGTCCTGGCTTCTTTGATGCCTTCGTGGACCCCCTCCGATGCAAAAAGGTGAGCACATGAGGGAGTGGGGATGCAGCAACAGCAAGCTGCTTCAGACGGCAGAGGGGCCAGGATCGCCCCTGGATTCAAAATCAAACCCCCCTAAAGTCACTGATTTGTTACCAGGCAGTAACCAATCAGTGGAAACCAGGAGAACTGCAAAGCAGGAATTAGAGTCCTCCATATTATGTTAGACATCCAGTCACATAATGTCGCACACCAGGGCCCGCCCCCCTCTAGTTACATTACTGAATGTGTGTATAAGTGTACAAAAAAAGGCTGAAGTCTGTGAGGGTCCTTGGCAGCCATGGGGGTCCTCGATTGCAGAGTCCACGCAGCAGGAGGTCAGTGGACAGTCACATACTGTCTGTAAGGGGCAAAAGCATGCAGACACGCACCTGCCTTTAGTGCTTTTGTGTCTGTTCTGTTATTCCATTGATGAGTATTTCCATAGAAATAAACCGTGTATGGCATCACCTTTTCTGTGTCACTGACCATATGGCATTTCTACTTATCAACTGTAACCTCTGTTGCCTGTGGTCAAGCCACTTATCTGACTGAAATCATTTCCTATCCTCAAGGGACCTTAATAAATTCTGCACATATGGTGCACAAATACAGAACATTATAAACTGATCCATTTAATTATTAAACAATATTGAAGTTGGAACAGTGCTTGTAATTTTAATGTTACTTTGCTGTTAGTCTTGCAGGTGTAATGGTGAAAATAAGTGCTTGGGGGAAATTAGACAGTTTGCTTTTGTAAGTTTGTCAGATTAGTATAAAGCTATACAGTAACTATCAATTTACAATGTTGTATTTTACACTGAAATGGCTACATACCATGAGAAGTTTACTTGTCTTGCCTCCTGCTTAGACAGTAAAGATTTTCTTGTCACACGTTCAGGGATTATATTGAGCTGCAGAAAAATGTTTTTAATCAATTTTGATGGGTTTCCAATTTTTGCTTTGCCATGAAGATGATGTAAATTTAAAATAAGTATCATAAGCACATGTAAAATAAAGAGGGTCTTTAGTTAAGGTTATAGTAAAATACACTACCATTACTTTTAAAACTTTATTTACCATTGCACAATTACAAATTTCAGACACAAATCATCGTTTTCCCCGCAATGCTGCATTTTCCCCAGAATTTTAAAGCAATTGCAGACACACTTGCTTCCATTGCAATTGCTTGCAGTTGCAGTGCTTCAAAAACAACCACCATTGCATGTGTGTCTTAAGGTGCAAGAGCATGTGTGATTCACTGGGTGCAAATGGGGATACACTAGTGCCTTAGTGGTGCTGTATAGGCCTATAACATCAAGTTGGTCATTGTAAGGATCTAGCTACATAGTACATAGTACTTGACAGACCAACTTTTTTGTTCATATCTAATTGGTAAATGTATAGCACAGAGAAAGCAGATGCTAGAAATGTTGTTCATTCATTCAAAGACTGCTGCTCTGTTTGAATTGAGCAACTAGTGGAATGATGTAGAAGAAACCTGCTGAGCAGTGTGGGACATTGCTGCTGCAACTACTGCAGAAAGGGGCAGAAACATCAGTTGCAGTTATGTTTACAAATAACGTGATTTTACATCCTAGAAAAATATACTATTCTGTAGGCATTCTGAAACCATATGCTAATAAAATATATTGGAGATAAAATATGTTATGGACTATGTGCATTTTCATTAAGGGCATTTCCTGGCACAAAGTGTTGCTTTTGGTGCACTATTCATCTGAGCAGACTCAACAGGCACATTGGCTCTCAAAACAATAATACAGACATTATACACAATATAGACATTTAAGTTCAGTCATTGTTATCATTGCAGGCTCCTTGTGAAGGCAATAAAACAATTCAGAGTGCTAAAAGAATGAAAAGTGAAAATATACCTGCTTTTTGGTATGAGACAGTTGGGCTTATGTAACAAGGTGTATCTGAACTCCCAGAAAAAAAAAATATATATATATATATACATTTATATTTATTTTTTGGAAATTCAGTATCAACTTAACGAGCAAATGGCAAAAAGGGGCAGAATAATGGAGGCTTAAGCAAGACTGAATTGACAAGATTGACTACAAGCCGAGCCAACAGAATCCTTGGGAAAGCATAGCAGAAGGAAAATAATTATATGGTATCCTATTAATATTTGATCAGCTGTAAAGGAGAAATATTGGTATATTGTTTTAAAGTATACAATACTCTATATTTAGTATGATCTTATTATGTAAATCATGTTTTTGCCATAATATTTAAGACATGCTTGCAATTTCTAAATGTAATTATCATACCTCTATAAAGATTCCATTACAGAACACAATACAAAAAGGACAAAGAAATAAACAGAACATTCAGAAGCAGCTTGATCCTTTGATGACTGTACTGTAAAAAAACAGCTTTATATAACTGTAATACAATCCTGGCTTGGCTGGACACTTTCTCTGCCATAAAACTTTACTCTGCTGTGTGCCAGTGTAACAGCATGCCAAATATCTATCAGACCATTTAAAGAACACACTAATACAATCCATGAAGGGGACAAAAGATGCAGAAATGAGGGGGAAGCAGTATAGCGGAAAATATTAGATCCTTCAATCTTCTTAAACAGCAGGCATGGGGAAAATGCAAGAAAAACACTTCAGACCTGTGTAAAGGAAAGGTGAGAATTCTCAGAGGATTAGTGGAGCTGGCGAGAGGTTAAGTCATTTACTGGAGGCCTGTCTATCAATAAACACACTTAACAGTGCTTATATCATGCCTGCAAGGAGTGTAAAGATGAAAACATTTTGACCTTTCTGCAGTTAGAGTATCAATAAATGTAATGCCCATTAGCGTTATTAAAGGCTGAACAAATATAATGCTTAAATATAATTATTATTTTGCTCAGTGTGTTATTAAAAGGGCAGCATCCCTAAACTACGCACATGTTGTAATAGTCATGGATATTTATTGGAACATGACAAGCGCAAAATAGTGACGTTTAAGCAACTACAACTGAAGTTCCAATAGAAGCTGAAAAAAAACATTGTAATTTTTTCTCCAGTTGCCTGGCAATATCTGGCAAATAATTAATTTTTTCACACCACATAATAAAAGCCCCTCAGTCTATGTGTGGGGTCTTATTTAGTCCAAACCTGCACTGAACTTAAATCCCGGTAGTAAATAGGGTGGTTGCACTTTGGACAAGTCCAAAAAAGTTCCATTCCTCAAATAAGGAATATTGAGAGGAATATATCCCTGACCCCCAGGCTACAAATTACTGTACCTCAACCATTACATATCATGAGTTCTAATTGGTGACTTCTTGGAACTTCTTTGGTGATGTTAAATATCAGGCATTGGGGTGATTTCAGAAAGAGAGAGGTGCCTATAGCACTACATATACTAAGGGATAAATAAAATAGCCTGCCAGCATCAAGAGAAAAAGAATGCATATAACCAAGCAAAATGGGAAGACTTCTGTATAAGACCCCTATCTCGCTGCCTGCCTTTCCTTTAATACTATCGATCATATTATTTTTATTCAATCGATCGAATTGCGGTAAAATCCTTCGAATTCAATAGTCGAATTCAAAGGATTTTACTTCCCTATTATTCATATGGTCGAATTTTTTAAATTCAAAATTCGACCAATGATAAATCTGCCCCTTAGACTCTGACAAAGCAAATATTGATTCTTTTTATTATAAAACTTTTTTGTAGTGGAGTGAGATGCCGGGTGAGCTTTTTAATTAATGCCTTTTAGAGTCACTTACCTGCACAAGCATAATCTCCATCTCTATAGTCATCTCAAGATCTACTGTTGGTTTTAAATATCTATGTATGTGTGCATATAAGCCTGTGTATATATATATATATATATATATATATATATATATACTGTATATATATATACACATTTATACATACAGAAAGTGAAAAGGCTTGACCTAGTCTAGTAAGCCATACTAACCTGTTCAGTGTTTGCTTCCAGTATTATATCTAGAGGTACCACCTGGCCTGTTTTTCACCAGCCTTGTCTGTAAATACCAGGCACGGCTGTTATTAAAAATGTAAATACTTCTTATTTGGACACATTACAAAATATGTAATAATTATTAGTTGAGGATGAATATTGGCAGATTTAAGTTTATGATATAACTGACTACATTATTGGGGTGTCGGGGTCTCTTTTTTTAGAACCGTAAAAACTTTGGGTATACTCATCAAAACACAACTCTTAAATGATTTCCTAGGAAGTGCAGGTTAGCAACATTATTATTACACAGGAATTTAATAAAGAGTGTGATTACTCTGTCAGTGATGGATCTTATCTTGCTATGTGATTTCATGGTGGTGTGACAACATACTCTGGCTGTTTCTCTGCATCCAGCTGAGAGTTCAATTCAGGGTTTCTGCACACTATAAAAATAAAATGTTAAGCCAGTGTTTTTATCCCTTTTTATATTATGCAATGCAAGCATGTTTTGTGTGACAAAAATGGAATTTGATGTTGTAGGCTAAGTATTTTTTATTCCATGGGAATCATACTTATTTAACATGGCAGGGAAGCAAAATGCAATTTTAGATTTTAGGAGACACTTATACCATCTGCTTGTTTTGTTTGTACAGGATCTTTCTGTTAGACACAATGGCCTGCACTGTGCAGATTTAGAAATTTCACTGAGTTCCCTATACAGAGTTTCACTGCAGTGTAAAAAATGTCTATTAACTGCATCTGCATTTTTTAAGGCATAACATAAAAGAAACATTTCCAGATGCTATTTATTATGATAAATCTCTATACAATAATAGAGGAATTATGGTAAAGCAGATCTAGTGGTAAGCAGTTGGCATAGCTTAGCACTGTGTATTGATCCATATGGTTTCGCAATGATAATTCTGCACAGTCTCAATACCAGGTATACCACAGCAAGTAATTTGTGTATTTATCCTGCGATTGTTTGTGGCAACAATAGACTGATGCAATAAGTAAATAGTTGTGTTATATGGCCACTGTAAATATTGTAATTATTACATGTATTTCCATTGCGCCAACATATTTCGTAGGTACAATTAAATATACATAGCCTTTATACCTCTAAAATCCTTTGTGTGGAAAAAATTTACAGTGTAGTGAATGCTCTAAAATTCTCCTTGAATTGACAACCAAGGATGTGTAGTTTGTTCCTGCTGGGACTCTGTAGCTCTCCAGCAACTGACAGCAGTGGCAGCCTGTCTAACGCTTTGAAGATCTCTTAGGGACAAAGTCTCTGTTCTCTGGACTATAACGTTTCTCTGCTGGCAGGTTTTAAGGCCTTTAAGTGTCCTTTAAGGGATATATTCCGGTTAAAATAAGCTTTCAAATGTGTTGAATAATATTTTTGTGTCTTAAAAGATACTGGAGTAAAGTACAAAACCAGCACAACAGAGTTCAGTTGTGCTGGTTTTGTTCATTTACTGTATTCCTTTCACATATTGGTAGAGGGCCAACCCTACAGCCCAAGCATTTGGTTTAATTTTTAAGAGTGTGTGTGATGGAGATTCTTTCATACATCCCAATAATGAATAATCATACTGGAAAGTCTCTCTATTTTGTACAAAGTGCATGGGTCTTAACAGTTGTCAAACAGGTATGTAAATCATTTTTCCAGTCCTTCCCCTGCACAAAATTGTAGATGACCTGGGTCTGGCCCTTCTATTGGTACACTTTTTATACTGATCCATGACACAGGAAGAGCTACTGGCTTGCTATTGAAACCTCTATGAGGGTTGATTACCTTTTCATTTGTTGTTTCATTGTTTATCATTCTCTGGATCAACAAAAATGAAACATAAGCATGAATAATTCCAACAATGGTTGGTCATTGACTACCATGGGCCATTGTTTCCATTTTTTTACTACTTTATTGCATTTGCATAGCCAGAAGCCTAGAATTGTACATATCCCACTCCAAATTCCTGGTGGATTTTACAGACAAGGATATTTCTTCAGCAGACAGTGTTTCTCACACATAAGCTTCTGTGACATTCATGGTAGCAGCAATAAATAGCATCTTACTCACTGAAACCACTGTCTAGCGGGAAAGCTCAGCCAACAGCTTGCAAAAACATTTGTAATTAGCACTGGTGATGATGATTACAGTAACATGCCTGACAAGCACTCAGGGAATTTCTTCTTTCTCTGCCATAACCTGTCATTTCTGCTTTTAACCATGAAGCTATAAGGGGAAAATTGATTTCTCACGCTTATACTCTGTGGGTGCAGGCCACTAAACAGTATCTGTCTACTTTCTGGTTATATGCTTAGTATTTTATACAAAAGATTTTTTTTCCATATTTATCTTTTAGTGGAAAAGCTGGCCTTCCTGAGCCTATCATGGTATCCATGCAGATAGAGTACAGTGTTTGTGTCATGCGTGCAGCTGTAATGAAAATGGGCAGGTAAAATAATGCTAAATGAAGGTCATCCAATCTATTGCTGTACAGCAATGGGAAAACAATTCAAAGTCAATTTAAGTGATACAGATGCTACTGGACTAGAAGCATTCACACTTAAATTCTTTCTTCTGAATAGTTATTGCACGCCAGTGGTACTGTATATCACCACTACGTCTCTCAGCAGTAGTGGGTTTCAAGCTGTAAGCTACAAGTTGGTATATAGCAAACAGCCAGACTCATACACCATTGAAAGTCAGTGACTACATTACTCAAAATAAGTTGTTTGAAAAATTGCATACTTTATAGCAGGGATCCCCAACCTTTTGAACCCGTGAGCAACATTCAGTAAAAGGAGTTGGGGAGCAACACTAGCATGAAAAATGTTCTTGGGGAGCCAAATAAGTGCTGTGATTGCCTATTTGGTAGCCCCCATGTGGATTGTCATTCTACACTGAGGCTCTGTATGGCAGTGCACCTGGTTTTTATACAACTAAAACTTTCCTCCAAGCCTGGAATTCAAAAATCTGCACCTGCTTTGAGGCCTCTGAGAACATCCAAGGGGTTGGAGAGCAACATGTTGCTCATGAGCTACTGGTTGGGGATCACTGCTTTATAGGGTTCCTTTATCACTCATAGAGCAGGGTGCAAAGTGCAAAAAAATAGGTGCAGGCTACCATGTTTTGTACATTTTGTACCCTGTTCTATGAGTTGGCACCTAAATGAGGAGGTTTTTCTGTTCCAAAATGGAGCAGACTAGTGTTAAATAGGACTGGGGTAAAGATACCTATATTATTATCTTATGGCTTTTATAGTGTCATTGATTATACAAAGGACAATAGAGATATATTAAACCTCAACATGTTCCTATCACAAATCTGAGACTTATTTGTGGCTGAGGCACAGGGGTACACAGAGTCATTGCCATAATACAACATCATTTAATTTAATCTATTGTATAGGATACTCATCTCCAGATAAAACTGTACACAGATGGAGAAAACTTTGATTGATGCATTTATCACAACCGACCTGCCCTCATTTTAACAGGAAATGGGGATTGCCTATTATGCCAGGTGGTTAAACAACAATAATAAACATGCTAAATGGAAATGTAAACTTATGAAAAGAATGGCTGAAATATTTGTGGCACTCTTATGGCATTGTGACTTCCAAACTATATTAAAGGGACAGCTGTAATGAGAGGGTTTTCTGCATAGCTTGTGCTTACAGCTTAGGAGAACATGGCTTTTTATTTGTTATATGCCTGCTAACAGTTGAGGTTGCACAGAAAGCACATGGAGATCTGCTGTTGAATGCCTGCACTATTTATGTTGTTAATTTTTAGCAGCCATAACATGATTCATGCACACAGGGAGATGGCTCAGTCTTAACTGAATATTTTTCTTGCTGATGTTTGCAGCTATTGTTAATTGGCTGCAGGTAATCACCACCACATTTATCTTTA
>CM044433.1:107633001-107655736 GCA_024363595.1 Xenopus borealis | reverse complement strand
ACTGACACCTTGGCCCACTGGGAGTTTTCCTGGTATTCCGGTGGGCCAGTCCGACACTGAGTGTTACCTTCTCTCTGCTAAGTTGAACAATTCTTGTTTATTTAAAAAAAAAATATACATTTATTAAACTAAAGGATGGGAGAAATAAAGAATGAGTTTTATAGCAGCAATAGTCTTTCACGGCTTTAAGTAATTGATTTTACAACTTATTTTCCTTGTGCACTGCTATATCATCTGATATAGCTCATTTGAAATATCCAATGTTTGTTCTTCTTCTTCCCTCAGGTTAGTAGCATATTTAGGACCCATTTAGCTAACCGATGCCTGCTCCATTGTACTTAATGCTGTATATAAACAGTAGGCTAATTAGAGAACACAGGCCTTATTTAAAGGCAGGATCCTTTAACTATAACTGTGTATACTGATTTATTACCTTCTGTATACCAGGTTTGGGTCATATAATAAAGGAGGGGATTTTTTTAAAAAACAAAATGCTCCTAATATCTGGGAAGAATAGTTTTTTTAATTTCAGTTTGAGGTAAAAAGAAGCCTTGCCATTTGACATTGTGATGGCAGTTTCTATAAATGCATTTTGGATGGCTTGGATGATTTATTGAATATGCATAACATCAAAGATCATTGTGATTCTAAAATCTACAATTAGTATAGATATTGGTATGTATAGTTTATATACGTGAGTGTAGTTGGTATGTAGATATTTGCACTGAGGTTCATTTTGAGTGGCTAATGGACTTTGTATAAATTCTAATTTAACTGTTACAATGAAGTACGAATAAGCAAATAAGGTAAGGATTACTCAAACCTGACTTATAGTAGTCTTAATGTAGTTGACTATGAAGATTTTTATTCATCCAGGCCATGATATATCTAGTATAAGTAATTCTAAAACAACTGTACTTGCTAGGAAACCTTGAAGATGTTTCATTACTCATCCAAGCAGCTTCTTCAGTTCAGCTGGTGTGGGAAGTCCTAGGCATATCATCTCTTCCACTAATCCAATCACAACGTAACTCTACAGAGAGGTGACATCTGAAACTCACAGGGTTTTGATTCTGTGCAGTTACTGTGATAAGATTACCAAGGAATCATGCAACTCCTGGAAACTGGTGTTACCTGTGAAAGTTACATGACTGGATGTGTGAAGTGTTCTGAAACCTCTGGGGTACAGATTTGAGAACAGCATTGTATGTAGCAGACAGGTGGTGTTGAAGGCCCCCCGCCTCTGTTGAGGGATGGTTTCTGCACCTTAACATGAATCACCTCTTTCATGCCTCATTTAAACCAGTGGTCTTCTTTATCCAAGATTTGAACATTGTTATCTTCAAAGTAGTGTCCCTTGTCTTTTTGGTGTAGAAAGACAGCTGAGTCTGCCCTGTAGCTTTCTCCCTCCTATGCCGAGCCATTATGTTTCTCTGCGTGGTTATTTCTTTTGGTGTTCCTGTTACACTTGGTTGTTGTTGTTTTTGACAGAGCACTTGAGAAAGGGGGTAGACCCCCCCCAAAAAAAAATGTTGTGCGGAGATCTTAATAAACCACAAGTTGCAAGCACATTTTGCTGAGTGAGTGTCATCGGACTATTTTCGTATTATTGTGTTGTTTTTGACAAATGCCTAGTCTGGGTAGCCACATGCTTTCAAAATCTCTGTCCATAAAAATGTTTTTTATTACTCTGGGGATCTAGGAGGTTAGTCATACTTCTAATGCCATAATATCCAAAATGATACAATTCTCTGTACTCAATTCATGTTGGGAAAAGAGAGTGCAGCTATACATACTGTAAACTAGTTGGTCTACACACACACAAACACGTGCTAATATGCTACAAATGTTTGGGAAACACTGATGAAGCATAGATCATTTTCATCCTGAAATCCCTTGCGTGAGCTCCAGGCATTAATATGCAGAAATGTCTACACACCTGTTGCTCTTGGCTTGTATCGTCAATGGAATGTTAAGCCAGAAACTCATAGCTAGAGGTTACTCTGCACATTCAGGGTCAGCATTCGTAGAGGAAATTATCCTAGCAGGGAAAGCTTTATTCCATAAGACACTGTGAAGTCATTTCTTGTCTTTCATTTTCCTTTTAAATGAAATTATAACATTCACCAATATGTTTGCTTTTATTTAAGAAGCATGTGAGAGCAATGGCCCAACTATCCTTGCCACCATGCTTCAGAGATTGCAAGTTATATATCATACAATCTGCAGTGTCTGCTTTGACTTTCACATCGATCTGTAACCAATTTTGTTAAGATTTATCATATTCATTTCCAGCATGTTACAATGGCTTATAGGCCTACGCTTGCGCTGTTTGTGCAGTAATACATTTCTGATATTGCTCCATATTAAATTTGCAGATGGGAACTGAAATACGATCACATCAGCTCTCCTACTGCAATAAAGCAATTTATCATCTGTTTTTTCTCTGGAAATATAGAAACATGAATTAATTATGATGTCTTGGCTGGCTTTAGAGATAGAAAATCTTAAATACACTGAAGACAGCTGTTTGCTCTAGAATTGCATTTACCTATATAAATTATATTTCTTTGTCTTTTTTGCATCTAAAATGCTGTTTTATTCAATGGCATATATCAAAGCCGTTTACTTATTTTATAGTAGAGAGATTTTCACTTTCAAGGTAAAATACTGTATACTTTTTCTTTAAAATTACTGCTTATATTATACATATACATAATGGATGGCAGTATAATGGCAAACTATTGCTTTTAATGAACTGCACTTCTTGTCTTGATATTTTTGTTTTATTTTTCTATGCTGTATTTTTACTTTTGGTCTCTTCTTGCTCTCTCTCTTTGCTTCACTTGTGACAGCAGCTCTTTGTACTATATATCATGTGCTACCCCCATATATAATGAAAAGCCGTAAGTTTACCAGGATGAAGTAACCCAAATAGTTTCCCTGGTGGTCTATTGGCTTACCCCCTAGCATGCGCGCGCGCACCAGTGCTTTTCCGGGTTTATGCACTGGCCTGATGACTCACACGCAATGGCGTGAAATTCAAAATGTATAAAAGGGAAATCCAGTCGACTGATCCTTGCCTGTTGTTAGGTTCTATCTAGAAGTTCCTGGGTGCTTTATCTGTGTGATTTCCTGCCTGACCTATTGTGTATTGACCCTTTGTTTGCCTGACTACGCTGATTCTCTCCAATCCTGACATTGGTCTGTCTGTTAACTCCGAACTCTCCAATCCTGGCATTTGCCTGTTCACTGACTATTCTACGCTCTACAATCCTGATCCTGGCCTGTCTTACGATTCTGCTCTGCTTGTGCTGGCCCGGCCCGCCTGTTCCACTCTGTGGCGTCTGGTGGTATTTTTCAATCCAGTATCCTTGGTGAGACGATTGTGTCCCTTTACCTGTCCAGAAGCTTTTAGCTTTGCTCCTCTCTCTATTAAGACCTGGTGGCATCCAATTAGCTGAGGGCTCCTCCAGAGGTGAAAGGCAGCAGTTACAGTATAAGCAGAAGTGAGAGCTGAGACCAGGGAGCTTAGCTTGGGTTCTGGATTTAGGGTGCCTTTTGTGACACCATAGCAGCCACTAAGGTGTTTGCTTTTAAACAGGGGACCTATAACTACTACTGGTTGCTGACTGGTTGCTATGGGTTACTGTACTTGGGCATACTTAGTGCCTCTTATTACATAACCTCATTGGCCTACTATTGCCCTGAATAGAGACATTTCTCCCTACTGCTATACCCTTTCATAATGGCAGTTGGCAGACCGAAACAGGACCTGCAGCCAGACCCACATCTTAAGCTTCTCAGACCCACTACCCACTGGCCTACTTACCTGTAGGTTACATACAACCCATGGCGTGTTCATTGTTAATGCACATCATAAGAACATTCTACAAGACAACCACTTCAAGGGGAGGTATAGTAACATTAAACTGGAAATGTCAGATGTGTTAACTGATGTCACCTACACAACAAACTAGATTTTACAATACTTTAAATCACACAAAACCAGATCATCTTAGATTAGCATTTTAAAATAAATGTCTGTCTATTATAATAAATTGTAGGCAGTCTTTAAGATTTGCCATTAAAAGTCAACAACAAGGGGGTGTTAACAGATGGCAAAACTGCAGAATTATCTTAAGTGATTCCAAAATATAGATACAATTGTAAAACAAAAACAATGTTACTGAAATGTGAAGATAGTGACCAGTTAGATTACTGCTAACTGATGATTTATTTGTATGGTTTTCATAATACCCACACCAGCAGTTCCTAAACTGTGCTTTTGTCCCCTAAGGGCTAGTCCACGCGGTAAGCTTCAGGGAGATTTGTCGACTTACGAGGCAATTTCCAGTGATTTAGGAAAACATAGCGCCGCGTGTGAATATGCGCAGGTGACTTTACATTTCAGCAGCATTTTCAGACGGAGATTAGTTGTCCCAAAGAAACAACGATTAGTCGCCAGGCGGAAAATCTCCCTGAATCTTGCCGTGTGGACAAGCCCTAAGAAGGGCCTGGTGCACACAGGGGGTAGACCATAATGAATATACACAATGTCAGCATTGTACACTATTGTTTGAACACTTTTTCAATAGTTGCAATTGAGGCTTAAAGGGGTTGTTCACCTTTGATTTAACTTTTAGGATAATGTAGAGAGTGATATTCTGAGACAATTTGCAATTGGTTTTCATTTTTTTTATTGTTTGTGGTTTTATAGATATTTAGCTTTTTATTCAGCAACTCTCTAGTTTGCAGTGTCAGCAATTTGGTTTCTAGGGTAAAAATTACCCTAGCAACCCTGCATTGATTTGAATAAGAAACTGGAATATGAATAGGAGATGGACTGAATAGAATGATAAGTAATAAAAAGTGGCAATAACAATACATTTGTAGCCTAACAGAGCATTTGTTTTTAGATGGTGTCAGTGACCCCCATTTGAAAGCTGCAAAGAAACAGAAGAAAATGGCAAATCATTAAAAAACTATGAAAAATAAATAATGAAGACCAATTGAAAAGTTTCTTAGAATTGGCCCTTCTACAATATGCCAAAAGTTAACTTGAAGGTGAACCACCCCTTTAATGTATTCATAGAGAGGGAGAGCAATAAAGACAAATTCTGATATTGGAGATAAGGATTTTCTTATACTGGACTGCTAACTTTGCATGCTTCCTGTAGGAACCAATCATCTCTTCTTTTTTAATTGGTCTAATGCAGATAATGTAAAACTGGGAGGAAGGAACCTCACTGGAGCTCAGACATAAGGTTTGTTGTCAAAACCGGTATTGCATTATTCTTCCCAAACTAGACTGAAGTGTGAAATGGAATGTTTATATAAACCTGTAACTAAAAATGATGTCACACACAGGGAGGGCTATTACTTCACCTTTCAGTAGTAATCATTTCACAGCAAAATATAGCCTACTTACAACTGTCTTCCCTAAACATAGATATCAACACACTTAAGCAACTATTAAGATATTTCAACCCTAAACATCAATAAGAGGTTAGTGCAGAGATGTCTAAACTGTAATATATTAAAAGGCTGTAAGCCATTATAAACATAATTTAGTTTGCACAGTTGAAATTCTTCATCACCAGAATCATTTTGTTTTCCTATTTCCTAAAGTCAATTTTCACCCAAGTAACAGTTAGAAGGTGTAGGAGTCCTTCAGCTTATCTGATGCCAGAAAGCTGACAGTGGTCAAATTTTAGGAGAGAGTCGCAGGTAATAACTCATTGATTAAAGCACTTGAAGCAAATATTTATGTGTCTCTTAAAACATGATTCCCAGGGAAGGAGGCCAAGAGAGAAATGTTTTTATTGCGCAACTGTTAATCTTTTTAAAAAATGTATTGCATGCTGTTCTGTTCTTCGGAAAGGTCCAGATGACATCATAAATAACAGAATGGTGAATTTGGAAATCCTCTTATCTAGCAAAAGAGTTATTACAATTGTGTTGTTATTCTAAAGTGTAGAATTTAGTGTATTTTTTTCTACACTTAAATGGAAAACAACCCTACTCATTTCTGTCACATGACTCATTGAAACTTGTGTTTTATAATAAATAAAGTGCCCCCTGTAGCAAAATATCAGGATTTTAGAGGTCACCTCTGAGTTCCATGACCTGTTCTCGTGCTTATATATGGTTATGGAACTCCTTGGTAACTTATAATATCCTTATTTGTTACAAGTATATTATTCACTATATCATTATTTTTATTAATATCATTAAAAAATTTTAATTCAGAAAAATGTTTTTTAATCTGATTTACTTGAATCATGAACAATTTGATCTCAAATCTCCTAAAACGGCCACATTTTTCAGCAATTATTCTGGAAACAAGTAAAGTGCTTTCAATGCTGCAATCTGAATATTAGTGAAGGTAGGGATATTTTCATTAGATTTGTCAACTGTACGTAGTGCAGATTTCCCGAAGTAAACATATCTCTACACCTGCCAATATGCCTATGACAAAATAATTCAAACTGCTCTGAATAGCTCTTCCTCCTGCCACAGTGTAGGAGCACAGGCAAGTTATAAAAAAATATATACTGTTGCACCGCTACCGCATTGCTATTTACAAGAGCAAATAGGGCTCAGATATACAGTAAATAAAAAATGTGCAAGTGCAAAATTCTTCATATTTTCTCTTTTGTTGTTTTTGTCTGATTTCTATTTTCTGATATTTTCTCTCTTTCTTTACTACACTTACCCTTTGTATTTCCTTATCCCAGCATCTTAGCTCGTATGTGCTTTTCTGACTTTTCTTTCAATATATACTGTACTATATATTCCTTTTCTTCCTTAAACTTTCATTTGTTCATATTTCACCCACACTATCACCCCTGCCTATGGCTCACCCACCTTAACACATTTACTTGGTGTTCTTTTGTGAACTTTCTTTCCCTTTCTGTATCTCCCAATCTGTTATACTTTTCTATTCTCCATAACAGTCTCTTACACCCACTTTGTACCTCTTGAGTTGGATTTGGGGGCCAGCTGGGCCATCTGGGTTTGAGGGCAGGCTGGGCCAATTAGGCTTGAAGGCAGGTTGGACCTATCGGGTTTGGCGGCTAGCTGGGCCACTGGGGATAAAGTAAAAAGGGATCAGAGCTGCACTGGTGTTGGGCCCTTATAAGTGCAGGGCCTGATTGCACTGAAAATGGCAAAAGTAAGACTTGGAATTTTGATAAATATAAAAAAAGGTATTTTTTGGCACAGCAAGTAGAATTATAAAAATAATATGAAATTTATGAAGTTTAGATGGAATTTGCATGTTTATGTCTTTAGTGTCAGCAGACAAGTTTATTGAAAACATTTGTACATAATGCAGTACTATACATTTCTGAGTCAGAAAGCTCCGTGCAGTAATAGCCAAGATGTAAGAAAGTAAACAACCATGCAGAATACTGGAAGGAAGAGATCAGGAGTAAGAATGTGGGGATAGGTTTTGTTGAAACAGGTCAGTATGTTGGGGAACAATTTATTTGTCTCTGTGGGTATATATTAGGTAATAAAGAATAAAAAAATCTAATTAATATATAGAGATCACATGGACAATGCAAATATAAATATCACTGTTACACAACTGTTACACAAGGAATCTAAGGGTACACCATGGCAAACAATTAGATCTTAGACATTAAATAATCATTTAGTTTGTTATAATATAATTTTTTCTACTTGGTATTTCCTTTAAACCAATTATCCTAAAACATAAAATTAAATATTATTTTGTAAACTTTTTAAAACTCTTATTCTGAGAGGTCGTTCCTAAAGGTCATACAAACATTTCTTTTTTTAATTCTCTGAGGGGATGAAGATACACTTTGACATGGTTTCATCATCTTTCTTGATATCAGAGGCTTGTGCAGTAATGGACAAAAATTGTATACATCTGATAATAATCTTCTCTAGAAACCTAGATAAATGATCTGCAAAATCTGGAGCTGCAATTTGTAGGTCTGTTGGCCTAATTAATTGCTACTATTTCCTTAATATCACAATATTTTTTAATTAATTGGTATACAGAAAAGCATAAGGTCTGGGCTTGCATGCAGATGACATCTGGGAGAAACAGAACTATATGCATAAGTACCACATCTCACCTGTGAATATTACAAGATTGAAATAAAACAGCCCCTGCCTGCTCAAAATTAAGTAAACAAAACACCAGCATGAACCTAATCAAGTGGGAAGAAACATTTTTCTCTGCATGCATTTAGTATTTTGCCATCATGGAACCTGCAGGAACATGCGCAGTTGAAGCTTAATTCCTGACTAGCCACAACTGCGTATGCACCTTCAGGCTTCATGACGGTTTACAGACCTGAAGAGGATACGAATGAACATAAGATGGCACAGAGGGACCCCACTGTGCTGCTCTGTTTCTTGTGTTCAGGATTCCCAATATGAGCACTAATATAGGTAATACCTTGTGCGGGGAGGGAGATATAAAGGGGGCAGATTGAGGGCATTTGAGGGGCTGTTATATATCAGAGGGCTTTAGTTCTCTTTTAAAGAGCTAACTTACTATTGGAGTACTATATGCCACTTATCTGAGTAATTTGCCATTTGTTTTACCCACAATGCGGCTTCCTTTCTCATAATTCCAGGTAAATGTATCTACTTTAATAAAGTATAAAATAATGCTTCATATAACAGAAGTGGCACATACGTGGGACTTGGGTGTACAGCTGTAGGTCTGTACATATAACACATAAAGGGAATCTTGTCTCTACAACTTGTCCAAATTAGGTACAGTACAGAGCTCCTTTTGCATCTAAGCGGGCACAACTAACATATTAGAGAAATTCACTTCTATCACTTGTTTTACAACAATCTCAGAAGGAAAGGCTGGCTCATTCGGTTTGGATCTATTGGTTTGCAAGAACTTACATGCCATATAAGTATGCATGTTGGATGTAGCACCACTTTAAATGGCAGATTTACTTAGGGTCGAATTTCAATGTTAAAAAACTTTGAAATTCAAGCATCTAAATTTTTAAGGGCATTTTTGCTTGAATAAAAATCGAATTTGAAAAAAATCACTGTAAAGTTCCAGGAGGTCCTCCATAGGCTAAAATGGCAATTCTGCAGCTTTAAGGTGGCAAAGTGTCGAATTTGAATTTTCACTTCGACCCTTAGTACTTGTGCTCCTAACAGTCCCAATCAACCACTTCACATCATTTCACATCATAGGTTTTCCTAACAGTTGCAAAACTTTATGATATCCTTCTTTGATTACTACAACCATCTGTGTCCTATCTTTAATCTACAAACTGTGTCTTCTGCTTCCAGCAAGTTATTCCTTTCCAGTTGTTATATTCTACCAGTACTTTTACAGTGTTTCTTAATTGACAGTATCAAAATTAAAGCATTAAAATATTACTACTAGACTTTAAATCTGTCTGTAACATTAATTCTTAATTATTCTTTGTCAAAAGGTGCTTAACAACTTTTCAGATTCAACTCTTGCTCCACCTTACTACTTAACAGTCTCCTGCCACACACAGTGGGGGTCATTTATCAACACTGGGCAAATCTGCCCATGGGCAGTAACCTATGGCAACCAATCAGATTGCTGCATTCATTGTTCTACTTGCAGCTGGCTTCAAAAAGCTAATCACTGATTGGTTGCTATAGGTAACTGCCCATGGGCAAATTTGCCCAGTGCTCATAAATGAGCCCCACCCTGTCATAATAGCTGCATCTCTAAAATGTTTTTCTTAGAGCCAATCCTCCTTCAATTTAGAAATGCAATATGACAACAGCAGTAGCTACACATGCTTGAAATTTCTAATTGGAGAGAAGAAAAAATTGCAGAGATTTACAAACAACCCAGAAAGCTAATTTATATGCTACCGACAGAACAAAGATGTGTGCATAGCAAACAAAATGATATGTAGAACTCTACATCTTTAGTTTGAATAATTATGCTACAGGTATGGAACGTGTTTTCCAGAATGCTTGGGGTTTTCTGGTTAAGGGATCTTCCATAAGTTGGGTCTCCAACAAAAAAAAAAACCATCAGGATTGTTTTCTAAAGGATTTATTATGTCTTAGTTGGGGTCAAGTACATTTTATTATTATAGTAAATAAGTAAATAACTTTAAAAATTGTAATCACTTAATTAAAATAGAGTCAATTTCCTTTACTTTATTTTTAATTCTGAGGTTTCTGCATAACGGATCCCAAACCCATTATTTTCCCAGTAAAACATAAGGTCCACATAGTGATGTACAGGAAATCCCTAGCCTATTAAAAAGTGCATTATAACAGAATGTATTTTATACAGGCAGATTTTATTTCTGTTCTAAAATTGAGTGATGACCCATAAAATGGCTCGAGCATAACACATTCAAAGCTTTTTGCATGAAAAGGAAAATAAATTGAAATTGACATCAATATGCAAAAGCTGCCTTTTTGCATTAACTCCAATTTATTTACCCGCAGAAAACACAGAAGCAAAATTGACACTGGGCATTTGTGGATGAAAATAGTTTTTTTTTCCTGCTCTGAGAAAATTGCCTGTAGATTGAAAAATATTGAAAAAGGAAAGTAACAAAATAAACCTTTTTTATGAATTTAAGCCTAACTTTTACTAGTTTCACCACATTAGTGATACAAGGTGTACTAGTACTCAGTTATCAAAGAGGGTTTCTAAGGATCGACCATTGCCATCATATGCCAAATATAAACAGAAGATTATAGCTGAAGCATAGTTGGCATGCTGTTATGTCAGAATGGTATTGGCTCTCTCGGCAGAACTTCTATGCCTTCAACCCCTGGGCCAAGTGTTGGCAATTTAAACCTTTTGCTGACATACACCATAGCTAAAACTAGTTTGGGCCTCTCTCCTCCTATTTCAGGTACTGTTATCCATTAAATATATGTATGCTCTTCTTAGCCTGTCTAAACTAAAGGGCTTTTACAGATTTTTCCCTCTGCCTCTAGTGAATTCCAAATTGCTCTGTCAAAATCCTCTCAGAAGAAATCTGAGAGCTATTTCCTCTGTGATATATTTAATGTATTCCCTTTTAATGGCAAATATTTACAAAAGTGTGCACATAAAGCCCGGTCTGTTTAGACAGAAGTAAAGTAAAGTTAAAAAAATTATGTAATGTGAGAGAAGTGTGCCCATGCTTGTAAAGGCCACACTCAAACCCAGCACAGAGAGATATCTTTTCACAATTATTACCCTTAAATAACTAATAGTAGCAACTTATGCATGTAGTGATGTTATTTGATGCAGTAATTCTAATATTAATGCATAAATCTTATTATGTATCTTGAACATATATAAGGATATGCAATGTTTAGGGTTGGCACTTACCCATGCAATAACAAGGATATAAAAAAATGGAGCAGTGGTGTAACAGGTGTGTGCTGGGCTCCCCTGCTGTGGCCCAGCTCACAGCAATCCCTACCCATCCCCCTGCCTGCCAACTTCCAGTCCCACCCACCTACTGCCAGCCCTCTACTGCCCCTCTTGGACCATTCTGATGCCCCCTTGCATCCTCCCTCGCCAGAGAGACCGCAAGAAGCTAGTAAGGGAGGGATTTTTTAGAACTATAGAGCAAGTGGACTCCGGGGTGTTTTCTGTTCTGTGTTTCTGTAAGTTTTTTATGAAAGTAAATATACATGGTTGAACTGCTAGAAGCATACAAATACACTTGCCATTAAGTTCAATGCTATGACATAAAGGGGCAGATTTACTAAATTCACATGAAGGATTTGAAGTTCGATCGAATTTCAAAAAGATTTGAATTTTCAAATATTTTTGAAGACCACTTCGACCAGCGAATTTTGAAAATTCTATAGAATCGAATGATTCGAATTAAATTTTATTTGAATATGCGTCCATTCGAGTGTCGAAGTACTTCCCCTTTAAATTTTTATTTGACTGCCTAGTTGCCAGATCAAAGCTACTGAATTGGGTTTCATTATTTTTGATCGAATAGGAAATATTCGATCATTCGACCAATCGAATTCCCCTTTAAATTCGATGGTCAAATTCGAGGAATTCGACCAATAGTAAATGTGCCCCAAAGATTTGGCCAGAAATATATTTTTTGAAGCTACCTGTTACCACTAGTGAGCGGTGGATTTTGAATACCATATGCCGCCAACTAGCCACAAACCAAAATTGGACCTGTAGAAAGGCACCAAAAAGCAATAAAGGATAAAGTATTGATATCAAAGACTGATCTCTTGCAAGAAGATCCATTTTCTGTGAAGGTTGTTGGGTGGAATTTAAATTTTCTAAACTAATGGAGAGTTCAGTCACCTTCCCTCCAACAAGACTGGACAATAATTTATTTCTTTGCCCTCTGCTTGCAAGCTTTGCTCAATTTCCACCATCTCTATGGAAACTCAGAAAGCCAGAGGCTCTGTGCTGCTGAACAATTTTCCATCCCTGTGGGTGAGCTGAGGGACAGTTGGACTCGTACATTTTTAGGAATACAGTAAATACCATAGGGTTGGTTTGCTCTTGAAATGTACTGGACACAATGAACTGCTTTTATACCATCAGGAGTGATCTCCAAAGTTGTACTGGCATTATTTCTCAGCTTTATTGTTTATTACTGAACAAACAAGGTAGTCTTTTAGGCACTTGATAAATATAATCCTCTAGTGTTCTTTTCCTCTTTCCACTGAAATTCTCTGAATCAGTAAAAATGTTTTATTTACCTGAAAATACACAATAAACTGTGAGTGTCTCCTAAGATACAGCTCAATCAGCATAAAGTACGCCAAGGAGTTTGAGCTGCAAGTCTTGATCCATTTATTAATTTCAGTTTTCTCTAATCTCCCCATATTTACAAAAGGTCTCAGATAGGTTTGTACTCAAGAAAGAAATGGTGTCACCACCATTCACTTTAGTGTCACAAATGCACCCAAAATATCCAGAACCAATGCTAGGCTTCCTGGTCACGGCTCTTACTTCTGCCTCTAATAGCTGCCTTTCACCTTGGGTGGAGCCCTCGGCTAATTGGATGCCGCCAGGTCTTAAAAAGAGAAGCCAAGCAAGGGTTCTGGATGAGCAGAGGGGCACGATCATATAGCAAAAGTCTTTGGGCAGAAGGTCACAGTTCAGGGGGTAGGCAAAAGCGAGGTATTACAAATTTACCGGCAATGTAGCTGCCGCTAAATTTGTAATACCCTTAAAAAGACCCATCGGCCAGCCCCCAATCCCCTGTACACTTACCTTTTGTCCCCTTCTTGAAGGCTCGGCTTCGTGAACACGCCCCCAAATGTCATAGTCCCGCCCCTTTTTGGCTCCACCGGCCGGTAAAAAAAATTAAGAAAAGGTGCCAACCCTAGAGGTTAGACAGGTGGAAGTTGGTCCAGGCTGAGTTTAATCAAGGTCAGACAGGCAGGAGGATCAATCAGAATGGTCAAACAGGCACGGGTCAGATAACGGAGTTAGCTTAATCAAACAAACAGGCAAGGGTCAGGATCACAGAAGTCAGAGTAGTCAGGCAGTCAAGGGTCAAAAACAGGAATCAGACAATATAATAAAGCACCCAGGAACTCACTAAGATGAACCAACAACGGGCAATGAGAACATCTACAAGGTCACTTTAAATACTTTTGAATCTAGCGCCATTGCTCAATGACGTCATCAATCCAGCGTGATTTGTGCATAAACCCGGAAGAAGGAAGGTTCAGCGTTGCGGGCATGCCTACCCAGAGCGTTGCAGGCGTCCCTGTCGAAAGCGCAGAGAGCATCCCAGCTAGACCACCAGGATGAGTCCTGACACTTAAGAGTTTGCATAAAAATAAACCTATCATTGATCTCAATAGCAGTTCAATAGATGTGAGTTAGAGAGAGCAAGCATAAGATTAATCTGACCACGTATGCTTTACTCGGCTGCTGACTTCCATTGAGGTTAGCATTATTATTCTTACTCATTTTGGCTCTAACTACAAAGCCTACATAACTGTAACACAGAAGTACTAGTGATGGGCGAATAAATTAGCCCTAGGCGAATTCGCAGCGAATTTCCGACATTCGCAGATGGCGAAAGTTTCGGTGAAACGCTCACGAAAATTTGCTGCGTGTTTTGTTTCGCCGCGCGTCTCTTTCGTCGTGCGCTGAGTTTGTCGTGCACCGAGTTCGTCGCTTCACTTCAAAACAGCACAATCTGTGCAGTGAAAAATATTTTTAAAAATAAATGAATATATATTAAAATATGCCTTTTTAATGTTTCACTATTTTAAATAATAATCACAGATGTTTTTAAGAAGCTGGCAAAATGGGAGGCCTTTTTTTCTTTTGAAAAGATAAGAGTCCAATAACAATGCAGGGCATGTGTGTATACTAAGTGAAACACGCGTTTAAATTGCTCTTCTCATTGACTCCAATGCTATTCAGCACATTCACACACAAAGCAAAAGATGCCATTTTTTTACAATTTTTTTTCACATTTCCATACCTCCCAACATTTTGGAAGTAAAAAGAGGGCCAGAAATTTTTTTTCCATACGTAGCGCTGCAACATTTTGACCACACCCATTTTTGTGGTCAAACCCACTAATTAACATGTCCGTTTTACCAAATTTGGCAGGTTATGAAAGTTTGAAAATATTTCTCCTTATCTAAACTGTTACAAATACAATCAATTACTTATTTTTAATATCAAAATTGTTCAAAAGCATCTTTTTTGCACCTGTTAGCTGTTCTTCTAGGCTCGCTGCCAAAAGCCAATTAAGTTAGAAACTTCTTTCTTTTTCTGGCTATTCCATGCAGAGAAAAGAGGGACTTTCCAATACAAATAAAATGAGGGACTGCAGGTTGCACTGTCAAAAGAGAGAATGTCCCTCCAAAAAAAGGGACCGTTGGGGGTATGCATTTCACCTGGCAGTTTTAGTACATTGCACTGTGCGTCAAAATAAGCGCGCGTCAACTTGACAATACATCAGCACGACTCGTTTCACAAATTTTTGATATTGGTCGTTTAGACCGATTTGACAGCTTATCTGCCCGTGTATGGGGGCCTCTGATGGGTCTTCCCGACCGATATCTGGACACAATATTGATCGGGAAGGTTGGATTTTCTTTTGACCCAGTGGAAGTCCATTGCTCTAGTCGTAATCCGATTGTTCGGCCATAGTGCCGAACGTTTGATTACCCCAATATAGCCCTGCCAGTTAGTGGCATATCTGGGAAAGATCCGCTCGTTTGGCAATGTCACCAAACGAGCGGATCTTTGCATCTGTGGCCATCTTTACTCCATGTTTAAACGGGTGAACGTTGAGGGGGTTATTTACTAAACCTCGATTTTTTTCTGGTCGTTGTTTTTTGGGCAAAAACTCAAATTTTTATAGGAAAAAAAACTGAGAAGAAATTAATTAATTAATTAATTAATTAATTGAGTTTTAGTAAATAACCCCCTGAATGTTATAGTTCACCATTTCTTTTTCAGTTCCAGCTTTTATTACATTCTGTCCTTAATCATGTGAATTGCAGAAGACAAATTATTGGACTTAATACAGTTTGTAGCTGTCACAGCCTAATGAGCAGCAATGTACTGTATTTACTCTTCTACAATGACCTGCTTGGTGATTTATTTAATAACTGTCTGAGCAGAACAAATCAAGAAATCTACTCAAACCTCTGCTTATATAATGTTTTATAATCTAAAATATTAGTCTAGCTTCTTAAAGTAACATGATCATAATGTTCTGGTTATACTATTAGGCTTAAACAAAAATAATATTAATTCATTAAAAATATTTATTGGCATTGTATTCTCAAAACATTTGCTTTTTTAGGAATGGAAATCTTCTTCAGTATGCCAGCATGCCTCAGGACACACTCTCATTAGGACAGAAATTCTTCACCATTTTTTGGTATTTCTATCTGTTTTAAAGGGGATGAGGGAAAAATTTCACTGAAAAAGCACACCATTCCATACTTGGAAAACAAATACAAGAACCAGTAACCATATTTTGAAGTGTCCCCATATTGTTACTTCCTCCCCATTTTGTTTCGGTCTCCCTTTTTTAATAGATTGTAAGCTCCCTATGGACCTCATTCCAACAGTATTTATTACTCTATTTGTGTTTACACCTTGTAAAGCACTGCTTACATTTGTAGTGCTATATAAATACAATACAATACACATCTCAAAAGAAAACTATGTCAATATCTTTCAATGATATGCATGACCCATAGCCATTTTTTGAAGTGTTCCTTATAGTACTGCCTGAAGGAAGACTTTGTCACTAGGGGTCATTTGCTATGAGGAAGGCAGTGTGCAATATGCAAAAAAACAGGACATTTCTTCAGTTTTTTGGCACATTTCACACTGCCTTCTTAGTTTGGACTATTTTAGCTGGTCTCTGTGCTCTGTTTCAGAGTGCAGCTACTTGCGGCCACCCCCATGAATACAGCTCTGCCTGCATTCATCAACACTGTATATAATGAGTAGGAGGGGAAGCACCTAGAAGAACCACTTCACACCCGTTATACGTCACCTGTAATGTATGGAAGGTTGTAAGGACAGGGACGCCTGCAGCGAAGCCAGAACTGATTTTTAGAAAATGACCCCTAATGTCATTGATAATGTAAATGACCAAAGCAAAATATTTGTAAAAATTATAGAGAAAGATGGTGCTCGTATTTAACCATTTTATAAAAGTAAATCAGATGAAAGAGGGTTTTGGATTCCATATTACCATTTATGGGAACCAAAGAGCATGCACATTTGTGGCAGATTTAAGTATGGTTGGGGTTTGCCTGGTCTGAGAATATCAAGGTATGACCACCTTTCCCCAGACATGGTAGTTATGGACTAATCACAATACAGAGTGCAATGAACTATCAAATTGAAAATAAACTGCTGTTATAGTATAGTATAATACTATTAGTATTTCATATAATAAATACTATTCAAGATTATTGCATGCACCAGACTTGTTTGTGTATACCACATACAGAGCCACATAGTTGGAGTAATACATTTATAAGTGTAAGATTCATTTTTAGTTGAGATGCCTTGGGACCAAACATCTTTCCACTACAACGATAGATTAACTTCTGTTGAGGAAGGGAAGTTGCTTCCAACAAAACAGCTGTTTGATAATGAAGAAATGTGTCCAACTGAGTGACCCCTGAACTCCCTCAGAAGAGTATCAGGTGTGTATCCTGTTTATTGATTCCATCTGCTCAAATAATTTAAAGTTTACGAGAGGGCAGCTATATTGATGCCAGACATGGATGTCGTACAGTAATAAATACAATCTTCTCTGAGAAAATAGAACCAGATTTCTCTTTAAGAACTAATATCATGAAATGTGGGGATAATAAAGGGTTAAATCCAGCAGATGGCAGGAAAGCTGCAAAAGGAGTAACATGGCCCAAGTGAAGAAATGTGTTTCTGGGAATGGAAATGCAAGTGTGGGGAAGGCAGATGCGAGTGCTTGAAGAAGAGTGGGAGATTATAGCTTGTCTCCTAGCTCATACCTATGAATAAATTGACAAATATATTGTTGGCTTATCAAAGCTGGCTGGCAAACTTTAATGGCATTCGTTGTAATCTTGCTTTAGGCTCCAGGCTGTGCTTTGAATTGGCGTTAACTTATATTGGAATAACTGGCATTATAAAGTCCCAATATGACTCTTCAAGCTGTCACGAGCGATGAAAATATATCATTCCAAGAAAAACAAATCACAAGTGAGGGTAATGCCATTTTAAATCCATATATTGAGCCGACTGCACATTCAGAGATATGAAAGAAGGTTCTCCTATGCCAAGGAATTAAATTGCCTTTTTCTTGGTGTATTTTTATCACCTTTCTACTCACTGGTGTATCAATGTTGGGTGCAGAGAGCTTTGAATGGGGACAGTTATTAATTTCATAGAGCAGCAATGACATCTCTTTCAGAGTACGGTACAGAATCTATAAAGGGAAACAGTAGGATTTGTATACTATATCTCATGATGAATGGGAATGTGAAAACTAGATATCTGTTATTACCATTCAGCTTTAGCTTTTCAAATCCTGTTTGAACTTCAGGTGATATTGAATGAATTAGAAGATTTCCTTTGTATGTGGACAGTTAACAGGAGACACCGTATATAATTGGGACTGTGCACATATAACTTTAACTACAAATAAATGTCTGTTTGCATTTTCCTTTGTACTCTTAGGTCATATAACTGTACACATATAATACAATAACATAATATAAAAAATATAATAAACTTTAAAACTTTAACTAAACTTTAAAACATCCAAAGTCTCAGTTATGATTGTAGCACATATCTGTCAGTGTAATTGCAGGCAAACAAACCCCAGCCCAAAAGTTTTATTCTTACAGAATGTACCCAAATCCTATTGGCCACAGAGCAAGTGGATTCTAAAATGTTTGCTGGCAGCCATACAATAGTAATGAAACACATTTAGGAAACACGGTTGAAGCAAGATAAAATGCACTACAGGTGTATACTTTGAAGTACCATATTTCTATCTGTGCTAAAAGTCTTCACCTTATATGCAGTCTTGCTGACATAAATATAGAAGTGCTTTAAAACCAGATACATTAGCGTGACAAACTTCTCTTTGATATAGTCTACAAGTAGAATTCTCTGTCACAGTTAATACTGGGATACATTACAGCTAATTAGCCTATGGGAGAGCAATGTATTGTAAACAGATATAATTAGAAGAGCATACCTACTAAAATTATCAAAAGGCACAAGATCATCATGTTCAGCTATTCTTGATCACTCTGAACGTATCACTGGCATGTTCATGCTATTGGGTTGGAGGTTATTTAAGTGAGAGTTTTGTATGTATATGCACCTTGAGAAAAGTCCCCCATGGGGACCAAAACGTTGGTTGTACATACTGTGCAATGATAAACTATTTTTAATACTGCAAGACCCTTTGTGCTGGTTTTTTATTTATATTTGTACCTACTGGATTTCTGTGCAAAGGGAGGGGCAGCTAAAAGGTAGCTTAATGGAAGGTGGTGCTGTCCATGAACTATGTGGGGGACTGAAATGTTATGTTGGCTATACATGCTTCACTAAATATATATTTTTTGTTAAAATAAATATGCTTCACTAAAAATATATATTTTGAAAATATCCAGGTTTTACTGGTTCTTCCTGGGAAATATATGCAAGTCTTAACTGTGCAACTGGGTGAGGTTGGGAAGCAGTGTGTCACCCATTTCACTTATAGGACATTCAATAACATACTAAAGATTAATTTTGTATAGACCAGTGTATATTGTATGAGACCAGACTGCAATGCACTGGGGCAGAGACTGATGTGGATGATAAAGCAGTCAGTGTACAGTGATTCTTTAGAAGCACTAGCTTTACGATCATGAGGGTAAACATAAGATGATGACCATGCTCAAGCTACTGACTTCTTGACAAGGACAGTGACTTTAACCTTTTGCCAGATA
Source organism: Xenopus borealis (assembly GCA_024363595.1). Lineage (NCBI taxonomy): Eukaryota > Metazoa > Chordata > Amphibia > Anura > Pipidae > Xenopus > Xenopus borealis. The sequence goes on along the minus strand of CM044433.1, from coordinate 107,636,302 downwards.
AGTGTGTTTGTTTTTTTTTGTTTTTTTTTTTATCAGTCCCTTCTTTGAGGTTCTACTTATGGTCATGAAAACACTACTGTATCAGTCATGTATATAGTAGTATAAGTCATCACCCAAATGTAGAGAGACTAGGCATATTTCTTAAATATCACCCTAATGTGATAACCACTGACCCATATAGTACTCACTTTCAGGGTGTTTTGAACTGACTGGATCTGTACTGTAGCTTGCTCCGAAACAAGATTTATTGCCAAATTCCTGAGGCATTTTTCCCAAAAAAAAAAAAGTCATTGATTTTACATTTGCTCAGCCCTGTTCTGCCCATTGTGAAATATCACAGTTTTTTAGCATTCTCTGTTTTTAAACGCACAAAAACCACCTAGCAGCTGAAACACTTGGCCACATTCATCAGTTCTGTTGCAATTAAAAATTCTCAAGATCAAGGGTTTTTTTTTTAAAGACAGACCTCCAAACAGAACTTATTTGCCTGTGGGCGAAGCTTGCTTTAAAAAAAAACAAAAAAAAAAAAACATATGTATGAATAACTATGGTTATGCCAAGATTAAAATAAATCTTATGTCATCAAATAAATATGCATATGGCTATCTTTTCTGTATCTTACTCATAGTTCTCAGATTTTAGCTGAGTCACAGGAGTACAGTTAGGGAAAAAATTTATTTTAATAATGGTTTTGTTTTTCAGTGTAACAGGTGTATGGGTTAGGGGTGCCTTAACTTTTTTTTTTGTAACTGAATACTGGTTCCAGTACCCTGGCAAGGGATCTACTGTAAGTCCTAGCAACTTCCAGTAGGCACGAATATACTGTATTTACACTCTGTATCTTCAGGTGGGCCCTCGGTTATGGGATGCCACTCTGGTATGGACACACAGCATTCACTCTTTACAAAATAACCTTAGTTCTTAAAATCAATGAATCAATTTATTAACAGATGGTACACTTCAGGATGCCAATCTCTTCCCGTTTGCAGGATATGCTCATTTGTTATAACAAGCAAGTGGCAACTTTTTCCTTCACCAGTTGGATAGTATTGCCTGCCTCGTTGACACCAACTCCTCATCCCTAGGCGAAGTCGAAGAAATTTTTTTGGTGTTACTGTTTCAGTAAGTGCAATATACTCAATTTCCCTGGATGAAATTTGAGTTCATCTCTGTATTGAATAAAAAATTTGTGCAGTCATTTAGGCTAAAGAGTCTATATTTTTTAATGTCATTTTATTTTAAAAATGTTGGCTTCAAATCAGATTTAGATGCTAATATTTGTTGGTTTGAATAATTCTGTACTGCTCATTTACGACTACAACCACAGTTGCACAAAAATGGTCACAAAATGTATTAATTTTTTTGTTATGACCCCCCCAACTGTGAACTTAACAGCTGTATCCACTTGTTTAGGAACAGATGGAGGGCCATGCTGGTGAAATGTAGTCTAGCCATTCCTTCCAGGATTGTAGAACAGAAACCACAGAAGGGCCACAATCTTCTGTAGCCTGAAAGAAAATCCCAGCATTATGCTGTTTGGTTTCTATCTCTAGTTACAATGTTATGACTGGCTGCATCTTTAGATTGCTTCAGTTGGTAAATCTTCCAATCAATATTGCATTAACAGTTCAAATATTGTTTTCTTAAATTGCATTCCACTATGCTAGCTTTGCAATTACCAGTGATCCACCATCGGGCTCTTCTCACGGCCTCACATGAAAGCAATCTGAAAACTTCCAGCATCCCTAAATGTGTTTTTGTGCTGGTGCCATTCCATACATCTTGCTTTTTCATAAGAAAATAAGTATTTAATGTATTTAGTGTTACGTGCATTCCGTGTTATTTTGTTGTGTATGTGATATGGTTCTCTTCACAAAAGCTTTCATACTGATTTGCCTTTATATAACAGCAGACCTTAAAGGAGAAGTAATACCATTTTTCAATTGGGGATCCAAAATTTAGGCACCCCAAGTGACTACCATGGGCTGGTGCTCACCATGGGCTGGTGTTCCTATCAGCAGAAAATCACACCGGCCCAGGGTTCTTCTAGAGAGCACCATAGAGCAATTCTCTTCCTGCTTCTGTGGTTTTCAAATTTCCTGGGGCAGGCGCATGCCAAGTAGAGCGAAATAGGTGGCTATTCTGTTGAAGTTTGGCTTTTTGCTCTACTACACATGTGCACCAGTGAGAAGAGCAGGAAGAGGATCTCTTCTTGGTGCTCAATAGAAGAACCCCAGGGCGGTGCGGTTTTCTGCTGATAGGAGCACCGGGCCGGGCTGTCAGGTAAGTAATAGTAGTCACCTGTGGGTGCCTAAGCGTAAAATGGTAATCCTTCTCATTTGATGTTTCTTTGATGCTTGAGCTGACACCATAACCAGCCCAAAATAGTATGTGTTTTTTTTTTGCTATTTCCACCTTGACCAATAATCTAATCATCTCACAAATGCAAGTACAATTATGGGACCTGTTATCTAGAATGCTGTAATTTGGACCTTCTAGGAATGTTTAAACCCAATAGGATTGCTTTACCACCAATATGCATTAATTATGTCTTATTTGGGATCAAGTACAAACTACTGTTTTATTACAAATACATTTTATTTATTACAAATAAGAGTAAAATAAGATCATTATTTATTACAAATAAGAGTAAAATAAGATCATTATAAAAAATGTGACTTGTATTAAAATGAAAGAGGATGGCCTTCCCATAATTTGAATCTTTCTGGATAATGGGTTTCCAGATAACAGATTTCCTGCCTCTGTAGGATTTACTGGTTTCTATATTGAGGCTTTTTAGCTGTTTTGAAATTACAACTTGTGCTTTCACAATAAGGGTCATTGCAACCACCTCAGGACATTGCTGGGGGCAGGCCCATTGATCTGCGATTATGTCACTACTTCCAGCATACACTAATAATATTTATTGCAACTTTTCCTCTAATCCATAGAGAATACAGCATTACTGACCTGTGCTAAGGAAATAAGTTGCACCACAGATATTGATACGGAAACATTGATGTTTTATGTATGAATTGGTTAAAGCCATAGCATGAACTTTCAGATTTGTTATTATTTTATGATGCTGAACATAGCTGCAAGTCATAATAGCATCCTTCAAAACCGGGGGTGTAACTACAGAGAAAGCAGGCCTTGCAGGGGGGCCCAGCAGTGTAGGGAGCCCCAGTAAGGCCCTAATTAATGAGCTATTTCAATAGTAGCAATTTAAATCTTGGTAGAACAGGTCAACTTATCAATATTCGGGGCACTAAACTGAATTTACTGTGTGTGGGGGGGGGGG
>CM044433.1:107458523-107628730 GCA_024363595.1 Xenopus borealis | reverse complement strand
AAGGATGGAAAAGAAATATTTTACTCATGTCTCAAGGTGACAGGTCCTCTTTAAGCACTTCTCTTCTCAGTGTAAACGTGGCCACCATGGCTGACCTATCTTGATAACTTAAAATTATAGTTGCAGAATGTCCTTTCTGTGAACTGGAGAAAAAAATTATTCTGCATACTACAAAAACTATACTGCTTATTCTTTTGCCTATCTTTTTGTTAGCTAATAGCACTGGTTGCATAGAACACAAACTAATTCAGTATATATTATTGAGTATGTTGTGTGAACATGATAGATGATTGTAAGCTTCACTGGAGCAGGGACCAATGTGAATGATGAACAATATTTGTAAAGTGTTGTGTAAACGTTAATGTGCTGTGTAAATAAAGGATAATTATAGTAATAGGATTGCTTGCCAGAATTCAAGGTTAATTTGTTCAATAAATGAAAACCTTATTTTAGTGCTGATAGGAGAAGTAATGGAATAGTCATTAGGTAGAAAAGAGAGAGAGAGGAGAATAATACATCTTGGAATTACGAAAAGTGCAATTATTGTCAGCTGTTCTTCAAGTCAAGTAACACTTTGAAAAAATAATATACTTAGAAACTGGTACTTTTTGCTTCTGGATCTTAATTGCTCTGGAAGAAAGGTCAATAGAAATTAGGAACCCAGGTGAATATCTAATGGGATGGAAAGGTTAGACAACAGAATTAAAATCCAGCTGCCTGATTTACAGTGCGTGTGATGAGTTGCTAAGAGCAACTGGCTTTATTGCTTAAAAAGAGAAGGAGAGATGAAAATAGGCTTGTTTTTCTTAGAAAAAAATTTGCCTTGCTTAGAGTTCTTTAGTTTGAGTACATGATTTATTGCAGTAATTATCCTTATTAGGAAATGAGTCTGCTGTAGAAGTTTTAACAAAAAATACCTTGAAGATGGATTGGAACAAATCTATGGTACCCACAAGGTGTGGTGCAACTTATACAGTAGTTCTGTTACCCATAGGAAGACATTTCAGCAAATGAATGTTATTACTAGAGGGTGTGCAAGCACTATTATGACTGTTTCATGACTATACTCCTACTCAAAAGTATGCTGCTGAGCAGATGTTGGGAGCTATAGCTGTATCATTGTGACCTGCAATTCCTAACCTTAACCCTGCTAGAGGGCAGCAGAAAAATGCAATGTTGTGAACCAGTGCCTGTGATGACAAATCAGCACATTTGTGTGTATTTGGTGTGGACCAAATAAACCTGCACTCTCAATGAAGAAGGTGCAGAAAATAGTTATTGGGGTGATATTGTGAAAGATGAGGGATATCTACAGCTGTATATACAGCTGTTGCTTGTAGTCGGCTTTTTTTCCTGTATCTTCTTCATCCCATATAAATGCAAATTTTGTTTTCCAGGAATGGAATAACTATGTATGTTATACAAAGATAAAGTTGTATGCATGATTAGGACAGGCTTTCCGTGCATTTATGCAATAGGCACTATGGTATTTTCTGTGGCTTTGTTTATTGCATACTAAATAGATGAATCACCTATTTATTAATGAACCTTATTCTTTTAAGCCTGGAATATACCTTTAGTGTGTGGGTCCTTTCTGGTAGAACTTTGTTAGCATCTGTGTTCCAAACTGCCTTTACTGTGTTTTACTGTAATGTTGCCTATGCTCCTATAGTCTAACATAAAAGTATATGGGGCAGAGTTGGTTGTGTAACTAACATGAGAAGCAAAGAGCAGTGGTAAAGGGGGTAATATTATTTGGTATTAATACCTACCAGCCATTATGTATTTGATAAGACTATGGTGCACTAGAGAAAAGCTGGATGTTCACAGTGTCAGTCTCTTGACCCTACCAAGGCATATTCCATCATTGTATGAGGTCATTGAAATGCACCTGCTAATAGCTTAGACCAGTGATACCCAACTAATAGCTCTTGAGCAACATGTTGCGCAACATATATTTTTGTATAACCAGCAAAAAAAAAAATGCTTCTGTAGGGATCTATAGGAATACTAGATTCCTATAGCTTTAAAACCCCACCCTTTTAGTTGCTAGGCAGAAGCCTATCTTGCTGTTTATGTGTAACATCTGAAATCATTGGCCCAGAAGTGTAGTGGCACCTCCCTGTCACACTGCTACATAATGTTGGGAAGGGAGGGGCAGCTTCCTCTTTGGCCTCTGTATGTGATCCAGCAGCGTGTGCCCAGGGGGGGACCTGGGTACAGAAAGGCCTGATGCTTTGAAGTGACCCCAAAAGGAGGCGATACCTTTGGTGGGTAAGTCGGGAACCAGGAAATCCCGTGAATGAGGATTAGCTATCCTAGGGGAGTTTCTGTGATAGACTCTCTAGGAGAGTGAGGTAGAGACGTTTAGCAGCATGAGTAGCTCAACTCCAACGAGGATTTGCAGGAGGGAGTAGCTTCCCACAGGTTTTGAAAACCTGAGTGCAGGGACCTCAGTGAGGAGGGACTATGAGGGTAGAGGATACTTTCCTTGTCGACTTCCATGAGGGAAGGGATTGTGTAACTGCAAATGCCTGCTGGATGTCTGTACTACTGCTGTAAACCTGCCTCTGATATGATGTGGTGGCTGTCATATTCTAATTCCTCACTATCCGCTCCTGTGTGAGTAAACCTGAGGTCCATTGCCTTGTGCATATGTTTAATAAACCCAGTTACTGTTTTCACCAAGAACCTCCTGGCGCCCAAGTTTTTCCCTGTGTGTGTGTACAGTGCCTGTGGGTTGTAGTTCAACCGCGTCTTCTCTTCCACATTGCGAAGGCCCTGCCCTGATGTGTAAAGTTGCAGTGTAACCCATGCTCATGCCATAGCTGGAGGCGTTTAACTATCTGTGTGCCAGATAGGCCAAAAAAGTGTTACACTTCCGTATTAGGTGTTACAACTGGTATTCCGAACCCAGAACAAACCCCAAGGTCCCAGTCACAGCTAACCCTTCTGCCTTTAACAACCACATTTCACTTGGAGAGGAGCCCTGCGCTACTCAGGTGCTGCCAGGTCTTAATATGAGAGGACCAAGGATAGTTCTGGGCAGGCAAGGGAACTGCACGTTATACTGAATGGGAGGACAAGAAATGTTGTCAGGGGCATAGCCTGGTCAGTATACTAGATGAGCAGAGCACAACAATAACAGGAGATGGTGATGTAACTGATGTCACAAGCCAGGTCAATTTACCAAATGGGCAGCGCATTACAAAACAGGAGTTAGAAGCGTAGTCAGAGTCACAGGCTGGGCCAAAATACCAGAGAGTCACAGGATCCGAAAGAATGGTCAAAACACAGTCAGCAGACAGGACTTTGTCAAGAACAGGCAGGGTCAAACACAAGTAGAAATACAAATAGCACCCAGGAATTAATCAATAGATCTTTACGTTAGGCAATGAGAACTAAACAGTGATCCCTTTAAATAATTTGAATTTGGCGCCACTGATGATGTCACATTCGGCACTTTCCATATAAATTCAGAAAAAGCTGAGCGGCTCCAAGTAAGTAAGCACATTCAGAGGAATGGCGCCAACGAAGACGGACAAGGCGGGTGTCCCCGTTGCACCCCCACAATACCACCAGGGTGAGTTCTCACATTAGGGTTAAATTATATGTTTTAAAATAATGATTGTTTACCAATGAACATATCAAAAAACGAAAATGTCCAGATGTCTGTTTGATGTAGCTGTTGGTGAGAAAATATTACCATTCACCTGCATGGTAATTCCTTAATGGCTTTCCACTTTCAGTCTCTTGTTCTCCATAACTATAATATTTAGTGCTGTAGATCCATTCTATAGTAAAACCAGCAGTGTAAAATTTCTTCCTCATAACTTCTGATTTTGGCAAGCTTTAACTGCTGTCCCCAAATCTAAAAATACAAGAATAAAAGTATACTTTATTGTCAATAAAAACTACAGTGTATTGAAATTTCCTTCCACTAAGACTTATCAATAAATTAAATACATTTTAAAAACATTTACAATAAATACATAATAATACCTCCCATTACATGTTTTTAAGATCAGCCAAATAAGACAATATACTTTCTATTTTCCAAAAAATGCTTTTAGGTAAAATCCCTTTAGGTTCTCATTCACATTAATCATGTATTAACCAGTGTCTGCTTGTGTATGTGGCTGGGAAGGAGGGTGAGCTTTTTATTGTGTGTCAGTTTATGCATGTGTATGGTCAACAGTATTACAATAAAAAAGACAGGGAGAATTAGGGAGCATCGGTGGGCAAGTAGAGTTTCCCTGTAACTAAAACTAATTTCAGCATCTAAAGTGTTTAAATGAATCCTCCAGTAGATAAATAAGTAAAGATTACTTAGAAATACTGACGTTGAATATCTATTCTGGGTTGTATAGTAACAAGGACAATCGACCGGAACCTGTACTAATCAATCATGAGAACACAGGCCCGGATTTGTGGAGAGGCCACCTAGGCCTTGGCCTAGGGTGGCAGGATTTTAGGGGGCAACATGCTGCCCAACCACATCCCCATTGTTTCAGAAATTTAATTTTTCTGTGTGCCAATACTCCCATATGATATAAATTTCAGAATAAGTCTTGCCAGTGTTACTAGATCATTTACTGTCTATTTTTGACTGATATATAAATGAAATTATACATATTAAGGGTACGGATTTAATGTTATCATTTTTGGTTACAGCTAAGGGTAATTAAGGCCTAGAAACCAGACAACTGATAATACTGATAATCACTAATAATTTCAATGATGATAGCTGCAAAACCAAAAACCTATGTAATTTAAAACAAATACAGTAGCAAATTGTCTTTTAAGCTGATGTTGGTGACTTACGTGTACTAATCTGCTGTCCTCTATTTGTTGCTGGATTTCATTTTCCCTTATGTTGTAGTTAGAAAGCTACAGAAAAGCCACAAGGTTGGATGCCTTGAGTAGATCAAAACTAATTTTATGAGTCAGACATACCCTTTTGACTGAGATACCTGCACTATGACTAACCTTTGCTCCACACTATTATTCTTTTATCTTCATCCTGCTCCCGCAATAATGAAATGCAGCCTCAGCAGATGAAGAGCAACAGTGGCAGATTTAAACCACATTTTTGGTGAATAATCAGACTTCTAGTATGTATTAATTTTAACTCGAATTATTGAGGTGAAACTATTTCTACAGTGTTTGCCATTTTGTTTCCTCGTTTGAATGTAGATAAGATACAAAACAGTTTCTAAGGGATGAAGTTGTGTAAAACATTTACAAGTTAGGGTCAAAGGATGTGTAAAACTGCATATTGCCTAAGTTATGCACATACATGTTGTGCTAATAAATGTTTTGCAGTTGATCTGCTAGTGCCTGGCTCAACTTTGATGATTTGGAGTTCCAGTGGTTTTGGAGTAATTGGAAACGTACAAAATGTAACCCTGGAACATATTGCTCTTAACATTTTATACATCACAGTAGAGTATCCTGTACCTTTTTGTATAACGTACTTGTTAAACAAGCTGGATTATGTAAAGATATTTAAAAAACACAATGTATAAATATGCATAAGATGTTCAAAGCACTTTCAGGTTACTTTGCTCAAGATTCTGTAGACTTGGAAGCATCCCTGGAGGGCTTAAAGTAAAGTTAATTATGCTCAAAACAGTTTGCTGGATATGAAGTATATTACTTTTTGAAAAAGATATTTTGATTGCAGTTATAAACAGCAATCAAGCTGATACCCTTGTCCAGTTTTCTGCCCAGAGTTCTGTTGAGCATGAATGTGGCAAAAAATAGACCCTGCAAAGAACTACATCTGAGCTGGTGGACAAGATTGCATCAGTGAAACCCCAAGAAACCTACAGTCTACTAAACTTCGATAGGAATTTGTTCCACTACAGTGCTACTTACATGCTACATGGAGTTTTTCTACTACATGTGCCACTAACAAAGCCTTCTTTCTACAATTCCCAGTCCCTAATGCTAGCAGAGGAAGAAGCAATTAAACACCTAAAAAAAAAACAACAATTTCCAAATGCTAACAAACCCCAGAACAAACCCTACCAGACTCACAGGTATTGTAGGGCAGACAGAGTATGGCAGACATAGGGAGCATAGGACCAGTAAAGTATGGTACACACAAGGAGCATAGGGCAGGCAAAATATGGCACACACAGTGAGCATAGGGCATGCAGAGTATGGCACACACATGGAGCATAGGGCAGGCAGTCAATGACACACACAGGGAGCTTAGGCCTGGCAGAGTATGGCACACACAGGGAGCATAGGGCAGGCAGAGTATGGCACACAGGGAGAATAGGGCAGGCAGTGTATGGCACATACAGGGAACATAGGGTAGGCAGAGTAAAACACACACAGGGAGCATAGGGTAGGCAGAATATGGCACACACGGAGCATAGGGCAGGCAAAGTATTGCACACACAGGGAACATAGGACAGGCAGAGTATGGCACATACAGGGAACATAGGTCAAGCAGAGTAACACACACACACAGGGAGCATAGGAAAGGCAGAATATGACACACATAGGGAGAATAGGGCAGGCAGTCAATGGCACACACAGGGAGCTTAGGCCTGCCAGAGTATGGCACACACAGGGAGCATAGGGCAGGCAGAGTATGGCACACACAGGGAGAATAGGGCAGGCAGCGTATGGCACATACAGGGAACATAGGGTAGGCAGAGTAAGACACACACAGGGAGCATAGGGTAGGCAGAATATGGCACACACAGGGAGCATAGGGCAGGCAAAATATGGCACACACAGGGAGCATAGGGCAGGCAGAGTATGGCACACACAGGGAGCATAGGGAAGGCAGAATAGAGCAGGAGACAGGGAAATCTATCAAGGCCACTCTAAGTTGAATAGTTCATACTGTTCTACATACAGTGACACAGTGCTGGTTCCCCTCCAGCAGTTTATATGTGCTTTGTATAGGTGAACAATGTGGGCACTTGTAGTTTGGATCTGAAGTGGTAACAGTCCAGGGCTTTAGGGTGTGAACAATAGAGGTTTTACAGGTGGAAGCAATGCAGGGGGGAATAGAGGTATGAACAATGCAGGAGTTTACTGTCTGAATTTGAGACAATACAGGGACCAGTTAATCTCAGTACTTATACCTTTAAAATCTTACACAAGGTAAGCAGGCACAGCAGGCAGAATTTAATCGGGGGGCCACATATGGGGGGCCCAACCCATGGGCTGACAGTTGGACAGCACTGTCCTAGACGATCCCACCCAGGAAAAAAGGGTTAATTCTAATCATGATTTACTTAAAGGGGTTGTTTACCTTTTAGTATTATGTACACATTGATATTCTGAGACAATTTGCAACTGGTCTTCATTTTTTATTTATTATAGTTTTTCATTTATTTAGCTTTTTATTCAGCAGCTCTCCAGTTTGGTATTTAAACAGCTATTAGGTTGCTAGGATCTTATATATGATGCAAATATGAATAGGAGAGGGTCTGCATAGAAAGATAAGTAATAAAGAGTGACTAAAAATAAAATTGTAGCCTCACAGTGCAATAGTTTATGGTTGCCAGGGTCAGTGACCCTCATTTGAAAGCTGGCAAGAAGCAGAAGATGAAGGCAAACATGCTTATAAAACTATATAATGAAAACCAATTGCAATGTTGGGCATTCTATAACATACTAAATGCAAGATTAAAGGTGAACCACCCCTTTAAAAATGTAACATGGACTATTAATATCAATAAAATACTGAGACAATTTTTAAGTTGGTTTATAAAAAGAAATAGGCAGTGGATGTGGAATTAAATGCAAGTCTCACAGGCAGCTAAAAAAATTACTTCTAAACACATTTCTAGCAGAAATACGTAATTAATTAGTAGTTGTTATTTTTTTCCAGCTCATTATAGTGCTGTTCTGTAGGATTATGTGCTGAATAGTACAAAAGGGCAAGTCTGAAGCCTAAGTCTTTGTCCATTTTTTTTATACTTTCAGCAATACACCAGAGGTACAGAATTATTACATTGCAGTATATTTACCACTGTATAACTTTCTCAGAACTTTCAGACATGTATCGGGTGTATTGTTTTGTACTGGTCTCTTATCAGCAATTAATTTGAGCAATTAAAGCTTTGCTTGCATTGCTGCTTTCATGTTAAATAGTACAAGACATCATACAAAACAAAATGGGACTGACCTGTGCATGAAAGTTTTTACTATATATTTCATGCATTGCAAGCTATGGTTAAATCAGTGCTGAATTGGGGAGGGATGCTCAGGGATGCCATCCCTTCACCTCTTTATTTTTTGGGATATAGCATCCCCTCAAAGGGGATGTAAGATTTTAAATCCCGGAAACTTTCTTTTCGTCCTCTCTACTTCTGCATGCAAATAAAATGCAGAGGTAAAATAAAGTCTAGTTAAATACATAGAAGACAAAAGGAGAGAAATGATTGTTGGGATAGAGATAGAGAAGTGTTAAAGTGGACCCGTCACCCCAAAAAAATATTCAAAATCCTATTTTATCACATTAGTCAAGCAAAATGATCATTATTTACACTATATAAATTATTTTAATCTTGTTTTCTTCAGTCTGGGAATTCATAATTATAGCAAGCAGGCAGGAGCCATTTTGTGGACACTGTTATTAAGACAAGCCTTGTATCATCTCAGAATCTTGTTTGTGCACCAGAATGGGGGACCCAATGTCTATACCCATGTCCTGGCTACACAATTAAATGGTTAAGAGAACTGGGGGAATGTGTGGGGAGCAGTGGCATCTAGGAAGTGCTGAATGGAAAGTGAAAGTAATTATCTGCCCTGCCTCTATGCCTAAGGCATAGAGGAGTGGCAGACAATATTTGATTGACAGCTGAGATTTTTAAATGCACTTAAAACAGCTATGAATGCTTTAATAAAAATTTGAAATTGGGTTTCATGTTTAATTTGAAAAGGACTTTTATTATACAGATTTTTGTGTCTGGGTGACAGGTCCACTTTAAACAGGGGAAACAAAAAGAGAAAATGAAGGTATTAACATCAGCAGATAGTGAAGATGTACCAATCATGGGAAAAGGACATCCTGACATAAGTGTCACATTCTACCTCTGAACCAATCAATAAGCTGTAATGGGTTTCTTGTTTTAATCTGACCAGCTGCACTCCTTTGATAGCAGCTCATCCTGTTAAAAGTCTGGTCACAGGATGGGATATTTAGCTTAGAATCGAAGGTTGTAACCTGAACCAGCAGCTAATTCATCCTTTCGGCCTCCCCCATAAGCAGGTTATATCATATGTTGTGCATAACTCACTCTCCTACTGACAGCAAAGGGCAAAATCATGGTTATTTGCCATTGGTTTGATCAGACTGTATAAGTCCATTGAATTAAACTGACATATCAGCAGATCTATTGGCTGTGCAGCAGCCAATGCTTTCATTTTTAATACCCAATTTAAGCAATTACAATTGTGAAAAATGTTTCTTGCCCCTAGGGCCTCAGACTTTAATGAAAATATCTAAGGAATTCAAAACCCAAGAATTTACTTTTGCTCAATATGTTTTCATTTGCCTTCCAAGACTGGTGCAAAAATAGGACGTTGTATATGTATAGTACAGTAATGTGTTGGGGTAATTTGGCAGAAATCTTACTAAACTGATCATGAACAATCAGTTAGAAAAAGAATTACTGGACATGAGAAATGTTTAATACTGTTTACCCTAACATAAATTATTCCTGTCAATGAATTCTTTATGTGTTCTGTATACAGTATGTGGAAGTTTAGTTAATATATTTTTAACCTTGATAATATCACTTGAATCAGTCTGTTGCCTTTGGGCAGGGTAAAATGGTCCTGTATGTGATCAGATGATCAGTGGGGCATATTTTCTTACATTGTAGGATCTAAGTGGCTTAGTCGTTATTCAGCAACCCTGAAGTTTAGAACTTTCAGAGTTTGCAAATTGTTTAGAAAAATTTTCTTACCCTGCGTTTTGTGTTGGCGAATTCAATATAAATAGAGGTATGGGATCAATTAAAATGCTTAGTACTTGTGGCTTCTGGAAAAGGCCCCATCAACAAATTATTTAGGCATTAAAAAAGATCTAATCAATATGTGCACCTGTTATTACAATTACAGTAAATAAAGGTCCAGGAAAATATATTTAAAGGTGCCAGATAACTATAAGATACTTGACCCTCTCTTTTAACAATTTCACCAGAAATTCCACATCCCTAGTCCTCTGTACTGCTTTGTGTAGTGGAATGTTGGCAGCCTGATACACTATGGGTAATGACACACAATACAATTTGTCACCCACATGGGTGATAAAATAGCAAAAAATATCTTTCCATTGGCCTCAATGTGAAGTGCTTCCAGTAAAACATTAGAAACACGTAACTGATAAAAAATGCAGGCAAAGCCAATTTCTGGCAATAATGCAATTCAAGGGTTTTATTGGCAACGAGTCACTTTGATGCCATTGGAAAGGTATTTTCTGATGTTTTGACGCGCTCACTGGAGGAGTTTGGGTGGCAAAAATAACTGCGTACCACTACCCTTTATTTCAGAAATGAGGAGTTTGCAAGTTAGAATTTAAGTAAATCTGCCCACTTGGTCTCTTTTATTTACACATCATTGTATTGTTGTGTGTGGGTGTGAGGATTTGCTAAGATATTGAGGTGTGGAAACTGGGTAAGAGCCCAAGCCCCAGGTCTTTTATGGACCAAGCAGCTTTAGTTACTAATGAAACCTTCAAATGAAATGTTCTGCAAAGATCTTGTGCTTTTAAAAATAAAAATGTTATGAGTTCTGATTTATCTTACAGTTGGTTAAATCATACTGTTTTGTTAGAGATTCTTCCAGTATGATGTGTTTATGTGATGCAATGGGTTTAGGCTATGGCCACTTGGGGGAAATCTGGCTCATTTCAGCCCTTCCGCAGGCAGTAGCTTCCTTTCTTTTTTTGCATTCACTAGTGTTCAAGTGGCTTCGGCATGAACACACTCGGTGGATTTCAGCGAACCATAAGTCTCTGCATTTTGGCCTCCATGTGGTCCAGGCTTTATGTAATGGTAGGGCACATACTTCAAAACAATCTTATCTCACACAGGATGTATTATATACTGTAATATATTGAGTATAAAGTTATATTGAGTTAAATTGTATTTGTTATTCTTTAAGGGTTAGACCACACGGGAAGATTTCAGGGAGACTAATCGCATGGCGACTAATCGCCGGTTCTTTGGGGGCGCTAAACTGTAAGACGCCTGCGCCTATTTTACATGCGGCGCTAAGTGCGGCACTAAGTGAATAGGCGCAGGTGACATACAGTTTAGCGGCGCGAGACACGGGCAAGCCATTCAGGGAGATTAGTCGCCCCAAAGAAGCGACGATTAGTCGCCAGGCGACTAATCTCCCTGAAACTTCCCGTGTGGTCCAGCCCTCACTGACATTTCTTATCTTTGGTCTTGGTGAACAAATCATAGAGTTATAAAATTGATAAAATAGTTGCTAATATTCCATACAAAGGTATCAACTAATGTAGCAAATTGTAAGAGACTGAAACACCAGAGACAGGGACATTGAACTTTAGACTTCAATTTTGGAAAAACGGTAAAAAAATAAAACATTTGAGGCAATTGAAAAAAAAAGCCTTTTTCTGGTGTACCATCTGAAAACAGCTGAACTGAGAAAAGTGTTTGGAAGGTGAATAACCTCTTTAATAATGATGGATGTATTTGGGCCCGAAGGCTGCATTGTTAGTGGAGCGGAGTTCAATTGTGCCTATAGACTCACTTAGAAGTGCCCTGATCAGATCATGTCAGGGAGTAAAAATAATGGAATAGGAGCGTAATAGGAAAGCAAGGGCACTGCTGTCATCAGCCAACGATAACTGTAAAACTATTAAACCTCATTCTGTTATCGGCACAATTCTAGTATCATCTCTAATAGGAAACTTTTCAAAGTAAACTGTTAATTCCACAGAGAAGAGCACTCAAACAAGAAGGGTTTGGGGGCAATAATGAGTATAAAGCATGTTAAGTTCTACTGTTTCAGACAGTGGTATTTCTAGATGTTACTTGACCCCACAGCAAATTCAGTTTAGGGCCCCTAAGTATTGATAAGTCGATTTTTTCCTCTACTAAAATATATTGAAATTCCTCATTAATTAGAGTGTCACTGTACCTTCTACAACACTGAGCCTTCCTGCAACCACAGGGTCTTCACACTAGATGTCACACAAATAGTTATGGGCGAATGGCGAAAGTTTCGGCGAAACTCTCATGAAAATTCGCCGCGAGTTTTGTTTCGCTGCGAGTCGAGTTTCGTTGCGCGTCGAGTTCGTCGCTTCACTTCAAAACAGCACAATCTGTGCAGTGAAAAATATTTTTAAAAATAAATGAATATATATTAAAATATGCCTTTTTAATTTTTCACTATTTTAAATAATAATCACAGATGTTTTTAAGAAGCTGGCAAAATGGGAGGCCTTTTTTTCTTTTGAAAAGATAAGAGTCCACTAACAATGCAGGGCATGTGTGTATACTAAGTGAAACATGCGTGTAAATTGCTCTTCTCATTGACTCCAATGCTATTCAGCACATTCACACACAAAGCAAAAGATGCAATTTTTTACAATTTTACAACGCCACAGATTCGCCCATCACTACACACAAACATTAGACCCACATTATTAAAGGGAAACTGTCATGGGAAAACACATCAGTTAATAGTGCTACTCCAGTAGACTTCTGCACTGAAATCCATTTCTCAAAAGAGCAAACAGATTTTTTTATACAGTATTTCATTTTTGAAATCTGACATGGGGCTAGCCATTTTGTCAATTTCCTAGCTGCCCCGGTCATGTGACTTGTGCCAGCACTTATGGAGGGAACTGCTTTCTGGCAGGCTGTTGTTTTTCCTTCTCAATGTAACTGAATAGTACGCAGTGGGACATGGGTTTTACTATTGAGTGCTCTTCTTAGATCTACCAGGCAGCTGTTATCTTGTGTTAAGGAGCTGTGATCTGGTTACCTTATCATTGTTCTTTTGTTAGGCTGCTGGGTGGGAAAGGGAGAGGGTGATATCACTACAACTTGCAGTGCAGGAGTAAAGAGTGATTGAAGTTTATCAGAGCACAAGTCACATGACTTGGGACAGCTGGGAAATTGACAATATGTCTAGCCCTGTGTCAAATTTCAAAATGAAATATAAAAAAATCAGTTTGCTCTTTTGAGAAATGGATTTCAATGCAGAATTTTTCTGGAACAGCACTATTAACTGATACATTTTGAAAAAAATTTTTTTCCCATGACAGGATCCCTTTAAGGGAACAATCTTAAGCCACTACATATTGTGACCGATGTAGCTGAGTCAATTTGAATCTGGTTTAACAATTATAATTGACATAGGTAATGTATAATGTTTGGATGTTTTGTGACTAAGCTTTTTTAGTATGTGAATGTACTATATACACAGGTATATAAATATTATGAATATGCAAGTGTGTAACACTTGGGATTTGAAAATGTCTGCGTCAGCTCTGTGATAGGACACTATTTACACAGTGTCTTTCCTCAGTGTTCTTCCTATTAGCAATCAATCACCTTTGATTTATGGAAGGATATGGTTACCTAATAGCTGGTATACTTTGGCAGGGCTGTCAATAAGACTAATAACAGCATACAATTGTGTTGCATGGTTCTAAGATGCCATTTATCAGATTACAGCAAGGAAAAAGAATGACTGTATATGGAAAATAAAAGTAAGTGTGCAAGAATTTGGAATGAAGTATTTGTAATCAAAGTAAAATAATTAGATCTGTTTAAATAGAACTGGAAACTAGAAGTCTACTGTAGAGATCATTTAAACAGCAGTACCTCCAGAAGTCTGGAAAGAACAGGAAAACTCATATTTTCTTTAAGATCCTGTTCCAAAACCAACATCAGATATTCACTGTAATGTGGAAAGTGTATGGGGAATTTACAGTTAGCTCATAGCTAGTGAAATTCAAGCCACCAATGATTATTCTTTTCATTGATTTAAGAAAGAGCTTTTTGAACCTGAGCTCTCTCTCTCTCTTTCTATACTGCTCTTTCTTCGCTTTTTTACGGGGTGCAGTAGCCAAGTACCTGTAGCAGGTGATAAAGTGAGCAGTGAAGAAGAGTTGCAGCTTCTTTATGGTTCATCAATATGTAATCCTCAAATGCTTATCATTAATGCCATTTTTAGCTTTACAATGCATGAATCAGAGATGGAAATTGAACCTCAAGAGAGCAACGAACCCCTCAACCTTGATATGTCTTATGATCACATTTTCCTGTGAAGTGCCCAATGTACCTAATATATTCCAATAATTTAAAGCTCAATAATGCACATGTGGAATTCTTCATGTTTAAACCACTAAGCTACTATTCCAGAATATCACATTTCTACACTAGCTGGTAGTTAGTTCCTATTGAAATGCATAATGAATATAAGAATTCCTACTGAATCAGATGTTATTTACTAAAATCCAAATTTATCTCATAGTTTATTAAAAAAAACACGACAAAACTCCCATGCCCAATTTTAGCATATTTATTAATACAAAAACTCGATTTAACATAATGAAAAACTTTATAATATTGAGCTAAAACCCAAATCTCTTAAATTTTCGTTTTTTTTCCTGAATTGCCAAAAAATAAGATTTTTAGCTAAACCCAGCACAGACCATGAAAACCTTCAATTGAGATAGGTTTCTGACATAGACTAAGGATGCACGGAATCCACTATTCGTCCGAATCCCTGAATCCTTTGTGAAAGATTTGAACAATGCCGAACAGAATCTGAATCCTAATTTGCATATGCAAATTAGGAGTGGGAAAGGAAAAAGTATGAACATTTTTTCACTTCCTTGTTTTGTGATTAAGTCATGTGATTTCCATCCCTGTCCATAATTTACATATGCAAATTAGGATTTGGTTTGGTCAGACACAAGGATTCAGCTAAAAGAGGCCGAATCCTGGATTTAGTGCTTCCCTAACTTATACAGGACCTTGACAGGTCTGAGATGGAGGTCTGGCAGATTCAGGCTTTTTGCAGCATCTGGATATATTAAATCTAGAAAAGGTTGTTTTTCCCTCTAACAATTTGAGTTTTCTGGTAGTAAAACTCTAGATTTTAACATTTGGATTTTTATAAATAAATCCCTAAATATATTGGATTTTAGGAGGGAACTGCTTTGTGGTAGGCTGTTGTTTTTCCTTCTCAATGTAACTGAATGGAACGCAGTGGGACATGGGTTTTTACTATTGAGTGCTGGTCTTAGTTCTGCCAGGCAGCTGTTATCCTGTGTTAGGGAGCTGTTATCTGGTCACCTTCCCATTGTTCTTTTGTTAGGCTGCTGGGTGGGGGAAAGGGAGGGGGTGATATCACTCCAACTTGCAGTACGGCAGTAAAGAGCGATTGAAGTTTATCAGAGCACAAGTCACATGACTTGGGGCAACTGGGAAGTTGACAATATGTCTAGCCCTATGTCAGATTTCAAAATGAAATATAAAAAATCTGTTTGCTCTTTTGAGAAATAGATTTCAATGCAGAATTCTTCTGGAGCAGCACTATTAACTGATGCATTTTGAGAGAAAAAAATCCATTGGAGAAAAAAAAAAGCATTGGAGAGTTGATTGTATAATAGTTGATAATTATTATAGTTCCCTTAAGCACCTTTTTTTCAGTACATACTTGTTCAGCCTCTCTTTATGACTGAGACTTTCCATAACATTTACAGGAGTCATTTCTGAATTCCACCACTGCAAGTGCAACAGTACTAAGGGGAGCAGCATCACCACTCTTAATTTTCAGTTACAGGGCACTTGCAACAGGGTATATGTGTGCAGCCTGCTCCTTGCATCTTGTGCATGCTACACAATGCATCCCTGCCAGAAGCAGTAACAGAGATGTTTAGTTGGTGACGACTGTCTCAGATTCAGTACATGCTACAAATAACAATGTAAAATATGGCAGGCATGTGGAAAAAGAATAGCATTTAATATATTAACACCAGTGACCTATTTTCCTGACTGCTGCCTATATGAGGCATTCTAGGGTATTAATATGTATAGGTGAGAAGGACACATTTTCCCTATGACTGCTGTTAAGAAGTAGTGGCAGTGCACACAAAATGATCATGTGGTTTTCTCAAAAACCTTGCAAATATTAAAAGGGTGCTTCACCTTCACCTTTAGAATGTTATAGATTCTAGGCAACTTTTAAATTGTCCTTTATTATATGTATATATATATATATATATATATATATATATATATATATAATATTTTTTTACTTATCTTTCTATTCAGGCCCTCTACTATTCGTATTCCTGTCCCCTTTTTCAAATAAATGTATAGTTGGTAGGGTAAATTAGACGCTAGCAACCAGATTTCTGAAACTGCAGAGCTGCTGAATAAAAAGCTAAATAACTAAAAAAAAACAGAATACAAAAATGAAGATCAAACGCAAACTGAATATTGCTCTCTACATCATACTAAAAGTTAATTGATAGGTGAGCAACCCCTTTAAACCACCCATTTTAAAGATTTTTGCTTTTAACAGCATATAGGTAAAGCATAATACAGTGTTGTTACTAGATTTACTGTACTAGGTGGTGAAAACTGCAGTCCTATTAATATCGGTGAAATTGCATTCCTTGGACCTCTTGGGTGTTTACTTAGTCCAGCTAGCTGTCACACATTCAATTCTCATGCCGGCAGGATCAGAATATGGGTATGGAAAATTACTTTAGAAAGAGGGGACTTTGAAATTACAGTATATATATATATATATATATATATATATCTCAAAAATAGTAAATAAACCTCACTCTCAGGTCTTGTATAAAGGAACCAAAAAATAAAAGATTTATTTCAATGTTTCGGCTCTTAAAGGAATTGTTCAATATATAAGTAAAAACTGGGTAAATAGATAGGCTGTGCAAAATAAAACATGTTTTCAATATAGTTAGTTAGGCAAAAATGTAATGTATAAAGGCTGGAGTGATTGTAAGTCTAACATAACAGAACACTACTTCTTGCTTTTCAGCTCTCTTTTGTTTACACTGACTGGATATCCTGGTGACCAGGCAGTAACCAATCAGTGACTTGAGGGAGGGCCACATTGGTCATAACTGTTGCTTTTGAATCTGAGCTGAATGCTGAGGATCAATTGCAAACTCATTGAACAGTTATGTCCCATTTGGCGACCCTTCAAGTCGCTGACTAACTCAGATTTAGAGAGCTGAAAATCAGGAAGTTGTGTTGTATTCTGTTCTGTTACACATCCAGTCACTCCAGCCTTTATACATTACATTTTTGGCTAACTAACTATATTAGAAACATTTTTTATTTTGCACAGCCTATCTATTTACCCAGTTTTTATGGTTACCCTGAACCGTTCCTTTAAACACAAGCCTTCATCAATTTTTACAGAAATAAAGGCAGTCTTATTAAGACAAGCAAATTATGCTGAGGCTTTGCATGGATTAAAATTAGTAAATTTAACATCTAAACCTATTCTTGCTCCTATTTTTTTTAAATAATCCATTGATGTTTGTGTACTGTATGATATTTTATATATTGAAGAACATTTTGTCTTGACATGGTATATAATAGAGAAGAACTAGGAATAGCATATAATACTGTATATATTCTCAAAAATTGTGTCTATCTCCTGTTAAAATAGGGTGTTGTGTGTTGTGTCAAATGGCACAATAAAAAGGGTATGTAGACTAGTGTAGCCTTATGCTTTTTGATCATTGCCATGCTTGGTTATTTGTAATAGCCGTATGCTTTGGTTAGGAATACATTCAGACATAACAGCACTTAGCATGCACCAGGTGTACACATGCGTAATGCAGTGTATCTCATGTACCGTGTAGTCATGCAATCAGTAAAGGCATTACCAGCTATGACAGCTTTGCAGATGGAAAAGGCCATTATATTTCATCTTGCAACAGATTTGGATATTTCTTCAGATTTGCTGTTACAAGTGATTGTTTTCAAGTGCAAGATAGAATAAAGATGGCATTACAGAGAGTGAGTGTGTTTAATAGCGGAGAGACACATTAAATATAGTGCAGCTACATATCCAGTGTCTATGTGAATGTTTTCTCATATGGTTACGGTGCTTTGAGGTGTATTGTGCCAAATCTTCTTTGTCTTTTTCAATAAATCATTGTGACAGGAGTGAGGAGCACAGTAAATCTATTCACATGAGATATAACCAGGGGCATCCACACTGCTGCACAAGGTGCATTGGATTACAGAGAAGACTGCATTCATTATCAGGCCATGCAAGGAGTGTTCAATCAATTGTTCCCATTGAACACATTTACCAACTCGCCATACCTTGCTGTCTGCTTACACATCTCTGCTATATATTTGTGGAAAAAATCAAGCCACTGTTTAGAGACCTTTAGGGTAAAGGCATACAGGGCTTCTGCAGGTGCTTTAATATTGGCTTATTTAGTTACTTGAAAACATGGCACTGTGCCAGTGTTGTGTTAGTAATTTGGAACACTTTCCCAGACAACTATGGGCTGACAGGCTGTATACATTTAAATGTCTGGGCTTAAAATGCCTAAACTAGCCCATACTGTTTCCTGTACTGTTCAGTTGCTAAATTATCTCAAAAAATGTGGGGTGGTTACTTGGTTTCTAAAGGAAGACCTTTTGCATTAATTTTTTTCTCTAATATTGAAGTGTAAAGTGTAATTTTTCACCTTCCAAAGCAGCTCCGGGGGGGGGGGGGGGGGGGGGTGTTCCGCTGACCCTGTTAACTGTTCTAAACTGATACATTTAATGGATACATTTCTTATCTTTGTCCCTTCTGAGCAGAATCTCTGGATTTCATTAAAGGCAGCTGTTAGAATTGATACAACAGTTGCTAATACTCCAGAGATGTTGTTCCCTGGCCATCCCTGGTCAGCAATTACCTTCATGCTGACCAGGGGGATGGCCAGGAAAGGAAAATCACTGTAAGTATGAAGGAATTTATCCTTTCCCTGGCCATCCCTGGTCAGCATGAAGGTAATTGCTGACCAGGGGGATGGCCAGGAAAGGAAAATCACTGTAAGTATGAAGGAATTTATCCTTTCTGAAATGTATCAACTAAAAGTTGCAAAATTGTAAAAGTTTAGCATCTGCACCTGAATTACTGAGCTGCCAGACTCAAACACCAGAGACACCAACATTCAACTTTAAACTTAGATTTTGGAAAAACAGTAAAAAATAAATAATGGAAAGGAATTGAAAAAAGTCTTTACTTTTAGGGAACAATCTAAAAACAACTGAACTGAAAAAATGAGTTTGAAGGTGAACAACCCGTTTAAGGCGGAATATGGAATTCCCACAAGGGCTGTAGACATAATTTTTAAAAAAAATCTGCAGGTGTTTGCATTCTGGTGCATTCGGTGCAGTTTTACACATGTACCCTGTTTGCACCTTTATTGTCACAAATTTTCAGAGCCAATGATTATCTCTTGTTGAAACAAAATGCGTAAGGCTTCTGTTTTTATACGTAATGTAAAATTACATTTTTTGTAATGCTATTTAGGATATATACACTAATGTACATAACCCATATATTTATGTTACTATGGCTATCGTTGTAGTAGCTCTATCTGCTATTTTTCCATGACTTCTACATCTTCCCTTTAATTCTGCAGGGGCACATTGCTTTTGAAATATGGCTGTTATTAGTTTATGCAAGTCAAACAACGCTCTGTGGGGTATCACTACAATATTTGTTTTCTCCCCTAGCATTATGTAGTTATGAATAGCACAAGATATTAATTCAACCAGCCCTTTTACAGCCCTAATAACAAAAGAGGCAAATAGAAAACATGCTGATAATTAAGCAGTATAAAAATGGTGTCATGCATTAGGAAATTCATTTGGAAGAATTTCAGACTCATTTAGAGTCGTGCACATTCAGTGCAGGAAGACTGCATTTAGGTAGATTTCCCAGAAGTCAGTTGACTAGCACATTACAAGATGAATATCTAAAAAGCTGTGGCACTGTAGCTGGGAATCACTATTTGGACACAGTAGCGTTCATTCATAACTCATTGGGGTGCAAGTTCCTCCTAAGCACTTGTGCCCCAGGCTACCTTTTTTTTCGCATGGAGCAATGGATGAAAAATCCAGTATTCTGTGCAAAAAGCAGCATCTAAATGATGGGGTGGGCAGGGGATGGATGGGGGGATGCCTATATGCCTCATTTCAATCAAGTGCTGCCTAACACAGGCATTTCTATTCTAGGTGCAGTTTGCAAGTATCTGTGCTCTGAAACAGAGAGTTCAAAGGCATGCAGCTATTTTTCACTTTGCACTATGTGAGGCATTGTGAATGAGCCCTAGTATATTGTTAATCCACCTATGGCTCTCCACCTCATTCTGATCAGTAAACACCTCATTCTGATCAGTAAACACCAGTTCTCCAAATGTCCATATTGATTGTGCCAGGTCTACAGCATTACTTTAGCTTTATAAAATGTATCATTTTAATATAGCACAGGTATTGAATTTCTTATCCAGAAAGCTTGCATTACTCGAAGCTTGAAGGCAAACTCCCACAGACTCATTTTAAGCAAATAATGTTATATATTATAATGTAATAATTAGCCAGTACCTTGACATTATTCTAACTAAACTGCATTACTCCATATTGTGTTATATGTTTTAATGATTTTTTTTATCAGACTGAAAGGGGATGTAAAGGCAAAACAATAAAATCTAATTTTTGCTTTATTTAAGGAAAAAGAAACCTACGTATCTCCAATATATTTTAATTAAAAATGTGTACCCATTTTTTTTTTAAGAAACCTAACTGTACGCGATGAAATTCTCCCTTCATTTACTTGCTCTGACTGCTGAGGAAAGGAAACTTCCCAGACTGGTCCCTAACTGCACTGCAGGGAAAGGATCATACTTTCAAACAGTAAGGGGGTGGGACTTCCCAGGCCTTGGGCTTTGTTTGTTCTGCAGCAGTCAGAGCAAGTAAATGGATGGGGAATTGCACTGCATACAGTCAGGTATAAAAAATACTTTATAAGTATATTGGGAATAGGGTTCTCTTTCAGTTAAGAAACTAAAAATGTTTATTTTATTTTTGCTTTACATCCTCTTTAATATTGCCAGCTGCAGGGACAAAGATCATGGAGCCAGAGTTAAACAAATAGACTGGGCTTCTATTTGGAGAATTTTTTTCTGCAGCCACTGGTTTTGGAGAGTTGGAGAAAGTTTGTATTAAACAATACAAAAATTATAACGTCCACATTTGATTACAGGACAACACAGGACCCAGTGCAGTCTGAATATTATCAGTCTTGATGTATCTGCTTTTATGGCAGATAGTATTTGACTTGTGCTGTTTTGATAATTTATGAAGATCCCAAAGCAGCCCAGACCGCACTGAGCATGTGCGTGGTCTTGGTCTTTCAAAGATGTTTAACAGAGTTACAAGATGGTGGGCCCCTGTGGCTAACTTTTGAAAACAAATATCCTTTGTTTAATTAGTCTTCTGGTGTAGTACATTCATGTTTATGTTTAGTAAACAAAATACAGCATTTCTAGCATTATTCTAGTTTAGACATTAGTTTCCCTTTAAGGTATGCAGATCCAAATTACAGAAGGACTCCTTATCTGAAAAACCCATGGTCCTGAGCATTCTGGATAACAGGTCCCATACCAACTGTACAAACATTGGTTCTTTAATTCTGGAGGGGGGATTATGCTAATTAGAGAAGGAATTATGCTTTTGAATAAAGCTTTACAAAGCCCCCTCTAAATCCACAGCTCAGGGGCACAAAAAATGAAAGCATGCTGAATTTCATAATAATGGACTATGAGTCAGAACATAATTCACGTTGTAAATGTATGCTTCATTGGAATATAACATTCAAGTTCTCTAACAACTTTTAACACAATTTGATAAAATAAATATATTTGCCATCAGGAATTACAAATAGAGATTAAGCTCTTCACTACTGGTCTGTCTCAGAATGAGTTGAATGTTGTGTTCGTACATTAGATTTAAAGCAAAAATTTAAAATGCAGAGGCCGGGTGCATTATAGCGATAAGAATATGTTGATGAGGACTGCAGTGGCTAAAGTCTGAGTCAAATAAAATGAACATGTGAGATTCATCCTTCAAGATAAACACTGGCTATCATTCATCACGATCAAGGCCAGATCAGATTCAATTTGCAGCACATTAGGGAGAGGTGAAGAGGCTTTCCTCATTCACAAGTGACTTGATAGAAGATAAAACAGAAATAAGCGAGAGGAATAGTAGGACGGACTATATGAACTGTGAAATTGCACATACCTGGTTGCATTATCAGCAGTTTCAGTGTGTACTATCATTCAGTTTTCTGGAAGTTGATAAAGCTTGTAATTTGTTTTCCTGCAATGTCATTAAACCATACCGATCCCCAGGCTCTCATATTTTTGGAGTAGCAGCCTCAACTATTAAAGGACCACTTTTCCTTGCCTAAGATCTCTGGAATATTAAGCTATACATTTTGGTTTTTGCAAAGAGAAAAATATAATGGGAGAAGTGATGACAGCCTATATCACTAAAGTCGGCAGCTTATTCGCCCTTGTGTGGAGCCCTTCGACGGGCTGCCCCGATAGATGTCTGGCCAAAAGTGCAAAAAATAATCCAGCCGGATTTTTTTATTCGGTCCCGCGATTCGATTGCCCATATTTCCTCCATTCTGATCTGATCGTTGGGTCCTAGGGCCCACAATTGGATCAGCCAGATATCGCCCACCTCACTGTGGTCATATCGGGGAGAGATCCGCTCGTTTGGCGACATCACCAAATGAGTAGATCTCCCTGTGTGTGGCCAGCTTAAGCTGTGCAATAGGCAGTTCAGTTCCATTTCACCAATCACAGTAGTGCCCTGAGGACACAAGCAATAAAGATGCCCAGTGTGTATATGCACTTATACTAACTACTAACTCAGTTGGTCATGTGCTGCTTTTTACTCAGTGTGTGAACATGTCTAGTAAAGGGGAAGACCAACTGAAAAGTTACTAAAAATAGGTTATTCTATAGCATACTAAAACTTAATTTAAACTTCCCCTTTCATGATTCAGTTCATTTGTGAGCTCACTCACAATCATTGATCAAAGTCATTATTAAAAACATTCCAGTATGTAACTTAAATGTAGATTGTGCACACTGTTCATTTATCTGGAAACCCATTATCCAGAAAGTTCAAATTATAGGAAGACCATCTCCCATAAACTCCATTTTAATCTAAATAAGTCACATTTAAAAAAAAAATTTTCCTTTTTTCCTCTGGAATAATAGGACAATGCCTTGTACTTGATCCCAACTAAGATATAATGAATCCTTATTGGAGGTAAATCTTATTGGGTTTATTTAATGTTTAAATGATTCTTAGGATTTTAATGACATCACATGACACAAGTGCAAGGGACAATATCAGGAGCAAGTCGCCATTTTTCTTTACCATCAATGCAGCGTTTTTTTCCCCAAATTTCCAGCATAATTGTGAATATGAAAAATGTGCTTTGCTGTGTATCAGATGCAATTGCATGGAAAATCTTGCAGTCAGAACATCCTAATGTTTGTTTAATATTAGAGAAACATTAGAATATCTTGTAAGTACTTTTGACCCAGTTTTAGTTTGCATTCAATATCTGTTCAAAGTCACTAAACAAAGTGAAGTTTCTTACTTTTAGACCGTATCTGTCTCTGTTACAGTATGTGTTTAATAGGGTGCAGTCATATCCTTTCTTTTGGAGGCTTCCTCCCTTTTTCTAGGGTTACTTAACAATAATGCTCATGGATATATGCGTTACTGTTCATATCTAAAGTAAAGTGTTTTATATTCGTGTCATTACTTTATCTACTTAATTTCCAGATGTTTTCTCTCACTTTACCTTTATCACTGTCTCTGTATAGCAAAATAGATATATACTCATTAAACCCTTTACCTCAAGCAACCGATTATTTAAAATGTGTTGCCAATGATAGCTCGTTCTAGTTAACCCTGCTGTAAAACCATTATTGATTTGCCTGAATGTTATTAATTGTCAGCCGTGTCTAACTTCCCCTTTCAATAAATGAATCAATTCCTTCATCTTAAATATCAAATTGTTGCTTTCTGCATATCCCCATGCACACTTTTCCTTCCTTTCTTCTATCTTACATTAAAATAATCTCATTAAACATCAATGTGTATCGGAGCTTGTGTGACTGACCTTATAGGAGTATTAACATGGGTGGCAGAACAGTTTTTAACCTGGAGGAAATCAATGCTCTCAATTACTAAGAACCATGTTTGTAGCAGGCCCTGTGGTATTGTAAATCTTCTTTTCAGAACAATGGGATTTGCTTGGCACTTTGTGGATAAATAAATAGATTTAACAAGCCTGCCGGAACCTGTGCAGTCTAAAGAAATTCTTTCTATCCTTTATTAGAATCATCCCAGGATTAAAGTAATTCAGAATAGTTTTTGTTTCCATCTGAAAAGAGAATTTGGTTATGTCTCATGCTGGTGTTAAGAGAGATCCCTTATTTATCTTTGGACACACATACTGTACTTTATGCCCTGGGAGTCATTCTGAGGGGTTGAACTTGACGAACAATTACATATTTGCAACCCAAACTATCTATAGATCTTTGAAGTACTGTAGTATAATATAAAATGTACTGTTATGCTTACATAGCCTACAAAACAATTTCATATCAAGGGACACTGTTAGTCTTATTATTAAAATATTTTGAAATTAAAACTTTAACAGGTTTCTGTGACCTAACTGACACCAAGAGCTTGATAATAGGGTTTTCTTATTAAATTGTGTGAAACTACACATTTTTGTTGGATGTTCCTAAATTGTTATTATAGCTTTAAATCAGTTTAGATCTTTATTTGTCCTTAAGCCTCAAGACCTTGAAACATCTTGCATTTCACTTATGCCTATACTGTTCACTCACTGTTACAATATTACTATAGCATTTGACGCTCAAAAGAGCATACAGCATACTTGGGCATTTATCATTGTTATTGTATTATGGAGGGAAGCCAATTCATTTTGTTGAACTAATAAGGCTTTCTCATATGCAAAAAGTAAATTCATGCTATCAAATATACAAATTCAACTATCATGTTGCACAGCTTCTCATGGACTAGCTGAAGTCCTTGAGACCAGCTAACCCAATGGAAGAAAACTTAAAAAGTTTAAATAGGTTTTCTGTCTTAGGATAAATTCATTGGAATTACTTAGATAGCAGTTGATGGCATATTTTATAATATTCCCACATTGAAAACCTAAGATTTTGTATTTTATTTTCAAAGTACTTTATAACTACTAAAACAAGCTCCACTCTAGGACAGCTAAATTATGCTCAAGTTTTTGCTTCTAACCACAGTAAGAATATGGCTCAAAAGACATCAACACAAGGGTACGAGACAGTATGCACAGTGTGCTGAAAATATATTGCAATAAATATCTTTGCAGCCTTACATTTACTTCCTATTTTCATCCAAATTACTGGTTATTTACAGAAATTCTGTGGAAAGGTTGATTACTGCAGTTACTTTCTGCTGATACCACAGACTTGAGAGAATATGTGCAAACAATATGAATAAAGCATGAGTTGACTTAATCATTTAGACTAATAATATACTATGTTAAAGTGGCAGCCAATCTAGTAACAGAAATGCCATTAAAAAGTAGCGCTTGTCTTGTTTATAAGAGCAGCCATAAACATCAAGATATAAATCAAATGGGCCATAGCCCAAAGTCTCCTGGCTGCAGTAGATTTAATTAAAAGCAGTACAATTTGTTTTAGTATATGTTGTGTAAATTGTTTTGTTTTAGTTGTGCTCCTGGGAGGTTTTGATAAATTCCTAGAGGCCGCCTAACATTACGACACACATTATTTATCACATTCTTTTTTTATTATAATCCTGGCATTTATGTTATTAGAAGTGAACTAGTATTTTACTAAAAGGAACAAAATAACTCTAGGCATTATACTCTTCCATTTATGGGTCACAGTGCTACATAATTATTTATAAAATCATTTTGTGAATATTCAAAGCTGGTGAGTAAACCCTTATTAAGATCTCTTCATATTATCTTAGTTTCCTTCAATGAGACATGGGTTGTTTAGATCACTGCCTTTTATTTATAGCAAGACAATACCAATACAAAACACACCCAGTGCTCCTATTGCTGTTGGTACCAATACCTGCTAAATTCTACAGATAATTCTTCTATACAGTTATTCACCAGGAATATGTCTTTTGTATTGGAATTCTTGTAAAAATTGTTGTTGGATATGTCTTAGATTGCTACTATAATCTGTTGACAATTATTTATTAGAAAATAAATATGTAGTATAATGCTGCTGTATTAAGTTCATTAATTATAGTTATGTTAATTCAGAGATATTAACCATGGTTACATAGGGTTGAAAAAAGACAAATTCCATCAAGTTCAACCCCTCCAAATTAAAACCCAGCATACACACACACATCCCTCTACTCTTTCACACAAACCATGGGGGAAATTCGTCAAAGAGTGAAGTTCCCGCCACTTGAGTGAAATTCCGCCGCTCTCCATTCATTTCTATCGGATTTTGCAATCAATGGTTGAAGTGAAAGTTCACCCTTTGATGAATATGCCTTTAAAAATCCCATCGAAATGAATGGAGAGTGGCGGAATTCAAAATAGCCTTTGATATTATGTCTGTTAAAAAAATCATCCAAGCCCCTTTTAAAGGGGGATTCAACCCCCCAGCTCTAACCCCGCCCCCACCCCCTGTAGGCCCTACTCCCTCCTCCACCACGGCCTACCTCTCCAGAGAAAACAACCCCAACCTCGACAGTCTACCTTCGTAATTTAAGTCTTCCATTCCTCTAAACAGTTTAGTTGCACGTCTCTGCACTCTCTCCAGCTCATTTATATCCCTCCTAAGGACTGGAGTCCAAAACTGCACTGCATACTCCAGATGAGGTCTTACTAGGGATCTATAAAGAGGTATAATTTTGTTTTCATCCCTTGAGTTTATGCCCTTTTTTATGCAAGACAGAACTTTATTTGCTTTAGTAGCTACAGAATGACACTGCCCAGCATTAGACAACTTGTTATCTATAAAACCCCAAGATCCTTCTTACTTGAGGAAACTCCCAACACACTGCCATTTAGTGTATAACTTGCATTTATATTATTTTTGCCAAAGTGCATAACCTTGCATTTATCAACATTGAACTTCATATTCCAGTTTGCCGCCCAGTTTCCCAACTTAGAGAAATCACTCTGCAAAGTGGCAGCATCCTGCATGGAACCTATAGTTCTGCACAATTTAGTATCGTCTGCAAAAATAGAAACTGTACTTGCAATGCTCACATCCAGGTCATTAATAAACAAGTTGAAAAGCAAGGGACCCAGTACAGAGCCCTGCGGTACCCCACTAACAACACTGGTTCAATTAGAAAATGTTCTATTTACCACCACTCTTTGTAGTCTATATTTTAGTCAGTTCTCTATCCAGTTACAAATACTATGTTCCAGGCCAACATTGCTTAATTTAACCAGTAACCTTCTGTGTGGCACTGTATCAAATACTTTAGCAAAGTCTAAGTAAATCACATCCACTGCTATCCCAGAATCGAGGTCCCTGCTTACCTTCTCATAAAACCATGATAATGTACAAAGTACATGTATATAAATGATAGAAATCCATGGGTCATTATGCAAATAATGTAATTTTTCTGAATATAACTGACAATAGGTGCCAATACGAAACCGAGTTTTTATACTAAACTTTTAAATAGCTACTACCTAACGATTTCTGTAAAAGTGATTTTGCTTATTTTTATTTATGTTTTTCCCCTAGAATATCTCACAATTGCCCTGTGGAAGAGCACTGTATGCCTATGAAGGCAAGGAACCAGGAGATCTAAAATTTAATAAGGGTGATATAATAATTTTACGAAGAAAAGTGGATGAAAACTGGTATCATGGAGAGCTGAATGGAAATCGAGGCTTCTTTCCAGCAAGCTACATCCAATGCATTAAACCACTGACTCAATCGACACCACAGGGCAAAGCACTTTATGACTTTGAAATCAAGGATAAAACTCAAGATAAGGATTGCTTAACATTTACTAAGGTAAAAAAATCCATATTTTAATAATGGACAAGTATTTTTTGAGTGTATTAATGATAAAAAGAAATGATCTACAAGTCTCCTCTAGCTATCTTTTTATTTATCTTTGCTTTGAAGTCAACATTCTACATTGAAAAGTTACCAAAAGCTGTCACAGGACCACTGAGTCATAACTTAAAGGACAAGGAAAGGTAAACTAAAGAAGTAGCTAGAAATGTTGTACAAAGATGCCCCAGTAGCTCCCCATATTCTTTTCTGCTGATTCACTGATTCAAATTCTCTGTGCTGATGTCACTTACTGAGCTTAGGGACCAACTAAAAAAATACAGTACACATAGAATATAAATGTCACAATATAAGGCTGATTAGTAATGAATACAGATAATGACAACATGGCAGCACAGAAACCAGTGCAATTAGCATCAGAAATGAATAATCAGCCCTGTAGCATCATCTTATATTACAGGTTAACCTCATTTTCTGCTTCATAATTTGTGACAACCCCTAAGCTTAGCTTCTCAACAGCTGCTCAGAGCCCACCAAGCATGTGAGTGTCACAGATAATTTCCAAGATGGTGACCCCCTGTGACAAGTTTGACAAGTTTGAAGTCCTGGATCATTGCTGCTATTGACAAGCTGAAACTTTAGGCTAGTGCAATATGTTCATTATATAAACCATGGCTTATTTAGCCCTATTCATTTTTCGGGTTTAGTTCTCCTCTAACCCTGTTCAGACACACCCTAGGCTTATTTGTCAACACTGAGCAAATTTGCTTGTGGGCAGTAACCCACAGCAACTAATCAGTGGTTTGCTTTCTTCAGGCAGCTGCAGGTAGAACAATAAATGCAACAGTTTAATTGGTTGCCATGGGTAACTGCCCACTGGCAATTTTGCCTATTCTCCCCGGTGGTTGGGGACCCCTGATCTAATATGATGAACTGATTTTGTAGATACTCCTACAGAAATATATACAACCACCAACTGTATCTTAGTACAAATAGCAAAGACATTTATATTTCAACTATTAACATTTCTCTTTGACTTTAGTGGGACCATTGCAGTTGTATGGCCATCCTGGACAGTATTTGAAGGATGTGTGTGAACCAAATCATACAATGAAATATTGTACATATTTCTCCATGTGCATTGTCTTGCTATTGTTGTTGAATTTTAGCCTGCTGCACAGGGCTCTTCTCACAGACATTACATAAAATATACTTACATAACAAACTCTTCATCACATTGTTATTTGTTGAATAAATGGATTTCCTTTGCTAGTTTGAACATAAGTAACATATAATTCAATATTCAGAACTTTGAGGTAGACAAGCACTGGACATAGCAGTTCATTTTACTATTTTTCTACAGCTGCAGCGTGTAGTCTTTCAACCTGCATTAATATTTACATAATAGTTATACTTGTAGGCCAATGGAAAAATTAGAGGAATCTAGACTTCATTACTTTTCAACTAGGTCACTTGCAGTGAGACTAGTAAACTCCCACAGAGGGGGAAGAGATAGGGAAAACTGAAAGAATACTGAAGAAATTTGGAAGCAACTCTCGCTCTTTAGTTTATAGCGTGCATTCTTTGTACAGTTGGCAGCCGTGTTCTGTCCATGATTATACAGCAGTTGAGACAATTGCCTAGTTATTTAATACACGTTGTGTCTCTAACACCTTCTAACTGAAGCTTGTGGTGATGAAAACAGGCCTTTCTACTGTGACAGCAAATGCCATACCTCAGTTCCACTGAGCAACAGCAAGCCTGGGCTGGTACAATAATGACTGCTAATCTTCAAGCTCATGGGGGAAGAGATAAATTAGTTTTGTCTTCCCCAAGAGACCCTTTGACATTGATACTGGCATGTGTTACAAAAATATGCCAGAAATCCATATAAATACTTTAGAATCCAAGCCTGTTTCAGCAATACAAGTAAAGAGTACCTATGAGAACAATGTTATACTTAGCATATTATCATTGTGCCCTCTGGCTGTACAAAATATATCCTCAAATAACATCTCTGGTAGATTTTCTTCTGAAGACTCATCGACAAAGGACCACAGAAAGGGATTATCAGTGTAACTGCTACTGAACAAAACTTGCCGGTTTGTGGTTGCACCCTCCTGTTCAGTCCTTTAATGACAGGCTGCAGAAATGTAGAGTGTATACTGACAACAAGCAAACAAGCTATACTTTATTTCCTACCATTTTACAGCAAATCCTTTCTGTATTATTTATTCTGCATATTATCAAATAATAATCAAAAATAATATTTGTTGCAATTTAAAATAAACAAAATAAGCTTTGAACTCTGAGTACAGCATGCACAGTAAATATAAATACATATTCATTAATTAATATTCCTAGAAAGTAATATGCAAAAATGACCTTTAATGTATTTTAGTATCATTCTCTGCAAAAACAGCTATGCCTTGTACAGAGGTATTGACTTTTGAATCTGCATTGGCACTTTAAATTGTAGCCTCATTGGATAAATTTCCATTTGATGAATGGCATTTTCTTTTATCATAGTATACAGTGGTGCTGTGGCATATATAGTTTCCTTACAGAGGAAGAATGCATTATGGAAGCTTCTGGACTGACAACAAGAGTATTAAAACCTTCATGTACATGGATAGTGAACTGACTAAAGCAGTGATCCCCAACCAGTAGCTCGTGAGCAACATGTTGCTCTCCAACCCCTTGGATGTTGCTCCCAGTGGCCTCAAAGCAGGTGCTTATTTTTTAAATACTGGCTTAGAGGCAAGTTTTGGTTGCATAAAAAACAGATGTCCTGCCAAACATTCTCTCCTGTAGGCTGCCAATCCATATAGGGGTTACCAAAAAGCCAATCAGAGCTCTTATTTGACATCCCCATGGACTTTTTCATACTTGTGTTGCCCTCCAACTCTTTTTTAAATTTAAATGTGGCTCACGAGCAAAAAAGGTTGGGGACCCCTGGACTAAAGGATAGGGCCCAAGAATGGTAATTAATGTCTAGTATTCTGATACCACAAGCTATAGAATTATACGCAATTTTATCTTGTTTATTGATGAAAAGATCCCTATCAACAAATTGCAGCTGTTCTGCCATTTTTGTTCCTCAAATTCTATATTCTTTGTGTTTATAACATTAATTCTAATATGTTTAATAGCCTGTTTATGATACTGACTCAATATAAAATGGCCATTTTCTTGTAGGATGAAATTTTAACTGTGATAAGACGAGTTGATGACAACTGGGCTGAAGGAATGTTGGGAGACAAGATTGGTATTTTCCCCATCCTGTACGTGGAGGTAAGTGGAGTACACAAAATCATTTCATCTGGTAAACATTAGGCTGATTATTGTTAAGCACAGACAGAATATAATTCAGAACTATAAGTGGAATTTTGGATTTGTAAGACTTGAATAACAATTGTAGAAGCAGTTTCAGCAAACCTATATTATCTCAAAACAAGACTACAACCAAGAATAATACCAATCGCCAATTATTTTTGAACAGACTTTGGACTGGAAAATGAAAACAAATGTTGTACTCTGTAATTGTAATTGGCAATGTGTTTGTAAATCAAACCTTATAAATGTATTCTAAGAGCTTGTCCACAACAAGTTCACTGTAACATACAGAAAAAACATTGGCAGCTTCTATATTGTTAATAGTGTGTTTAGTTTTTAGTGTAGTTTTACATATTGGTATAGTGTTACATATGCATCTGTGAAATAATCTATTTATCCACACTGGTAAATATGTCAAAATGTGATGGTAAAACATAGTGAAAGCAATTAGGGTTTACCTGCTAAAAGTACCTGCGGCAATGCTGAAGCGTGCATGGCAGGGTTAAAGGCACCATGGTTTTTTTTTATATATACATTTGCACCCAGCCCTGCACTCTTCAGAGGTGCCTCAGGTACTTTCAGCAATGTATTTGGAAAGGCAGGGTGGAAGGCATTTAGACATCCCTATTCCTGTTCCCTAATGGCCCTTACACACGGGCGTTTTTGACCTGCGATCCCCTGTGTTGCGTTTGGCTGCGTTCAGCCGCAGGGGAGCGCAGGTCTAGACGCACTTCATTAGTTTCAATGAGGTTGTACCCACGAGACGCGTGTAAGCGCAGAAAGCAGATTCAGAAGCAACATGGGTCAAAAACGCCCGTGTGTAAGGGCCCTAACTTGTGATTCTTTCAGATGCAGATTCAGACGCAACATGGGTCAAAAACGCCGGTGTGTAAGGGCCCTAACTTGTGATTCTTTCAGGTGGCCCTGTAATGAAGTGCCAGTATTCAGGTGGCCCTGTATTGCTGTGCAGAGCCATTAACTGTGTTGTGCCTGCTCTCACTGGCCTCTGCAACTCACAATGGATTTTGTAGTGTGATGTGCAAAGGGCAGATAGGCCCCTGTTGCAAGTGCTTTGAAAATAAGCACAAAGAGCCAAGATTTTGCACTCCTAATGCAGGGGCATAAGTAAATGCACTTTTATGTATCTCTTTTTTTTGGAAGTGCAATATTTTGAAATGCTGCTATTTGTAATATTGTATTTATAATATTGACATCATAGTTTTCCTGATGAGAAAAGACAGTCTTGATTGAATGGTCATGGTCGATTTTGTTTGAATCAATATGGTAAATACTTGAATTAAGATGTGTAACAGCGCTATTACAGCTCATTAAACAAAGGGTCCACATTTTCAGAGAGATGCCTAATTCAGTTCATTGGAATGCAAGATAGAATAAATGACTTGCAGTACCACTGCTCACCTGTTTGGAAATTAGGCGAATGTTTTCCATTTTCTGCAAAAGAACGGCACTACCAGCTATGGTTTATGCAGATTTAGGCTGCACAAAAACAGCTGGTGTGAAATTGGAACAACCTTTGAATTAAACATATCTGAAAATGTGTATTTATCTTTATCGAAATTGTTAAAACTCTATCCTTATAAAGCTTAAGCTAGAAAAATATAAATGTTTTGTAAATGCATCCATTCACAAACCCCACGCCACCTTACCAGTTCAACTGGGTATTTAGTACTTTTCTGTTACATATGATTGCCTCTGAGCTTTAATTTAATGAAGAACTGAACAATATCCTTTCAGAAGCAAGTCTTGGAGCATTTGTTAGTTAATTGCTTGAAGTAAAAGTGAAGCAATTAGCACTCCATACACTAAGCTCATAAAATGAATCTCTTCACAAAGCAGTAGCACTGTATGCTCTGTAATATGACTGGCACACAAGAAAGAAACAAAGCAGTTGCCATTGGTAATTAGCTTGCTTGACCTCAGTTACTAATACACTACAGATTGAAAAAGGCTTGATACTACAAGGGGGCTGTAGAAGTGATGTTGGGAGCCATACCTTAGTAACATTAAAAGGGCTGCACTTTGCCCATTTGCATTATGCGTTTAGATGCAAAGTAGTTTGGCAGTTGATTTATAAGGGTGGTTCACCACTAATCTCAATTTCTGTCTTTGTTCGGCCATACACAGGCACAGTTTCCCTCCACCAGCCACACTTGATGATACGTGAACAAAGAGCCATAGATTCATAGTTCCAACTGGTGATTTGTATGTTAAGTTTGTGAGCCCGTGTATTACTGATTGGCTTTACCTTTTTCTCCTACTTGCTACTGTGCCTTTTCCCTTTCTCTCCCTTTTTCTGCAAGCCCATTCTCCTACACAAACCCCTACCATTCCATTATTGGATGCTTATACTTCCCAACTGTCTCATTTTGAGCCGGACAGTCCTGCTTTTGACAGCTCAACCCGTAATCCCGCATTTGTACTATCCAGATTTCTCTGTAGTGAATGGGTAAGTCCCTATTTCTCTGCACGGAACAGCCAAAAAAGATACAATGTTTCTAACTTAATTGGCTCTTGGCAGAGAGCCCAGCATAGATACTTATAGATAGATTTGTAACAGTTTTGTTCCTTGGGAGAAGTTAGACTCGCAGCTTAAAGGGCAATTCACCTTCATCAGTAAAACTGTAATAAAACCTACAGAAATTTGTTTAAACTTTTATAACTTGGCAAATTTTGTAAAATGGGCATGGTAATTAGGAGGTATAGCTGCAAAAATGGTGTGGTCAAAACGCGTGGCAAATCATTTTGTCCTCTCCATTTTCAAAATGTTGGGAACTGTGTGCTTTTTCTCTCTACCACTTCACTTCCAATCCTTTCTTCCATCACCACTTTCTATCCTGGTTTCATTGTTGCTACTGTACATCCCTTCCAGCTTTGGCATCTCTCTCCTCAACTCTGCTCTTCACCATCATTTTCTTACTCCTGCATGTATGTCTTCTAGCATGGATTCCAATATCTCACTTGACTAACTTCGTTCCATGTTAAATGGGCTGCTAACCTTTGAGTTACTTTTTAGAATGATGTAGAGAGCAATATTCTAAGACAAATTGCAATTTCTTTCCATTTTTTATTATTTGTGGTTTTAACGTTATTTAGCCTTTTATTGCCCTGCTCGCCAGCTTGTAGTTTCAGCAGTCTGGTTGCAAGGGTCCAAATTACCCTAGCAACCATGCACAGTTTTGAATAAGAGACAGGAATATAAAAAGGAGAGGGCCTGATTAAAAATATGAATAAAAATAATAACAATTATGTAGCTTACAGAGCAATTGTTTTTTAGAAGGCGTCAGTGACCCCCATTTGGAAGCTGGAAAGAGTCAGAAGAAGAAGGCATCTAAAAAACCATAAAAAAATAAATAATAAAGACCAATAGATAAGTTGCTTAGAATACGTCATTCTGTAACATAACTTAAAGGTGAACTACCCCATTAACTCAATATGGTTTATCTGTTGCCATTGTCCAACTTCCGTCTCGGGTGCTCTATGTCTACTATTTAATTCTCCAGATCCTATCCTAATTATATTCACCCTCTTTCTCCATTTAGTGATTTTCTCCTCACCCCACTTTATAACAGCACAAACCCTACTTCCATATCTATGCAATTTTATTTCCCTTCTGTAGCTGCATGTCACACCCGGCAGATGAAATCCTGACACATCTCACTCCACTTTTAACACCATTGACATAGTCAACGTGAGAGCTATTTAATATAACATTTTATTACAGTATTCAGCAAGCCACTGTACATTGCAACCCTAACAAACTTGTAACAGCTGCAGCTGTGCATATAATTAAATTTTACCTGATAAAAAGTCTCTTTTGTAATGTAATCGTTTCTCGAATGCTGGATAATTTGATTTTGCTTTGCTGTGAACATTTCTTGCCTTCTTATGTTGTTTTGCTTTTTTTTTTTTCATTTTGTTATGTTGTTTTGGAACATGCTTAATTTAAAAAATCACTGCATGTAACTCAAAACATAGCCTATGACTATATGTCTATAAAGAAGATTAACCTCCCAGCAACACAGACGAGCAGGGGGTAATACAAGTGACAAAGCTTTCAATTCTATCTTTCAACTGAAATTACATGGAAAAATGGTGAAAACAGAGTTTGATTTTAAGAACGACACAGCAATAAATTACTGCCTATTGTTTTGTGTCTCAGGCTACCCTAAAACTTAGTTAGTATTTCTGGAAACCTTGGAAGCTTAAAACAATGGAAGAGGACATTAGCTGGACAGTTTTACTATGAGAAACAAGAAGGTTTCTCCTAAACCAAAGGTGGAGGTGGATTTTAGAAACAGGTGTAGCTACTGCCTGTGAAAATGTATCATATATTTAATGTCTTTGCAAATAGTCTGTATGTAGGTTCCCTGAGAATTGGGTGTAGTTTACTCAGGCTGTTCCCCTCTATATTTGGACACCTAAGGGTCCTTAAAGGAAAACTTTACTCCGCGAACAATGTAGGTCTCTATAAAAAGATATTTCATAAAACAACTCATATGTAAAACCCTGCTTCATGTAAACAAACCATTTTCATAATAATACACTTTTTTAGTAGCATGTGTCATTGGGTAATCATAAATAGAAAATAGCCATTTTAAAAAAAAGGACAGCACCCTGGGATCCTAGGATCCAACGGTGCAAACAAACTTACTAAACAAACTATAAAGTTAGGTCACACGAGCCAATTAACAGACAGAGTTCTGTCTTTTGCTTCAATACTTCTTCCCTTTACAGTTAGAGTTGAAATATTTCTGGTCAGGTGATCTCTGAGGCAGCACACAGACCATCACCAAATGGTGGTTCAAGGCAAGAGATGTAAAAGGGCAATATTTACTTAAATATGTATACCAGGTAGGGAAGATTCTTTAATATGTCACTTAATTTGATATAAACTATCTGTTGCTCAAGTATTCATTTTCGGGGTATAGTTTTCCTTTAAGTAACTCAGGCAGTTATGCCCCTTTTCCTGGGTCCAGATCAGTTCAAGGGATTTGGCCACCAGGTGGCGCTGTTTAAAAGTATAAAAGGATATAGCCCCATGTGCTCAGGGTCTTACTCCTAGGACTTTGCTTCCCAGAGAAGTGTTACAGGACCAGGGCTCTGGTTCCTTGAAAGTTAGGTTTAGCCAGTGGTAGTAGTTTCTGTGATAGTGACTCTAGGAGTGAAAAGCAGCTCAGGGTAGCAAGAGAGCAGCTGTGGCTCCACCAAGGAGAAATAGTGGGGTTAGGACCACATGGTGTGTAAACCACTAGATCAGGGATTACAGTGGGTGAGTTGAGGATCAGATAGGGTGCCAAGACCCCAGGCTGAATACAGTGGGTGAGGTGAGGACCAAGTCGGGTGCCCAGAGACAAGACCCCAGGCTATTAAATCCAGGACCTAGTGCTATCCACCTGAGAGGAGAATTTACCTGGTGAGAGGGTAACTATCCTGTGAAGTGTGAATCATTGCTGCGGGCTATTTGTATTGCATATTGTCTAGATCAAGGGTCCCCAACTTTTTTGCTCATGAGCCACAGAGTTGGAGAGCAACACAAGCATGAAAAAGTCCATTTGGTTGTCAAATAAGAGCTCTGATTGGCTTTTTGGTAGCCCCTATATGGACTGGCAGCCTACAGGAGAGAATGTTTGGCAGGACATCTGTTTTTTATGCTACCAAAACTTGCCTATAAGCCGGTAATTAAAAAATAAGTACCTGCTTTCAGGCCACTGGTAGCAACATCCAAGGGTTTGGAGAGCAACATGTTGTTCGCAAGCTACTGGTTGGGGATCACTGGTCTAGATCATCCCACTGGAGGGTTTATCAAAGTATCCTACTACGCTGTTCAGTTTAATAAATCAGTTCAAGTTTGCTGCAAAGAACTGTCTGACTGAATCTCCTGCTGCACTGAACAACACCAGGTACTGGATTACACTGGGGGTCCTGGGCAAAAGTTAAGCAGTTAGCCGGGTCACACATGCAGTATTCCACAAATCCACGGCTAAAATGCACTCAAGGGTGTGCTACATGAATTTCATATTATTAGTGTTTTTATTTGTGACTTTTATAAAGCTTAGTGGCATGTTCACTATCATTGGAGGTAAATATCTTCAGAGATCTCCAGAGATGTTACCCATGACAACCAGTCAGCAATTAAAGCTAATATCTCATTAGTTGCTATGGAAAAATGTTTATCCACAATGTTCATCAACATTCCCCTTAGTTTTGTATTATTGTAGTTTTGTATTTATATTATTATGTGCCTGACACATGCTTCTTTCTGCAGGAACTTCATAAAAGGGAATTCTGGGAATGTTGTCTGTTCTGCATCTGGTTACACCTTGGTTAGAGGGAAGGTTAACATAATTAATAAAATAAATAGTTTTTGTTTCCCTGATGACATATATTAAAATTGATGAGAATAACTGTAAGGGGCAGATTTCTATTGGTCGAATTTTGAATTGAAAAAAATTCGAAATTCAACCATGGGAATAGTTAGGGAATTAAAATCCTTCGAATTTGAAGGGTTTTACCGCAATTCATTTGGTCGAACGATCGAATTATAAAAATGTGATCGAATGATCAAATCGTTCGAATCGATTCTAACGATTTTAACCATTCGATCAAATTTTTATAATTCGATCAAAATTTGCCAAAGACACTTCGGTAGGTTGAAACTGGCGAACTAGGCAGTCGCATAAAAAAAATAGAATATTCAAATAGATTTTTATTCATATTATTGGACTCATTCGATTCGATCGAATTTACAGAAGTCACTGGTCGAAGTCAACTAATTTGCATATTCGAAATTCAAATTCAAATCTTTTTGAAAATTAGATCTAATTTCGAATCATTCATGTGAATACATGTGAATTTTGTAAATCTGCCCCCATATATTTTAAGAGCTTTCTCTTCTCCTCTCAATCCTGCTTACATGTGGGGCCAATCGAAATGATCTGTAGTTGTACTGAGCAGAGGCCATACTAAGGTTTTAGCAGATGAACAAAACCGACTCATACATGATATGTGTTTCTGTATATCCAGAATTCCCAATAAAGCCAGTTTTATATAAACTCCACATCCCACTTGGCTAGCTGCATATCGCAGTCTTCACTGGTTTCTGATTTTGAAACTAGTGTTGGTAATTCAAATGGATATATTGGCACCTTGCACAGATTTCAAAGCACTGCAAGAGGTTATGTTATGTATTGACTGTTAATGTACTATCAGTAGATGGCGCTGTTAAACTGAGCTGTTGTGCTGCTAATTGTTTTCCTAGCATCTACCTCTTTATCTGTTCCTTCCTCCCAACTTGTTCAGCCATGTTTTATCTTCAGTAAAAGTACTTCTGCTACTAGTTGCTGTGAACCTCTTTTGTACTAATACAGGGCCCAGAATATAATACTGGTGGTGAATTCTAAAAAAAGGTCTTCAAAAAATAAATAAACTGCTTTGAGAAGTTAAATTTAGTTCTTGCCCATGGGTGTTAACTAGCTGGCCATAGAGGCAACGATCCAATCTTATGAATCAATCGTACAATTTTCAGACCGTGTGTAGAGAGTCCCAACATTTTTTGTCCAGTGGAGATCGGTCATATGGTTAGAAAATTTCTGTTGGCTGCCAATAATATCCCTGCGTGTATTGCCGATCATACGATTTTCAGTGTGAGACTGTCACTAGGTTTTGTTGGACACAACTTTCCTACGATCCCTGTAGGGGCAGAAAATCGGCAGAACAGTGGCTAATCTGTGCTTTTTACTAGTTTATTTTATCTGAAGGTTAGTGGCAGGTCGGGAGATGGGGGAAGTCCGATCATTCAAGTATTCGAATGATCAGATCTTTGTGTCTATGGCCAGCTTTAGCGTTCTGAACTGCACTCTAACTGAATGGCAACTGATGTTCAATTTAACATAGTGCTCTTCTTTGGATTCTTTCTAAAAAAAATGTTTTAAAAACATTTTCTATGCTTTAAATTGTTAGTAGCAAAAGACATGTGATTAGGAATTGCCTGTTAAATCAGCCCCTATGATTTTCCTTCATAAAAATAACATGCTTCTATAAGTGTTGTTCATCTCCTGCTTATTTTTCTTCTACATATAAATCACAGCTGGAAAAAATACACTTCCAAAATTACATAACTAATAGAGCTATGTAGTACTGCAAAGATTTATCATTATCCGCAGACTATAGCAACAAATCATTTTTAAAGAAAAAAAAAATAACAGATATCATGACTCTTATTCCTGGCATCTATTTTAT
The DNA here is from genome assembly GCA_024363595.1 of Xenopus borealis. Classification (NCBI taxonomy): domain Eukaryota; kingdom Metazoa; phylum Chordata; class Amphibia; order Anura; family Pipidae; genus Xenopus; species Xenopus borealis. The sequence continues at coordinate 107,588,976 of CM044433.1, read as the reverse complement.
TTATATAACAGATACCAATTATTTCCTGGCTTAGGAAATGAAATGTTCTTGTTTATTTTGCCTTTCATACTTTTTCTCTTCAGACTGCTGAGGTGAAGATGTCTCAAGAGTAGCCCTTGGGGACCAACAGTGATTTCAGATGTAGAAAGCATGTTAACCATCAGCAAGCACTCTTGGCTGTAAAACTGATGTTTAAAATCCCTGTGTGTTGCAATATAATAAGACGCAACACATTTTTGAGAAATAAATAGTATTACAAATCATTAGATGAAGCATAGCTTTAAAGTACTTCAGCTGGAGTTATGCTTATATATCTTCTTAGGCGTACTGTATGTTCAAAATTATTGGCAATGGGCAACCATATCAGTTCTGATTTAGTACTATTTAAAGGATGCCTAATACCATATAAAAGAACTGTATCTATTAAAATATACATGTTAAGTTTTCATATCAGTATGAAAATACTGCCTCATTTCTAGAATATTTTGGCCTTGATTCAATTCAGTGAGAAAAAGGTTTATCACGTGAAAAGTCATGCATAAGTTTCAATTTGAGAAGCAATTCAATTCAGAAAAACTTATCACGCAGTTTATCGTGTGAAAACTCTATTGAAATCCATGGGAAAAAAAGTGGAACTGAATTTGGAGAAAAGTTTTTTTCTCCTTGAATTAAATTTTGCCCATTAGTTTTCATGTGATAAACAATGAAATAACTTTTTTCTCACTGAACTGAATCTGACCCTTTGTTTTTTTACATGGCCATTTTTTGTTGGGCTTTGTGGCCCAAGACATGACTTTTATTAGCACCGTAGACCGTAATCAGCAAATGACGTTTTAAAACTGCCTTAAATTTGTTTACTATTTTAAGATTTTTGTTTTATTTTTCAATTATTATTTATTTTTAGTTTCACATAAGTTGATCACAATGCTCTGTTATGAAGATAGAATGTCTCCCATAAGCCATGGACAAAATATAGCTTTGTATGAGAATGGGAAACCCCCTGTCACAGGTTTTCATATCTGTTGTCTTTCTTCCCTATTAATCATGTTTGTTAGTATAATTTTGTTCCTAGACAAGTGTCTACCAATGCAAGCACAGACCTGACTATATTGTTTTATGTTGTAATGAAGCAATAATTTTAGTGGTTGTCACAACTCCAGCAGGACCCTACTACGTAGAAAAGGTAACGGTCATGGTTTTAGATGTATGGCTCTTGGAAATGATGTGCTGTAACACTAGACTATTGAGCCATATAATAGGACTTACGTTATAATGTAAAAGGTAGCCATTTATCAAGTGTGCAAAAATCATGCCTCTAACGGGGGAATGTAATTAAAGTCGCTAAGAGCAAAACACTGCTCACCAATAAGAGTAAAAATCCACATCTGGCAATGTAATATTGTTCCTTAAATGGTTAGTGCATTGCAAATCGTTATTACACAGTGCAAATTGTAATTGCGCACTCTTAAGAAATGCTTGAAGGTGTCGTATTCTTTTGGAGCAAACATTGCGACTTTTTCAGTAAGAAGTTTTATTACATTGACAACGCATTAGCTCAAAGTGTAAAACGGCCTTCCGCTGGCAGAAGTGGTCGCTAAACATTTTCCGGGTTCGCAAAAGGTATATTGCATTCGTGCAAAGCAAAATTTATTATTGCATTCGTGCAAAGCAAAATTTATTCGCACAAAGGATTAACTTTTCGCATCGCGAATAATTTTTGCGTTACCAACGTATATATGACATTCCCCTATTAGTGCCAAAGGTCTCAGTTATAGAGCACTTGTGGCAGGATATTTTAGAACTGTCTTAAACCAGTGCAAGAGATGGGGCTGTGGGTTAACATAGCACTGTATTTACTGCCTGCCATAAGTACTTCACAAGGGTCCCATATTACCTTTTTTGGATCACGTACAACTACTGTAGTTACTGATCCATAGGGTTCATTGCACTGGCCTAAGCACAGCTACAGCACATACCAATTCAGTCATATTGGTGGGAGAGTTAAAATTAGCTCTCATATGCAAAGTGTGTGTGTCCATTTTGTTAAGCAAAACAGCTGCTCCAGCCCATAGACCAATGCACTGCTGGAGGACAGGTGCACACTTCCCAGTTTCTCAAGCCTCAGGATCCACAAATAAAAGAGAAAATTGAAACAGCAACACATGCTCCATAAAAATATAAGTGTATTTAATCCATTAGAAACAGACCATCTCTAGACCAACATCTTACACATTTCGGGGGTACCTGCCGCACTGTGCTCCATAAAAAAGAGCCTTATGCCTATTATTAAGGACACCACATAAGGTGGTGGTCTAAAGGCAGCTCGTTCTTTTAATGGACTAAATAAGCTTATTTTTGTATGGAGCATGGTATTTGCTGCTTCAACTTTTTCTTGTATTTGTATGTCCATTTTGTTTGCTATGCAACTGCTTGACCACAGAGGAACAGATTCAATGACATAGGAATTTGCCCGTATATAACCAGCTTTTTTATCGTTTGGAAAGGTTTCCCTTTATCTGTTTTAGTACTTCATTTTTATCCTATGCACTGCATAAATATTGCCCAGATGGTTCATTACTATACACACAAACATTCAATTTGTCACTATTTCAATTTCTATAGTTTGGATCTCCATAATATAAAAATGGAATGTCTCCAGCCTTGGTAATGGTTCACAGATCAGTGAGTGTATATGCTATATTACATCTCTTAAAACTGTGGGGAAAGGTCAATCTGGCATTCAGTGTAACAGCATTTCTGCCATTTCATGTTGTTTTCGCTATTATGAATTGTTTGCAAAGAAAAAAAATGAATATACTTTGAGCTGCCTGTTTTAGAATAATTGGTTTAGTGATATATATTCAGCCAATGCAATTGTTCTGCAGAGATGAAATACTATTTTGGCATTTACCGCAGTTTTCCGAAATGTTATATTTCTGTTGCTTTTGCATTTTCAGCCAGACACATAATAAAACTATCATCTGAATGTACTTTTGCATGTATGAATAATAAACAGTGTTTTGTTTGATTAGCAAAAAAAATGGGATACAGAACTTGCTATATCATTATGAAGTTTCTGGGTGCATTTGTGTTGTTCTAGCGTGAAGCATTCCTTCATTCCCATGGTAGAGATGAAACAATTGGCAGCTTTAGAAATGTGCAGGAGTTTGCTTGAACTGAATACAATGTGGCAACAAAAAATGATTAAAAGAATGAGCAAAATGATTGCACAAAGAGTTATATCGCAATAATAATGGGCATGATATTTAATGGCGTGAAAAGAGATTACATTAAAGCTTTGTTATATATTATTAGATCGTTAACAAGGATGAAAAGAATGATAACAGCATCTAGTGCAGCTTGCTATATTCCTGATTATCTTAATGCTAACCCAGAAAAAACAAATTAAAGCAAAGAGCATGGCAATAAGTATTAAACTCTTTTTTTTTTATTTTAGTTCTGAATTGGTTCCCTAAAAACACAAACAACAAAAGCAAAGAACCTAGCAATAAGTATTAAATTAAATAAGTATTAAAATTATTTCCAATTTTATTTCTCAACTGGTTCCTCTTTTCAGTAGTATTATCACCAAATCTATCCCACATTTACATATCGATACAACCAATTTATGAGTACCAATTGTAAGCCAAAATATCAAAAGTAGGGGATGAACAACACAGGCAGTCTTCTGCTGCATAATCTGTTTTCCCATAACCACTTATCAAGAGCGAATAACCGTAATCTTCATCAGTCTTAAAAAGTGACAGGAAAAAAAAGGAAATGCCTAGCGAAAACCCAGAATCTTTGGACACATGGCCACTGATTGTGGTTTGGAAGCCTAGACATTATGGGGCAGATTCACTAAAGTGACGTCATTTAATTACTTTGCCGATTTACTAACAAGCGCAGACACCCTTCACTAGGGAAGGAGATTTACGTCGGGGTTGCTTCGCACTCTTACACCTGGTGAATTTTTGCTCTGGCGAAAGAGCGTAACTACACTAATTCATTAAGATACAGATTTTACTGAATGTTACCTCTTGCGCCAGACTTGCCTTTGCCAGCTCAGACCAGGCGAAATGCAATAGAGTAGATAGGAGTTCATAAAAAAAAAAGTCCCAAAAAAAGTTAATGTCTTTTCATATTTACAGGGTGAGAGGCTGCAAAAGATAGAAATTGTTTTGTTGGGGTACCCAGCTTCCCCCCTACATTTCCTAACATATGGAAAATAAACTATACAGTGGGCACATGTGTAGGGCAATATAACAACTCTATGTTATTTTATTAAGGTTTTCTGGGGCTTATGTAATGTAATGTATTTGCTGCAACATATACTGTAAGTCCATTGTAAGTCCACCGTATTCAAATTTACTAACATTTTTAGAGAAAAAAACTCAAATGTTTATATTTCAGTTGCAACCAGATGAAAAGCTTGTGAAGAGGCATTACTTTGCTTTACTTCTGAACATCCATCAAAGCAAAAATTGCAATGACTAAGTCAGCAATAGTGGAAACAGAAGGACAGGACACCTTATAAAGGACACAAGAATATCCAGGCATTTGCAAGATATCATAATATGCAGAAAACTGTTATAAATGCATGTGAACATGCAGCAACTCTAAGCACTACATTAAATGGTGGCAAATGTCCCTTTTTTATATATTTCTTATTTGTTCTGCACAATATTTTTGAGACAATCATGTGTATTGGAAAAACTTACTCTTGTCTTTTAAATGTCCCATACTCTCAAAAAAGTAGCAGTTCCTGCTTTTGACATTCATAAAGTGCTATACCAAAGGTGATAGAGTCCTTGAATATTAGCTGTCTTCTTCTGCCTATGACAATCTATCTAGTTCTTTGTGTAACCTTGGATTCATGCCATCAGGGACTGGAACTTTGCCTACTATTATTTTATCCAAAATGATTTTTCCTCCTCTGCCTGACAAACAAGGGCTTACTTGATGAAGACTCTTTTTATCTTGTTGATAACAAAGGATTTCTAGACTCTTACAGACTTTTTCTAGTAAAATAAATAGAATTTTTTGAGATTTCACAACTTGACCTTTAATAAATAACCCCCTTAATGTCACTATAAATGGGTTTTTGCACCATATCATATTTAAGTTTCACGTTAGGGGGTTATTTATCATAGGTCAAGTTGTGTTGTGTTTTTCCCAAAACTAAAAAATGTGAGTTTTCAAAGGTTTTTTTCCAGTAAAAACACAAATTGGAAAAACCTAGATTTTTTTATATTTATTATGCACAAAGCTGCAAAAACCTCAAATCCAAAAACACTCCAGCTAAAACCTGTCGAGGTCATTTAGAAGTCAATGGCAGAGGTCCCTTGTACCATTTGAAGATGATTTAACCTTAATGATTTTTGGGGTATTTTTCGTAGATTAGTGCTCAAAAACCCGATCAATTTGAGCTATTCGAGTTTTTTTTCACCAATAACTTGATCAATTTGAGTATTCAAGTCCCCCCCCCCGATTGCATTCATTTGAGTTTTTTCATAAATAAGCAAACATATGAGCTGTGAGTAGGTAGAAAAAAACCCACAAACCCATCTTTGATAAATAATCCTCTTAATGTCCATATTATGCGTTAATGTATTCATTTTTGAGATTTCGAATCGCTATCCATTCAGAAACAGAACTGCTAGATCTCCTATTTCACACTCATTCAAACTGCCACCTGCTAAAATACAGCATGCGTCTGGGCAATGATTAAATGGGAAATTATGAGCATCTGTGGGATTTCAGTTGAAATTATGTTGCTTAATTTGTGACTTTTCCTGGCCTAAATAAAGGGTCCATATGGGGCAGCACAGCTTGTCATTTTGGCATTCTAATGGAACAATAGCACTCAATTATTGTCTTCCTAATTTGGGACATCACTAATAATATTTTACAGGCAGACATCTTGGCCAAAAAAGTAAATTCTTGTCTCTCAGTCTACAGTAGATCACTTTTGTCTAACAATTGGTGCAACACAATACTACCAGGAAAATGGCAAGATATCTTTGATACACTGTATATATAACATGAAAATTTTTACTTAATTCTGACCACTACTTTTGGCCTGAGGATGATGGTGGACAAAATACCCAGTGTTTTTTTAACCAGTGCTGAAAATTATTAAAATGGGTTGCTAACTGGTTAGCACTTTTACAGTTCTGGGGTCCTGCTTTCATTTCTTACCTTGGCATTATCTGCAAGAAGTTTGTATAGTCTTCCTGTCTATCTGCGATTTTCTTTATTCTGGTTTTTTCCCAGACTTCAAAATCTTGGTGCTTGATAAACAGACCCTGTTGTGTGTGTGAATGCAATTATTTCTAAGCTGCACTTGGGGTCGGCAGAACTGTATCTGTAAAGCTCTTCATAAAGGCGATGGTGCTATATAAAATGAAGGCTAGTGATACTACTAATATGAAAATAATAATTTTGACCTGGGTGGGAGCATCAGTGGATTCATTAGAAGCAACTCCTACCCTTCAGTGAACTCCTGTGGAAGGATCAGATTTACTTATGAAACATAAGGTTCTTTCACTGGCCAGACATGAAGTCCTAGTGTACACAGAGCAGCAGTGGGAGCTCATCAGAACCACATGCTGCAATACACAATCAATACAATAAGCCAGGTGGTGAAATGGAGGGACCCAATGCCTTGTCTGAAGGCATGTGCTGCTTGTCTTCTCTTTTTAACATACTAATATATGGTATTTTGCATTTCTTCATGTTAAAACAATACCTGTCACTCAAACAAGTGTAGGTGACGTGTGTTGAAGAGGGATGTGTCTAGATATTATAAAAGATGACTAGGAAATGGATTCATCGCTTCATATTTATGAGAATTTTACTCCTTCTGGCAAGGATTGTAGAATGTATGCCAACCCCTGTGCTAAAGATGGATCTAAACAATGTCAGCAGTTTTGCACACAATAAGGATCTGTCACTTGTTATTTATTGTATTGTAATTTTCATCACTTCAGTGTATTTGCAAGGCCAAAACACCCATTTTCTCAAAATAAAAAAGGGAGCAACCAAAAGCTACACACTGTAAAATGTAATCATTCCTGATTAAATCATTCTGCTGTTGTAAGTTATACCGATTCCCAGATTGCGTTCAGTTACCAGGGTAACAAATTGCAATGGAAAAAGAGTTTTTGTGAATTTACTGGCAACAAATATTTATTTGCCAAGTAAGGTATCATGTGTACATACAAATACATGAACACAATCTTCAAAAGGTACGTGTAGTGGTTTTATAGAGGGAGCAGAGACATAACACAATTATAATGGCTGCCAATATGTCTGTGTCAACAATGTCATTCAATAACTTCTTATAGAAAAATTCTGAATTTCAGAATAAGCAAAATATAGGATAAACATAAGTGATTAAATTAGGAAAAATTAGATTATGAAAAATATGAACAACGTTGTGTTGTATTACTTTGTGTTAGCCTGTATACTTTAACAAATCCTATTCGGTGTGTGTGTGTGTGTATTTACATCTATACATAGTGGAGAGGAGCAAGGAAGGGGAGGCACATTTATGAAGGGTCGCATTTCAAATTCATGTGAGTTTTTTTTTAAACTCCCTTAAAGTCAAATGAATTTGAAATTCGACTTGGTGAAATTTATTGATAAAATTTAATTTTTAAAACTTGGATGAATTGAAACGACCAGAAAACTTTAATCGATTCTGATCAAATTCAATCAAACTCGATTAGAGTTTTTACTGTGAAAAAAACGTCAATGTCAGGAAGGCTGCAGACATCTCCAAATTGATCCCTAGACATCTCCCATTGACTTTAACAGTAATTTGGAAGTCTAATAAGTAATTCTAAAAAAATTAACTGGACTTGCTGAGTAATAGCATATAATATATATAAGATATACCATGACCTGGATGAATGAAAATCTTCATAGTCAGTCATTTGCAAAGTTTTAGGTGGGGAATAGTCAAATTCTAATTCTTAAAGAGTACGATACATCTCAAAAATCTAACTCAAATTTTTTTTTAAAAAAAACTCAAATCGAGTTTGGATAATTCCCTAGCTGAACTTGACAGTTTTGACTATAGAAAAATTTCTGTGTGAACATTTTTATGAACACAATTTATGGGCCTGCCATGTATATTTTAGGATGGGCTTATGTCTAGGTCATTAGAGGAGCTTTTATGTCTTTATTAAGCTCCCTTGAACATTTCTAATAAAAAGTGGCCACTTCAAGTATTTATACCAACATCTCTAAAAAAGACATGTATACCACTTTTATGCACCTCCCCTATTTAAACTGACCTAAGCATCAGATTAATAGCGAACTTTCAATTGGCACAAATTAACGCCAGTGAATTTTTGTTATGAAATTCTCTCACTGAAGATGTATTGCTAGAGAAAAGTCACCTGTGTTTGATGGCCAGGACAGCCAGGATGCAGCCTCGCATTTTAGTGAATTAACGTAGTGAAGTGGCCACTGGCAACAATTCACCCTTTAGGTAATCTGCCCCATTGTGTTAGTTGCACTACTTTATAAGGCAGATGAATGGATGTTTACATTTGGCCTAGTATATAAAATAGGGGGTTGGGAACCCCGGAATCTGTTAAACTTATGTTTCTAATTGGATTGTTCCATGTTGCGCCTTGTAGATGAGTCATATGATTCTACCTTCAAATAGGTAGGGAGATGTGAATGCAATCATACAGCTTGAGAAAGGGGTGGCAGCCTCAAAACATTGCATTTGGCTTTGTAAAGCTCTTTTGGTTTATGCAACAATCAAGTCTGGACTTGATATATATATATATATATATATATATATATATATATATGTATAGCTACAATGACACTCACCATTCAATGAATTATTTCGCCGGGTGCTAGCCAAAATTATGGATAAAAGTCCAAAGAAAGCGACTCGTTGATACACCATGTATGAATAAACACACTTTGCTACACAGCTGATGGACTATGCCGTGAGTGCTTTCTTTGGACTTTTATATATATATATATATATACCATATATAATAAATTATATCCTTAGAAGTGGTGCTTAGTGATGTCAGAGTTTATAAACGGAGCTTAGTGATGTCATTTTTGTCACATGACTCACTGAAAGTCTATTATAACACCGGTAAATAAAATACCCCTGTTACAAACTATGAGGATATTAGAAGTCGGAACTTCGGAGTGACCTGGTGAATGCATGCAATTTAAATAAACTCAATAGGTTTGTTTTGCCTCCAAAAAGGGTGACGTAAATCTAAGCTAGAATCAAGGTACTGTTTTATTATTAAAGAGAAATGCAGTAGGAAATCAATTTTAAAAATGTGAATTATTTGATTAAAATGGAGTCTATGGGAGATGGCCTTCCAAAATTTGCAGCTTTCTGGATAATGGGTTTCTGAATTACAGATCTCACACCTGTATTTGCACACATACATATATAGTTTATTATTTTAGTATTATTATTTATTATATTGTGTCAGTTGTTTGGATGACATAGTGATCTAAGCTCAAACTTGAAATAATAATAGTACCAATTTGAAAACGGCTTTCATAAGACATGTTTTCACCCTGTGTATTGTTGACACCGCTAAAGCTGAGGATAAATATACAGCTGGCAAAGTGACATACTTAAATGAAATTTGAAATTTGGAAATTGCTGCTATTACTGGTATATGTCATCTCACTTTTTATATTTATTTCAATTATGAGCCACTGTCAGAGGTTTACTGTTTATTTTTGGCCCTTGCTTTCCATATTAAACAGATACCTTTTCTAAAGCAGAATTTTTCAGTCTCATATCGGTGATGGCGAGTATTGGCCGTGTGCCAGCTTTCCTCATGAACTTGGTGGGATTTACTTTCTGTAATATTTTATGCAAGCCACAGCCTGGCCTGTTTGCTATTTATGACAATGAAACCTATTCATTCATTGAGTGAACTTAAGTTTACAAACAATCTTCATGGAAAATACCTTTTTGATTTAGATGGAAACAAAATAAACATCAGAACTTCATTTGTTTATTATACTGTATGAGGAAGAATAAATAATATTTTAGATTTATCAAAATGTGAGATCCAAAAAACCTCACCCACTTTCTATTCATTCCTATGGAATTTTTAGAAGTGTATTTATCAAGGGGTGAAAGATTTCACCATTTGATAAATACACTAAAAATCTAATACAGGGTGAATTTTTCTGCTATTAACTTTAATCTCATATTTTGTTAATTCTTCTCCCTAATGTTAGAATTCCTTTGCCCTTCCATGTCCAGATGGAATACTGCAAATTATGTAAAACATTCAGTTTAAATATGTGGAGCAAGCTTTGCACCATAAATATCCAAAATCTTGTCTGAACTGGAAGTAACTGCCAACATAATGGACACATTGCTGTTAAATATTAGCAGGGCTAGGAATATTGCTGAGGACAATGCCTGCTCACCAATTGCTCACCAGAATTGCTTGTCTGTTTTGCCTTGTATGTTACACAAGTGCATGGACATCACAATTGAAGTGCATGTGATTCCATCCACAGATGCCACTGTTTCACCATCATCATTACCTTAACATAACATTATAAATGTTTGTTTGTTTTTTAAATCAACATGTTGTACAGCCATTTGCCATATAATTTGAACATTCATTAATAAAATGACATCCTCTTGTCACAGTATCCAAAATATGGAGCATCTGAAGCTCTGGAATTTTATTTACCATAAGCATGATGGGATGTTCATTATGTAAAGGACCACAATCTGGAAACATCAGCTATCATTATGTGTTGCTCGTATACGCAACTGTTTCCTTTTATTTTGGCAGTTACTTGTAGTTTTGTTCTGAAAACAGAGCAGAAGTGGATAAGACAAGATGACATCCATTTAATTTATTTTCTTTTTTTGTCTTAATTTCCCCCTTTGGTGCTCAGCTGAACGAGACAGCAAAACAGCTTATTGAGAAGGACAAGAAATGTTTAACAGCAGCACAAGGCTATGAGGTGCCTGTCTCATTCGATGCCAACATATTAGTCAGTATGACTCAAAGCCCTACTTTAAACAGTACCGGAGCAGGCAGTGCCAACCAGAGGCATGTCGACATCAAGAGGAATACCAAGAAACGGCATTCATTCACTGCCCTGAGTATGACGCATAAATCCTCCCATGCCATGAATAACAGGCATTCCATGGAAATTAGTGCACCAGTATTGATCAGTTCTAGTGATCCCCGTGCTGCTGCCAGAATCGGAGAATTGGCTCAACTTTCCTCCAGTGCTCCAGCCCAGGTAATTGTCTAAAGAGCATTGACTCGGGCTTTAAGGCCCAAATTTGTACACACCTGGAATAAAAATTGGAATTGAATTTTACTGCCATACCTGCTGCATTAGAGAGCACACAGTTCAGTGTGCATGTGTAGCATGTATGCTCCAGTCACTTTTTCTGATTTCTACTCTGCATGTAGTACCATACTAATCTTACTAATTACAAATCTAATATTTAAGAATTTTGGGCAGCTCTGAATTAGGATTGATTGTCCTAATTTTGACAGCATCAAATGGATCACACTGCAAAATATAGCTGCTCTTTGTTATTCATGGTTTTTGGAAGGGTATAATGGGGTTTAATTAAATAAATAAATATATCCGCTAGTGTTTAGACAAATAATACTATAGTCTTTTTTAACATCTGCTAACACTACACAGTTTTTTATGCAATTTGTGTTTATTAAGCTCCATTGATGAAGCTATTATGTTGGTGTTGGACCCCGAGGAGGTAACAATGGACGTACCTCTGTGCAGAAATGCATTAATTATATGTTGATGACATCAAATATTCCTTTCAAATATTCTTTACCCCAGGGGAAGGACCAGTCACCTAACTTCTTGATATTTCATGAAAATCATTTGCAAAATGGATGTAGAGCATTTGTGAACATATGTCCTTAATTGTTTTTTCTTTCTATCAAACCCAGTCACTTGACTGCTAACACACATTAGACTTCAAGAAGCCCATGGCTCAGTTTCTCTGTATCAAAAAGGATCTGTGTTCTCTTTAAATGTTATATGGAAGCATAAAGGGTGATTGATGGCCTTTAGATATGCAACAAATTATACTTCTGACAAATAAACAGAGTGTTCCTTTTTATATTTGTAATAACCTCTCATATTCATATGCCAAATTATGAGTTAGACAGAATGTACTAATTTACGGTACAATATGGATAAAGTGATTGACTGCATGGAAAATTAATAAATAAAATAAAATCAATTTACATGATAATGAATATAGTGAAAGATGATTGTTGAAATGTAGTTGTGGCACTATAAATAGTATCATGCTCCCTGTCCCATCTGCCTACTTTATTCTATACAGATAACATTTGAGCATAAATCATTATGTTTTACTATATGCATGATTAAACATAAATACCTTCTCAGCATATTATTTTCTTTTCTCTCCCTTTGAAAAGATGCCAGCCAAATGATGGCACACTCTGCTGACATATACTAACATCCAGTGGTCTTAATGTTCAGAAAATCTCAATCTTCACAATGTGTTAAGTTAACAGTAACTAAGAATAGTGATTTATGCTAGAGACATTGTAGTTCTTCTTCAGAAAGATGGATTTTGTTTGTATGGGACAAGGACTTGCTTGGCTGTTTGTATATAATAAAGTTCCAAGCTTTACAAAGAGCCGCATTGTTGGCTTCTGCTGTAACACATGTTATTATGGTGTTATGCACCATAAAAATAGATAAAGGTTTATTTCACCTTATTCTGCAAAATAACTGAGCAGTAGCTTTTGAAAGCAAAATTCTATAGCTTTATAAGGATTGGCTATATATCATATCATGCATAACTTATATAGTTTGCATGTTTTTCTGTATAGGAATTTCTTGGGGGTATGTAAGGGAATATGCTGTGGGCTGTCAGCATCACAGTGATCCAGTGACAGACAAAAGCACAAAAAATATATTCACACCAGTTAACATTGAACATATGCCAAACTTGTGGCCCCTCAGTTGTTGATCAGCAGTGATCTACCTGAATAAAACTGATAGACAATGTAAATAAGAAGAGAGAAAAGATGAAGTTGATGGGGAGTTAATAAAAAAGCCGCAAGGGATAAAGATGAAGGAACAAAGGAAAATATGCAGGGAAGAGGAGGTAACATAATAACATAGTAAGTTAGGTTGAAAAAAAGACACTTCCATCAAGGTCAACCTTTTAACTTTTTTTTTAACCTGCCTAACTGCTAGTTGATCCAGAGGAAGGCAAAAAAAACCCCATCTGAAGCCTCTCCAATTTGCCTCAGAGGGGGAAAAAATTCCTTCCTTACTCCAAAATGGAGAGGCTAGTCCCTGGATCAACTTGTACTATGAGCTATCTTCCATAACCTTGTGTTCCCTCACTTGGCAAATATCCATCCAACCCCTTCTTAAAGCTATCTAATGTATCAGTCTGTACCACTGATTCAAGGAGAGAATTCCACATCTTCACAGCTCTCACTGTAAAAAACCCTTTCCGAATATTTAGGTGGAACCTTACCTACTGGTAAATAAAACATTAGAGAGATTATTATATGATCCCCTTATATATTTATCATGTCACCCCTTAAAGGAATTGTTTGGTTTAAAATTAAAAACTGGGTAAATAGATAGGCTGTGCAAAATAAAAAATGTGTTCAATATATTTGCCATTTAGCTGCCTAGACTGGCAGTTTGTCAAGATCCTGCTGCAAGGATGCCACATCCTGGATGGAATTAATTTGACTGGGATAGTTTTTTCTAACCTGCAAACACTGATACATTACTTTCAATAACCTCCCCTAAGTCATTTATGAACAAGTTCAATAAAAGTGGACCCAATACTGAGTCCTGAGGGACCCCACTAAGAACCTTACTCCAAGTAGAGAATGCATGATTAACTACCACCCTCTGTACCCGATCCTGTAGCCAGTTTCCTATCCATGTGCAAACAACTTCATTAAGCCCAACAGACCTTAGTTTAGAAAGCAGTCCTTTGTGGGGCTCAGTATCAAACACTTTGGCAAAATCCAAGTAGATCACATCTACTGCCCCCCCCCCACTGTCCAGCATTTTACTTACCTCATTATAAAAATCAATCAAATTTGTCTGACATGACCTATCCTTCATAAAGTCATGCTGATTGCTACACATAATGCCATTCACTAGGACAAAATTTTGAATGTGATCCCTTTACAAGCTTTCAAATAATTTGACCACCACAGATGTCAAACTTACTGGCCTATAATTGCCAGGCTGATATCATAATCCCTTTTTAAATATTGGAATGACATCAGTTTTTCTCCGATCCATAGGCACCATACCAGATGAAAGCGAATCTGAGAAAATCAGAAACAGGGGCTGGTCAAAAACTGAACTAAGCTCTCTTAGAACCCAGGGAGTGTATGCCTTCAGGCCCTGGAGCCTTGTTTACATTCATTTTTATTAGAGCTTTATGAATCATATCCAGAGTCAGCCACAGACTAGATTGAGCTGAGCCATCAGTGCAGCTATGAAGTGAGCCTGGGAACTCAGGCTCCTCTACTATATACACTGAAGAAAAGAACGGATTTAGCACATTTGCCTTTTCTGTATCTGGTACCATTATTAAATGGAGCAACACTCTTAACCTGCATCTTTTTACTATTAATATATCTAAAAAACTTTTTAGGGTTAGTTTTCGGCTCCGCCGCAATTAACTTTTCATTTCCTTTCTTTGCCTTCTGGATTTCTGATTTACAACATTTATTATAGTGTTTTTATTCATTAAATGCAGCTTGTGTCCCAATAGCAGTTTTTAAATGCCTCTCTCTTCTTTTCTATTAACTTCTTTACTTCTGTATTAAGTCACATAGGGTGATTCTTAGAGCTTCTACATTTACTCCTTAAAGGGCAAGGAAAGGCAAAGAAATAAAATCCCATTTTTACTTTCTTTAATGAAAAAGAAATCTATCTCCAATGCACTTTAATTAAAAAATGTGTACCGTTTTTATAAGAAACCTGACTGTATGCAGTGAAATTCTCCCTTCATTTAGTGCTGTGGATAGGAATTGTCATACAGTCCCTAACTTCTGGCAGGGAAACAATCATACTTATGAACAGCAGGGGGAGCCCCTGCCTTATTTACCAGCCATGCAGAACTCAAACAGCTTTTTGTTTTTATGACAACCCCTAAGAAGCCCAGACCACACTGAGCATGTGCGAGTCTTAATATTGCAGAGATGTATAACAAAGTTACAAGATGACAGGCTCCTGTGGCCAACTTTGAAAGCATAAATCATTTGTTTGATTAGGCTTGTGGTGCAGTAAGTTCATGTTTATGTTTAGTATACAAAATACAGCATTTCTACCCTTGTTCTATTTTACACTTTCCTTGCCCTTTAAGGGAATAAATTGAGAACAGTATTGATTTAATATCATTTTAAATTACAACCATTTCTGTTCTGTGTTTTTAGCTGAAAACGTAATGCCCCAATCAGTACTCTTAAGGGCAGAACTCAAGGCACTAAAATTAGCTTTTCCAAATTTCATGTTTTTTGTTGCCCCAGTATATATTTGTTTTTTGCACCAGACATTAAATGATATAACATTACGGTCACTTTTACCCAGTGGTTCAATGACTTGCACATTTGCTATAAGTTCTGGGTCATTTGAGATCACTAGATCCAGAATTGCATATTTTCTAGTTGGCTCCTCAACAAACTATGCCATAAAATAAATAACAGATTTATAACCTTGTTCCCATTAACTGATCTGGCAGTACTGTTGCTCCAGTCAATATCTGGGTAATTAAAATTTCCCATTATCAATACTTTTCCCAAACTAGAAGCCTTTTCTCTTTGCTTCAAGAGCTTAGCGTCTTCCTCCTCACTTACATTAGGGGGTCTATAGCATACCCCTACAATTGATTTACTGGACTCTTTAAAATTGGTAAAGAACTCCACCCATAAAACTTCTGCCCCCTCATTTTCTAACATAACCTCCTCCTTTATATAAGCTTTTAAATCCTGCCTAACATACAGTCATACCCCTCCTCCTTTTCTATTGCCTCTGTCCCTCCGAAACAAAGTATAGCCGCTGATATTAACTGCCCAGTCATGGTGCATTTGGCATGCCTGTTAACATGTATGATAGCAAATGAATTAACAGGAAATAAGAAAGAAGGGGTAGAACATTTTCAAGTAAAGATGGAGAAGAAGTATACACAGATATGGTTATCACAATTATTTAAATAAGTGGCATTAGGAGCAAGTTAACAAAAAGAGGTGGAATATATATATTGGAAGACGATAATGCCTATGATCTTGCAGTGCAAGGGCTATCATAAATAATGGATCATACAACCAAATTGTTAAAAAGACCTATCTGCTGTTTTCTTTAGTAAAAAAAACATTTAGGAGAAATGAATGCATAAAATGTATTTGCTGTACAGAAAACAGTGTAGTATGCATCTGACAAACCACTCAGCATTACATTGCTCTAGTCCCATTTTTTTAAGGGTTGAGGTGATAACCCTACCATTATTACTTTTGGTCCATGTGCACGATGGGCAAAGTTGTAGGAGGACATGTAGTAGTCACACACATGTCTAGGTGATTTTACCTGCCATGCCTTGACTGAGATTTAAGATAGGATGTGGCATTTCAGGTACACAAAAGCTCAAACAGCCTGCAATTTAACGATATGAAACATTTTATACAGTAGATTTCTGGTATATTGCAGTCTGGTTATGCAGATTGTGTATCTGGTAACTGTCTGGTAACTCTGGTATAGCTTCAGGGAATCACATGCCACAAAGTACCATGTTAATAATTTTAGCTAATTACAGCATCTTAGTAACACTAGGAGAACAGCAAATAGTCTATAGCTTTAAAAACAAAAAAAAAACAGCTATAGTTAGTCGTAACGCTCACTGCTTTGTGATGAAAAAATTATGTAGGTTCTGCCATCTGAGAAATAGTAAATAATCTCCTGTACACAGTGCAAACAATTGCAGCACAAACAATTTGCTGAAGTAGCACCTTTAATTCATATACATAAATACAAATATACAGAACGATTTTCTGTGGACAATATGCTAGGAAAGTAGAAGTTAGAACTGACTTCTAGATGAATGTGTAACCTCTGTGCTACGTTTAATTAAATGTAAATTGCTAAAACACTTGAAACACAAAGTAGCTTGAAATTAAAATGAATTAACTTTTTAATGAAGCTACATTGAAATATAAAGAGCCATAATGTTTACTGAAGCAGTGGAATGCAAATTTATAATAGGAAGTCTTTTAAACACTCCTATGACCATTTAGTTTTCAAACATGTGTTAGATCTGAATATGTGGAAGTCAATTTGCTCAGGTGACTTTAAATAACATCTGACATCTAAAATGTAGAGAGAAATGTAAGAGTAGAGAGAAACTTAAGAAGAGGCAGTGCTTTGTAGAGCAATGTTCAGTTCTTAGCAGTTTTAATTGGTTATATTACTAATAACTTTAAATGAAATGAATGATTATTCTCTTCTCTGGGTTGAGGTTTTATATTCCTGGTAAATAGACTTTACTTTCTGTGCCAACATCTTCCCATTCACCTGAGCAGAAAATATCCTCTTTATGGAACACATTGGGTCACTAAAGAGTGAATTGTGTTTTTTTATGAATTTTCGCTAGGAAGACAATTTGCAGTGACATTGCCTAGTTACTAAAATCCAAGTAATACACTTCGCTAGTAAAATACCTCAAAGCTGAGAACTATCTAGTAGTTTTGTCAGATGAATTTTCGCTCAGACAAACGATTGTTGATTTTCTTATTTATCAAAATGTGAATGCTTATATTTACTACACTTTTTGCCAATGTCAGGCTCTGCTGGTATTCAAGCCAGGAAGCTTTGGGTTTCTGCCTCGATGCATTATCCATTGGGCCAGGAGAGCAACCTGTACATAGTTATATAGTTAAATAGTTAAATTGGGTTGAAAAAAGACAAAATCCATCGAGTTCAACCACTCCAAATTAAAACCCAGCATACACACTCACACACCCCACCACGCTTTCACTCAAACTATATATGCCCATAGCTATACTAACTGTAGAGTTTACTATCAAAATAGCCTTTGATATGTCTGTCCAAAAAATCATCCAAGCCCCTCTTAATAGCATCAACAGAATCAGCCATCACAACATCACCCGGCAGTGCATTCCTCAACCTCACTGTCCTCACTGTGAAGAACCACCTACGCTGCTTCAAATGAAAGTCCTTCTTGTCTGAAGGTGTATAATTATGTTTTCATCCCTTGAGTTTATGCCCTTTTTTATGCAGGACAGAACCCTATTGGCTTTAGTTCCAGGCCAACAGAAAATTGGATCCTTTTTGAATAGCGGCACCACATTAGCAATTCGCCAGTCTCTCTGCACCATGCCAGACCTCAATGAATCCTGAAAAATTAAGTAGAGAGGTTTGGCAATCACAGAGCTAAGCTCGTTAATTACCCTGGGATGAATCCCATCTGGCCCTGGACCTTTGTTTATCTTAACATGTTCTAGTCTCTTTTGAATTTCAACATGTGTGAACCATGCATCATTAGATTTATTATTAGAATTGGGACTATTAATTAGGAAACCTTCATTAGCTGGTTCCTCATTTGTGTAGACAGACAAAAAGTATGCATTCAGAATCTGAGCTTTTTGTTGTTCTCATCAACCAGCTGACCCCCCTCTGATAATAAAGGTCCTACCCCTTCCTGTTTCATTTTTTTACTATTAATATATTTAAAAAATAATTTTGGATTCTTTTTACTGCTTACTGCTATATTCTTTTTCATATCGATTTTAGCTTGCCTGAAAAATTCGCCGCAAAAAAATTTGCCGCCAAAAACAAGTCGCGTGTCGTTTTTGACGCGGAAACGACGCGACGCGTCGCGTTTGACACACGTCAAAAACGACGCGAGACTCGTTTCGCGAATTTTTCGCCAATTCGCGAATTTCTCTGGAAATTCGCGAATTTTTCGGCGAAGCGAAACGCGCCCGTTTCGTCCATCACTAGCGGAGACATGTAAATCACTCCTTTATGTCCCTGTGGCCAACTATGCATCCAGAACCGCTGGTTTATAGCACATTTTAAAGACTTCCCATTTTTGTTCAATGTTTAACCCTGTGAAAAGCATTTCCCACTTAATATGTTGCAAAGATGCCCTTATACTGTCAAAGTTTGCATGCCTGAAATTCATTGTTTTAGTTACTCCCTTATAGAGTTGCCTCTGCAACACAATCTCAAAGGAGACCATCTCATGTCTCCATGTTATATCACTATTTCCTAAATGCTCACCCACACAAATGCTCAGGGCCGGATTTACATAGTGGGTGCCCCTAGGCCCACTGCCATTCATCTCCCCCATACTCTGCCCTTTATTTGCAAATTTTCATCATCAGGACCGCAGTAATGGGGATTGACGCATGGGAAATTTTAAAAACTATCATATCTCCAGTGTATCACCAGTGTTTCTGAACCAATGTGGGCGTGGCTGGGCAGCATGCCTCCCCCTAAAATCCTGCTACCCTAGGCCCAGGCCTAGGTGGCCTTTCCACAAAGCCGGGTCTGCAAATGGTAGAGATGAATTCAGTATTATTAGTTATTACAAGATCCAAAAGTGAGTTATTCCTAGTTGGTTCTTGAATGAGCTGGGATAAAAAGTTGTCATTTAGCATATTTACACACCTACTAGCTTTATCTGTCTTTGCAACCCCATTAACCCAGTCAGTCTCCGGATAAGTGAAGTCACCCATAATAATAACTTGACCTTGTTGTGAAGCCATTTCTATTTGTAAAAGTAGCTGGGCTTCATACTTGTCACTTATACAAGGTGAAAATTTTCTTTGTAACCTTATGCCCAGTCGAAATATCTACCCAGAGGGATTCCACACCCTGACCAGTGCCCGCAATGTTTATTTCTTTAGTGCATGGCTTTAATTCAGGCTTTACATACAAACACACTCCTGCCCCCCTTTCTAATCCCTCTGTCCCTCCTAAAAAGGGTGTAAACATTTAAATTCACAGTCCAGTCACATGTTTCATCCCACCAGATCTCAGTGATACCAATTATCATAATTTTTAGAGCATGCAATTAATTCTAGGTCTCCCGTTTTACCTGACAAACTTCGTGCATTTGCCAGCATACTACTTTTACTTTTTAAATGTACATTACTTTGAGGGGAATTATATGTTAAGTTAGTATTATATAGTATTATAATAACATCTGACATAGTTGCTCGAGGTATGGTGGAGGCACGCAAATAAATGTTCCAACAATAAAGTACAATAACACTATATAATACTATATAATACATATTTTCTTTTTAATACCAAATGGCACTACTCTGATATTACTGATATATTATCATCTACAGTTACAGCTGCTGATTTTAAGCAAGCTTGCCTCACGTGTTCAATTCAAGTAAAACTACGGGACATCTTACAAACCATATGGCCAAATGCTGAGAAGAAACTCAGTCCTGATCTTCAACCTTACTACAGGATTAGACTAGAATTGTCCTTAGTAGATGACTATGTTGTTCGTGGAGCTCACCGTTTATTGTTACCAGAAACCTTGAGAGAAAAGCTCATACAACTTGCACATGTGAGTCATCAAGGAATTTTACGTACAAAACAAAGACTGCGAGAACTGTACTGGTGGCCAGCAATGGATGCTGATGTGGTAACTGCCATTCATTCTTGTGTTACTTGTCAGAATCATGACAAAACAGCTATCACACATACACCACCACTTCAGCCAGTACCATTTCCTGATACAGCATGGGAAAAACTGGCTATTGATATTGTGGGTCCTTTTGCAGATCCTCCTATAGACTGCAGATTTGCTATAACTCTTATAAACTATTACAGTAAATGGCCAGAAATTGCATTTGTTTCTCATGTAACATCAGCTACATTGATAACATTTCTGTCTACAGTCTTCAGCAGAGAAGAAAATCCAAAGGAGTTAAAGGACGTGTCAACTTTTTTTTATGTTTTAGTAGAACGACTTAACCCAACCCAAACCGCATTAATTGCGCTCCTGAAATCGCCTCCTGCACCCCGCACCACTACCTCACTCCTGGCAATATGCATAGTTCACCAGGCAGCCATTTTCTCTGCATTACATTCTTCCAGCTGTAAATGGGCATGAGCTGATAGCGCCTCCCACTTGACCTCTCCATTCAGTTTATTCACTAAAAATACTTTATTTAAACTTATTTGAACTTGTTTTCACTTGCTGAGCTTACTTAGAAAAAAAACTCCGGGTTGGGGAAGGTGGTGAAATGGTTAAACTCTCCTGCTCTGCTCGCTTGCTGCAGTCATAAGAAGGAATGTGTGTAAGGAGCAAGGGAGCAGAGAGTTAGTATAAATTAACTACAGCAATCCCTAATGCCATCTGTTGATTGGTGAATCTACTGGAGAGGTGTGTTTAGAGGGTTCAGTGATGGTGTGGCTTCAAGTTCTATCAGAATGTCGATTCCTCTTTACTGCACATGTTCAGGATGTTCTGCTTTTAAGTGCGCATATTCAGATCGCCAAGCGCCAAGGAAAATTCTGAAGGGAGGGGGGAGATGGGCTGAACTAGCAGGATAGCAGGAGGAAGAACAAACTAATGAAGCAGCTGAGCTGTTTGCTTTTCAAGGACCAGAATAAGAGGTATGTAAAGAATGTAGTGAGGCATTTTAATGATTAGATTTTTGTTGTGGGGGTTGACATGTCCTTTAATATCAGACAACGGACCACGGTTTGTGGTCATACGAGTTTGAATCCTTTCTGAGAGAGAGGAATATTGTGCATAGGAAATCTTCAGTGTATTACCCACAAGCAAATGGAAAAATCGAGCGATTCGACAGAAGTCTGAAAGAAGCACTACAGACAGCAAATCTTACTGGGAAATCTTGGAAAGTATTTACAACAGAGTTCCTACATAACTACAGAGCAACATGCCATGCAACAACCCAATCATCTCCAGCTGAATTATTACATGGCAGACAGATGTGCACTAAATTACACGTTGCAGACATCAAACTTCCACTAAATACTATTCCTACAAAATCATCTACTGCTGACATTGTCAAATGTCAACAAGCCAAATCGTGTTGCAAGAGAAGTGCACTTTCAGCCTGGATCTTTAGTCAGAATTAAGAAACCAGGAATACTGAAACAAGAACAATCTAAATTTACTACAGCACTTGAAGTGAGACGCCAGCGAGGACCATACACATATGAACTGTCTGATGGACGTATATGAAATGCAAGTCATCTTTCTCCTGCTAGATATAAATATGGAGATGTTCTATTTAATGAAGGATATTTTCCTACTCCTAATGCCAACTGCAATAGGCCTGAAGAAAGTGAACATATAAGGAGAACCTATACTGAGAGAATCAGAAAACTACCTGCATGGACCCAGGACTATGTAATGTGAATAATGTATATTATTGCTTTAAGATGCATTGTTGTTGTTTGTTATATTTGTCCAAATGCTTTCCTACTATAGGGGGGATTTGGTGTTTATACAAATGGCCTGCTGGTGTCACTGTTCATACACAGGACTTTCTGTACAGATTGAAAGTGAAAGTAAGAGTTGCTGCTGTTATGTAATGGCTGCATGAACCTGCTAATAAAGCACTGTTATACTCTCCTCATCCTCGGCTACCAAACACAACATAAAGGTGACTTAGCAGAAGCAATGAACAAAATTAGAGAAATTAAGAGATTACAAAGGTAAGAGTGATAAAAAGGGAATCGAAGATCGGTAGAAAACAGGAAAAAGAAGTTAGGTGTACTTTGGAGTATGGACTACAATATAAAGAAGTTAAGAATATTATATAAAAAAATTGGACTATTATGAATGCAGATTCAGCAATACGAACATTAAAATTAATCCCAATGGTTATCAGTAGATAAACTAAGTCTATAGCTAGACAAATTGCCCCTTAATCAGCTATAGGTCTTGAAAAAAGATGAATACTTGGCTAGATTTAAAAGGCTTTTTCCCCTGTAAAGGTCATGTTGTATGTAAAAATAACAATAGCCAAAAGGTACATAGGTTTTGAAATAAAGAAAATATTCAAGCGTTTACAATAGGAAAAACTATAACTTGCCTTACAAAATATGTGGTGTATGTTGTACAATGTCAGTGCAGTGATCTATATGTTGGTCACACGATAAGACAATTACGGGTTTAGTTAGGAGAACACCTAAGAAGTATCAATAATAAAGACAATGATAACCAAACATTTTACATTTTGAGGCTGTTCTTTGAGGATCCATCCAAAAGTTCAAAATGTTTGGCATTGACAGCATAAATAATAATAGTGAGGGTAATCTAACTACAAAGCTATTAAGATTGGAATCAAGCTGTATTTTTAAATTGGTGACAATTAAACCTGAGGGAATGAATAGCCACTTTGAATTGAAACCATTGCTTACATCATTATGGAATTAAAAATATTGTTTTTATTTTACAAAATTTGGAAGAGTTCTTGTGTATATTTATGAATTTGGTTGCACTCTAGCACTTTATTGTGTAAGGTATCAAGTATAAGGAGTTATTTATGGAACTCAAGCACTTTTCAATCAAATCAAATTTTGGGCTATTCAATAATCAAAGTAGCCCAAAATTACTTTGAAATTCCAATTTTTTAAATTCCAATTTACTTCGAATATTCACTTCGACCCTTAGTAAATTTGCCCCATAGAATTGTTCTGATCTCACTATCGCCTTTAATGAGGATAAAATAATGTTCTTTTAAACAGATATATTTACCAGTACAAGTATGGTACAGGAATCAGTAGCAGGGTCTTTATGTCTCTTAAAAGGACAGTATAAAAAGTAATATCTGAACCGTATACATAATGTACAGTACACAAGGGAATCTTGCCCTTCTCAAAGATGGAATTATGTGCTAGGAATGCACATTTAAGTCACCAACAAAAATCAATTTGAGTCCGATGAGAAAAATAAAGGAAAAAGTCAGAAAATTGATTTATTGACACGAAAGTTGAGAAACAAACACTTCTAAGCACAATTACAGGGAAGAGCTTTATTCTTACCAAAACTGTAATCTTTGTCTGAGTTTTCCCTCATCTAGTTTCCGCCAGCTTGATAACAAAGAAGAAATTCAAGACAACCACTCATTTTAGCACAATCTCCTACTCAGGAATTTACTTGCCTTTCTATATTGTTGTTATTGGAAATGGCTGACAAAGTATTTATTTTTGTATCAAAAAGGTGATTCCCCAAATAAAATTGAGGAATTACGTTTGTTATCAAAATTGGCTTCAAATTTGTTATGCATCCTATGTTATTAGTATTTTCTATTGTAAATTTTACATTAATAAAAAGGAATCATGGAGACAGTTTTGTTCAACACATTAAGGGGGTAATATAATAAGACACTGGGGGTAATTTATCAACACTGGGAAAATTTGCACCTGGGCGGTAACCCATGCCAGCCAATCAGATTGTTGCATTCATTGGTCTACTTGCAGTATTCACCGATTGGTTGCTGTGGGTAACTGCCCATGGGCAAATTTGCCCAGTGTTGATAAATGAGCCCCGTTAAGTTTGCTCAGGAGCAGTAACCTATAGCAACCAATCGGGAGGTAGCATTTACTTGTCACATGTTTAAAAGCCAACATTATATTGGGTTACTGCTCCTGGGCACACATAGGGGCAAATTTACAAAATTGACGTGAATGGATCGAAATTTGGCCTCTTCGATCATCGAATACCGAATTATCGAATAGATCGAATGATCGGATATTCGATGATCGAAGGAATTAAAATTTTTAAATCCATTGAATGCCTACTTTGCCAGATTGAACCTACCAAATACCAATAGAAGCCTATGGGAACCCCCATAGGCTTCTTTTGCTAAGTCCTGCTCGAATACCATTCGTACGATCGAACGCCTCGATCGTTCGAATTGTCAGAATTTTTCGGAGGCTCGAAGGAAAAAGTGAAATCGAACGATCGGTGTCCGATCATACGAATTCACCGAGAAATCGAATATCTAGCAAAATTATAGCCTAAAGCTATTCGAATTTCGAATCGAATAGATTTGTAGGATTTTGGGTGAATATAGTAAATTTGCCCCTTAGTGCCTTTTATGACATATGGGGGTAAGAATCCTTGTGTTATAGTAAGGATTATAGATAAAGATTGTTATGTAGAAAGTTTTTAAAATGAAACCTGAAAAATACAGGTATTGGATCTATTATTCAGAATGCTTGGGACGTGGGTATTTTTTGGATTACTGAAAAAAAATGTTTTTCTAGAGTAGTTTCAGTACAAAAACTCAAATTTCAGGTTAAAAAATATATATATTTTAAGATTTATTAAGCCCCAAAGCTCCAAAATCCAAACATTCTCCAGCTAATACCTGTCAAGGTCATGTAGAAGTCAATGGCAGAGGTCCCTTGAACCATTTGAAGATGTTTTTAGCCTTTATTAATTTTGTTTTTAACCAGTGGTTTGCACTAAAATAATCGGTAAATTAAAGTTATTTGAGTTTTTTTGCTGATGACTTGAACAATTTGAGTATTCGAGTTTTCGCCCCAATTGCACTGATTCAGGTTTTTTACATTACATTTTTTTAATAAATAAGCATAAGTTGTGAGTTTATTCACAAACTCGACCTTTGATATATAACCCCCTTAAACATGAAATACACCCAATATGCCGCCAATATGGATTCATGCAGCTTAATTACCATCAACTACAAGGCACTGTTTTAGTACTGGAGAGAATAAGGAAATTGTTTTTGAATGCTTTTGCTTCAGTTTTTTGACCATGATACAGTCAGGAGAACTTGAGAAACTTTCTGATGTTGCTAAGTATGAAAAAAACATGAAAAAAATCTCAGACAACAGTATATTCATTGATGCTACCTGCACTTTGTGCCTTGTCTGTTAAGATGAATAATTCAACTACTTCATAACTGTTTTTCTAAAAACCCTTTTTTTATGATGACAAGATGCCTCTTCTAGAAACCAGTTTTTTTGTAATTGATAATAATAGTTAGTAATCATATCCAACCTTGCATACCACTTTACCAATGTAAACAATCCCAACTTGGCATTCTAAAGACATTCTCTCGGTAGTGCACCTTGTATATTTAGCCTGTGCTGTGTTTGCGTCTTCTTTGCTAGATCTCTGAACCTTCTGCTCTGTACAGTTATTCCATCAATTGCCACAATTATCAATATTTTCAGAACCCAGTTCAGGCTTGTCAACTGCACCTATGTCCATTTTATTTTTCCTTATTTGTAAGGAGAAAATAACAATATAACTTTACCTTTTATTTTGATTACATGCATGCATATGGTAGATACTGACTACTTACTTTGCAGTTGTTTATTAGGGGAGCCTATTTATTTTTAAAACCTGTCATTACTTGCTTGTGAGGTGCATCCATTGCTCCGTCAGATACACGTGCATTATGTTTTTAACTATTACAAAATGCTAGCACAAATGCATGGCAACATTTGCCAAAGCCAGTGCACAAATCCATCTCATCAGTCTGTTCTGATAAATTAAATACAGTTAACCTATTGATGCTGGGGTAACCTGAAGCTATAGCCACTTTGAAGGTGTTAGTAACTTCAGGTTTCCACAGTGACCTAAGGCAATAGATGCAGTGCACTTCCCCACCATATTGTTCTTAATGAAGGCACTACAGTATTTGTCCTGTATATTGCTGTATATTCCAACTTCCTGTGTCAGACTTCAAAACAACAAAAATGTTCAGAAGAAAGTTTTGCTGGGAAACATTTGTTGTGTTTGGTAAAGAGTTTTCTCTTGCAAGTAGAATTCTGGGCACAGCTCCGACTGTCATTAAGCAGTGACTGCCCATGTCTTTGTATTACCGAGAGCTGGAATAAATGAAGTGAGTCTGCAAGGTCATAAGAAATTTTCCAAGTCATTTATTTCAAGGGAGTGACCTCGTCGTTAGCCTTGAGACTATCATGCTTTCATCACTTATGTGAGAAAAGAAAATTAATAAACACAGCTTAGCAGAAGATAACATATAAGCATCTAAAGCACAGAAATACATTTCTTTGTGAATTAATGAAAGTGTCAGTGGCCTGTGGTGAGACAGCTTCCAGATTTGCTTTGAAGTTAGAGAAGCTATTTCAGGCTGGTGATTTTATTGATGATGATAATAACATTCAACTCATTGCTGAAGCAATTACTTTTAGTGTGTTTCTAGAAATGCTGCTGTGTCTAACCCTTGCACACTTATCACTATGACCATGAAAAATCTCATTTGGAAGGACTATAATCACCACCACCGATTTCTATGCCACTAAAACTACATGGCATAACAGTGTTTCTTTTAGGACATGGGAAACAATCATCTAAGGTACTGGATTGAAAACTGGACATTTTCTCAAAACCACATTAGTTGTAACTCATGCTTATCGATATGTCAGGTTTTCCAAGGCAGTATGCAAATAAATGGAGAAGTATGCTGAATTCATCCTTCAACTGACATGGTCCATGACTAATATCTAAAAGTCTAAAGACATTTTGTTATAGCTAATTTATCAACCACCTGGTTACTTAATGGGGTTGTTTTACCTTTTTTGCAAAATATTATTATGTAGGGTTATTCTAACACAGTGGTCTCCAACCAGTGGCTCATGAATAACATGAGCTCACCAATCTCTTAGATTTTGCTCCCAGTAGCCTCAAAGCAGGTGCTTATTTTTCAATTCCTAGCTTGGAGGCAAGTTTTGGTTGCATAAAAACCAGGTTTATGGTCAGACAGAGCCTCCTGTAGACTGCCAGATCAACTGAATACCCAATCACAGCCCTTATTTGGAATCAGGATCTTTTTCATGCTTGTGGTGCTCTCCAACTCTTTTTACATTTGAATGGGGCTCGTGGGTAAAAAAGTTCTAACACATTATAACAAAGTGTTGATCATTTATGGGAGATGCGTTCAGCAGAGCTGAAAAGAAGATAAGCCTATTATATGTGCTATTGAATGTTCCATTCATTTTTTTTATTAATAATACCATTTGATGATGAACTACAGTATGTGAACTATGTGCATTGCTTGCTGCAGCAATATAAGCAATTAATTATGGGTTGAATAACTGATCTTTTGTACAGCTCCTGGTTATTTGCTCTGCAAACAGCCAATTTGATGCAAGCTGTTGAAAACTTATAATTACAGACACTGTTACATTTATATGTACAAATATGTAAGGTTAGTGGCCAAAGTGATGCAAATGATATGCTTTTGAGTTGGGCAGGAGTAAAACATTCAGTTACTTCAGCAATAGTTACTGTTAAACTCGCCCATTTAATGATCTTTGATACAAGAGTTGGAAGCATTTGCAAATAACAACTGAAAATAGCATAACATTACTGTTTAACACATGTGCTGTGGGATATGTTGCCTCAGATTGCCATGTTTACAGCCTTTATCTAATAGTATTGGCATCTGGAATAGGGCTGGCAGTGCTGTTGTTAAAGAGCAAGTAACTAACAAATAAGCAAGCAACTATTAGGGCTCATTTATAAACACTGGGCTAATTTCTGCCTGGGCAGTAACCCATAGCAACAAATTAGTGATAACAAATTAGTGCTGCAAGGACAACAATTAAAGCAAACATCTGATTGGTTACCATGGCTAACTTCCCAGGTAAAAATATCTTTATAAGTGAGCCCCATTGATATTAATGGCCAAGCTACTTTAAATCCCTTCTTGCAGCTTGGGAATTTTAAATTAGTTTTAAGTATGTGAGGCAGAACAAAATCTGATCAGGATGAAATATGCTGGAACAAGAAGTTTGTCTTGCACTTCAAGCCACGTTATCAGCACTATTTTGTGTAAAATGTAACAGTGTGTATAATTTTACCTTTAAATATGCCTTCCTTTCAGCCATTGAAGGTTGGAAAGATCATTATCTAGTTGTGTCACATGTAACATGTAAATGCTGTAGGTACAGTAGGTTGAAACTATTAATAATCTAAAGCTGAATTGTTTTACATAGTGAAAAGAGCCAATTTTGGACAATTGGCATGAATGTCTACATAGTTAACCTAAGAATTTGCATTATTTTTTCTCAGGAGACCCAAATTACTCAAGTAGACATCTTGAACCATAAAATAGTTTTACATAGTGAAATAAGCCAATTTTGCATAATTGGCACAAATGTCTATGTAGTTGACAAGAGAATTTGTATTAGTTTTCTCTGGAGACCCAAATTACTCTGGTAGTCATCTTTGTGAACCAAAAACCATATTTTAATTACTATTGGCAAATTGGAGCAGGACATTCCTTATGTGACACAATTTTGGTTAAGAATCCCTGGCCTAATAAAAGAAAATGTGAAGTCAAAAATTAAATAGCTTTAAACTTATCTGTTAATGTATGTGTAGTTGAAAGTAGTATTTGTCTTTCCTGTTTTGCACTGCTGGTTTTCAAGTAAAGCCATGGAAAATGCATAATGAACTGATATTTTAAAGTTGTTCAGAATTATATATTATTAGACCTGGCAGTAACCAATGGTGGAAAGATTTATAGGTAATGAATCTCATATTTTGCTGTATTGTAACAGTTATTTAGAACCGCAAGTGCGGTTATACAAGATGGATGCAATGGTTTTACTTATTGATGGTATACATTCAAGGTACTTTCAATTTCGCATTCTTATTGTACTTCTACATAGCCACGCTGAGCTCCATTGTGCCTGTCCTGCATTTTATCATGAATTATGCACAAGTACCATTATTGCAGCTGTGGAACCCCGGGGCTGCTGCCTCCCTCCCAGTCTGCTCTAATGAGTAGTGGCAGTGCCCTAAACTTGACAGAGGTTCAAAGGTACCCACTGTTGGTGGCATCAATAGGTGTAATAGATTGGTGGCGTAAGTCTGTAGTGACTTAATAGTGTTCAAATGCTACTTGCTGAAAATGACAAGATCCCCACTTTGACTACAACTTGCACGTGTCTTACAAAAATGAGCATGCACTGTAGTGATCAATAAGATGCATCAGCATGATTTCGTAAGATGCAACTTACCTGCAAATTAATTACAATGGAATTCCGGAGAAAAACACAGCATTGTGGGGAAGACATGGCAAATTGCTTCTGGAAACTGTACTTTGCACACTGTGCCTGGCAAGTAAATATCTCTTTTTATGTGTTTACTCCCTTGATATTCAATAAATAACTTCTAATATTTTTTTTTTATTTAAATAAAAGAACAATAATAAAAACAACTACAACACAAACATGAGCTTCCCTTGATAAAGCAACATTGTCTTGCACAGATTCGAAAATGAAAAGGGAAAATTGTTGCTGTGATATGTATGACCCTAAGATTTTTTGAATACAAAAGATTCTATTCTGAGCTTAGTCAGTACTTAAATCATCTCACATGAATAACTTCTTTTCTTCAGAGAGTAGCTCACATTACACTTGCTCTTAATATGTTTTAAATATTTATTAGGACAATAACAATAAAAACAATTAAAAAACAACTGGCAACTGTAAGCCAATTTAAAAGCAAAAGGCAGTCCCAGGATTTTGCAAAAAAAAATAAATTAAACTAGAACTATAGAACTATATTGAGTGTTTAGACCTACATGGAGACCTTCATCAGGAGTGAAATACAATTTTTTTTGTTTACACCCCTCATGAAGGTCCCCATGGGGGTCTGAAAACATTTTTGTGCAAAAAAAAAGTGCTTTTTCTATGTATGGGATCAGTTATCCGGAAACCTGTCATCCAGAAAACTCCAAACTACGGGAAAGCCGTCTACCATAGACTCCATTTTAATAAAATAATTCCTTTATATAATTAATACTGATTAATCATTACAAATTATAGCTATGTATATAATTTTTTTCTCTGTGATAATAAAAGAGTACCTTGTACATGATCCCAGCTACAGTATGATATAATTAATCCTTGTTGGAGGCAAAACAATCTTGTTGGGTTAATTCATGTTTAATTGATTTTTTAGTAGTAGTAATATATGGTGATCCAAATTATGGAAAGACCCCCTTATCGGGAAAACACAAGGTCCTGAGCATTCTGGATAACAGGTACCATACCTGCATTTATTCACACACATTCATATATGCACATATGTAAAAAAAAAAACACACCCACAGCTATATATTCACATACATACACATACATTTAAAACTGACTATAGCAATGGATATTACTTTACATCTGAGTATTTCCCCTGTCCAAGGAGACATCCAAGCATCTAAAAGGCATTAAAGGAATCTACCATCACAACGTTACCAGGCAGAGCATACCACAGCCTCACTGTCGTCATCATAAAGAATCATTACCACTGCTGCTTGTGAAAATGCCTTTCCCTTGTCTCCTGTGTGAAAAAGATCCCTTGCTATTTGTCTCTAATGCCCTTTAACATATTTGTATGGAGCAATCATGTCCCCTTGCAAGCGCCTCCAATAAAAAAACAAATTCAGTTTGAATAGTGCTTTCTCATAGCCTCTGTACTTTTTCCAGCTCAGTATTATATTTACTAATTACTGGTACCCAAAGAACAGCTCCACACTGGAGCTCATAAACACTGGGCAAATTTGCACCAAGGCAGTAACTCATAGCAACCAGTGATTCGCTTTTTTTCAGCCAGCTGCTGGTTGAACAAGAAAAAAAATCATCTGAGTGGCTGCCATGGGTTACTGCCCCAGGAGTGCTGGTGTCCTGAATTTAATTCCTGCTAGGGAGTGTGTATGTTATCCATGTGGCTGAGTGACTTACCTCTGGGCATTCAGGTTTCCTCTCACACTCCAAACAAATATAGGCTGGTTCATTGGCTTCTGCTAAAATTGTCCCTACTGAGGACAATGAAAGTGACCTTAGATTGTTAGCTGTAATGGGGAGGGGCTGATGTGTAATGATGTCTTAACCCTTCCAAAAGCTTTTGTACATGAGACTTCAAGCTGAATAAGCCTTTTAACTCCTTTAGCTCTTGAACTTTGTTTACTATTAATGTATGTATGTATGTATGTATGTATATTTTTATTTATATAGCGCTCCTTGAGGGCAAAGCACTGTGGGTCTATTTATGATAGATTGAGTTTTGTTTTCTCCAAAAACTTGAGTTGTTTTCACAAAAAAAGAGATTTTAGAGGGAAAAAAACATTGATTTTATAGATTTATTATGACCCAAAGCAACAAATAATCAGAATCCAAACATAGTCCAGCTAAAAATGTTGCATTCATATAAAACTCAATGGCATAGGTCCCTTTAATTGTTTTTTTAAAGATTTTTTTTTTTGCCTTCACTATTTTCAGTTGTTTTGGGGTGTTTATGCTGGTTAAATGAGAGTTTTTAAGACTATAAACTCAAAAAGTTAATTAATAAAAACAAATGTTTCAATCTAATTTTTTCGAGTTTTATTATTAGTAAATTTGTTAAATTTGTGTATGGGAGTTTGGTTGAGTTTGTTTCTGGTAAAATATGAGAAAAAAATTAGTACTATAAAATAACCCCATAAATGATCTCAACCTGTGTCCTATATGTAAACCTATGGAATTGGGCCCATCTGTTTTCTCATTGATGTAAACAGAAGAAAATAATTGCTTCAAAACCTTGTTTGAGGCCTTTTACCTGTTCCCATCAAACAAATTATCCTTCTTCTGAAACCAAGGGTCCAACCACTTCCTGCTTCTTTTTGTTATATATATATTTGAAAAATAATGTTTGATTCATTTTACTCTACTAAGCAATGCATCTTTAGTACTAGTCCACTGGGAAGATTCCGGGAGATTTGGCACCTGGCCAGAGAGGAGCAATGGGAATCAAACAAAGAAATCCAATGGCACACAGGATCCATGCAAACAAGTGCTTTTGCGTGTTTATTGCTGATGCAACGTTTCGGGGTCACGCCCCTTTCTCATGCTTGAGAAAGGGGTGTGACCCCGAAACGTTGCATCAGCAATAAACACGCAAAAGCACTTGTTTGCATGGATCCTGTGTGCCATTGGATTTCTTTGTTGGACTTTGTTTGAGGTTGCCGAGCCTCTGCCTTTCGAGCACCAGGTATTATTTGTACTATTTAAAGGAGAGTGTGCGGGAGCCCGTATTGATCCACTATATGAGCAATGGGAATCGACATATAGGAAATTAAAATTTCTGAAGCAATGTGGGTGTGGTTGGGCAGCATGCCCAGGCCTAGGTGGCCTCTCCACAAATCCGGGCCTGCGCCTGGTGACTAATCGCCTCTTCTGCCTTCCAGCTGCTTTAATGAAGAATCGCCTGTGCCTATTCACACGCGGCGCTGCGCTTTCTGAAGTTGATCCAAGTTTCCTCGTTCCTCGTTTCCTCGCAATTTCTAGCGGTTTCCGAAAACACAGTGCCCCGTTTGAATAGGTGCAGGCGATTCTTCATTAAAGCAGCTGGAAGGCAGGGGGAAGAGGTTCAGGGAGATTAGTCGCCCCAAAGAAAAGGGGATTAGTTGTCAGGCTACAAATCTCCCCGAATCTTCCCGTGTGGACTAGCCCTTACTTTCAGTTATTTATTTATATATTTTGGCATACTCAGCTGACCTCTTTGAACTTCTTCATCTAACAGTAAATTCCTTGGTGTGTTGTCTTTAAGTGTTTAATTGCTTAAAGCATTTTGATGCTGGAGAATTTTTTACGGTGGCGAATTTTCCCAGCAGTTTAGCAAGTGTATTCACCGACAGCGAACAAATGAAAATGAACAAATCTTTCTGTGTAATCAATATAAATCAATCAATATAAAAAAGTATTTCATAAACATCACCATGTGAGGACTGTTTCAGCACATTTCATTCTCTAATGCAGCTTCATAAAAGGCAATGTGAGATTTACAGTAACAGAAATGTCTAACAGTGTAAATGAAAGTGCAACCGTCTACTACGTAATGGCTTTACACACTGGTTTGAAATGTTTATCCTTTCTGATAATTTCTTATTAAGCAGCTTCTGATATTGATGGCTAGAAGAAGGTTGTGAGATAAACACAAGAGGTGTATGATTAGACATGACAGTCATAAATAGCCACAGAAAAATTTCCGGGGGAAATAGCCCAGACTTAGATTCAAAGTGATGGATTGGGTCTGGCAATTGCATCGTTCTCTCCATCCCATTAACCTTTGTATGGCTCCCTGTATTGGTCTCCCTCCTGTCTGTGCAGAGGAATAAAATTCTTACTATAGCTTGGAAACAGATCTTAGCATTGTTCTAAAAGCGCAGTGTATATTGTATGAGGAACAAAGGTAAAATTTGTCACTTTACCTGTTTAACTTCTCCATTAATAAAGTGACACTGATTTAAAAAAAAAAAATTGCTGATTCTGGGGTTGCCGCCTTTCCGAATTTCACCTGGATAGCTCAGTTTTTGGAAGGGCTGCTCGGGTAAAAAATTAGGAAATGCGGACAGGACATTGAAGTGAATTGCCATATTATCAGTCCCGCCCCTGACATAACCCATCTGGCCCCCACATCATCCACTCCGCCCTCCTATGTCACTGCCACTGCCCCCCCTGCCCGTTTTATCCAAAAAAACAGGTTATCACCCTAGCTGATTCAGTTTGGTCTTATGTTTCCATTTAACTTCTAGTGATTCTCAGTTTGCTGTTTTTGCAACATACCATACATATGCAGTAAGTACCAGTTATAGTTAAGTCACAGGGTTTACATACCTTTGCTGCAGTTTTGCACTTAAAGGCTCCTTTATCCACCAAAAAAGACAGGATTACTTTAAAATGCATAAATGAAACTGTATTCATTTTAAGGCAATTGTCTCCCAGTTAAAAGCCACTGACAATGGTGCAACATTTAACCCCTTTCTGAAATGGCAACCTGGAGCAAATTTATTTGTAATATAGCACATCACTCAGTGGCAGCAGAGGAGTGAAGCAGAAGTGCTAATGAGCCGTTTGAATGGTTTCTAGTTGCCGTTTAAGTTCCAGTAGAGCTGCTTTGCGATGCCTGCACAGAAGCTGTTAACAAGCTGGTGTCCCTTGTGGCAAGAAGTGATTGCTGGAGCTTCTATAGAGAACTAACTGCAAGTCATGCTGATATGTCTTGCATGGCGACAAATTGGCAGAACAGATCCCCTTTGCTGTTCAAAGAGAAGGGCAATTTTCTGGGTGTCCAAAGCAATAATGCACCTTAAGCCATTGCAACATTCCATCTGAATGAAAGCTCAATATATGCTTTCAGTTTTTTCACTTCAATGTTATGTATTACATGATGTCTTAACACTTTTGTTTTACTTTTATTTCCCAGCTTGCTTCTGGTAATGGCTGCCTTTGCTATTATAATTAGCATCACCACTTATGCACTGAAATATACAGTCTAGTAATACTATATTATTTACTTTAAATACAGTCAGGCGTGGGATTTGATATCCAGAAACGTGTTACCCAGAAAACTTCAAATTACAGAAAGGCCATCTCCTGTAGACTACATTTGAATACAATAATATACTTTTCTCTGTAATAATAAAACAGTACCTTATACTTGAGCCCAACTAAGACATAATTAATCTTTACTGGAAATAAACCCAGCCTATTGGGTTTAAATAACATTTAAATGTTTATTTCTAACATCAAATATTTTACCTCTTGAAAAAGTCTTTAATTTTGATGGAAATGAGTGTCATATTTATATTCTATTTTCATTCGTCACCTTAAATCTGAGCTTTAAGGTGGCGATACACAGGCAGATTAAAGCTGCCAATATCGGTCCTTTAGACTAATTCGGCAGCTTATCTGCTCATGTATGGGGACTTCTGATCGATATCTGGCCACTATATTGATAGGGAAGGTTTAATTTGTTAGGCAATCAACCCGTTGGCGCCCATTGCACCTCGCTGTAATGTAGCCCTGTGGTTGGTGGACATATCGGGGGAAAGATCCAATCATTTGACAATGTTGCCAAACGAGTGGATCTTATAATGTATGGCCAGCTTTAGGTTCCCAAGTCACCAGACAGATAAGAAGGGACTATTTCTCCAACCTTCATCAGATTATTCAAAACATTTTGCTCAGTTAATATTGCATTTATTTTTTTGTAGGATTCCTCTGCATTTGGCTCCTCATCTGTGGCTGGTGCAACAGGTCCAAAAACATGCACAGTTACTGGAGAGCAAGGAACTTCACCAAAGATTCAGTTGCCCCTTAACATGTATGTGCATGTGTTATTATCTTTTCTTGCTCTCTCTCTTGTAGACGTATATACGTTTTGCCTTTGTCAAAAATGTTTAGTATATTTGCTTGGCGGTTGCCTGTCTGAAAAATGTCTCTTATCTGCATACTTCTGCCATTTTGGGCACCATGTAAAAATCTCTCCATAATGTTAAGTGTCAGTAGTAGATTAAGGGAGTTATTTTATAAAATCTGAATTTATCTAATTTTTTTTAAGCAGAACTCCAAATCCCCATCCACGATTGTGCCTTATTTATCATTAAAATA
Organism: Xenopus borealis; assembly: GCA_024363595.1. Lineage (NCBI taxonomy): Eukaryota > Metazoa > Chordata > Amphibia > Anura > Pipidae > Xenopus > Xenopus borealis. The sequence goes on along the minus strand of CM044433.1, from coordinate 107,552,475 downwards.
ATTAAAATAAATCAGATTGCTTAAAAATGCGATAAAATCATGCAAAAACCCAGATTGCTGAATTTTTTTGGGTTATTGCTGAATACCCTGAATTTTTGGATTATCAGGCTACACCCAACGCAGACCACAATATCTTCCTATTGGGATAGGGATGTCTGTCATTGACTTTGGATTGGATTTTTTGGATTCAGCCTTTTTGCAGCATTGGGTATAATCAATCTCAATACATTCATGTTTTTGCTCCAAAAATCTTAGTAAAATCTTAGTAAATAATCATGCCCAGAAAATATCTTCATTTTCCATACCATGTGATGGTTTAAGTACATGTTAAACAGGTATGTAAAACAATTCCTGATAAATTAGACCACTGTCCTAAAGTTTAGTGGTGATAACCTTCATTTCTAATATTTGAATTGGCTTATGTCAATCTTGCTCCCCTTTAGCATGTTTTAGAGGTATGCAGAATGCATCCATCTAGAAATATATACAGTATATATATATATATAAACCAGGTCAAATCAGTCCTAACTGGTGACACTGAAAATGCATCTTGTAGGCCATCAAGGATTTTAATTAATGACTCTATCTTTGCATGTCAGGGATCAATTTTATCCCTTTAAAACACTTAAGAATATTTTAAACAAGTAAAACTATGGCAGAGATTTGAGATATAATTTCAGGATCAAAACAATTGGTTCATTAGACGCATAGCAGGCTGGGCTGTCCTTTGTTATTAAAGGGTTGGTTTCATTTACTTCACAGCTGCAGGAGAGATCAGTGATTTCATTAGCAATAGATGGGATAAGAGCATAAGTAAGGCAAAGCAAACACATTTAATGGACTTATAAATATAGAAATATATGAAATGAAAACAGAGGGAGAAAATAATAGAACTGTTAAAATATAGAAAAAGCTTTTTAATATTATTTGATTATATGATGAATTTATACCTCTAATTAATAGAAATAGCCCATTTTATATAATGGAAATTTGGTTTAAAAGTAAGGATACACTGGTACACAAGAGGTAGAATCAAAATGTGTTTTCTTTTCATTCCTATGGGATTTGTAGAAGTGCATTTATCAAATGGTGAAGTCTAACTTTCACCCCTTGATAAATAAACTTGCTATAGGAATGAATAGAAAGTTAGTGAACTTTTCGGTGGTGGTGAGCTCTAATCTCAAATGTTGATAAATCTGCCCCCAAAGTATTGCATCTGGATAATAACCTGCTGACTTTTTAGTAAGGGGAAGACAACTGTTCTGCCAGGCCAAATATCATTCATCCAATCAGGGTTGCTATACATTTATCTATTTGATTTGCCCACATACTATTTTATTTTATGTTTGGCAATGCATGCTTTTTACTGTAATGTATCATTTACTTTGCTTCTTGGTTTTTATACACTCAGCAAGGAGCTGATAGACTTGTTTGTTAAATTTGAAAAGTTGCAAGGTTCCCTATATTGATTAAGATGTTTAATGATGTGGATGTAATTAAAGTCGCAATGGGGGAGGAAAGCAAAGCTGAAAATGGTTGCTACACACCATGATACATGAAAATAATATTTAGTTTACATTCTTGCCTGACTTCACACCATACTTTTCAATGTCAACACGAGATAGACTTAAATACAATAGGCTTAATTGCTTTTATTTATAGAAATGCAAGAAACCATTAAGAGATTTTTATTATGCTTGTAGCACAATGCCCAATTATTCATCCAAAATGTAGCTGGATTATTTTTATGCAGTTTTTTTAAATATATTTTGTGTCTATGTATAAGCTGATGTCCAATAAATGTCTGTGGTTATATGTTATTTCTGCAGATACTTAGCTCTTTATGCATACAAACCACAGAAAAATGATGAACTGGAGCTGCGAAAAGGTGAGATGTACAGAGTCATTGAAAAATGTCAAGATGGATGGTTCAAAGGGACATCTCTACGTACTGCACAGTCAGGTGTTTTTCCAGGCAACTATGTCACTCCTGTATCCAGGTGAGGAGACGTGTCTAAGAGCCATTAAATTTCAATCACACCTTGATCCTTGCACCTTTCTTCCTAAAATGACATATTTTACTGAAACTATTTTGTAGAATTCATTAACAATGTAATTATTGGTTACGATTATTAGAAACTTTAATTAAAGGGGAAATGATTACGTCAAACTTTGTACTTGGGGTGACCAATGATTTGGGAAGGCTACTCAAACCATCAAAAGAGTCCAGTTTGGTGTGGAATCCTATTCCTTATAAAGAGTACCTTTTTGCAGTTTGAACTTTTGTTCAAGCATTGTTTTATTATCACAGAGAAAAAAGGAAATAATTTTTAAAAATTTGAATTATTTGAATAACATGGAGTCTAAGGGAGATGGCCATTCCGTAATGCAGAGATTTCTGCATAACGGTTTTCCGGATAATGGATCCCATACTTGTACTGGGTTTCATTAAGGATAATTGAGTGGAGGCACCATCACTGTAATTAGAACATTCCATCATCTCTTTATAAGAAGAAGATCAGGTTTGCTGTTGCGAACAGGGCTGTCGTTATACACTGCTGTGCATATACATGCAGCTCCAGCCTACTATGAACCCTGTATAGCACTTAAACAAATGTTGAGCACTAAAATGTGATCTTCACAATCAAATGGGAAGTATTCAATTAGTGAATTGCAGCTGAATCACACATGAGATCCGATATGGGTACAGCACGTAGAAAAACAGATGTATACAATTCTGTCCAACGCATTTCAATTGGTTAGCCGCCCTGTTTCCTTAGTGACAGGATTCATATCTACTTCTTTATCTCTTATGGCGACATCCCACAAGTCCCCCAAGTGGCGCGTGTTTACTAAAGGGTGGCTCTCCCAAAGCAAACTTGCTGATGCCCACATCTCAATAATTTGTACGAATACCAAGGAAGACCTGCATTACCTAAAGATATGCAAATATATTCAAAAAAATTCAAAATGTAGCCCTATTTGAATCACACATTAAAATACTTATATAAAATCGAAAGACATATTAATGTCTGATATACCCAAACATACCATTCATTTTATAAAACATATAATTTGAATATAAAGAGAATACATACAGAAAGACATATTGAACCATGTATCTGTGCTATTAAACTAGCAGTTCTGATGAACAGTTTAAAAAAATGATTTGCTTGTTTCCTCTCATGAGTTCATCAATGATGAATTTTGGTTTCCAGGAAATTCTGAATGTGATATGAGACACGGGAATACCACATGCTCACTGCATTTCTTGTACTGTAAGAGATCACACAAAATGCTGTCTTTATGGGAGCTCCCTCCATCTTGATATAAACGGCATTAGATGTTGTCTTTCTTTAGTGTTGCTAATGTCGCACATACAGTAATGGTTTCTCTACTGGCATGATGGTGGCAGAGAATATGCCGATTCATCCATTATTATATGTGTATGGGGAAAATTTCCCTTTTTTCCAGGTCAATTCTCCCCTTATACATATCATATAGGATGAATGTTGGCGGTTAAAACTCACTTTGTGACATAAGACTGAAGGGTTTGGAATTTTAACAGAAACGTTTTCAACTAAGCAGTAAGCAAGGCAGTTGTCTCCCATGTGCTTATACATGGGGGATTTAATCCTTGATGTGTTTGTATTCATTAAGAATTGTTATATTTACAGAATGGTGTTAAAATGCATAATAAATAACATTCTAAAGGAGAAGGAAAGACTGTATTTACTTCAGAGTGCCAAAAGTTAGGCACCCTCTAGTGATTGTATATATACTTAATTCACACTGCACATGCGCACCCGTGGCGCTTGCTGGAAGAACCCATTGCTGATAGGAGCACTGGCCTGGTGGTTCCTCCAACGAGCACCTTGGAATGATTGGCTTCCTTCTTCTTCTTTCTTCATGCAGGTGTGCATGCAGTGTAGCGAGAAAAGCCAAACTTTAATGAAGAAGTTGGCTATTTTGTTCAACTATGCATCTGTCAGAACAGGGAAATTTAAAGGGGTTGTTCACCTTTGATTTAACTTTTAGTATAATGTAGAGTGTGCTATTCTGAGAGAATTTGCAATTGGTTTTCATTTTCTATTGTTTGTGGTTTTATAGTTATTTAGCTTTTTATTCAGCAGCTCTCTAGTTTGCAGTGTCAGCTGTTTGGTTTCTAGGGTACAAATTACCCTAGAATACGTAGGAATAAATGGGTGCTTTCAAAAAACCAAATACTGGGTTGAAAAAAATGAAAAAACTATTTATTTACCAAGCATTGTTAAAACAGTGCAGGTATCAGAGTTACTGACTATGGCTACCATACTTGTATCATATCACCTGATGCGTTTCATGCCTCCCTTTGGCACTTCATGCCTCATACAAATTACCCTAGCAACCCTGCGTTGATTTGAATAAGATACTGGAATATGAATAGGAGAGGGACTGAATAGAATGATAAGTAATAAAAAGTGGCAATAACAATACATTTGTAGCCTTACAGAGCATTTGTTTTTAGATGGTGTCAGTGACCCCCATTTGAAAGCTGCAAAGAAACAGAAGAAAATGGCAAATCATTAAAAAACTATGAAAAATAAATAATGAAGACCAATTGAAAAGTTTCTTAGAATTGACCCTTCTACAATATACTAAAAGTTAACTTGAAGGTGAACCACCAATTTAAAGAAAGAAGAAGGAAACCAATTTCTCCATGGTCCTGGAAGAACCCCCAGACCAGTTAAATTTTCTGTTGATATGAGCACCAGCCTGGGGTTTCAAGCCTAACTTGTGACACCCCAAAGTAAATAGCCCTTTCCTCCTCCTTTAAAAAAAATTTTGATAGCCAATAGAAAATAAAAAAGTGCAAATTCTCACCTTAACCCAAAACAAAATTTTTTTTAGCATAATCTCATTAAACATTTCACATAGATAAAAGTATTTCACATAAGAAACTATAAATTTGTTGTGCCCTCAAATTTAAAAGTGTATTGTGCTAGTAAACCCTTTGATACAAAAAAAAATGACTGCCATATGCTGTTAATTTGAATTACAACATGTAATCAATTTTTTATGCTTGGATATTTAACAAATTTCAACCTGCAATTACCACTACATTATCTGCTGCATTGGCTCTTTGAGCAACAACACTACCTGCATGGCTTCCTGTCAGATTTCAGTAACGTTATGGGGTAACCATGGCAACACCTTGTCCTGGGTTATTTACACATATCTCCTCTCCACTGATACCTGGAAGTTTATTGCAAACAAATTGAATTCCAAAGGATCAGTTTAGCACTATCAAGGTTATTATGTACAATTGCTCTAATTGTATGTGCGGTGTATAAATTGGTATATCATTGTGCAGGAGCGATGCATATAATATTTATCAGTTTGTACACAAAAGACAAACTTGTTCAGTTTACTGTAAATAATTTACAAATACCTATGTTTTCCTGATTTCTATTTTTATTTGTAGAGCATGCTTTATTACAGAAGCAATGCTTTACTATTACACGGTTCGTTATGTGTAAAGCTTCCCATAGACGCAACAATCTTTCCCTGCCAAACGACCGATCTTAGGGAAGTCCGACCAATCTGTCAAATTATCGTGCGGTTAGTGGGATACAAACGATCGTACATCTTACGATTTTTCGTCCGACATTGGTCTGAAGATTGATCGGCCAGGTTAGAAAATCTTTATCGGTCCCCATGCAATCTACCTATGTTTGCAGGGCCAAGCAGGCTGCGATCCTTCAGTTTTGTTGTCAATATCACCTGAAATGGTCTTTTTAGTTGATGGACACATTGGACATTTAAACAATCGTTTTAAGACGATCATGGTCTCACGATAACCATTGGATCTTTCAAAAATCTTTACGTCTATGGCCATCTTAAGTGTTTTAAAAATGTTTCATAAGTACATTTTAAAGGAAGCATATAGCAAAACTAAAACCCAACCAATCTTGTAGGCAATTTTGAAATATATATACGGTGCTGTTTTTAATTTGTGCATAACATTAATATTATATATCATCATTTTATTAAAAAAGACCACTTTGTTTCCCCCTATAGATCTGTTATGGTCCCTGGGGCAAATTCACTAAGCAGCGAAAATGCTCTAGCGATGGCTTTGCCACAATTGGCCACACTTCGCCAGGTGAATTTTCTCCAGCCCACTAAGGGAGGCAAACAGTAGTGAAGTTACGCTACCATTACTTCGCCAGGCAAAGCGCATTTTTTGCATATGGGTAGAAGTTAAACATATAATAGAGGTGTATGTTACAGCCACTACATTACACTACACAAGTCCAGGAAACCTTTAATAAATAAAATAAAGTTGTCCTATTGCCCTAAACATGTGCCCCTGTATAGTTGAGTTACCATATGCTAGGAAATGTAGAGGGGGGAAGGAGGGTAACCCCCCCAAAACATTATACTATTTTTAGCACAGTAGGAGGGAGACAGTCAATCACAGCCACACAAGCAAAGCTTAGTTGCTGATTGTTTCCCATCATACAGTTCCTTGTGCTGAATACACAGGAAGTGAAACAGATAGGTGGGACTAGTAGGGCTTTTGCAGAAATTTACAATATTTTTTAAGCACTTTCCATCTTACAAGAGTATAATGCACTGGCACATTCTTATCTTTCACACAATATGTCTACTCTAATGGATTGAAAATTCATGTGTAGTTTTTTTCATTTGCCCTGGTAATTTTTGGTGACCACAGTTCACAGCTATGCCTCTGTCTTCTTGTATAAAGATAACATTACAACAGGAGGATTACGGAGGGGTTTAGCCAGTTGGGAGACAATGGCAGCTTAGCCTGGACTGAAACCGCAAGCTTAATGAATAATAGTTTCACAAGTGCTATTGGAAAAAAAAATTAAGGGAAATTAAAAGATTACATTGTGGTGACCTTTTAATAATCTACATTAAAAATGTATGACAACTTCCTTAGTGGAGTATAGAACTGCTATTTGGATCAAAGCTATGTATCATTTAGTGACAAACATATTGGAAAACCTCCGAACTGTCCAATTTTGAGCTGGTCCCGCTTTTGATAGCTCAACCCACAGTCCCTCATTTCTATTGAAATGTCCCCACTTTCTATTTGATCTGCTGCACAACAGCTAGAAAAAGATACAAACAGTTTTAGGAGGTCTCTTGGGGAAATAATAATAATAATTGTGTGGCCAAAATTGGTGTGGTCAAAAAAATTATTTTTTGTCCGTCTTTCTGTTTTCAAAAATTTGGGAGGTATGTATTGGCCTGTAGTATCTAGCAAGTTCTGTTACACTTACACAGCTATCTGGGTGAAGTGCCAAATAGCCTATCCTGTAACAACCCCTTTCTTGTGTTTCTTCACATATGATTAATTTCCATTAAGCTAGCAGACATACCAGTGGAGATGCATGTGTGGTCTACAGCAGCATGGACAGTAATGACCCTGGGGCATGTGAAACTTTTATTTTTGTAACTCCAGCCAATAGCACACGTTCCTTCTTGTTTTAAGCAGTTTGGTTAAAATAATTTCAAACCAGGAAAAAGTGCAAGTTTAATTTTAATGGGGATATTATTGCATAAAGTTGCTTTACCACCATGAGCAATCTATTTGATTTGCATGCAAATGAACAAAGGTTACGATACAGGCCTATGGAAGCCAAATGAATTCCAGTTACTGTTACACTTATACAATATATATATATTATATACCATAATCATAAAGTGCTAGATTTCCATCTGTTTCATGCAACACAAATGGGGTGCAGAGAGAGCTCATATTTATGCCAAAACATATAAACAAAGGTGTAGGCAAACGTTGACACCTAGTGGTATGTATATAAAGAAAATAGGAAATAAAAAGGAACAGGAGTAGAAAAAAGTTAACTAATTCTTTTTTTTTTTAAAGCCATTTTCATGTTTTTACAAAAACATGAAGTGTGCAGTTATTTCACATGACATTCGAGGGTTAGAAGCCATATTTGTAGATATTTTAAAACTTTCATTAGTCCTGCTTAGACCCAAATCTTATTTTTTCACTCTTATTGTAAGTTACATATCTCACCATGCAGCGGTTTTCAGATAAGGAGTAAATGATAGATTTTAGGACACTCACCCTGATCCTAAGTGTTTATCTAGAATACCAGTAATAAAGTAAGAGAAGACTGACCTTGATTCGACTGACTGACTCGGAGTGGAAATGCAGGGAAAATAATTCACAACACCGGCATAAAAATTGAGAAAACATTTTTCAGACAAGAGGAAACCAATTGTTTTTCAAAAGCCGAACTGTTTGTTTTTTTGGTTGCCTGAGTTTTTTTGATATCTGGTCTAAAAATATGAGGTGAAAGTGCTTGTCTGAATATGTCCATTATCAGAGAGGGTCATTGTTCCGCACAGAGTTCTTTATAGTGTTTAGTACAATATGATGCTCTGTCTTAAAGGATGCATCATGTATATGTACCTAGTCAATCTTATGTACAAGGGCTTTGCTTTTACACCGTTTACACCATACAGTAAATTTAACAAGGGCTAAAGATGTGGCATAATGCAAGGTGTCATTAAATACCTAGATTTTAGCCATACATGATTATCTGGGCGTTTGTGGCACTTAAAAGGGACCCTGTGATGCATCCAAGCTGAAAACTGTTTTTACTGTAGTTTATGGCACAGGCAGGTATGGAAGAAGTGTGACAGATCCTCTCAGCTCCATTTATTCAGGTCAGCAAACCAAAATACTGATGGCCAAATTTCACAATTTTTAGCCATTTGTGTACAGACTGATCAGCTATATAATGTAAAAAAGTTACCTGTGTATGGCTAATATCATCCAATAGCAATTACAGTATAATAATAGTTACAAGAAAATGCAAATACCTGATTGCTTATTTAATAGACATAACCATTTAAGCTTGAATTCAAGGTGCTAAGGATTTATATTTTATACCTCCGCTTATGGAGCATCAAGACAAAGTTATAGAAATAGCTGGGATATGGTTTCATTTGAAAACTGAAAACAACTGCAACTCTCTTTGTTATTTTGTAGCCACAAATTATCATGTCTGACACCACCTGATGTGCTCAAAGTATGTATGTTGCTTAAATAATTTATATAACTGATAATCTTGTGTTTTTACTTCTCCCCCTCTGTTTTCTTTCTAATTCAGAGTACCTGCAGGGCTTGTTCAAGCTAGGAACTGCACCATGGGGCTTTCACACACAACTAGAGGGTCCCCTCTGGCAGTCCATACATCTACTGGTGGGATGACAAACTGTACTAATGTTGTCAGACCAATTCTCCCTATTACTGTGCCTCAGCTACATCCCCATCAATCCCCAACAAACTCACAGACCAGCAACATGAAGACTTTAGCACAACAACATGTTAACCAGGCGCGTAGCACAATACAAATGGGTAAGTTCCAATTTTTCTTCAAAGATACAAGAGGCTGATGGATATTTTTCTTTGTTCTATTATAACAGAATATATTAAAGAGATAGTATCCTCCCTCGTACAACCTATGAAAAGGATATTTGCTGAACATTTTTTGGCTATTGTTTCAAAGTAAAAAAAAATGTGTTTTTAGTTATTTCTTCTTCTAAAAAGGCCTAACGGGATAATGATAACCATGTGTGGCCATTGCAAGGTAGCAAATTAGATAAGCAGTGTACAGATAATCCCCCTCCATAATGGATTCCTACTAACAAAACATTCACAGCAAAGGAGGAAGGGAGGAGGATTGTATACTGGTATTCTAATTATCTACGACTCAAGAACCCAACCATGGATGTTTGCCCTGTTTAGGGCTGGAGCAGACAGGGAGATTCGGGGAGATTGTCGCCAGCGATTAATCGCCAGGCGACAGAATCTCCCCAAATCTCCCTGTCTGCCCTAGCCCTTAGTGCAAGAAATATAAAAACAACAGTTTTTTTTGTAATTTAAACAGTAGGCAAAGAGTAAGTTTAATTTGAGCCTTATTAACATAGTAACATAGTAAGTTAGGTTGAAAAAGACATACGTCCATCAATTTCATCCTTTCATCCAATTTCATCAACTTTTTTTAATCTGCCTAACTGCTAGTTGATCCAGAGGAAGGCAAAAAAAAAACCCATCTGAAGCCTCTCCAATTTGCCTCAGAGAGGGAAAAAAATCCTTCCTGACTCCAAACTGGCAATCAGACTAGTCCCTGGATCAACTTGTATAATGAGCTATCTTCCATAATCCTGTATTTCCTCACTTGCTAAAAAGCCATCCAACCCCTTCTTAAAGCTATCTAATGTATCAACACATATTCATTGCGTTATTCATTGAATTCATGAGGAACAAGGGGCATACTTCCACTTTAACTTGTATGTTTACACATTTCTACAACAGATTGCTCTCCACTTGGAGTCATAGCACATGCATTTTTAAGTAAATGCAAGTTATGGGTACAGGTTGAATATAATGTGTTAGGCTGGCCAGATGTGTTTTCTATAGTTTATTTGTGCCAAGTGATGTGCTTTAAATGATGTAATTGCTACTGAATAGGAAAATATGGTGTAAGGCATGCATTCAGTATTGCCAGGTAGTTAGCTTTCTAGGTAGTGATTAAAAAGCCACAGAGGAGCTTGTGAGAATGCTGTTCTATTTCTGTTGCTTAACCTATTGGAATCTTACACCACAGGAGATTAAATGAGTCTTTCATGCATGCTACAAGTCCCTAACTTAACACAATGGTAATTTAATCATGTACATCTTTTGAAAGATTTTTGCCTGCAGCATAGCCTTTTTATATATTCAAAAATAATTGAATTGCTGAATTGCTTCGTGTGCTGTATTGTAAAGCCAAATATTATGAGAGGGAAGCGCGTAAAATAGCATATATTTCTCCCTTATAATATAATATGAATTTATATGGGGGGATGACAATGTAACATCTGAATTATCTATCATCTGAATTATCTATCATCTGAATTATCTATCATCTATCTATCTATCATCATCTATCTACCTATCATCCTCCCTTGTCTACTGAGAGAAGGGATCAACTCCCTGAACTTCTCCCCACCCAGTTAGTGCTGAGTACGCTTGTCAACATCCACAGTTTATGTAAACTCGGAGGGGTTTGTCCATGAATAACTTACTGCACAGGATATGATTGTTCATGTTAAAAGCAAGAAAGTGCTACCAGTGTTGGAGGCTGGCAGCCTTTAAGTCATGATGTTGCAGTCTTATCACAATGGTTGCTATAAAAACTGCTATTGATTTAAGATTGCTCCCCTGAGTAAGCAGCATAAGCCTTTGAGTAGAAAGAAATTTAGAGTTGTTAAAAGGTTTCCAACTCATGCATTTAATCAATAATGTGAGTGAAAAAGACCTAACTCAAAACTATACAACAGTGGGTCGCACTGCCACTACTTGAAAGTTGTTTTTTTATGTCTGGACAGACATGCCCTGTGATGACATCACAGGAAGTATTTTGCTGGGCAGTGAATGGTGACTTCACAGAAAAACCTTTGGCAAAATTAGGCTCAAATTATTCAGTTTAGGCCAAAAATTAGATTATATGTGGGCCCATGCAGACCATTCTGGAAAGTCCAGATCAGTCCTCACCCAACATGTTTTCCAGCTTTTCCTATCAATATCTTGCCAAGTATCAGCCAAAGAGGCGTCTTTTAAGTCAATATGCTGCCAATTCATGCAAGAGTGACTAAGCAGCATCAACATAATCCATCCAGTTATGGCATACTTTTAAGCATAGCATCTAATTGTCTTAAATTTAAATATCTTCCACAAACACAAAGAACTCTTGAGCACTGCTTTTTAGAGGTTGCTATTCTGTTATAAGTGCCACCCCAGGCTACTTACTGGGTTTACATTAAAGTGAAGCAGACTAATGCTTCTTATTTACAAACACAGTATATCCAGAAACAAAGCTCTATTATACTAATATGAACAGATATACCATTTTCCTATAAAATGTTGATGTCAGTAATTAGGTCTGTGCATTTTAATATATATAACATGGAACTAACCAAAGACAAATGTTATAAATGACACAAAAACCTGCATGCTGTTTTCTGCATTACCACAAGTAATAATTAAGTGTAAAGCGATTGGCAACATTCAAAATATGTATTCACAGTAGAAAAGCTGAAACGGAGTTTCTCTAACTCATACATGCTTTCTTTACAGGCCATTCTTCAGCACAGCCCCAGGAAAGGCCCACCGCCACTGTGTCACCTCTAAGGACTCAAAGTTCTCCATCACGTCTTCCAGCTAACATAAATAGGACACATTCTGTTGTATCTCCACAACATGTTCAGCAGTCTGGCTTACCATCTCCTCCCATCCACTGTGCAAGGCCCGTCATCCCATTGACATCTGCCGCAGCAGCTATAACTCCCCCAAATGTCTCTGCAGCAAATATAAATGGTGAGGCTGCCAATGGACCAATCAGTTTGCTGACTGCCAGCCCTACAAACACAGGCTGTAGAATGGATGAAAGAAAAACTGAAAAGGTAAGTAGAGGCTTAGCAGTGTGTAACAGTGGGCTTAAAATGTAATCATAATTATTGTTTGGATAGAGATTACATCAAACAAATACTAATAATGCACTGTACAGTAATGTGTTCTAATATGTATGTTAGTTTTATATACGTGTGACTACAAAGAATAAAATAGAGAAACAAAGGTAGAGACAATAATGAAATGGATGCTAGGCAAATTTCCCCTCTGGTCTCATGTGTCTGCATGCAATTTATGCCGTACTAAAAGAAACTATTTGGCCATATTTAGTTACTTGCATCAACCAATCATTTGTTTTAAAACAGGTGACCAGTAAATGCTACATGCTGATTGATGGATAGAAAACTAGCAAACCTAAAAGTTAAATTACTGTTTAAAGGAATTCTGTCATGGGAAAAAAAATTGTTTTAACAAAATAGTGCTCCTTCAGTGGAATCCTTTTTTGAATTGAAATCTGTTTTTCAAAAGCGCAAATAGATTTTTTTTTTAGATTTAATTTTGAAATTGGACATGGGGCTAGACATGTTGTTAGGCATTTGCTTCAGTCACTACTGCTGCAGTGCAAGTTGGAATGCTCCCATGCCCCACCTAATGGTAGAGAGAACAGCACTCAATAGTAAAAATCCAAGTCCAGTTAATAGTGATGTGCGGGACAGTCCGAAACCCATGTCCAACTTTAAGCAGAGCTAAGCCACACAATATACAACAATATAAAAGTGCAGCTGAAGCGTATCATTAGCAATGGAGGAAGCATAAAACTTGATTGATGTCTCCTTTAAAACTGATGAACAGCATACAGTCACTTCATTGAGCCATATTATCCCTGCTCAGGCTGTTATTCTGCAAGTTTGAAATTTGCTGTATAATTATTTTTGCAGCTTTCACTAGACTAGCCTTTAATAAAGGATTGAATGTTTTGTAATCATCTGTGACTGGACATAAATTGTTTGAAAATGTAATCTGCTACTGATGAACCATTACAGCCAGTTCATTTGCATTGGCTAATGAGGAACAACAGAAAGACACCTACTGTATACCAAATGGTTCCAGGGTCAGACTGGCCCGGCAGCCAATGTATATGTCCCGCTTAATATATGCTCCTAATACTTCCAGTAAGCCCCACACCTTTTTTAATACTGCCCCTTAAAGCAATACTGTCATGGGAAAAAAATTTCTTCAAAATGCATCAGTTAATAGTGCTGCTCCAGCAGAATTGTGCATTGAAATCCATTTCTCAAAAGAGCAAACAAATTTTTTATATTTAATTTTGAAATCTGACATGGGGTAGACTTTTTTTCAATTTCCCAGCTGTGGGTGAAGTAGGTAGATAGTACAGTTTGTGTACTGTGAGCCAAAGCCCATACAGACTACAGTAGGTAATGCAAACCATGGTATCCTCCTGATCTACTACTTTTCTTTGTATAGTTTCCGTCTGCTACTTTAATTAGTCATGAGAGTGACCTTCACTGTAGGAAGGCTACAGTTCATGTAATAGTGTCTACTCTGTCACGCTTTGTCTCTCCTCCCACTCTGTAGTGTCCTTTCTCATAATGTGTTTTCCCATTGTTCATCCTTCTTTTCTGATTCTGCTTCCCCCCCAATCCACTTTCGTCATAGCACATATGTTGGCCTTCATGTGTGTGCCCTTCTTTATGTGTTTTTCTTTTACTCTTCATCATCTTCTTTATTAATAAACCAGTGAAAACACAAAAGAAACATAAATAGCCATTGCATTGTTTGCATGACCTCCATACTGATTTCAGATGTTTGTATGTGCATGCCACGTGTTTCAATTGCCAATGGCACTTGCTGGCTTTTCCGAAGTGCATTTTGGATTCAGAGTTTTGAAGTTGGGCTTCTTAATAAATGCAAAGAAAACAAAGATTCTAGTGAAAGGTTTCAAGGCTGGTATTGTTCAGAATTACAGATTCAAATTGCAAATGAGCTGCAGAGAAGATACTTTTGGCTGCGTGGCATCCATCTGTGCATAATACTCTTGCATTCCTGATTCATACCTTTCTTCATTGTCAGCCCTTGGTTATAGGATGGAGGAAAATGGGGTTTGTACAATGTTTTGTAGAAGCAAATGGTCTTTGGAATAAAAAAAATCGCCACCTGGTATACTGTTTATGTCTAACTTTCAGCAAGAGCCAGCTGGATCGCCATGTTTTACACATTCCTTTTTTATGTTTGTATGGGCTTTAACTGCAAAGCAGCAATTTATAATAAGATCTACCTTATGGTACTCAGCACTGTGGCTAGGATGAAAGGATTCATTTAGTTAGTTGTATGGGATAAACCATGCTTCATGACAAACCTAGTTTTAAGAACACTATGGCCCAAATTCATTAAAGCGCGAGGCGTCCAACGCTAGCGCTAATTCGCCAGCGTGACGTCAATAAGTAACTTCGGAAATTCACTAACACTGGCTCTGGCGAATTTTCACTGGCAAAGTACATAGACTTGCGCAACTTCGCACCCTTACGCCAGGCGAAGTTCCACACTGGCGAAGGATCGTAAATTCGCAAATTCACGAAGATGAACATTTTCCTGAACTTTACCACTTTCGTTAGACATTACTTAGCCAGGTCAGACCAGGCGAAGTTCAATAGAATAGATAGGAGGTTGAAAAAAAAAGGCACAAAAAAGTCCCAAAAAAAAACCGCTAGCGTGTTTTACCATTGGAGGGTGATAGTCTGAAAAACATAGATATTTTTTTGGGGTGGTTACCCTCCTTCCCCCCTACATTTCCTAACATATGGCAACACAACTATACAGGGGGCACATGTTTAGGGCAATAGGACAACTTTATTTATTAAAGGTTTCCTGGACTTGTGTAGTGGAATGTTGTCGCTGTAACATATACTTCTATTATAACTTAAAGTCCCCGCCGTATGCAAATTAGGCTTCGCTAGCGTAACTGCACTCTGCCTAGTGAAGTAGGCAGGTAGTAGTAGGCCGACCTGAGCATAAATTCGTACTTTAGTGAATTTGTGAAAATTCGCCTGGCGAAGTGCAGCCAACGCTAGCGAATTTTTGGAAGTTAGTGAATTTGCCCCTGTATGTCTAATAAAAATTGTTGATACCCACATATGTATAAACAGACATTTTGCTATATTTCTTCCATAACTTTAAAAGTGCACTTTACATTTTTAATGCAATAGAGGTTATATGCTAGACCCTGATTATGGTACTTTGGTTGGTTTCATTTGCAATTTCATTATTACCTTAGGAAATGGGGATGCTGTCAGATGGACATGTATTCTAATTTTTTTATATAGTACATTCACATGACAGTCTAAGGTCTCTATCACATTCACACAATATACACAGACACACACACTGGCACACTGGAGCCAATTAAAGGAAAACTATACCCCGAAAATGAATTTTTGAGAAACAGATAGTTTATATCAAATTAAGTGACGTATTAAAGAATCTTACCTTCCTGGTATATATATTTAAGTAAATATTGCCCTTTTACATCTCTTGCCTTGAACCACCATTTCATGATGGTCTGTGTGCTGCCTCAGAGATCACCTGACCAGAAATATTTCAACTCTAACTGTAACAGGAAGAAGTGATGAAGCAAAAGACACAACTCTGTCTGTTAATTGGCTCATGTGACCTAACTTTATAGTTTGTTTGGTATGTTTGCGTGCACTGTTGGATCCTAGGATCCCAGGAGGCTGTCCTTATTTTTTAAAATGGCTATTTTCTATTTATGACTACCCAATGGCACATGCTACTAAAAAAGTGTATTATTATGAAAATGGTTTATTTAAATGAAGCAGGGTTTTACATAAGAGTTGTTTTATGCAATATCTGTTTATAGAGACCTACATTGTTCGGGGGGTATAGTTTTCCTTTAACCTGTATATGTAGTTGCTGTGTGGGAGACTCGGAAAGAACATGTAATGGCTCATTAATAGAGCAGTGTTCTATTATCGCCACTGTTTTAATTAAACCACCAATGGAGATTTTTTTCCCCGCAATTCCAGCATCATTACGGCCAAGTGCAGTGTTGCATTCCCTGCAATTGTGTTAGAAAATTTGGTGCATGTTGTGAATAGAGTTTTTATAGTGGGGAAGGCATTAATTCCAGGGTATGGGATATATGAATATGAATATGCACCCAATTGCTTTTAGTTGTGAATTTTCTTTGCGACTGAGACCTTTTTCTTGTGGTCATGCAGATAAACAAATAAATGCTGGAAAAAAAATTATAAATAGATAGGCATAAATAGCAAATTATTCTGCTGTTGGGTTTGCTTACATGAGTGAATGTGTTACTTCCTGGCAATCTGAAGATTAAAGAATTAAGTATTTCAAGTATGTTTCCTATTTGTAGCATGTTAATTCTAATCATAGAACTACTGCAAATCTCTAGAACTGAAGGCATAGAGCAAATGTTTTCCTAATCTGTAACGGATTATGCATTATAAAAGGTGTGTTAGTGAATGTTTTGACACGTATTGAACATGAATTGTGCAAAGGGATTACAAGTAAAGAAATGGGTTCTGTTTTACCCCGTGAAGTCCAAATCTTAAGACTGACACAGTCACAGAGGAGGCCTTCAAGGTCACTGATTTGCTGGGACTGCTGGTGTTTACATTTCTGGAGCTGTAAATTAATAACATAGTGAGGATATGGGGTTGCAAAGCTTTCTGTGATCAGATTTACATGTTTGTATACCCCATCTCTTTACACAGGCTGGAAATTCGTTTCCAGCTCTGCAACTGTGTCAGGTAGAAGGTGATATCAACAATACTAAATTGTGGGAATATATTACAGCTTTTGCTAGTTCAAGACCTGAGATGGCTGGTTTAGTATGCAGCCAAAGGAAAGCAAATCTGTTCCCACCCACTGACACAGTGTTGGCCTGCAGCTATACTGAGTATATTTCAGCATAAAAACTAAAGTATGCATTTTCACTTCAAAATCCTCTAAGTGTAGCTGCACACAGGCTGAGGCCATCAGGAGCCACACAAAGGAGCCACAAAACGCAGCCTGAGAACAGCAAAAAGCATATCACCCACCCCATGTGTCCCTAGGCTTACAGCTGAAGGTCAGACATTACTGCTCAAACATGTTCTGCCTGTTTTACTCAAATACGAATAAGTAAATTAGGTTTCAAAATGAATTCATTCAAATGTTTTTTTTGGAGTATTTAGTGCCTGCCTGAATGCAAAAATTAATCATTTGTCAGTATAAATCTGGGCTTTGCTTTTTTTTTTTTTTTTACTGATCTAATGAATTCATGTACAAAGTATTTTTCCCTAGTTTTATTTTAAAAAAAATATGAATATGTGCTTAAACCAAATTGCCTCAGATGCCCTGCTCACTTAGCATTTTATTAGTATTCATTCATTTCTCTAAAGTATTTATTAATAGAGCAGTGGGATTAGTAGTGAATTACAAAACATCATAATTAAAGTGAATCCTGTCTATGAAATACTGTAGGAAAATCAATTGTATTGTGTCAGGTTTGCCTTTTAACTAATGAAGAAATTAATTTAAAAATTAAAGATCTCATTTCAATGACAATGTTTCCTGTGAAATCTATTTTTAACATGGATCACTATTTTTCTTATTTTAGCATTTAAGTAACATTTTTTTTCTCCAGTCCAGACCAAGTAAAATGTGTTTTATGCTAAGGGCAGACGGGGAGATTCGGGGGCGATCCGTCGCCTGGCGACTTTAAAATCGCTCAAAATTGCTTTGCCAGGACTAAAAAGTTTGTTTTTGGAAAACAGGGTGTCAGTTACAAAATGAGTGGATTAAATTACCAATTGCAACAATTGTTTACAGCAAACTGCAGTTTAGCAATATGCAAATGAAAGAGAGAACTATTGGAAAGGAGGTAGATAAAAGATAGATAAATGGTAAATGAAGAGTTAATCAAAATGCAGGGCCAAAAATTAGAATGGATAGATTACAGACAAGAAAAAGAGGAAATAAATGGAAACTAGGCCAGATAATATTATATAAGTAGATAGCTACTTTTAGGGGCAGGTTTATAAAGGGTCGAATTTTGAGTTTTTTCAACCAATTGAAATGTATTAAAGGGGTTGTTCACCTTTGAGTTAACTTTTAGTATGATATAGAGAGTGATATTCTGAGACAATTTGCAATTGGTTTTAATTTTTTATTGTTTGTGGTTTTATAGTTATTTAGCTTTTTATTCAGCAGCTCTCTAGTTTGCAGTGTCAGCAATTTGGTTTCTAGGGTACTAATTACCCTAGCAACCCTGCATTGGTTTGAATAAGAGACTGGAATATGAATAGGAGAGGGACTGAATAGAATGATAAGTGATAAAAAGTGACAATAGCAAGACATTTGTAGCCTTACAGAGCATTTGTTTTTAGATGGTGTCAGTGACCCCCATTTGAAAGATGCAAAGTAAAAGAAGAAAATTTCAAATCATTAAAAAACGATGAAAAATAAATAATGAAGACCAATTGAAAAGTTTCTTAGAATTAACCCTTCTACAATATACTAAAAGTTAACTTGAAGGTGAACCACACCTTTAAATAAATTGAATTATTTAAATTCAGGTGAATAGGCTGTACCCAAAATTTGAATCGAAATTCAAATCAAATCCGATCGAATTCGATTCGAAAATTGAGTTTAAAATTTTTTTAAAACTGGAATCAAATTTGAACAATTTCCTAGTCGAATTCCGCTGAAAATAAACTCAAAATTCTAATTTAAAAGTTCTATTTTTCAATTCAATCCTTGACAAATCTGCCCCTTAAAAATGGGAAGGAGGAGGTATTTAAGATAAATATCAAAAGAATCAGTCACAAAAAGAGAAACAAGATAAGAGTCAGTCATTAACGGGATAGAGAATAGCAATGTCAGCAAATGAAATCTTGGGGGGAAGAGAGCTGACAGAGATGGGGGCAGGAGAAAGTCGAGAGGAGTTAAAGAGATACTGACACCAGAAATTTTTACATCTGTCATATTATTGCCTTTGAAAGCTACTTCTAACTTTGCCATAAAGAATTTCCACAATGTTTTTACATTACCTGTCTGATCCCCCATGTTCCTGTATGAGGGGGCTGCCATATTTGTGCAGCAGGAGTCCGTTAGTATTAGAAACTGTAACTAACAGGCTGAGATGGGACAATCAGGTTTAGACACTTCAACTAACAATAACTTATAAAAGCAAAGCTCTCAGCAAAAAACGATCAACATTACTTATAGGTAAAAAAAGGGAAATGAATAAGACAAAATGTAAGAGAAGGCAAATGCACATGAGAAAGTGGCTTAAATCACATAATTGAGGGGTAAGGAAAAGATGAGGAAAGGGTGAGGATAAAGGATAAAGAGACAGAGAGTAAATGTGTAGAGGAAGACTGGAGAGAAGTGAAGAACCCAAAACAATTGCACTAATGAGTGTGCAGCACTTCTACAATTAGATGGCATTCCTTGCTTTGTTCTAAAGCTAAAGGCAACCCCTGAAGGTTATGTATTTAAGTCCCGCCGAATGCTCCATGGTTGCCTACTAAACGCCTCATACTTGTGTCATGCCGTTGTTTGCCTTCACTTCACCTGCTGCAAATGTCACATCTGATGTGTGGACCAGTCTGACACCTGCCAGTGTTGTCAAGCGGGTTATGGTTATGTAGTTCACACAATTATCTTATGGATTCTCTTATATATATTGTTTGTGACACATAACAATGTATAAATGTTTAAAAAAAAAAGAGACTGGTCTATGATTAGTTCAATATGCTAATGTTACAGATCCAATAGTTAGAAGAATACGTCTCTGCAAATATTTATATTGGCCGCAGTACTGCAATAATTTATTAGACTTTAGCAGGCCAATGTATAAGGATACAAATTATACAAAAAAGAATGTACCCAGTTGCAAACCATGATGGGAAGAAGTCACCTTGGTTTAACCTATAGAAAAAAACAGCCTGTGCCATCATACAAATAAAGTGACTATATCATTTATAATAGGGATTGCCCAGGACATGAGTAGTTTTCTGCAAACAATGCCTGCAGGTATACATTCCTTAAAATAACATTGTTTTGGTAGGTTTTTAATGGTCCATATGGCTCCACTGGACATTACATTTTAACGACTTTGTAATTATACATTGTTATAATTATATGCTATTAAGTATTACTTAAGGGGCAGATTTATACAGGATCAATTTTTTTTATGGTCAAAACTGTAAAATTTGAGTTTGAATTATATTTTTGAGATTTATTCATCATACTCTGGCCCTTCGAATTCGACTATTCACCACCTGAAACCTGCCGAATTGCTGTTTAAGTCAATGGGAGAGGTCCAGGGATCAATTTGCAGCCTTCCTAACATTCGAGTTTTTTTCAGAGGAAAAAAAACTTAAATGTGCCTCCCAGTGTCTGTACTAAAGATATAGACTGAGTAACTTTTGTAGCTTGGAGTATTTTATGGCTCTATTGGGGTAAGAGTCTATACTTTGCTAAATTTGTATAAAGGGAGTGCCCTCCATTATTTGCTGTTTTTTGTGATTGTCCAATCAAGTTATACATAGAGTTTTCACTTTGCTCTGAGGTTGTCACACTGTGTGACTGTAGAACACAAATAATAGCATGATGTGGAACTAATGAAATGATGAGGAATGGACCATTTCTCTTCGGTGTGCAACACTGCTTGTTTTGCAATTGGTATTCACACTGCAGGCAGAAGGTGATTTTTCCCCAAGATTAAAGATGGAGGAAAGCTACTAAGGCAGTTTATTACCAATAGATTATCCATAATAATGGTAGCTAGAACACTATGGGGCAAATTCACTAAGATCCGAAAATTCGCTAGTGTTAGCTTTGCTAGTGTTCACCGCACTTTGCCAGGCGAATTTTCGCCAGCACTATGCAAATTCACTAAGATGCGGATTTTCGCTCAGGGCGGCGAATGTTAGTGAAGCAGCGCTACCGTTCATTCGCCAGGCAAAGCGCAGTTACGCTAGCGATGCATAATTTGCATACAGCGGGAACTTAAGCGTATAACAGAAGTATATGTTACAGCCACTACATTCCACTACGCAAGCCCAGGAAACCTTTAATAAATTAAATAAAGTTGTCCTATTGCCCTACATGTGCCCACTGTATAGTTGTGTTGCTATATGTTAGGTAATGCAGGGGGGAAGGAGGGTAACCCCCCCCCCCAAAAAAATACAATCTTTTTCAGACTATCAACCTCCGATGGTAAAACTCGCCGGCGTTTTTTTGGGACTTATCTATTGTATTGAACTTCGCCAGGCGAAGTAAAGTCTAACGTAAGTGATAACGTTCGGTAAAATATTGATCTTAGTCAATTTGCGTAATTATGATCCTTCATCAGTACGCAACTTTGCCTGGTGTAAGGGTGCGAAGTTGCGCAAGTCTATCTACATCGCTAGCGTAAATTCGCCAGAGTCGGTGTTAGTGAATTTCCAAAGTTACGAAATGACGTCATGCTGTCAAATTAGCGCTAGCGTTTGACGCTTTGCGCTTTAATGAATTTGGGCCCATATGTATTCTGTAGAATACTTTACCATACCTCAGTAAACAGTTCTTTCTGTTTGTTTAGGATATCAGCTGCCACATTAGCTTGCTGTGACATCATTACTTTGAGGATTTATTTGTGTACTTAGTTTGCACCTTTCCTTCTCCTTTAAGGTACATAAAGTGTTATAGCCACCACTGCTCAGGCAATGGTCAAAATATCCAGTATCACTTGTATCTGCTTGCAATAGCAGGCCATGTCAAATGCTGTATTAATGCCAAGCGTTAACAGTGACAACTAGCCTCCACTTACAATATTGTCCCATATATAAGGCAGATGTTGCCAGTTGATTCTGGACATTTCACCTGCCCCAATTCTCCAACTTAACGGGCAAGGAAAGTTAAACTAAAGAAGTAGCTAGAAGCTATTAGCCCAAGGCAACCACAGCCTTTTAGCAGGTAAGATCTGTGTCTCCAAAGATGCCTCCGTAGCTCCCCGTCTTCTTTTCTGCTTAGTCACTGATTCACATGCTCTGTGCTGCTGTCACTTACTGAGCTTAGGGACCCGCTCAAAATAAACAGTACACAAAAATTAGAAATGTCCCAAAATAAGACTGATTAGTAATTAATGTGGATAATTACTACATGGCAGCACAGAAACCAGTGCAACTAGCATCACAATTTAATAATCAGCCCTTTAGCATCAGCTTGTATGACAGACCAGCCTCATTTCCTGCTGGATAATTAGTGACGACCCCTAAGCTTAGCTTCTCAACAGCTGCTCAGAGCCCACTGAGCGTGTGAGTGTCACAGACACTTTCCAAGATGGTGACCCCCTGTGACAAGTTTAAAGTCCTGGATCATTGCTGCTATTGACAAGCTGAAACTTTAGGCTGCTGCAATAAGTATATAATACATGGCATTTTTAGTCCTATTCATTTCTAGGGTTTACTTCTCTTTTAACACAAGGTCAGTCCAAACACTCCATGTGCCATAATCATTAGTAACGTGTCACTGTTGGAGAAGTCTCTTGCATATCTGCAATAGTGAGGTCTTTTTTGGATCTTGTTAAACCTCAATTCCTCTGATTATTCTGAGATTTATATGCATAGAACGCCTTTAAAGAATCAAATACTAGACTCATTTCTTTTCTTGTACTGGAACTTCTTATCTTATCCAATTGGTCTCTAAATGATGAAAGTTTTTCTTAGAATGTCCCATTCTTTTTGCCTTTTTAGAATGTTGAATTGTAATGATTGCCCTGAGTACAAAAGACACTGTCATGAGCATTCAATTAAACACGTTATGATTGCAGCTAGAAGAACAACTTCCGATGAAATGCTGGCAGGCTTCCATTTCAGATATAGGATCTCCTTGTTTTAATTTAAACATGCTGCAGACCTTAATGTTGTTATTCCACCAGGAATTGAATTTGATTGTGTTTTTATTTAAAATGCTAAAGTTATTACTATGAAGATGATACCTAGTATTACCTGCCAGTCATTAACGCAAGGCACACATAACTCCCAACTGTCCTGTATTGAGCGGGACAGTCCCTCTTTTGACAGCTCACTAGTGATGGGCTAATCTATCCCGTTTTGCTTCGCCGAAAAATTCGCGAATTTCTAGAAAACTGTTTTTATATCGTATGGCCTCCCACTCCAGTTTCCTTTTAATTAAACTCCAAGTGACTCATACTGAGACACATTCACCTGGAAACTTTGGGTTGATCATATGTGTTGCACATGAAGGAAGCATTTGCATGTTTGATCCTTGTAGGGTTGGAGCAGTTAAGCTGTATCTAGGCAGGGATCTAAATGTTTTATTTGTTTTTTTTACAGAGAGAGAAGAAGAGTGGACTTCTCAAACTGCTTGCTGGCGCTTCTGCAAAGAAGAAGGCTCGATCTCCACCCTCCATCTCTCCAACTCATGAGCCTCAAGTTGTAGTAGAAGGGATGATACAAGGAGCAGTGGGGCTGGAGCTGTCTTCAATGAACAGCCATGGCAGGGCAGGATCGTGTCCCCTTGAAAGTGAAATGCAAGGCGCAATGGGAATGCTTCCCTTGCACAGAAAAACTGGCTCTTTAGATCTTAATTTTTCATTTCCTTCACCAGTAAGGCAACCTGCTTCTGCAATGCTCGCTGTTCGACCTGAGCCCAAAACTTTATCCAGGGAGAGGTGGGTTTAAAAAACTGTAAATGTATTTGTAATGTTTGTGGCTGATGTACAGTACACTTATGTAAGACTAAATCACAGTTTCATTTACGTATTTAATGAGAAGTGCTGCTGAAAACAACAGCAAAAGTTTCTTAGTAGTTTTACTGGTGTTTTTTTATTCATTTATTCACACCTTTGCCTGGAATTAAGCATTGGTCTGAGGGTACAGTAAAGGTGGTTAAGCTCTGGTGAGGATGCTAATTTTGGAGCATACTTTAATTATTATAATACCTACTGTATAAATGCCTTGGCCTTTAGGTTCATGTACCCGTTTGCTGTGGTTATTCTGCTGGACTTGTTATATTGTCCCATGCCTCTATCCTGAACTCTGCTTCCTTTAGCTTGATTTTTGCTTGACCCTTTTGTTGCCTTTCCTTGGACTTTGCCCTGTTTTTGTGCACCAGTACTAGCAGCATTTACCTTGCCTTTCTTGCCGGAAGTCAGTGTAGACCTTGTCTGCATCACCTGCAGGGGTAGGCTGGGTAGGCAGCCGCCTAGGGCGAAATCACTGGTGGGGGAGGAGGCACACTTCTCAGAGGGAAAAAACGTTTTTGTTTTTTTTTTTAATTTTTACTTTTCGGTTCACTTGGCTAGTTGACTATTAAAAGCATTATAATTTATAAATTTGCATGCCCCAACCCCCTCTGGGGTTTGTTTTAGACTGGCAAATTTCTAAAAGCACCCCCACCTTGGAGCGTGAGCAGGCACCTTCCATGATAACACACTGGTGCACATGCACAGTAGGCTGCAGTGCCGGTGAGAGACGTCAGTCACAATGGGTCGGTTGGGCAGGTGCAGAGAGGACCTTCTGTGTGGGCTAGAGGGGAGCATTCGAAATCATGCTGAAGAGACATGTCTGTCCAGCTGGGGCCTGGACACTTTTGTCAGCTGAACCTGCCTTTTACAGTTTTACTACTGTCTTTGATGCTTGCTGCTGGCACAGGAACAGATCATGGGGGCTTGGGTTGGTAAGGTGGGAAATATAAGACTGGGGGTGCTGATTGGAACCCTTGCCTAGGTGCCAAACTACCTTGGTCCGGCTCTGATTGCCAGTTATCTGGTTTGTCTGAAGATAATCTTGCTGATTCCAGTTTGCCTGTCCTGCCTGTTCACCAGTATCTTATCTCAGTTCTCACTAACCTCTCCCAGTGGCCAGTGGAATTGGATCCTCTTGAAGGCCACAACCTTGACACTTCTATTATACATTGAGATGCATACAGCATTCAATTCAGAATTTGGCCAGCATTCAACCTTTTTCAGCAGGCTGAATCCTTGTCCCTGGCGAACTAAATCAAATCTTAATTTGCATATGAAAAGTAGGGGTGGGAGGGGAAAATCATGTCACTTTTTGTCACAAAACAAGGAAATAAAAAATGTTTTCCACTTTTTCCCTTCCTGTCCCTAATTTGCAATTTTCAATTATATGCATATGCAAATTAGGATTCAAATTTGGTTCGGTAGTCGGCCAAATCTTTCAAGAAGGGTTCTGGGATTCGGCTAAATCCCAAATAGTGGATTCAGTACATCCCTAATTTTATACTTAAACTTATACTGTGAGCAAGGAGCTGTGGGAAAAGATATCCACCCAAATCTTAGTCAAGTTCCATAAGCCTGAAGGGTAACTCAATAACCTCTTCTTGTGGTCATTGGCCCTGACAGTGGGACTGTTATAGGCAGCAACCTTGACACTTCTATGATATATTTTTAAGCTTTATTGATTACTTTGAGCATGTACTGTACCTGTGGGAAGAGCATTTTTGCACCATATAAAGTATCTCATATCAAGCAGTCATAATATACTGTACATAATCTTAATTGTTTCACTGCTAAGTGAAATGCTCTTTTTTGCAGCAGCAAAATTCTGAGACAATTTACAGTTGGTTTTCATTTTTTTTAATTATTTGTGGTTTTTTAATTATTTTGTTTTTTATTCAGCAACACTCTAGGGTCCAAATTACCATAGCAGCAACCATTCATTGATTTCAATGAGAGACTGGAAAATGAACAGTAGAGGGTCTAAATAGAAATATGAGTAGAAACAAGTAGCAATAACAATAAATATGTAGCTTTACAGAGCATTTGTTTTTAGATGGGGTCGATGACCCCCATTTGAAAGCTGGAAACAGGCAGAAGGCAAATAATTGTAAAACTATAAAAAATAAATATTGAAGGCCAATTGAAACATTGCTCAGAATCTGTCACATACTAGAAGTTTACTTAAAGATGAACCACCCCTTTATATTTTGACATGATATTTTCAGTGACTGGTGGGTGCTATCAAAGTTTTACTCTGCATTGGTTTCTTGAGCATTTTCTGTGCTGATCTTAGGGTTTATTAAAGAAAAAAAATGTCTTTTGTGACAAGCATATAATTTTGTTCTATTCATGGCGCTATAGACAATTTAGAAACATTTTTATTTGCTCTGGATTCAAAATAGAGCATTGTATAAAGTATATTATGTACAGATGCTGCTATTTGCAACAGCCACGTTTTACTGCTTTTCTGAAAGGCTATTTCTAATTAAGAATAACAGGGTGTATTTTATACATAATGTACTTAGTCTTTACAGATCTATTGTAGTTTATTATTCAAGTCACAAAGGTGAGAACATTGTGTTCAGTTCTGTTAGGATGGATAAAATCATGAACATTCCATTACTTTGTCTTTATTCCTATTGCATTTCGGGTGCTTTCTGTAAGAGGTGTACAATGGCTGGCTTTGGGGGTGATAGGCTGGCACGACTAAACAATGAGCAGAGTTCAGAATTGCTGCATAATGCCAAATGTAATATAACTGTTTATTTCCCATTGAATTCAACTTTGCATATATCCATGGCAACAAAAAATCAGTGCCACTTCTACTTTTAAAGTTATTGTATAGTAAAATGGTCCAGAGCACAAAAGCACAATAATAAACCTAAGAAGCATAGTTTTATCAATGTATGTAAAAAAATGTATTCTGGTAGTTTATGGTATTCTAATAAGGCTCAAGTAACAAAGAAAAAATCAACACCTTTGTATGTATCAAACAGGGTGATCCCAAACTTTATTCCATGGTGCTCTTCCATAGCCATGTGTTCCCGAATAGTGTCTGGAGCACTGTGGAATAAAGTTTGGGATCACCCAGTTTGATGCATACAAAGGTGTTGGCTTTGTTACTTTGATTCACTACTGGCATGTGGCTTGGCCAGTGCCAAATACTGGCATTCCCCCTTGCCTTGACTTTGTGTGAATATTCTAATAAGGTTGCCATCTTGCTCCGCTGGGATCTCTGGGTGGGGGATATTTGGGGGGTGGGCAGGCCAATGATGTCATGGGCCGGTGACTTCACATCAGTGGGTTGGTTTTCAACGTTATGACATGGCAATTGGCCGATTGCCTCATCAATCACAGGGACTCCGAGATTGATGTGGATTGGTCAATTGTCACGTCATAGCTCCAAAAACCGACCCACCCATGTGAAGTCACTGTTAAAGTCTAGATACAGGGTTCAGGCAAATCTCAAGATCAAGTCCAGGCAAGGGTTCAAAGGCAGGAAGAAAACAGCAAAGTCGAAGTCCAGGCAAGGTCAAAGTTCAGGAATTAATGCAAGAAGAATTTAGGAACACCCAGGAACAAAGTTAGCAATTATACACGGGCATTGAACCCGGGTCCATGGCGTCCTTTTAAATTTGAATTTGGCTGCAAAAACAAGCACCATGATGTCACCGCGCAGCACGTACATCATGGCGCAGTGACTGCACCGGTGTCGCTATCCACGTGGCGGCTCTGGACACCGCCATTTTGGGAGGGACACCGAAGGGAGAACATGCACTGCCCAGAGCTCCTAGTAAGGCTCCGGCTGGCATTCATGACAGTCACTGCTCAATTTCCTCATTTCCAAATTAGGAAAACGGGGAAGGCACACTTCTGAAAATCGGGTTGTCCGAGTCAAAACCAGACAGGTGGCAAGTCTATATTCTAATCAGAAGGTTTTTTGAAGTGGGTCTGGAGGCTCATTTGCAACCCACACCTGCAATTGAGGACATGCTAAAATTACCACAATGGTTGCACAAATCACACGACTTGCACGAGCTACAGTGGTTGAGGCAATACCTCATAAATTCCACACCTAAGTCAGATGTTATGACAGTAATCAAGAGGCAGTCTGTGTGTTCAATTTGGACTAAAATAAGGGACAATTCTCCATGGGGGAATCTAGGCTTGAATTCCCAGGGGTTATGACAAGTAAGAGATATAGATTAAAAGGAGAACAAAAACTTGCCTACAACCCCAGGCCCCACCAATACCTTACTCTAGAACCACAGCACATGCGAAGTGCATCTATTTCTACCTGTCTGAAAAATCCAGATTAGCAGAATAGGCTGGTCAGGTGCTTTACTCTTCACATTTTAGCCAGATACACAGATAGATGTAACTGCTTGTGGTGAAGCACACTTAAAATAACACATATAACTCTCTTTTTCTGCAGACACCACTAGACGCTACTACTTATATTTTGCATTCTGTACACATTACTAGTCAATAATTCATTTGTTCTCAGTTACAGGAAATCACTGATGCAAATGAGTGTTATGTGCAGGAATACACATTATAGCTCCATTTTCTCAACCATATGCAGAAATCTAAGGTTTGGAATTTTTGGATGTAGGATGCATTCTTGCCCTGATAAAATGGATTGTCCTCACCCATTTTAAAGCAGGGTAACAGTACTTTAAGCATCATTAACTGTAGAAAAAGACATCATTCTTCATTTTCACCCCATCATTGCCGCAAATGTGAAGGAAAAGTATATAATGGAGCACATATTTTATATAAATGCTGTTTTTAGTTGTTTTCAGATATTCTTTACTAATATCCAAATCCATTCTGCTCTTTTCTACTCAGTTTATTGTTCATAAATCACAATTGTGCTGTCCTTAAATGGTCTGGGTCAGGCAGGCAACAGATAAAAAGTAAGTCTTAACTGAGATAATTCATTATATAAAGAACCAGAGGTCACTGTGGACCACCAGGGAGCCTGACACATTTATGGGTTTAGTGAGGACAAAGAGGAGGCACAACTAGGGACTTGGACAAGGGCTTGGTGACACTAGGGCATGAATGTAGATTTGAATAAAGACTTTTTAACATTTTATCTATGTGACCCTTGTGGAATACTTTGAGTGCCTGAATGACCAAATATGTGTTGCTTACGGTTTGTCGGTCCCTATGCTGAGGGTCGGGGGGCTGGTGCACCTGGACCACTTAATCTACTGGTTAATTTGGTTAATTGACAAAAGTCACCCATGCGTTGCTAGCCTCTCTGTGAATTGTAGCCATTGAAATTCCTTGAGAATTAATTAAACAGCGACAGTCCTTTATAAAAAGGAATGGATGATTAAAATAAAAGGATATCAAAGGAATTCCGCAAACTGTACAAGGGATTTAGTGATGTTCCTGGTAGTCTGTAATCTGTTCACGTTAATGCAGATCCTATGCTTTGAGCTGTACATATTAAAGTGAAATAGTTACTTCAATATGCAGTTCGCTTGATCAATGGCACAGACCTTCATGTTGCTGCACTTCATTCTCTAGGGAGAATTCATTTTCCTGGCACAATTTATATGGATGACTAATGCCGCAGAATGTATTTGGCAGGTTTTGAAAATTGTAAATATAACTACATATGACACCACCAGTGTTAATTTTTACTTTTTCACCAGCGAATACTTATGATCTGTTTCACAATGCCTTGAATTAAATTTTTTTCATATCCACAATGGTTACTTTGATCTGGATTTCAAAAATTTGTAAAAACTGTATATTTTAGAGAACCCCAATTACTTAATTGCGTATGATCTAACCATTAATATAAATATTTATATTCATTTTTACAAAACCAAGTTGATGTTGGGGGATTTATTTGGGAAACCTTTATTCATGGAGTGCTGACAATACAGGAAAGCAATCTCCAAGTCCTATTTTATCAAACATTTTTCTGATCTCCCATTTCTGGGTAAGACAGTACATGTTTTTATTCATGATAACTAAACCAACAAGTTCATGTTGGTAGCAAAATAACCCTATTCCTGTGTTTAGAATGTTTAAATGATAATAGCCTTAAGTCTTCCCCTGGTGGGAAGACTGCAGCCTAAATGCCAGTCATGGTAAGCATTGGAATCTAGATATTCTAGGAACTATGGATGACTGGCTGATAGAAAAATATTTTTCTATACCTGTAACCTTGTTAAAGGAGAAAGAAACCCTAAAAATGAATATGACTAAAAATGTCATGTTTTATATACTGAACTTGTTGCATCAGCCTAAAGTTTCAGCTTGTCAATATCAGCAATGATCCAGGACTTCAAACTTGTCACAGGGGGGTCACCATCTTGGAAAATTTCTGTGACACTCACATGCTCAGTGGGCTCTGAGCAGCTGTTGAGAAGCTAAGCTTAGGGGTTGTCACTAATTATCAAGCAGATACTGATACTACAGGGCTGATTATTACATTCTGATGCTAGTTGCACTGACTGTGCTTCTGTGCTGCCATGTAGTAACATATTAATGACTAATCAGCCTTATACTGTGACATTTTTAATTTATGTGTACTGTATATTTGAGTCAGTCCCTAAGCTCAGTAACTGACAGCAGCACAGAGCATGTGAATCAGCATAAAAGAAGATGGGGAGCTACTGGGGCATCTTTCACTGCTAAAGGCCTGTGGTTGCTTGGGATTGGTACAGATGCCCATTTAATTTAACTTTCCTTGTCCTTTAAGAACTACAAGGGGCCCTGAGCACCATAGTATGGTAAACTGAAAACCTAAGATCCCAGTTATTTCACCTACCTCTACTCTAATGCTCAGATATAATGTAAAACAATATGTTGCAAATTACATAATGATTGAACAGTCCATCCTTTTCATATCAACTATATTTATTTCAGGTATCGGGTTGTTGTGCCATACCCACCTCAGAGTGAGGCAGAAATCGAGCTGAAAGAGGGAGACATTGTATTTGTTCACAAAAAACGAGAAGATGGTTGGTACAAAGGCACTTTGCAGAGGAATGGAAGGACAGGACTTTTCCCTGGAAGCTTTGTAGAGAGTTTCTGATGACTGCTCTCAAAAGTGATTGTATGGTTTCTTAATCAAGCCAAAAGAGTACCAACATGAAATTGAAATTGTGTGCCTGAATAGAAGATCTTGTAATGTGCTGGTCATGTAAGATATGTGATGTTAGAGAATAAGCACAAATCAACAAAAGGGGTGCTTTATTCTTTTTCATTGCCATTTTGACTTCCAAAGATTGGATTGGGCCCTTGATTCCTACACCTGAAGAAATGCCATGATATAAATGTCCTTCAAGAAGATAGGACTGAATGGAAAATGAAATGGTTTTATAAAGTAGTGCCTTCCTCTTAGAATCAGTGGCTGAGAGGATTCACGTGATTTTAATGTTGTTTGCTTACAATGATCTATTGATGATGAATGAAATGTTTTATGCATATTCTACCCTAACTTATTTGTCTAAACTGCAGTGTTCTTATTACTTGCCTATGCAAGAAGGAATAGGGAGAAAGGACAGGTTGCAAAAAAGTAATGTATTGTACTGCAGACTTGCTGTAGGTGGACATGATCATTCAGAAACAGCCAACAAATTGGTTTTCTCAGTGTCTTGCAGTCTGCAACCACTTATATAGACATAGCAGCAATGGGGACTAACTACATTTGTTTATGTGATGTCTGTTTTGGGAGATAATATATTTAATTATTTGTCCTTGACTACATTATCGAATATTTCATTGTATTTTCTTATCTGGTGTTTTTATCCATTGTAACCTGTTTCAGTTATTTTGAATAAGTCCTTTGCAGTGGCATTTGAAAGGCTACGTTTACAGTATTGGCTGTGCCTCATACTCCATTGTATACTTACTTGGTGGCCCAACAATGAATCTTATTAACCCATCATTAAATCTAATATTCCTACAGCTGTGAAGTGTGACTTTAACCAACTGAAGGATTGGAGTGCTATGACTTTCATATTTTAACATTCATGCTATAACTCAACTAGAAAATACAATTGTATAATGAAAGAGGAATTATAAGCAATAATTGGTCTGAACAGTGTCAGGCTGAAACACATAGGGACCACCCCCAAAATCATAAACAGAAGCTGCTAACAATAGGGGAACAGAAGTCTACAGGGAGGATTCTCTCTGTAAAATATATGGCAAATTTATCAAGGTGTGTGTAATTTTACATCATGCGAATGCCAAATTTGCTGCCATTATTTTTTATTGCTTCCGTTCAGTCTATGAAAAAATGAGTAAAAATTTTGAGCTGTTTTTTTATGTTGCGCTTTACACGGAAAAACCTGGCAATGTGATGCATATTATCCAGCGGTTTTGTACACAGCATAATAAACATGTCCATTAATTTAGGGGAGTGGAAATCCCAGGCTAGGGCCCATTTGAAGATCCTTTGTTACTGTGAATCCATACTGAACATGTGCCCATTCCTATTCATACACTAGTAATAATCAGCATACCTTGGATTGTGTCATTGGCCCTTTGTAATACTAGAGACTGAATCTTAGAATTTGTACTAATACACATATGACCCAGGTATTCATGTTCATAATTAAAAACAAGCACATATAAAGTCTAAACAGAAGCACAAACTGCTACAAATCTGTTGATATATATATATATATATTTTTTTTTTTTTTTTGAATCAGTAATGTCAATTATGGTTGGGCTGGCTGGCAGAAAAGTGCTGGTGATCTATATTTATGCACATATCTTGGTTTGGACTCAATAATCACAAGTGATTTGGGCCAAAGCAATTATGTTGTATTTTGACAATTTTTTCAGCAAGGAATGTGAATAATTTCCCAGCTTCCCTGTCTGAGCAGAGTAATTGCACAAAAGCATTAATTAGAGCTAGCAACATTAACATTTACTGCCAAGGCACATTTGATGGTCTAGAACAATCCA
Source organism: Xenopus borealis (assembly GCA_024363595.1). Lineage (NCBI taxonomy): Eukaryota > Metazoa > Chordata > Amphibia > Anura > Pipidae > Xenopus > Xenopus borealis. Next base: position 107,519,287 of record CM044433.1, on the reverse strand, counting down.
AGTGTAGTCGACAAAGCTTTTCCTTTTCATATAAACAAGCTGCTAAGTAGAAATGGCGGAAATTTAAAAATGGCTATATGGCACAGGATAAGTAATGGATAACAGATAACATTATATTCTACAGAGCTTATCTGCTATCTGCTGTGCAACTTGAGCCTTTTCTCCTTTGAATGGCTGCCCCCATTGCAACACAGCAGCTTATTTCTATAAACAATAGTAGTGTTTCTGAAGCAAACACTGCAGTTTTACCAGTGCAGGGCAACACTGCATTGTATTTTTTTTTACTTTAAAACAATTTCATGTTACTGGTCCTTTAAACAGATTTTACTAATTATAATCATTCTTTGTCTTTCATATATATTTTCAGTAGAGGTGTAAAGATCTGGATTAAGAGAAAGTAAGAATTTCTTTAGCCTATTTTCATAAGTGACCTGTAAGTCAAAAATAGGTGTCCTGGGACAAGCCTGTGCAATAAATACAGCCAACTGAGCAGTACCAAATGTCAGGGAAAAATAAAATAAATTCTAGCACAAGGTTCATGTAGAAATTAAGCCCTGTAAGAGCCATGATTTGAGTGGATTTCACAATAGCAAAATAATGTTGCTGGAAACAGATGACCTTTATGTGCACTGCAGCTACATTAGAATTCATCATCCCCAATGACCATTAAAATGTATGATGTAAAATGTTCTGACGAGCTGTGGCCCTACAGCTGTGTGTGCACATCTGGCTGCATGTAATAGGAATTATAATTTAGATTTTTGTTTTACATCCCTGACATTGGAACAGGTCAAGGAAAAAGGAGCTACAGTGCAGTTTGTTTACATGTACAAAAGTTGTATCCTATACCTACATCAGTTTTATAGGTCTGGGTTTTCTGTTCTTATTATTATTCTCTTATGGGCTGCTGTGATTATACTGTCCCTAATTTATACCTATGCATTTAATTTCATCTGCATTGTGAATGCAAGCACAATTGCAAATATGTAACATGCACACGACAGAACGTGTTTTGATGCTATTGGTCCATAAAATCACATGGTCAGAATGCCTATTTCAGGGAACCTTAAAAATTCAGCCTTGATATGCTTGTAATTCCAGGGTTCCTATAGAGGGCTGCACCTACTCAGGCAACTGACTTGCCCTTGGAAAAGTAAGAAAAATGGATATTACAAAGTCACCCAAATATGCTGCTAATTGACAGCATTACTGAGGAAATGCACACAAACTGCGGTGCAGGTTATTGTAGATAAAAAAAAATATTTTCTTTTGAATTTTAAACTTTGCACATTGTAGTTGCCCTATTGTACTAGTGCTAAATAGTGCATATGCATACACATATATATATTTACATTGTACATATATATATATATATATACACTACACTTCTTGCTTTCTGTATAGACTGACTAATTGAATTATGCAGCCAACATCTTAATTTGCAGTGATTTTCTAAAAAAAACATTTAGTTTATCCTTCAAAAGCTTTTTTTCTTGTTTTTCATTTTATAATTACTCTCAGATTTTGCTAAAGACAGAAAAAGCAGTTCCAATTAAAATAGCAATGACATTAAATAAACAAATGAGCACCCCTGGACCTTGTGCCATCTACTGCCTTGATTCTGGGGGGTATATTTATCAAAGAGTGAAGTTAAGAGTGAAGTTCCGTAACTAGAGTGAAATTCCGCCACTCTCCATTCATTTTTATGGGATTTTTAAAGGCGTATTTATCAAAGGATGAACTTTCACTTTCACCCATTGATATATATGCCCTTCAAAATTTACCTTAAATTTACCCCAATTCTCAATAGATTGTAGGTCGTAAGTAACACTTTCTGTGTAAATCTGAATTCCGCTTTCAAGTATAGGATCTGTTGTCCAAAATGCTCAGGACCTGGGGTTTTCTGGATAATGGACATTTCCATATTTTGGCTTTTTGTACCTTAAGGGGCAGATTTACTATTGGTCGAATTTCAAATATAAAAAAATTAGAAATTCGACCAAGGGAATAGTGGGGAGGTAAAAGCCTTCGAATTAGTCTATTGAATCGATTGAACGATCGAATATAGAAAATTTGATGGATCGTTCGAATATTCGAATCAAATTTTAATCCAATATTCGAACAATTTTAAGCGAACAATCAAATTTTTTATATTCGATCTTAGGGAAGCTTTAATCTGGCGAAGTAGGTGGTCGAATTAATATTTAAAGGGGAAGTATTCGACCATCGAATTTTCGAATATTCAATTCAATTTTATTCGAATCATTCGAATTCGAATATTCGATGGTCGAATTTGCCTAATTTGCATTTTTGAAGATTTGAATTTGATACAAATTCACTTGAACTTCAAATTCTTCATGTGAATTAAAGGTGAATTTAGTAAATTTGCCCCTGTCTACTAAAAAATTATGTTAACATTAAATAAACCCAACAGGATGGTTTTGCTTCCAATAAGGATTAATTATACCTTAGTTGGGATCAAGTACAAGGTACTGTTTTATTATTACAGAGAAAGAGGAAATCATTTTAAAAAATTTGGATTATTTGGATGAAATGGCGTCAATGGGAGATGACCATCATATAGCTTTCTTGATAACAGGTTTCCAGATAACAGATCCCATATTTGCATAAAAAATCTGCAATGCTCAGTTACAATGCAATAAACTGTATAAAAATGGAAAATTGTTGCTAATGTAAAATAGAAAATAAGCAAAAAAAAAAAAAAGGTTTTGCACTTGCACTTGTTTTTCACAGTTACTAGACCTGTTTGTGGATACACCGGAAATTATGAATGATCATACTGCATATCATTAAATAAACATTTTTTATTTATTTGCCAAAGAGTCAAGAGTACAGAAACCTTTTATATATTCCACATACCTATACATAGAAATTGGATATGGGAGTATTTATCAGAGAATCACTCTTTTTATAAATATGCTGTAAAGGGATGTAAAGACAGCTAGTGCAGTTCCTGCTTTTAAAAAGCCCCTGGCTGTATCATTTGGAAGGATCCTTAACACTAGTTTGCACAAGCTATTTAAACTTATAGGAAGGATAGTCTGTGTAATAATTCTAACGTTTCAGCTTTAAAATCTGCTAATAATCAGTTGAGCTAGATATTTCTCAAAAATTCATTTCCAATGGGAAAAAACAGCTGCTATTTATAGAGACTGACAATAAAGATTAGATTTCACTTTTTGCCCAATATACTTTAATTTTAGACTTTTATTTTTACAGATTTCATTATTTCAAATCTTGCCCAATTGTTTTGCACTACGGTAACACTGACTAGTGGGTGGGGTTTGGATTGCATCTTAGAATTTGTACTAATACATATACAACCCAGTTATTCATGTTCAAAAAACAAGCACAAACTGCTACAAATCTGTTGATATATATATATATATATATTGTATCAGTAATGTCAGTTATGGTTGGGCTGGCAGAAAAGTGCAAGTGATATATATTTATGCACATATCTTGGTTTGGACTCTATAATCACAAGTATTCTGGGCCAAATCAAATATGATGTATTTTTCAGCAAGGAATGTTAATAATTTCACAGCTTCCCAGTCTAAATAGAGTAATTGCACAAAAGCATTTATTAGAGCTAGCAACGTTAACATTTACTGCCAAGGCACATTTGATGGTCTAGAACAGTGATCTCCAACCAGTCACTCATGAGCAACATGTAGCTCTCCAACCCCTTGGATGTTGCTCTCAGTGACAGGAGCTTATTTTTTAATTCCTGGTTTGGAGACAAGTTTTGGTTGCATAAAAACCAGATGTAGTGCCAAACAGAGGCTCCTGTTGGCTGCCAATCCACATAGGGGCTGCCAATAGTCAATCACAACCCTTATCTGGCCCAGCCAGGAACATTTTTCATGCTTGTGTTGCTCCCCAACTCTTAGGAAATCTGAATGTTGCTCATGGGTGAAAAAGGTTGGGGATCCCTGGTCTAGAACAATCCAAGTGTAGTCCACAAAGCTTTTCCTTTTCATGATCAGTTTTTAGGTTGAAGAAGGGAAGATCCGCTGCTTGTTGCCCCATAGAATTGCAGAGACAATGGTTAATCTAAATTTAGACCTGATTCAGATTGTAGAACAAACACGCCCTTGGCTGGTAAATGTGAAATGCTTTGTGTGTACCAGAACCAATGTTCAAAACTTGCTGAACCCTAGGTCCCTTCGTTGCAGCTGGTCAGGTCACAACCGATCAGGAGATACTTATCTTCTTGAAATAATTTTATTTGGAGTGTACAGAGACATTTAGATCCATCATGGACATTCCAATTCCTGGGAGGATAAATTAAGATAAATTCAAAACTGCGCTGTCAATTTGATGGTTGGTTTCTGCTGTTTTAACAGGTGTATAGACTCTCAAAATTACCAATGTATTTAGAAATCTCCAAATAATAATACATTTTCTAACAAATGCTTACTTTATTCTATCTCTCTCCTCTTTCTCAAGAAATGCAGCTTTGAACCTTTTAGTTCCGTTGTTTCCTGTGGGGCAAAATCGAGTCCGAAATCCCCAATAAGGGAAAGTGAATCCTAATGTTCTACAAGTTCAGCAATGGGTGTGAGGCTTAACGTCAATACGAATTGAATTTGGGGGGAAAAAAGAGATTAATGACAAACTGGGACGCTTGCTGCTGTTGATAGGGGAAATATCTCATTTAAATTGTACATTTCTTTTTAAAGAAAATCAGTGTTAAATGTTGCTAGTGCCAATAAGAGAGGCAGTTATGGTTAAATATTGTATATGATTTACTTGTGGAATTAATGTAGAAGTGAACATGGCCTATATCGGGCAAACTTGTTTTTGTACAAAGCTGAATCTGATGTAAGTAAACTGTACATGAAAAGAACAAATCCTTTGTACTTTGCACAAATCTCAGAATGTTTTTATTAAGTATGAATGTTAACATCTAATTTAGGAAAAACCGGAGTGATCTGGTAACGACTGAACAATGAGTGTTTTCCTGTTCATAAAATAAACAAAATGTTACAAGTGCTTTTTTTCAGTTGCTCTCGTACCTTACTGGCCGCGGCCTGGTCTAATCGCAGCATTACCATCTAATTGTAGGATATGGAATGTAAATCGACCAGCCGACATTATTTAGTAAGAGACATTGAAGTAAAAAGGGGAAGTTAAATCTGAATTTCAACAGCCCCCTTATTGTTGCAAGTTGCATCACTTCATCCTCGCTTGCTGGAGGGAGTATAGCTTGGCTGAAATGAGTGAGGCCAAGACATAATAAATCCAACAACATTTGAAAAACTGGTGTTTGCCACTTTTTACCAGTTAGTTTTAACATAAACCTGAGAGCACTTGAATTTCTTTATCAAAATCTCAAGATACGGCTATTTAAAAAAAAAAACAGCTTACTTTTTTAAGCCACTCGATGTCTCTGTACCTTCCAGAAGGTATTTGTAAGCATCGCTTAAAAGGCCCATTCTTTCACACAAGTATTGTCAGTTTCAAGGCTAAGAAATATGAGTCTAGGTTTGGGAAGAATGTAAATAGCCGTAGTGCTACATCATGCAAAGAAAAATATTCCTATCCGGGTATAGGACCTGGTATCTAGAATTCTCAGGGCTTGGGGTTTTCTGGATAACTGATCTTACCATAAATAGGATCTTAATACCTTAGGTCTACTATAACATTAAATAACCCCAGTACAGTATGTCAGGGGGTGGAAAGTGATGGAGTGTTGTATGCGGGAATGTTGTAGTATTTTTGTGTGACCAATATATGTGAAATGTTGGGTGCAATTTCACCATTAGATGGCAGCAGAGTTCTTTAATTTAATTTTAGGTGTAGTTTTTACCCCAGGCCACTGTGGGACAGAGAAGGGCTATAAAAGGAAGGGCACCGCCCAGGTGAGCTGTCTTGATGGGAGGGCATGGCCAAAGCAACATCACCTGGATGGGTAAGTGGAGACCCGCAACGGCAGATAGGAGAAGTTAGAGCAGGAAAGATTCTAAGTAAGCAAGCACTAAGTGCACGAGATAGTACGTTTATTTCAGGGCCGGGCTGAGGGGTAGGCAGAGTAGGCATGTGTCTAGGGGGGGCCCCAGGCATGTACCTCCTCTTTTGCCTACCCACAGTCCAGTCCCCTCTGTCTCTCTGACCGACTGTGCACTTTCTATTTATTTTGCTCACGTATGTGCCAATTCTCGTTTGCGCAGGAGTGTTAGGCCAGCGTCACAACCACCGGGCTTGTCTATGGCACCTGTGCGGAAGGCCCGGCCTTGGTAAGGCCCCTAGTAAGGGCAGTTGTGGCCCCATCAATTGGAGTTAGTCTCATACAGGTACACTGTAATTAAGGGAACCAGTCTAGATGAGAAGTGAAGACAGTATAGGATTAGGTAGGAAGGACAACGAGACTACAGGCCAGGATTTGGATAAAAAGGGCCTAATCTGGAAGAGTGGAGGGGTATCACCTAGAAGATATCCAGCCACTATTGGAGAGTGGGGGGATATGGGTGGAGTGTATACCAGACCACTAGGTGGTTAGGTGTGACCCAAGGTCCTCAAGAAGGTGTGACTACTAAAAGAGAAACTGGTTGGAAGGAAAAACTGTTTAGGTGTTTAACGTGTCAAGAAGTAAATGCTGGAGTGTGTATGTGGGCCTGATTGAAAAGCCTCTGCTGTGTTGTAAATACATTTTCCACCGTGGTCCGTGTGGTGAGTACTGCTGGGATTTACTTTCCCTTTAAACATTTGGAAGACCCTCCCACAAATAGGCTGGTTTTTGCTTCCAATAAGGATTAATTATATCTTTTTTGGGATCAAGTACAAGCTACTGTTATTATTACAGAGAAAAAGGAAATCATTTTTTAAAATGTGGATTATTTGGATAAAAATCCAACGGTGCATGCACAATTGCAGTAAATTTCCAGTCCCGAACAACTGCGCATGCGGCATAAGTCACAGAAAGTTCCATAAATTACCGAGACTTTCGGTGCATGCAGTCGTTCAGGACCGGAAATACCCTATAACTGCTCATGCGCAGAAAATGCAGCTCTGATTCCAAAGAAGAGCAAAAAAAGAAGATGGCGGCTGCGAACTCCTGAGGCCAGAATCTGCACAGAGGGGTAAGTAAAAAATTAGGGGCATTTGCCCAGTGGGGCAGGTAGGCTGGGGGAGAGGAGGGAGCGGGGTCTACCTAGGGTAGGTTTTTTTTTTTTTTAAATGGGTTTGGTTCTTCTTTAATAGTACTTTTTGTTGGGTTTCAGAATTACATTACATTGCACTTCTAGCTGTGTTCCAAAGGTAGTTATTATGGGAAACACTGGATTCTGTGTGTCTCTTACCTATAGAAGTCATTGATGGTAAACCAAAATATAATTTTACATTTTGTAAAATAAACATATCAAATAAAACAAATATATACATTGATTTAGTGTTAATAGACTGTCTTGTTGACTGTAAAGGTAAAACTGATGTTATTTTAATGTAAATCTCCCAATGTAGCGTTAATCACTTGTCTGCGTCGGTTCTGTGTTTTTCCTCACATACATCACATTCGGAGCAGCAGCCATTCGATACTGAGGGGAAGGAATCAAAAGAAGAGAATTGCATGTTGCTGCTATATTGTGTGGATCACAGTCAGGCTGCATATTTATGGAATGAAATTGCTTAATGTTCCTCTAAATGTGCTCAGTCTCAGCAGGAGAGGGTCAGCAGTAATGTCTGAAATAAATCGTTCCCAGGACATAAAATCTCTCAGCCAGAAAATGCTCTCCAGTTCCTGCCGAGCACTTCTTTTCCTCTACTAATCTCACTAGGGCTTTATGCTAAATATTTGATTGCATTTTTATAAATTGCATTAATAACAGCAAGCCAAACAAATGCATGAACTTACTGAACACAGATAGGTATAATTACAGTATATTAAATATGCAGAAGTAGACTGAATGAATCTCTCATAAAAGCTCAAGGAAATTAACTAATAGGATAAAAAGGATTTGGCTATGTTATCGGGGAACAAAAGGCCCATACCATTTGTTCTGCACTTAGGGTGTCTGAGTGCGCTACTGTAATGTTGCTCCATGTAATCATAGTTATGGCAGCCTCCCACCCCCACCAAGCATTTAGCTTCCAGGTGCTGATAAAGCTGGTGACAACTAGTAAATTGTAGGGAGAGTGAAAGAACCCATTTGTAGTGGGGTGTTAATGCTAGTCCCATATGAATTAAGCTTGATTTGGTGTTGTAGGTTTTATGAGCTAAAAGAAGTAAAGCAAATATTATGTTATAGTAGGAGTGACCTGTTTCATTGTAAATTTGTCAGGCTTAAAAGCTGCTTCCTAGTTGGGGATATAAAACCAGGAGACAATATAAAGTGGAGAGGAAAAGCAAGCAGAGGTGCAAAGCAGTTGCTGTTGCAAAACCCAAAATCTCATTATTAAGGAGTGCAACACATAGGGGCAGATTTACTAAATTCGTGTGAAGGACTTGAATATTCGCGCGAATAGTCGAGAATAGTCTCAATTCGATCGTGCGACTATTCGTATATGCAAATTAAGTATTTTCAACCATCGAATATAGAATATTCGGGCACATTGAATAGATCGAATAAATATACTGTATATTAGAGCGCTCAACTATTCGCCAGTCGAAGAACTTGCCCTTTAAATTTTTATTCGACTGCCTACTTCGCCAGATTGAACCTACCTATGGGAACCCCCCCATAGGCTTTTTTTTCTAAGTCTTTTGCTGAATTTCTATCGTACAATTGAACGTTCGACTGGTATGATTTTGGCGATTATTTGAGCGTTTTTTCTGCGACTTTTCCTAGAATCGTTCGATCATACGATTCAGATGAATAGTCGAAAATGCGCTCAAAACCGGTGAATATTTTATTCGATTTTTGCGAATATTTATTCACCAAATATTCAAATTCGAGGGCTAGAAACCCTTGACAATTTGACCCTTAGTAAATCTGCCCCATAGTATCAGTAGTGGATCCACTCAGCCAACAGGGCCTGAAGCATGTCAGAACCTGCAAGAGGTACAGACAACAGAAACAAAACGTGTGAGAGACAAAAGGAAAATTATGACAAAAGTAAAAAACACTGAAACATTTACACATTGGAGTTGAGGTCAGAATTTGGAATGGATCTACCTGGTATGAAAAAGCACAAGTGCTACACCTAGTCTAACCTCATTCTTAATGAGGTTAAAACAAGTGATGGAAACATTTTAAGGCAAAATAGAAGACATTTATATAAAATCCCGAAAATAACAAGTGTGACTCATTCTGATGGTCAGAATTGTAATCAGTCAGACTTGCCACAGGACAAGGATTTGATTCACATGAAGCAGCATTTACCAGTGGATGCTTACTGGCCAGAGGACAATTAAGGAAAAGGCAGTAGTCAGTAGGTAACAGTGAGGACAACCAAATGGACACTTCAGAATCTTTTCTGAGAGATACTCGCCCATCCAAGGAACAAGAAACTCAAATCATGCCACAGTTAATACATAAAATACAAACTCACAATAACCAGGCCCAAACACTTACTCATGGTGTGCAAACATGTTATGGCTGTGTTGTCAAAAAAATCAAGACTAGCTGAACATTGTTAAAGTGACATGGTCAGTTGTTACAGTAATACATTTATAACAAATCACCTGAACCAAGTTACAACTACTGTATTAATGGTTTGTGTTGATGTTAAAATGTTAAAAAGGGAGGGATGTGTTGATAATTGTTGATGTTAATAAAGTCTGTTATAGAAGCACATAGGCGGGGGCAGCTTCACAAGGAGAGGAGCCTTACAGTCAGAGAGCCATGCTTCTTTCCTACACTGTATTTTAATGAATAAGTTGCTGTTGCAAAACCCAGAATCTCATTATTAAGGAGTACAACACAGATCCCTTAACTGGAAAACACCAGGTCCTGAGCATTCTGCATGACAGGTCCCATACCTCCAAAGAAACAGACTTGTTCCCCTTCACACAGCTTGCTCAAATGAATTACATGAGATACATGCTCATTGGAATGGAGACCTATAATTATTGCTTCTCAGATCATTAGCAGGTTGCAGTGGGATGATTACCTTATGAATCTGAGCTGAATGCTGAGGATCAATTGCAAACTCAATGCACAATTGTGTCCCATGAGGCAATCCCTTAAAGTTGCTGACTAAAGGCAGCCATAGACGTTACAATTCCAATCTTTCTTGGAAAAGAAAAAACTCCAGTTTTAGTAAATAACCCCCTAAAACTAACAAAGTATTTAGTGAATGATATTACACTGGGAAATTAGAATGTTTACCTTAATTTATTTTTCCCCCCCCCCATTTGTTATTCTATTTATGTTCCCCCTTTGAAGTGCAAGATGATACATCTCAGTAGGATATGTTGGGACAGTTAGCCACACATTAGATCATGGTGTCCAACCTGCAGCTCAGGATGGATATGAATGCGGCCCGGCTTGAAACACTTTGTTTCCGAGGATACGTCATGTTGCATAGGATATAGGAGTAGGCAGGAGGGGGGACTCTGCCCATTACCCAGTTAGTAGTAATAATAATATAATAATAAGTCTATTTAATATCCAGGTGGCCCATATTCCAGTTAGGGTTGCCACCTGGTCGGTATTTTACAGGCCTGGCTGGTATTTTTGATGGTTGATCCCAATTTTATTAATAGGCAAAAAAGAGAAATATATAGGAAGGCAGGTATTTTTTCAAAAAAAAAGGTGGCAACCCTAATTCCAGTGTATATCTCCATCTGGCTATCCAACTGGTATTGTAGTTCTTTTTTTACAACTCAAAAGTGTTTGTGTATTTCATGTGTGGCCCCCAGACAATTTTTACTTTTTCCAGTGTGGCCCTCGAAGCCAAAAGGTTGGACACCCCTGATTTAGATGAACAGTTGGGAAATATGTTTATAGCAAGTGTTTGTAACATATTTGCAAATAGAGATGCCTGTCATTTTCATAACAGCTGAAGGCCCTGAGTTGGTCAAGGTTGTGTCATAAAATGAAATGAATCTAAATGTAAAAGAGCAAACAGCTCATTGCTAAACAGGTCAGTTACAAAGGCACAGCACTGGGCAATAACACAGGCATTCTGAATAATGCAAAAATAATAAATGATGCAAAAGCACTGACTTCCCACCCAGTGGCAAAGCCCCTTCCACCAGTATGCTAGGATATTATGGGGCTGATTTACTAATGGTCAAAGTGAAAATTCGAATTTCTATGTCATTTTTGGATACTTTGACTATCAAATAGACCAAAATTCGACTTGAATTGAAAAAATTTGAATATTCTCATTTCGAAGTACTGGCCCTTTAAAAAAAAAATCTTCGATTTCGACTATTTGGCAGCTTAAAGTTGCCAAAATGCCATTTTAGCCTATGGGGGACCTCACAAAACTTGTCCTGAAATTTTTTCTAAGTTCTGAGAAATCGAAGCATTTTTCTGAAATCAGTCAAATTGCTCCATCGAATTGAACAATTCAAACATTTTTTTATTCAATCGAAAATTACCCTATTCAATCGAAATAGGTCAATTTTTGATCGAAAAAGCCCTTTAAAAATACTTTGAGGGTCGAATTTCTAAGTTGTTTTACTTCTAAAGTAATTCAGTGTAAAGGCATGGATTAGAAGGATTGTATTAAAGGAACACCAAAAAATGAATGTGTTTTAAATGAATGACGCTATTGTACTGGTGCCCTGCACTGGCAAAACTAGTGTACTTCAGAAACACTACTATAGTTTATATAAGCAAAATGCTGTGTAACCATGGGGGCAGCCATTCAAGTACAGGATAAACAACAGATAACAGATATGTTCTGAAGAATCTCATTGTATGCTGCAGAGCTTACCTGTTATCTGTTGTATCCTGTGCCTTTTTTCCTTTTTCAGCTTTGAATGGCTGCTTCCATGACTACACAGCAGTTTGTTTATATAAACTATATTCGTTTTTATGGTGTTACTGTACCTTTAATAATAGTGAATGCGTTTCTCAAATAAAATGATTTTATTTCAAATATAAAGGCATTACTGTGATGTGTGTGTATATATATATATATATATATATATATATATATATATATATATATATATATATATATATATATATATATATATATATATATATATATATATATATATATATATATACATATATACACACACATATATACACACACACCAAAACAAAAACACAGCATTACTTGGTGCAAGTAAAATGTGTACAAAATAACAAAAAAAATACCCCACTCAATAGGCTCAGTTAGAGTAACTGATTTTAAGAAATTCCAAGGTTTTTTTCCCTGAGGAAGATTTTTTTAACACTGTATCTTGTATTGAATCCAAGCGAAATTTATAATTAATAATTAATTGATAATTAAAACCAACTTATTGTTTTTTTTTTAATGTTTACATGATTTTCTAGTAGACTCAAGGTATTAAGATCCAAATTACAGAAACATCCGTTATCTGTAAAACCCCAGGTTCAGAACATTCTGGAGAACAGGTCTCCTTTAAAGGACCAATTCATAAAAACATTAAAGGGAAAACCATCCAAATTCCTTATAATAGTATAATTTTCTTTAATAAAAAAAAAAATCTCCAGTAAATGAGCATCTCATCAATAACTGAAAAGGGAGTCAATGTAAATAGCATGATAGTCAATAGACTAGACGGCAATTGGATTATCCTGCGATTTTCTATCTTCATGGTTAATGCAGGCCAATACCAGCCGCCGGCCCTTGAAATATTTATCTCTAATATTGTTTTCTACTAGAGAATATATGAATGTAAAAAACGATTTAATTATAAATGGAAACTAGCCCTAAATTATGAAAATATTCTGATTTCTATATGATGCAAGAAGAACAGCTGTTTGGATATTTGAATATATGGCTCCACTGTCTGCGATTAGCATTCTCCTTCAGAAATTGCTTAGTATAATGCGCTATATATATATAGATATATACATATATTGTATATGTATATTGAGAAGTGAAAATTCCACCTCTTGTCATGTTTGATTTAGAAAAAAAAAATAATCAAGTAAGGAGAATGTCTCTCTCTCTTTTAGGGGTAAATTTATCAGAGTGAAGTTCCGCCACTAGAGTGAAGTTCCGCCACTAGAGGGAAATTCCAGCGCTCTCCATTCAATTCTATGGGATTTTGAAAGGCCTATTTATCAATGGGTGAAGTGAAAGTTCACCCTTTGATAAATACGCCTTTAAAAATCCCATAGAATTGAATGGAGCACGTTAGAGTTTTCCTCTAGTGGCGGAACTTCACTCTTTGATAAATATACCCCTTAGAGTTAATTGCACGTGAGGTGAATGCTGAATCCTTTAGATCCTTTCAATGAAGAGGAGTAGGTTGTGTAGCATTGTAACATAGTAAGTTAGGCTGAAAAAAAGACATTCATCAAGTTCAACCTTTTATGTCGATATATATCCTACCTAACTGGTAGTTGATCCAGAGGAAGGAAGTTTTCTGTATTTTGGCATCGCATTTTTACTAGACAAAACAATAGGGGGTGATTCAGCTAGACAGAATTTCAAGAAGGACACTAATATGCCCCCCTTAAAGAGGCCTGTCACCCTAAGAAATGATTCCAAATTGCTTTTTATCTGTTGCTTTATTATCAAAATAAACTTTACTTTCACTATATAAATGATTTAAATCTTGTTTCCTTCAGTCTGAGTGGGCAACAGGTTCCCTTTGGAGGTCATTCAGAGAACATTTCTGTTTGGGTTCTGGCATGAGGTGCAAACTTCGTTACTGGCCTGCTAGAATTCCCTGACATGAGCATCTGATGACATGAAAGCTAAGTGACAAATGGAGGGGGGACATTTATGTGCCTCCAAATGAACACCAGTCATGAGTACAGTGCTACTGAATGAAGTCAATGCTGAATGTATTCGAGGGATACAGTTCTCTATACTCTGTTTTGGAGGACAGAGACCTGTGCCAATTCTTTTATGTTCAGGGTAGGGCACAAAAAAAACCCTAGAGCTATATTCAGTTCAATGTGGTACAGTTGTGATAAACCATAAATGTCTTTATCTCAGAAAAATAATACAAATTCTTTCCAAATTCAATTTATTGCAATGCTACTTTTTTTTAAATGTGAGAAACAGACATATTTGTTACTACTGTGAGCTTCAGGTAGTGAAGATCATAGCCACGGCACAGTTTTCAACATAGAGAATGGCTTTTATCTGCACAAAGTAAATCTTCAGCCCACATAAGCCACATAAGCCTCAACAGTCTCACTTTCACACCCTCACTTGTGTTAACTTTAACTCACGGTTTTCTTAGCCCTCACTTGTCTCCTGGAAGTGGTTTCTCTCTTCCTCTCCAGTCCTTTGGAGCTCTCTCCAACTCAGGTCAGCGGGGAATCACTCTCCTTCCAAGCTACACACATGTACCTTCTTTCACTCAAGTAGGTCCTCACGTGGCCCCTCACCCTCCTCCAACTCCAGGAGGTTTCCAGCTGAAGCTCTGAAGTGTTGCCCCCCACCTCCTTTTAACTACAGCTCACCTGTAGCTTAATAACTTAACTGCCTCTAGCTTAGACAGCTGCAAAACACCTGATGGAGCAAAGAATGAATGCCCACCCTGCTCTCTTCCATTCATACCTGTTTTGTTTTGGTAGCCGAGGATGAGCAGAGTATAACAGTGCTTTATTAGCAGGTTCATGCAGCCATTACACATCACACATTTAAGCAGTATAGAAAGTACTGTGTATGCCCAGTATACTCTTGTGCACAGTGACACTTACAGACACCTTGCACAAACACCACAATTCCAGGGACCCACTATCCAGCTTTTCCTAAGCTGGAATAGAATTAAACAGCATTACTTGTTGCAGCCACACAGGCTTTTCCCTGGAGATTAAAATAGACACACAATCAATGTCTTTTCATAGACAACTCTTACATTACATATCATAGTTTTCATTTCCGTGTAGAGGGTTTGGCGGAAACTGTACTTAGCTTTGCTTTTTGAAATGACAATGTAGCTTTACAATGGATATGCTACTGATGTATAAAGCTGGCCCTACATAGGCAATCTTATCCACTAGCCAATCATTTGAATGAATGATTCATCCATCATTGTTTCACTATATGCATACAAGGAGACTTTTTGTATCTTTGTGTCGTAGGCTGCAAGATCATAGATATTTAAAGCAATGGCTGTCTGTTCCTTTGTTTAAATCCACAAAAGCCATGTGCAGTGAATGATTGTTTAAAGATGATTATCTGTGTGGCCCATTCACTGACCAATTTCATCTTTTCATGATGACAATTTTGAAACCTGCCTGATCAACTGTAGGGACAATTTTGTTGGATGGTACTAAAATCATTCATTCACATGACAAAATCTGCCCATGTATGGCCACCTTAAAAACAACGAGAAAATGCTTTTACATTACAAGAAATAGCATTTCCTCCAGGTCAAGTTGTCTAAGGGAACCCGGAAGATAACGCAAAGATCTTTACTCATTAAGCATTTTCCATGGGCCGTTTGCTTGCCAAAGCTTAAGTAACAAAAGTAACAAAGTAAATTAAAGGAATTGTATAGGGTACATGGAAGAAAACTGACTTATCACCTGGTAAATGCCATTTGGTGAGAATTGAATCTGGCCAATAATGAGCAAAGTTGCCCGAAATTGAGAATCTCATGAAATTGCACCTGAGCTTTTTAGGCAACTGTTACTTGAAAATACATCCTGCGACTGAAAGGTGATTTCAGGCAGTTTAAAGGAAACTATGCCCAGAAAATGAATTTTTGAGCTACAGTTTATATCAAATCAAGTGGCATATTAAAGAATCTTACCAAACTGGAATATATATTTAAGTAAATATTGCCCTTTTACATCTCTTGCCTTGAACCACCATTTCGTGATGGTCTGTGTGCTGCCTCAGAGATCACCTGACCAGAAATATTTCAACTCTAACTGTAACAGGAAGAAGTGTGGAAGCAAAAGACACAACTCTGTCTGTTAATTGGCTCATGTGACCTAACTTTATAGTTTATTTGGTAAGTTTGTGTGCACCGTTGGATCCTAGGATCCCAGGAGGCTGTCCTTATTTTTTTTTTTAAATGGCTATTTTCTATTTATGATTACCCAATGGCACATGCTACTAAAATAGTGTATTATGAAAATGGTTTATTTACATGAAGCAGGGTTTTACATATGAGTTGTTTTAGGCAATATCTGTTTATAGAGACCTACATTGTTCGGGGGGTATAGTTTTCCTTTAAACACTCACAAATATAACATTAATTATAGCAAATCATCCAACATATTCATCCAAAATGGAATCTATGGAATACATTTGTAGTTGTGTTTTCTACCAATGGCCGTAATTATAATGAACTGGAAACTAGGGCTTGTTCAATTAGAAATAACTGTCAAAACATAATATAGACCTCATAATTGGTTTGCATTAAATCTGTTACTCACAGAAATTTGCCAAGCAGCTGAAGCGGATCGCCTTGGTGATTTCTGTATGACTTATTACAATTCCCATTTAAAGCAGTGAGCTATGACTATCAATTATTCGACACATTCATTTCTGAGTTTAAATACAAAAAGATCACCATTGATTCTATCTGCTCCTTTTATTTGGCCTTATCCCACCTCCTCTTGCCTGTCTGTTATTCAGTTATTCTTTTAAACATTAGTTGGAATTGGCATCGGGAAATTAAATCTAGCAGACAGTGAGTCGCTTTATTAAGAACTTTTACCAGATAATTGTATTGGACCTTCCTTAATGGAAACGTAATTTAACTGCCACTGTGTTAAATAACAATCAGGTTTGCTTTGACGGAGATAGAAAGCGTGTTATTCACTAACGCCGCCACTGAACAATCTGAATGCAAATGGGGGATTTTTTTGGGTAGGGGATGAGGCAGTCTCACTGGGTTTCAGATTTCCCCGTTCCATGAAAAATACACAACATGGATGATAGTTAACCCTTGTTGCAGATCACAGTTATACCATAATTGAGACAGTAAACAGGCACATTACTTATAGCACATTGTGGCAATAGTGAAGCCATATACATAGGGGTTTTCAAGGGCATCTATCTGCCTGCAGAACTGAAATCTTCCACTTCTCAGTATTATCTCCCTCATGTCATCTGGTACAAGGATGAAATATCCTAAATATGAATGCTAGGGATCTGCTCAACTGCTTGATTTTCACTGTGCATAGAATCACCAATGTATCTGGCATGTAGAAACTAGTGATTGTATATGGGGTTTACCCCATTTATTGTGTGCACCTGTACATCAATATTTCAGGCAGGCCCGGACTGGCAATCTGTGGGTTCTGGCAAATGCCAGAGGGGCTGCTATAAGGTCCCATAGAAATTCAGTATTTATTGGGCTGGTGGGGCTGTTTGGGCCTCTTTGTGGGCTGATTGGGCCTCTGTGTAACTGAAATGCCAGGGCCTATTTTAAGTCTCAGTACGGACCTGATTTCAGGTGTGATAACCCTCACTTCATCAGGATTCAGGTCACAAAAATAAACGGGGTAATTTCCCCATCTGCAAGTTATTGAGTATGTGTAGTTTCTTGGGACATTTTTAGAAGGCCCTATCCAATCCTTAAGAATTCTTTTTTGCATTATGACCATCAATTATAGAATGGAGTGGCCTGATAAACTTGGTTAGGAAAGTCCTTAAAGTACCAGTAACACAATTTAAAAAAAAAACTCCAATACACATTTAAGTTTCAATTCGCAAAGTCTTTTTTTTAGAAATAACTTACCGGAACTCTGCTTCCGCCCCTCTTCCGAAAAGGTGATTCGACGACAATCCGTTGAGCAGCGCTCAATTTCTCCTCCCTGCCTATCTCCTATAGAAGGATTGCCGCCGGATTTTATGCACGTAACTATACTGACACAACAAATTTTTTGTTGCAGCAGATTATTTGCTGCCAGCAAAACACGGAAATTCAATGTGAATTTGTGCCTGACAAATGTATTTGCCCATCACTAAGTACAAGCTGCCTTGTCACAGAATATTTATTTCTGTCCCTGTACGGCACGTTTAAAAGACAAAATCATTTTTCAATATTTCTTCTCTGCAGAAAGTTATATGATTTCCAACATACACTGAATTTCTATCAAAGCCTTTGCTGATTTGATGTTGGTTGTCTTGTAGATTTGCAGTACGTGCTGGCACATTAAAGTCCTGCTTATCTCTCAATCAGTTTTCCACCAGTCCTTGCTCTTTACTTTTTTATGCTGCCGCTAGTTGTATAGCATGGACAGCTGTCTCATCTATGCAATATTAGATGTTATCTATGCAGCTGTTTTTGAGAACTCAGTTTAAAACCTTCATGTGCTTATTGCAGCTTTGGATACATAGGACAGTAATATAACCAAAGCTTAGTTATACAGCCAAACCACAAACAGAAAATAATTCCTTTGTACAAAGTACGTTATTGATTTCACATCAAGTTAAAGACCCCAAAAAGTGTAGCTATATTCAGATCTTCCATTCCAGGTATAAACATTAACTTCAGATCCTTTTATCTGTCCTCAGAAATAAAATTAAACCTTGATTTAATTTTGACAGCTTATTTTCTTCACCTTAAAAAGGTGGCTTTGTAAAGTACTAAGTATGGAAGTACTATAAAAATATTGGGTTTGGTGGTTGTTCCATATGAAGATAATAGTTTGTATCTCTCTTATTCATCCTTGATGTGTGAACAATAACAATGAGTTCATTTACTGTCTGTGGCTACATTTGCACCAATACAATGACCCCAAGTAACCAATCAGAAAACTGCTTTCATCATTCATTCTAGTAACTACCTGAAAATGATTTTGTATGGGTTACTGCACTGGGTTAAACTGGTTCACTGTTTCCTTCCTCCAGCATCCTTGAACATCTAGTCACGTATTTTGTAATGCTAGCCGACTGTTTAAAAGGATTTCCTTCTCTAAAGCCACAGTTACAGGCCAATACTGCCCACCCTCAGGTGAATGTTTAAACCTGTCCAGAATGATATTTGGCCTATATCCAGTTGGGCAAGCCTGTTGGAGAGCTGTCGACTTGGTCTGAAGAGGCTGAATTGCCAACTTAATTCTACCCATGTTTGGCCTTCATTAGAGTGCTAATAACTGCTGATTCTCATACAAATTGCAATACCTTTAACATAAGTTTTATACAATGCAAATTCTTCTAAATTTCCTGTACATCAATCTTTTGATAAATGGCATTAAGAGCATCACATGGTAAGACAGAAATTGAACCTAGAAGAGAAACGTGCTCTGTGGACTCTGTGGATGGGCTTTGGAGAATGCAGTTTTTCCCAACTAAATACCGTACTAGTAATGTTGTAGGTGAATTTCAGAATATCAAAGAATAGAAAAAAACACTGGTAGCCAGCCTCCCCCCCTTACAAGTAAAAAACACATTGATGGCCAGGGGCCTAAAGAGTATTAAAATAATACATTGGTGACCAGGGTTTTAATAAAATAAGAAAACACATTAGTGGTCAGTGGAACTTACCTTGTCTTCAGTGATGACAGTTTTTTTGGTTTATTTCAGCTACTTTTGTGGCTTAGGGTCTTTTCATGAATTCAGAACATCACCTTTGGGTCTTTTTGTGGCTTCAGGTCTTTGGGTCTTGGGATCTTCTGGACTTCTGGATTTTGGCTTCACTTTGGCACTGTCAAGGGGGTCCAGCTAATTGGAAAAGTGCAGCACATCCGACCCTGTAGGCCCTGGACTGATACAACTGTAACCCCTGTGTCTCCCTGTTAGAGGCCCTGAGATAATGTTGCCATAACCTGTTGAATAAAATGATGGCCCACTATCCATAGGAAGTCTTTCATATTGACTTCTTTCTTTGTGTTTTGCAGTTTTACATTCTAATCACAAAAATCAGATATATCCACATATATCAGATAGCTAAGGAACAAGCCACACACAAGCCTGGATTTGTGGGCAGGTCACAAAGGTCCAGTCTTAGGGAGAACCTAGTTTAATATTGGGGGCAGCATGCCCACCACTGGCCACATCACTACTGTGTCACGAACGGCACCCAATACCAGAACAGGTGCCAAACACCTTTGTCTCAGCTCGGCTTCACCAGTTAAGTGACCGCCTTTGGCCTCGGGAGGAGCCCTCAGCTTACTCAGATGCCACCTGGACTTATCGAGAGGTGTAGAGCAAAAGTTCTGTCTAGCACAGGGGCACGATCGTCTCACCAGGGAATTAGATAGAAGAATACCACCAAATGGAGTAGGCAGGCCAGAACAGCACAAGCTGCGTAGAATAGTCAGACAGGCCGGAATCAGGATTAGAGAGTGTAGAGTAGTCAAGTAACAGGCAAAAGGTCAGGATACCAGAGGACAGAGTAATCAGACAAGCCAGAGGTCAGGATTGGAGAAAGCAGGAATAGTCAGGCAAGCAAGGGTCAAACACAGTAGATCAGTCAGGATACAGAAGGAAATACACCCAGGAACTTAACAAATAGAACCTAACAACGGGCAGTGTTTTGCACTAAAGGATCCCTTTAAATACAGTTTGAATTTCGCGCCATTGCGCGTGACGTCATCACGCCGGCGCGCATGCGCCTATAAAAGGCGGAAGTGCGCGCGCGGCGCGCACTAGGGAACCGGCACTGAAGGAGAGAGGATGCACGCGGCGAGCGTCCCCGCCAAAGGCACGGCGGGCGCTCCCGCGTGCTCGGGGGCCAGCCACTAGACCACCAGGGTAAGCGCTCCTTACATACTGGAGACTGGATGGGAGATTTTGACAAACAATAATTCTGCAACCAGAGGAAGTGTTACACTTGGAAATCTTTATGTGGTCTGTACACTTTTTCTGCATTACTGTGCAGTATTCCCTTTGTTAGTATTGATCCTAAGTAAAGTTCTGATTTCTTCTCACTAGTTATTTTCTGCATGATTTAAAACCTTTTACATTATGCCAAATAACACGATGTTGCTCATCCGAAGCAAGAGAACAAAACCCTCCTAACTGGGATTTTGTTTAATTGCCCATTTTTCCAAATGATTAAGCATCACTTCACAAAAAGAAATACTTTTAGAATTTAATGAGGTAAAATGCAAATGGAACACAAATAAGCAGCATAAAAACAAGAACCCTTCAAAAATGCAAAAAGAACAGTTCACTTATCTGCAGAGATTCGTTCAATTCATCATCACTGATACGTGGGCTGATTTGGGAATCATAGTTATAAATGTAGAATGAGTAATATGGCAAAATAATATTTCATATATTCCTAGGCAGTGGTTCTATTTCTCTAGAAATTATGATCCGCATAAACCAGTTGCAATCGTAAGCAACATTAGACTATTATGTACCACCATAACAGTATTTACTTGAGACTGGAAACTGGGATAGATTTAGGCAATGTCCACCCTGCAAGTCCAACTGTAAAGTCTTGGAGAATAAAGCGAATCATGCAGTTTGCAGAAAGGACTCAAGCACAACAGCCATTTGAGCCATATAGAGTTTAATGGAGTGTCTCAGATACAAACGTCTGTGGACATGTGTACTAACAAAATGGGAAAGATTCCCCTGAATTGTATATATCTGAAGCGCTCCATTAAACAGATTATGGCTGCAGCTGCTGGTGTACCTTATTCCTTTCTGCAGAGCCTGTTTTGCTTTATTCCCCCTGTTTGGATTGATTGAGAGTGATGCCAACTGAGAGTTATAACATAACAAGTATGTTATACATACTGTAAGTACTTAAATGTGGCTGTGACACTCGCTAGTTACAATATAGCTATACTATAGTCTATTACCATGGAAGAAGAAACCTTAGCTGATACCAGGGCTAAGAAAGTTTCCAGTATGTGGGTGTGGATATTATTTACCCATGAGTGTTTTGTGGAGCTACACTTAGGGGGTTATTAACTAAAAACTTGCTTTTATCTCATTATTTTAATTAAAAAAGCTCAACCAAACTCCCATACCCAATTTTGCCTTATTTATTAGAAAAATAACTTGAAGTCAGAAAAAAACTTTACATAATCGAGCAAAAACCTGATATGCACTTTTTTTTTACTTTTCTCCCAAAGTGTCCCATGATTTTGTCAGTTTTTTGCCAGAAACCCTAGAATTTTTGGATTATCGGGTTGAACCCAGCACAAACTAGAATAGGGACACATCTCCCATTGACTTATATAGGACCTCAACAGGTCTGAGATGGCGGACTTTCGGATTCAGCTTACTGATAGTATGCTAAGATGTGTCAGTACTATATTACAGTGCAGTGGGTAAATATGCATACAAATGCAGTGATCAGCAAGTGCATATGAATTATTTTTATTATGTTCCTGATTGAGACTTATGTCAATGACACAAACAGCTTTGTGGGTGTTTTGTCAAGCAGGCAAACCCTGATGGAATACTGGAACTTCAATATATAATGGTCAGGGAAGCTTTTAAACATTGGCCATGTTTGAGGACCACTTAGAACACATACTTTAAAGTGATCCCCAAACATGGCAACTAGAAGTTGACAGATCCCATCTTTAAGAACAATTGACTGGCAAAAGGGTAATATTGGTTTGAAACACATGTCTTAGACTGTGCACTACAAAATATCTTACATTATACACTGTTGTTATTCTTTTTCTCCAATTCTTATCAATTGAAAAAGGCATTCAAGCTTCTTCTTGCCAGATAACCATTCAGTTAGTAATGCAAAAAGTTTTGCATCTGGTCTCAAAATGTTTATTTGCAAGAATAGATGGACCCAATAATGCAATTTCCTCAGGAGATTTTTCCCTTTGCAGTCATTCCGTCTTTTTGTAGAGTTATCTTTGGGCCAATGGGAAACAATAAGCATCCAAGATAAAAACTTTGTGATATATTTATTAAATTGGAAACCAATCGGTCTGCTCCTGCCTGGTTTAGAGGTACATTGTTCAACATGGAAAATAATTTTACTTTAAATAGGGTCTATCCAACTGGGCCAAAAGTCCTGCTGCCCTGTGTGTCTTCCTTTCCTGGAGCTCCAATATAAATAACTAAGAGCACTGCCGTACACTTTTACAAGACTGAGTAGTAAGTGACTGGTGACCAGTTTAAGGTTTGGAGACTGCCCAGTTTTGACAGATGTACTGAAAAAGAACAAATTATTATATAGTACCCTAATATAATGGCAAGATGGAGATATCCTCTCCAATTGTATCGGAGAAAATGGTTTTATTTGAAATAAGCTGCAGGTAATATTGATTCTAGCTGTTTTAATTCCAATTTATGATTTTGCTGTTTAAATTAAAGAAGCTGACAAAACTCAAAACTCATGTTTTACATTATCATTCATCAACCTGGATGTCTCGATAATCCATTACACCTGAACCACGAGACCTGCGTGGCATCTTTTGCATGTGTTTACAAGTTGATTTATGGCAAATAACCAATTAAAAAAGCAGTCTTAAAATCTTTTATAGATATTCTTCTGACAAAAACTGTGGAATCCAGACAGTTTCATCTGTAGTTACAGAATGGACAGCCATAGGCACTGGGCTACTATGAGAATCAGGGCCGCCATCAGCAAATTTTTCTGGGCCCCTGGTCTCCACCCACCCCAGATCCCGCCCTAATCCCCACCCCAGATCCCACCCTAATCCTCACCCCAGATCCCACCCTAATCCCCACCCTAGATCCCATCTCAAGCCACACCCCAGATCCTGTCCACCCCACACCACAGTAGAAAGCCCACAAAGACACCAGTGCTAAAACCGGTAAACCTCATCATTCACAAGTTATAAAAAGCCATTGGTGGTCAGGCCCCCGCCATAAAATTGGCGGCAGGGGTTCCACATAAAAATTAAAAAAAAAAAAACATTAGTGGTCAGGGGCACTGATAAAAAAGTTTACACTATTACACATGTTAAAAAGAATCACTGGTAGTCAGGGCCCCCCTACGAGTTAAAAAAGAATCATTGGTGGTCAGGGCCACCTAGAAGTTTAAAAAAAAATAGCACAACATACATAGCAGTGATTTGTCACTCTCTCTATTCTGCTTCTCCACAAGCTCCAGATGCTGCCACTAAGCTCTCTTTCTGTCATAGCCAAAGGAGCAGTGTGCATACAGGGGCGGGACAGAGGTTGCTGAGTGATGTAGAGGAAGGGAGAAGCTGTCATTGGCTGAAAACAATGGAGCAGGGGAGGAGATTGCAGAGTTAGGGATTGTCTGCCAATTTCATTCTTCTCATGAAAACGTGCATAGTTTCAGCTTGAAATTGAGTTTGCTGATTGTGGAACTTGAAGACAATCCCTAACTTTGAACTTCTCCTCCACATAGTATTTTCGGCGAGGCTTCTTCAGCACAGGCGGGCAACCCCTTTAGCTCCGGGCCTACGACAGGTGTGCCCCCTGTGCCCCTCTGATGGCGGCCCTGATGAGAATGAAGTGAGAAAGTTACATAGTTAAGTTGGATTGCAATAAGACCAAACTCCATCAGGTTCAACCCCTCCAAAGTAACACCAGCGCACATACCTACACATAAAATACCTATATACCTACAATAATGTACAGTTTGACCATTATGCCAATACTGCACCAGATGCAGTCTACTTACCTTTTGTAGTGCCATGATGTTTTTTTATTATTTCCCTTTTATTCAATTGCATCTTTTTCCTTCTATAGTCCACATGGGTCATTTATTAATGAGGTGTTAATAGTGCAATTAATTGGTTATAAGTTTCATTCAAAACTTCCTTTAACTTCTGTTTATCAACCCTTTTAATATCTCCTCTCTACTCTCTACTCTGTTCTGTTTTTCTGCTCCAGTTTCTTTTCGCAAATCATGTTTTCTACATGTTCCTTCCCCATTTTGATTTCTTTTCTCCTTTTTCTGTTTCTCTTCTTTTCTGTGCTTTTCCTTTCTGCCTTTCTTCTCTTTATTTAATTTTGTTATCCCTCACTAATCCTGTTAATTATTTAGCCCCCATAACTTTCATCCATTTTCCTTATCATATTTCTGTCCAACTATGCTCCTTTGTTCTTGCATCATACTTTCCAAAGTCCCATTTATCCCATGCTGCTGACAGTTGCTGAGAAGGGTTCCATTATTTTGGGGGTTCATAGCCTCCCTAGCCCCCCAGGTTCTGATTCCTATGTTTCCAATGCCCACTAGTCCAATCAGAAAATGTTCACTGTCCAGTTATAAATACTATGTTCCAGGCGATTATTCCTCAATTTCACCAGTAACCTTCTGTGTGGTACTGTATCAAATACTTTAGAAAAATCAGGGAAGATTACATCCACTCAGCGTCAGATCTTCTAAGTATAGGGGTGCACAGGACTAATGATTGCCTTTTCCACGCCTGAATGTTCTATTATGTAGGAGAAAAACTAATATGCTCCCAAGTGCTCTTTCATTCAAGTACATGGACACTCACGTGAGCAATCGTACAGTGCAGAGAACAACCGAGTGTGCTCAGTGTGCCACTAGCCTAAGCATATTGGGGTGTGGCTATGGTTTTTGCACTTTCTATGGAGTTTGGGGGTATACATTAATGTATGTGGAACACTTGATCATCTACCTTGTCTCTATATAACATTCAACCAATCAACTTCAGCACAATCAGAAATAAACATGTTGAGGCTAAAGAACAGCAAACAGAAGTGACCATTCATTTATTGCTAATGGAAACAAAGACTGTAGTTATGTGTCACAGTGGATCTTAAGGACTCAATCAGCATTAAAGTAACAACTACCAGTAATAATGGGGTAATCCATCAAAACCTATGATGAATTAATTACTTTATGAATACAATCAGAGTTTTTATGTGCATTTTGATTTTGTTTTTATTGAACAAAATGTTTGCATTATTTATTATTGTTTTATTATTTATTTTAATTCAAGATATTTGAATTCAGACTGCATTAGCTTATTACCTCATTATATGATTTTCCAGTCAACCAGCTCAGTCTCAACATACCTAAACATCACTGTAATGCTCTGCTTAACTTTGTGCTGATTATTGCCTACATTTTCATGCCACAATAAAATATAAACAATATCAAAGATCTAGAAATGAATTATCTTTAGCCATGACCCCATACACATCACTGACTAAAGGTACAAAGTAAAGTAGCAACTCAGAAGACTATTGTAGCGACAGAAGGGAAACAAAGATCTAGATCTTAGTTTTTGCCAGCTATGCCCTAGAGTATCAGTGTGCCTTTGGCAATGTGCTTATTTTCTAAGCATTATGATTATACAAAAGGTTCAGCAACCAGAACAGCTGAGATCCAATGAGATTACAGGATGTCAGAATTTCCTCTTGAGGGACACATGGAAGCTCAGATAGCAAGGCAATACTATGAATCTAGAAGCTCACACATAAATACACAAACATTACATTTTTGGTGGCTCGTGATGCCCCTCTTGAAAATCAGTTAAATAATCTCAAACAAGGGTAACAAGGGATTTGTGCTCGCTTGAGCAAACACAAATCCAGCAAGTTTCATGTTTGGTATAGACTATTGTAAAATATTACATGAACATATTGCAGTGGAAAATAGTTATAAACACTTAAGTTATAAACATTTAACTGAAACCCAGGGAATATCAACACACAAGAAATACACTCATTTGTAATCATCATCAACTTGACCAGTCACTAAGGGGGATTCAACATTACCTGTGATGTCTATTGTCTTCACAATAGACAAACTATAGAACATTGTCCCTCGTCAATGTGTGTGCTGCCTGACTCAACAATAAAGATACACAAGATATGCCTTCACTTGCACAAATGTACCATCTGTGTAACAACCACTAAGTTCTTTATGTATCACATGCAATTTTTGCAATTGCCGTCCCTGGTAAGGAATATTTCAACTTGTCTCACAGCAGATATAGGACTAGCTACAGATGATACAGATCATGGAATGAGTTCCTTCTTCTCCCTCCTTCTACCTTCCACCTTCCACCCTACTTCCCGTTCCGTTCTTCACTCCCCCTGTTCATCATCTAATGATGTCTAGCCACTATTTTCGTCAGAAGAAGATTCTGCTTTCTAACTAGAATTCTTTTCTGACTCACTAGATGAGCTTTCTTCACTCTCATCAGATTATTTCTCCTTTTCTTCATATTTCCTGCAGAAGCAAAATAAGTAGGGAGATTGTTAAAACTCCTTCAATTTGGTATTGAACACTTGCTAAAAGAACTCAGTTACATAATCTTAGAAAAAGCAAAAAAACAACAAAGGGTGTGTTTATTAAAAGGGAGTAAAATAAAAAGAACAAAGCACATGCAAATGGGCATCCATTTCTTACAGTTGGCACCCTGTGCCGACATTATTATGCTATGGCCAAATATTTTCCTTGCATTCAGTACAGGGCTCCCTTACACCCATCAGTCATGAGCTCTGTAACATATTTAGTTATGCCCCTGATGAAGCCGGATATCCGGCGAAACGCGTAGGGCTTCGGGCATAGGTGAACGACGGGTGATTAGCTCCCAGCCGTTCCTTCGTAGAATAGGCAGGTTTCGTGTCTTTAGGAACGGGGTGGAAGGGAGGGTTCAAGCGGTGCTACGTAGCGGTGCTATTTCGGTTAGCATTAACTTCTCACCACTTCCCCCGTATGCCTACGGCATTGAATGTTACAAAACACAGAGGGGGTGATGTGCTCTCACGCTAAAGCCTCTGACAATTCTGCGATAATGCGCTACAGGGTTTGGCTTCCAAGAGAGAGGTATCACGCTACTATGTGTGTTGATGGCAACTGAGTTGCAAGTTTATTTGTATCACCACACACTTCACGTCGCAGCACCTATTGCCTGGGTTTTTATTGTATATGTTTTTAGGGACAGAGTCCCGCACTGTCCCAGATGATTTTGGTTCAGTGAGTCAGTATTTTGTGCCCATTGATGGGTTGCAGTGTCCGTTTTTGCTGAAATAGCTCATTAAAAGTTACGTTTTAAAATACTTATAAAATACTTCAATTGGGTCCGAACTGGTT
Source organism: Xenopus borealis (assembly GCA_024363595.1). Lineage (NCBI taxonomy): Eukaryota > Metazoa > Chordata > Amphibia > Anura > Pipidae > Xenopus > Xenopus borealis. The sequence goes on along the minus strand of CM044433.1, from coordinate 107,491,308 downwards.
ACTAGAGGTAGCGTGTGGGACGGGCCAGATCCGGATCACTACACACACCTCACCTTTCTTTGCATGTTCTATATATTTATTTAACCTGCGGACCAGCATCTGGAATTTATTAGACTCAATCACTTTAGGTCTGTTCAACATATTTAGTTTGGCAGAATATGCAGAGGGCAACTAATGCCTCAGATTCAAGTGGACACTGCTGATATGTATCCCTGTTAAATGAAAATGCTCTGGGTTCAGAAAATATAATCATAAAGTTATAAATGCTTCATTGCCACTGTGACTTTTTTGCCTAAAAGGAATATTGCAAAAAAAGGACAACATTTATAATATGGCAGCAAGATCTTCATAGCAGTTTTACTCTATACATTTTTGTTGCAATGCATATGTATCAAGTATACTGTAAATATATGTATGAAAATCTATAACCATTGTGTGTAAAATATAATTAAACTAGAAGTCTCCCAGTTTTGTGATCATAAAAAGGCACAAGGCCAAACACTGATCCCAAGGATGGACTGGAATGACTGATGACATCACTAATCCCTTATAAAAGGATACATTATAGGCTATTTATAGCTTAGCACACTTAAACTTGAAATTGACTCTTGCCCACATATTTAGTGTTCCTACACTTTTGTTGGCTTTTCTTACTAATCAAAAATACTAAAAATTAATATTATACTCCAGTAAGTGTAGTTATTATAACTGCTGTCTTCTCAATTCTATAAAGTTTTTTGGAGGACAACATCAATAAAGCCCATCGTGATTTCTGTTAATGCTGTTGCTGGCACATTGCTTGTTGGCAGTACAGTAGTTATACAAGGATCTTTCCATCCCCATGCCAGTGACTCTGCTGCAAGTCAAAATGATGAAACAAATCCCAATGAAATGATAGATATACTAAGATGATAGCACATTGTAGGGCATACATATTTGCTGAAAACCAGAAATGCGCCATTAACATTTATCTCTTTTATAATGACAGCTTTGCCATTTCCATTAATTAAAATATCTGCTTAAAATGCAATGAAAGTAAATGCACATGGGCAACATTGGTGAGCATTGTATTTAGTTGCTTAATGTGCTAAATATTGGGTTTACAGTACAGAAATCATTTCTATATATCTAACGAGTTAGAAGCTTTATTGGAATTACATTTACAGCAAGTGTAATTATCTTTCTTTCCCGTTAACTTACCTTTGTTCTGATTCACAAATTTAATGGATGGAACTGGCTCGTACAGCTTTATAATTATCAGCCAAACCTGATAAGTGTCATTGTCTGTAATATCTGTGGGATTAATCACTAGAGAGCTGTTCCCCTTTGACACCTGGCGTATAAAAAGCTGATATTTATCCCCAAAACAATGCCATTCTCACATGGTCTCTGTATAAATGTATTAGAGGCCTCTAACCTTCCTTATTCATTTTACTCCATTCCGGTTGTACATTAAGTGGGTTCAGGTGATGGCATATTTGAAACATACATGCTATCATATTGGCTGTAAGTGCCTCCATTTTCTGTAAATCTTTCCTAAACCTTTGCCCTAAAAAATGGGGGGGATAACATATAAAATTACAACCCACCCTGCAGTAGAGGCCAGCCTTCCATAGTACATTCATTAGCAGAGTCCCTGACTTTTCACATGAACTGGTCATTTTTCGTTAATATATATAAGTAATTGCTTGTTAGCATACTGTACAGGGGCAGTCAATATTTCAGCGGTAAAATTCAAGATAATTATCTTTTCTATCTGATGCGGTACAGAAAAATAAAATAAATAACCCGATAACAATGACAATGGTATGAAGACATGTGGGACCCATCACTCCCACAGCCTTCAGAAATCAAAACAAATATATGAATGTGATCTATAAGTATAGAAACTAGCAATGCCATTGTCAATGTCTTGTTGACCATATTACATCATCACCCTGCCTCTGCAACAGCACCGCAATTTCAGCGCCACACCCCATTACATCATTGGCCCATCCGTTTCCCAGCGGGAAAAGGTGGCAAACCTACTCAGGGCAGCGCTGAGTCCTGAAATGACTCTGCAAAGAAAACACTGTCTGTAATAAAGAAATGTAACAGATATTGTTGAAATCTTAATTGAAACCAGATTCTTATTTATTTGCCATGTATTTTTTGGAGGGTATGGTCGGTGAGTTGGGTTTTAATAATGTTGCATTTTCACAGAGGCACACAAACAGGCTAGTCACCACAACACACATATTATAAGCCTGTCACACTTGGAGATTAGTCAGTAGCTGGCATAAAATACATATATATAATATCCTCCAGCCACTTCCCTATGTGGCCAGCTGGAGCCACAGTAAATATTATATTACCTGCACATCAGAAATTGCTTCTGTCTTGAAGCAGTTTGTGCAGTGAGCCTCACTTGTGAGTAGTAATGGGCGAATTTATTCGCATGGGGCGAATCCGCGGCGAATTCCCACAACGTGTCGAAGTTGGCGCGACGCGCGTCAAAAACGTGCCGCTACTCGTTTCGCAAATTTTTTCGCCAATTCGTGAATTTCGCTGGAAATTCACTAAATTTTCGGCGACGCGAAACTGGGTAGATTCGCCCATCACTACTTGTGGGTCACTGAAGTTTTCCACAATAGGAAGGGATTGGAGAATAGGGCAATAGCTTTGTCAGCAATACGTCTTCTGAAGAAATTACATGATTACTAAACACTGATCCCCTGGTGTCCCTTTACCCTTACTTGATGCACTGGCCCAGGGGCAAATGTATCTACTCTGTAAACCATACTGTACTTCAACGAAAATGTAATAAGTCAAGTACAAAGCATTCAGTAGGCTCTGGCCTATTTTGTGGAGCTGTCATCTCTGGAAAGTAGTGTGCAGTGCAAAAAGGCATATAGTATAGTAACCTGGCTGTCACTATTCATGCTCTGATTCAGGGCTCCTGTTAGTCCCTTTTTATGGCATTATTACTCCAGATGATTTACTCCTCCTGCCATTAATCTTGTGAAGAGTCTCCTTGGCTGCTTCTGGTCCTTCTTACTGGCACATAGACAACATTTAGATATGGTTTAAGTCTTGCCTTAATGACGGTTCATCAATAGAGTGCCTGACTGCTTGCTGGGATCATGGCTCGTGGTATTAGTGTTTATCAAAAGTAATGTTTATTTTGTTCAATTAACATTTAAATGGTAAAGGAGCTGGCATTGTTTAATAAAGTGAAAAGTCTTAGGGCAGGCACTCCTCTTCAGTGAAGTGCAATGGTCCTGGGTAATTTCCTTGAATTCCTTCAGGGTCGTTTTTGCTATACAGGCAGCTGGGGGCTATTTCTAGACAAGGAGGCAGCTTGCTTAATCCAGCAACAGAGGGGGAGGTCTGTGATTGGTAGTTTGGCACACATGCAGAGTGTACTGTGTTTGCACTGATCAGTAGGGGAAGGAGGGGTGGATGAACTTTGGTGCCTTTCACAGAACTAGACACAAATACAGTGCTTTTATCTCACCAGGGCTCCCAAAGATGCAGGATTATTGCAAAATTTCTGACAGCATAGTGTTTATCTGGGGTGCTGTAGTAGGAATACTAGAATTGTGAATTTGACCCCTGCTGTATTAGAGAGCGGCTATGAGTCACTATAGATTAGCCAAAAAAGGGATTTCCACCTAAAAACTTTGACAATTGTATGTGACATTGTTTCTGTAAATAATTGTTTATTAATCTGGTTCAGGGCCACAGGAGCCCAAAATCTGGCAAAAAATGTACAGGATATTCATGTTTTTTTTTGTGTATCATGTAATAAAAGTCACTTCTGCATTTCAAGATCCTAATAAAGCATGGAGCCAAATGATGAAACTTGTGTATATTTTAATACACAAGTTTCAGTGAGTCGTAATTACTAAGCACTGGTTATAATCTATGACATCACTAAGCATGGTTTTAGGGATATCATTTGTATTATATCTAGGGATATTCTTTGTATTGTAGAAATATGATTAATATAAACTTTGGTGTATTGTGAAAAGGATGGGATAGCTCCCATGGTTAATGTGAGGCACTGATCACCGACAGGATTGAGCACAATGTCTAAGCAATGGTTTCACCTTGTCCCACCTATATATTCCCTTTCTCTCAAAAAAGTGTGATGGGCAGTTGGGTTTTATTGAAGTGTTTACGTTGGGATGCTTCACAAGAGCTTTTCACTAATAAACCTGAAAAAAAGACCTCATATTATCAAAGATTTCATGCTCAAGGTTTAGCTGAAATAGATAATGCAGTTTCTTCAGCTTATCTTGAGTCATGGCATTTTTAATACAGAAACCCAAGTGATTTCCTCAGTAACCATGCAGCTGGTGAGGATTGTATACCACCACAGTGAGTTGTCACTTGGCTCTGTAGAACCTCTGAAGCATAAGTTATATATCAGATAATCCTCACTGTTACTATATGATGAAATCCTTCCTTCCTTATCTATACCTGAGACAGACAAGTACATTAAGGGTAGTGGCAGACAGGGAGATTAGTCACCAAGCGACAAATCTCCCCAATTTTGGGCAACTAATCTCTCCAAATGTCTTCCCAAGAATATGGGATAGCATACGAATCGCTTTGGATTTCCGAAGTCCCCTGACGTTTCCTTGTGAGGCGACTTCAGACATCTTCGTAAATGTATGCCATCCCGCCAGTGATTTGTATGCTTGCCGGCAGGAAGGTATTTGGGGAGATTTGTCGCTGGGTGACTAATCTCCCCATCTGCCACCAACCTTAAGATTGCTATGTACAGCCTTTGATGTAAATATTGTAGTGAATCGCACTTTTTAGAAATTGTACTGCACAGATCTTTCAACACTGCTGGCACAACTACACACAAATTCTGAATTATAAATTTTTTTTTTGTGCAGCCGGTTTCCCCCATACATTTTCTACCTTATGGCATATTATTTAACTGTGGGCTCATGTGTAGGGCATTAAAACAACTCTATTGACTTTATTAAGGTTCCCTGGACATGTCTAGTTATTAGTGTAAATGTAATGTATTAGATGCACCATGTAACATAAATAGCTCTAACAAAGTTGCGCTAGCCAGAATTGAAAGCTAGGGCACCTTTGCTTTGATTTGCTCCCTCTGCAGAAGTAACGCTAGTGAAAATTCTCAGCATTCATTTTTTCTTGTAGTTGTGCCAATTTTAAGTGACAATCCTATTTTTATAATAGTAAACAAAAAGCATATAGACATTTAAGGCGTGATCAGATCTTCCTTCTTTGCTGAAGTTCTAACACTATTCAAAAGACTAGGGGACAACACAGAGACAGATACAGGTGCATGCAGTGAACTAAATCATACGTGCTTGGCTATAAATATCATATTCAACATTGACTCTGGTGGCAGTGGAAGGGCAGCTAAGACTATATCAAGTTTTCAGCTATTATCTTCTGGTCACTACAACAAATGGATATGAAAGGTGAGAGTGTTCTCACTAAGGGGCAGATTTACTAATGAAAATTCGAATTAAGTTTTGGGTACTTCAACTTTCGAATAGGCCAAAATTAGATTTGAATTGAAAAAAATTCGACCATTCGAAAATCGAAGTACTGTCTCTTTAAAAACTTTGAATTTGACCCTTCGCCACCTTAAACCTGACCAATTGCTATTTTAGCCTATGGGGGAACCTCCTGGAATCTTAAAGAAGTGTTTTTGGAATTTTTTGAAAATCAAATTTTTTGGGCAAAATCATTCAAATCGAACAGTGCATTCAAACGATTTGAAAATGGAACTATTCAAAAAAGGGTGATCAAAAAAACACTTTAAAAAAATTTGATTAGTAAATCTGCCCCTAGCTGTCTCAGTAGGGAATGTTTGGAAATATTACCTATAATAATACAATTATTGTGTTTAAATAGTAAGAGTGGTAGGTCCTATAATTGGCTATGATGATGCATAAACTAACTTATTTGTTAAACGTAAGCAATTACCACTCATACAGGCAAACAAAATGAACAGTAACGAATAGACAAAATATATTGTTTGCTAGAATTATATAGTAAGGAGATTAACAGCAGACAGTAGAAATGATGTCGATTTGTATAAACTCCCAGGAGAACATCCCAAAGCAGAAGCGTTAGGAGACTGATGCTGTCCAGGGTGCTGCAAATCTCAGATTTCAGGGATACCAAAAATGAATTATTGTTACCATTTATTTTCCAAACTTCCAAACCTTTTCCTTCAAATAAGTCCCAGGGGACAGGTGAGAGATGGGAGATCCCAGATTTATTCTCTTTAGACACTAGTAGCAGAAATGTGGCGTAACACAATCTGACAAGAAAAGGGAAGGCAGGTACCCATACAGAAAACGTCATTTTCCTTAGGTCAATTAATTACTTTTGGAATAGCCCAATGCATACCGTAGTAAGTTTAGCACCTTATGAAATAACTCACATTTTTGCACAACATCAGCGAATTTGAACTGTGAACCCGGTTGCTAGGTATATGCTATTGTTTGTAATGGAGAGGTATAGTTGTATACACATTTTATATATATAAACACTATATAGCAGCTTATTTTTTACTTTGGATATTCCATGGTGTACTATATTTACTATGGTGTGCACTGGACTATTCCAGAGAAACCATTTAGTTATCCAGTTCACAATTGTTAAACTAAGGCTTCACCAAGGCAAGTATAACTAATTCTAGTTGCCTGTTCCTATGTTTATTTTTAGCTCCTATCTCATCACCAGTTTAGCTTTCTCCCCATAGGACAGTGGTTTCCTAAATGTGGGACCCACCCCCAATAGATGAACCTGGAGCAGTGTTTGGGGGGGCTCCCTGAAGGGCAGTTTTTTTATGAGAATGCAAATTTTCCCTGCTACATAATCAGAAAACCCAGCTTTTTGCTTTCCTTAATGGCATGGCTGTCTTGTTTTTGGCACAGCTTTATTCATTTGCAGGTAGATGTATTTTTCAGGATTTGGTGAATGCTTAAGGTTGAAGTTCAGCAACAGCTGGAAGGGTGCAGGTTAGAGATGTGTGCCCTGTTTATATTTTGAGCACAGTACATCTCATAGACCTTGGTAGACTTAGCACTGTTACTTACATAAATACGTTCTCCAGGTTTAGCCGTTAATAATTAACCATTTTGGAGTTACTGCTGCAGAATGTTCTGACCCAATAGTAACACATAAGAATGTGATTGCAGTTGCAGGGGATGACTAATATACTCAAGAAAACTGTAAAACGGTAATTTGTTTCCCCCTAGTGGCAAATATAGTGATTGTATTGATGTTGCAAAATTCATTAAGCTGAACTCTGACATTAAGTTTTAACATTATCCAACAGGAAGAGGCTACAGATGTCCAGTACCTTACAGCAACCCATTACTTGTTTTTATCATTCTAACCCCACTAGATCAGTATAAGCTGACTGGTGTATATAATACACAAGAGCCATGAATATCCTGTAAATTATATGCTTATAAATGGTGCTTAGTGACGTCTTCGGTTATAGTAGGTTAGTGATGTCATTTTTGTCACATGACTCACTGAAATTTGTGTATTATAATAAATAAAATACCCCCTCTTGCAAAATATGAGGATATTAGAAGTCACCTAGGAGTTCCATGACCTGTTTAAAAACAGCCTTGTGCTTTTCCTTCTATTTTACAAAAAGGGGTACTGTATTTGCTATATAGCTGTGATGGCAATACAATAAATCAATCAATCAGTATAACTGAATATTGTTATTTGCTAGAGAACAATTGTTTACATGCAAAAATGTAAACAACCCAATCAACAAAGCACTTGCAGCAATGCGTTATGCACAGAGAGCAGGGTTAACAGATATTAGGGAGACCTGAATGTTACCAGGCACCTAGTGTCCCTTGGCACTAGTGATGGGCGAATCTCCCGCGTTTCGCTTCGCCGAAAAATTTGCGAAATTCCAACGCGCGTCATGTCGATTCCGACGCGCGTCACGTCGTTTCAGACGCGTCGTGTGGTTTTCGTCGCGCATCGCGTCGTTTTCGACGCGCGACTAATTTTTTTGGGCGAATTTTTCGGCGGCAAATTTTTTCTGCCGTTTCGCGAATTTATTCGCCAGCGTCAAATCGCGGGAATTCGCCCCTGGCGAATAAATTCGCCCATCACTACTTGGCACCCATGCCCTTATGAAACTATTTTACATTATATACTGTATAGTAACACTGTAAAACAATACCTTGTACTTGATGGTAATCAAGCTGCATAAATCCTTAGATAACTAAATACATAGGTAAAAAAAACCTGTTAGATTTTTTTCATGTTTAGATGTTTTTAGTAGCCTTTAAGATAGGATGCTCCATATATTGGAAAGAGCACATATAGAGAATCATTCGGTCACAAGTAGTGATGGGTGAATCTGGGGCATTTTGCTTCGCTGAATTTTTAGCCAATTTGAAATCGCTGGAATTTGCCGAAAATTCTCCCCAGGCAAATAAATTCACCCATCGCTAGTCACAAGCATTCTGGATAGGGATTTAATACCTGTAGTTATTGTAATTTAGTGCTCACATATAAGATATACAGTAGCTATCAGACCTTAAGGTTATCTTTTATAGAAAGATTTTTTTTTTAGAATAAATTGGCCGTGCAGTAAAACAATCCATACTTGAGTCCCCTCACTGTGAATCTCTACATTTGCAATACGTTGGCTTGACCAGCCATGGCTTTTATATGTATGTTATAGTTCAAAGAAACAATGGTCTTCAATTTCAATTTTTCTACTTTTTAGATTATTTGCCTTCTTCTTCTGTCTCTTTCCAGCTTTGAAATGGGTGTCACTGACCCCATCTAAAAACAAATGCTCTGTAAGGCTGCAACATTTATTGTTAGTGCTACTTGTTCTTTCTCATCTTTCTTTTCAGACCCTCTCCTATTCATATTCCAGTCTGAAATTGCAAGCTGGAGAGCTGCTGAATAAAAAGCTAAATAACTCAAAAACCACAAGTAATAAAAAATGAAAAGCAATTGCAAATTGTCTCACTCTCTACATTATACTAAAAGTTAACGCAAAGACGAACAACCCCTGTAACTGTCTTGTAATTCAGAATTTGCTCATTTCCATGTTGTATTTTCAGGTTATAGCATGCCCTGCTAAGAAAACAGATTCTCCTATTGAAAATCATGTCATATTTAAGGAGTTATTTTTCTGTTTGGCTTTCATTTGGGTCACATCAATCCAGACAATATTTGTAGACAGTTGGGTGATTGTATCTAACCTGACCGTGACTCAATATCAAAGCTTGACTCACAGTGTTCAATCATTTTAATTTAGTTGGGTTATATGCTCAGGACTAGAAGTGCTCTTCAGCAATAGAACTGCCTCTTGTAACCATGGAAACCTTGTTTAACCAACTGGAGGGAGTCATCTCGCTCTAGGTTTGAGTAATGGAATCAGTAAAAACAGTGAAACAAAGTTTTATCATGCGATTTGTTTTCTTTTATTTCCATTCAATTAATTTCCATTCTTGAAGATGTGCAATTGTTTTTTAGCTTTAGTTTTTCTCTCCGTTTACTCATTTTTCTTTAATTGCTTTTTTTCTACAATTCTCGCTGGCTCTCTTTTTCTCTGCAGTATTAAATTTGGACAGATTCATCCTTATTGCATTTCATGCGGTGCAACCAATAATTGAAAATTATATTCACTGTTCTTTTATTTGTATTTTATAAGCTTAAAATATTGGTTGTTACAGTTTAGATTAGGGATGCACCGAATCCAGGATTCGGTTCGGGATTCGGCCAGGATTCGGCTTTTATCAGCAGGATTCGGATTCGGCCGAATCCTTCTGCCTGGCCGAACCGAATTAGAATCCTAATTTGCATATGCAAATTAGGGCCAAGGAGCTAAATCACGTGACTTTTTGGCACAAAACAAGGAAGTAAAAAATGTTTTCCCCTTCCCACCCATAATTTGCATATGCAAATTAGGGTTCGGATTCGGTTCGGTATTCGGCCAAATCTTTCGGGAAGGATTCGGGGGTTCGGCCGAATCCAAAATAGTGGATTCGGTGCATCCCTAGTTTAGATGTGTATGTAGGTGAGCATTAACTGCTGAAATGGTTAAAATGTCTAATTTACGTGGTTTTTTGAAACCACAACTAGACTCACAAATTCTAAAACTACGAATGTAATTAGATTTATTAAAAGTTCCTAGTATAAAAACAAACGAACAAAAAATTTACTATGAAGATTCTCATTCATCCAGGTCATGTTATATTTATCAAAGTAACTCAAAGCAACTGGACTTGCTGAGATATTTAAATGAAGACGTTTCACTGCTCATCTGAGCAGCTTCTTCAGTTCAAACGAACAGAAAATTATGCTGAACTCTGTGCTAAAAAATATGAATGACTTAAAAAACCTCAGGTTTTATGGACAATTCATAGCGGGGAAAAAATACCAAAACCTCTAAAAGTCTGAACTCCCACTGACAACTATAGGACCTTTTACCTGGTGAAGTTGTGTATCAGTGGTTTTCGTGGTTTTAAATATAGCTCAAAATATAGCTCAAATTTTTTGAACTTTTACATTCATTTTTAGATATTCGTGGAAAAAAATCTGAATTTGATGACCCCCGTAGGAAGGCTTCTACTACAATACTTTTTAAACAGCCAAATGACCACTCTTAAACCATTTTTAACCACTTTTTTCAAGGAGACAGAATCCCCACACTCAATACCAAACATTGTAACCAAACCTTAAATGGTATTTATCTTGAAAAACAATAATGAATAAAATATAAGCTTTTTCTTACAGAAATAAGAGACTTATTTTGAACCAATCAACTTCCCTATCCCCCTCTCAGCATCTGTCTCTCTATATTCATGCAGGTCATGAGTCAGATTATGATTGACAGTTTGGTCTAATACTGTATAGCCTTTGAATGGGTGCCCTAGTTTCCTAAATGTACTGTATCAGAACTCATGCTATCAAAATAACCAGCACTTATGAAAATTCTTTCTTCCTACATGCAGGATTTTATAAAGTCAGTTATTTTCATGCATTTGCTAGTCTTGGTTATTATCACTAATTCATCTGCTAGGAAAGAGAACCCCCCAAAAGATGTATTAGACCGACCTGACTTCTGCATGAAGAGAGAATGAAGAGACAGATGCTGAGAGCAAAGAGTATCTTGATTATTCAGAAACTGCACCAGATTTTTAATTGATTTTATTTAGAAAGTTGTATAGTTCCATGAGATAATGTGTAGGCAGGTATGGGATCTGTTACACAGAAACCTCAGATTTACAATTTCACATAGACTCAATGTTAATCAAATAATTCACATTTTTAAAATTGATCCAGACAACTCCAAGCCCCAAGCATTCTGGATAACAGGTCCCATAGCTGTATTATAATTTAAATTTTGGATAGTTCCCCCTTAAAAAAGGTTTCTGTGGTATTTCTTGCTTTTTATGTCAGTTTTACCCAGTTCATTAGTTTTATTTATTTTTGGAATAACATAGGATAATTTGTGTCATTGGTATGGTACCATTGGTTGTTACCATGCCAGTGACATAGACTGCAGGGGTTAGAGTCTTTGGACGAACAAAATTATTGTCTAAAAAGCTCCATAATGAAGAACCAACTTGCGGCTGCATGCAATCCACTTCTAGGTGGTTGGATTAGTATGTTGTCTTAAAGGGGTGTGGGATGGCTACATGCAAATCTTTATATACTTTTGAAATTTGATTAGTGGATTGCTGACTATGCAGCATGTGCTCTAAAGTAAAATGTTGTTGATTATTGAGTGACCTTATAAACACAAGGGGCTTGTCCCCTATTTTAAACTGCCTTTTGAATGCTGGTACCTGCTATTTCTGTCTTCAAAAATTAAGATAATAATTAAAAATGAGGGTTTTGAAGCCAGAGTTGATAATATTGATATGGAAGTACTTTAATGGATTACTCTTTTTGTTCCACAATGGCATATGTTGGGAAATACAACTCTTGAATCAGACGAGCTACATAGTTTATCTCCTTCCTACATCAAAAGAAACAAAATACCATTGATATTCTAGAGATAGAATTGCCCAAGGGAAGCAGATTTTGAGAGAAATGCAAAGGTTTTCATTTTAAGGATTTTAGCTGCCTGGTTCCATGCCTAAGGGTGATCTACAGATCTATGTCTGTATCTTTAGTTCTAGTGATGGGCGAATTCCCGCTGAAAACACGAGTTGCACGTCGTTTTTGACGCAACGCGCATCGGAATCAACGCGGCGCGCATCAAAAACGTGGCGCGACTCGTTTCGCAGACAAAGAATAACTATGGGAAATGTCAGTTCATTACTGCATGTTTTAGTTTTTCTCATGTGATCTTTCTGGGATAATCTCACCATGTGAAAGGCAAAAGATAATAAATATGTATCAGTGAAAACAAAGGGCAAAAGGAGGGACAAGCCTATAAAATAGCTAGTTATTTGTGGGATTTTTAAATATATTTTTTTCACTGGTTTTGTGTGTATTCCACCTAGATGGAAACAATTTTGCACTTTAGCATTATTAAATGAGCTTTACGGTCAGCATATGAATGTTGAGCTCAATGCATTAATATTTGAACCTTCTTTTAGGTTTTAGGTTTAATTTCAGTTTCTTGCCTGAAAGACTCAATGACCTCTATTAAAACTTCCATCAGGTGTCCAGCAACTTTTTTTTTTCTTACATTCTTCATTAAGTTTTTTTACCTCTTTTGTTTATTTGTACTATAATGTGGCGCTGTGACCTCTACCACTTCCATTGTCTTCAATTTTCTCTTTTCCAGCCTTCCATCATCTCTTCTCTTAACCTGCTTCTTCTCTCCTTATGTCATTCATCTCCTTTCTTGCACTTCTGCTGTCTTGTTTTTGTCCCTTGACTTACCGTTTCAGTCTTTTTTATTTACATTTCTCTTCATTTCTCTTCCTCCTGTTTTCTCTACACATTTTCTCTCTTCTACCCATAGTAACCTCAATAGCATAAGCATACCATACTGTGATTTGTCAGTATGAAAAGATTTCAATGCAAGCATACATTAAATATAGCATGGCTTCCATTGGCAATGGTTTGCAGCCCACTGCTGTGACCTATATATGTGTGTTTGAATAAAAGCCTACATTTTGATATTATCAAGTCTCTCCAACATGGATCTGTGCTAATAAGCCAGGAGAATGAGTTTTTGCACCCCACATTGCCTATAATAAATGAAACCATATATTTTAGTACAAATACTTTATAGTCAGTTTACATAGACTTATGGGACGATTATGAATTACTCTTACAAAAGCAAGCCATAGTCTAAGTTTTTATTTCAGAAAGGAAACATCTGCTACATGTGAATGGGAAGTGGGCCATTACTATTTCTCTGTTGGTATCAAAACATCTCACAAAACTGCGATACTAGTTGAACTCAATTCTTCAATGTGGTGTATTCATTACCCACCTTAATGAAGTGAAACCAGCCTGTTTAAAATATTGGAATATGTCAAGAGTTGTAAGGGTATCATTGCTTATGTGGAGGTGTTACCAAACTTAACTGAAAATTCTGCTCTTTATTTTATAAAACCAGCAATATATTTTTCTATTTCATGCTTCCTATCACTATGACTTGTGAATGGATATGAATGTGCTATGTCATGTGTAATAAATTAAACAAGTAAAGTAGCTAAAAAACTATGCAGCTTTTCTAACCTCACTTACGTATATGTAGTTACAGTTTTATGTGTAAGCAATAGAACAGAATATGTAAAATGCATTGAAACAAATGAAACATTGCAGGTAAAAAGATTTCCTGAAAAGAAAAGGTGATGTACTGTCCTCTACTAAAAGTGAAAATATGATTATGGTCCTGCTGTTCATTGTTTGGTAGCAGAGCTATTAAGTTTCACTTGGCATGTCGGCAAATAAGATTACTCCATGCAGGCTCCAGCAATAAAGAACCTCTTCAGCACTGCAGGCTCTGGCAAGTTTTTTGTTTCAGTATTTATGATAAAGAAAGACAATGGCCTTTGAAACACGCAGGCAAATGTATTCACGTATAATATAATCAACTCTTTTAGAGTTCCTAAGCACATAATAATTGTTTAAATAAGTACTCAATGAAAGCATCTATCTGGATGAAAATATAGATTAGCTGCCAGTCATACCGAAAATATTTGAATAATTTAAAGACGAACATCTGCCATTCTATTCCATTTTGTTTTTGTCTTATACACATTAGTGTGTCAGCATAAAATTTAAGATGTGTTTGGCTGTCCTACTATTATAGGGTATGAGTATATTAATAACCCTTCCATCCCAAACACAATACAGATAATTAGGTCAATCGTGTTTGCAGGCTTTTCTCAGCTGGTATTGATATTTATTGTATGTGTGTCTCATTCAGTATAGAATCCATTTTTTGGACAATTTATGGATTTTCATAAAATAATTTTGACCTCATTTTAGATCTGAATGAATTATTTCAGTTATCTTTCAGTATGTAAGGGTTTGTATTTCTAAAAAATATTGCTTTGTGTAGAAGTTGTTTCTTAGTGATAATCAAGTGGCAACTCACCAAGAATTTATACTGAAAAGAATAGCAGTATCTTAAAAAAAGGACTTTCTTTTCCTAAACTGCCACAGGCAGAGGTCTCCCTCAATCACAAAGGATATGTTACCTTTTTTTTAAGCAAAACTGACCTCTTTGTTTGGAATGTAGTAACCTGATGCTTCATCTTGTTTTTCTATGTATTGTAGCTCTGCACAAATCCTTGTGTTCCTTATAAATAAATAATAATACAAGTAGCTGAACTGCAGTGTTTTGTGCCCACACATATAGACCTGTTTGTTTACAACCTGTGTTATTTAAGATAACAATTTTCATTTTGTCGGCAGAGATTTTAACCTAGAATATGAATAATACATCCAAATCATTTATTTACAAATGGTAAATGTTCAAGAGAAACAAAAAGGCAAAGCAAAAACTATGAAAAAGCAGAATATAAATTGGTATGGTATTTAGATATAGGTATTTGGTTCCGAATTTAGAAGTTCTCTTTGTTGAAGATGAAATGAACTCCTCTGGGGTCCACACTGGAGTTTGCAATAGACTGCTTGTTCAGAGTCTCAGCAAGGCTTTCTGGGCCGCAGAGGAAAACACCGACTCTGGAACTATAAATGTATGAACGTAAGTAAGAACAGAATATTAACAAATTTCCGTATCCTTCCAATCCATAACGCCTTATCTTTGGACTAAAATTAATCTTCCATTTATGATTATTTATTGCATCAATTAAACTGGCCTCTCCGCTCCCTTGACCATTTGTAGCAGTTCCTTAAAGATCCCATCAAATTTAAATCTCTGCAACATTCCAAGATCAAACTTTAATAAATCAGCCCTGAAGACAGCATTAAAAAAATTAGGGAACTTATAGGGCAAAATAAAGTCATCGTTACAAGATATTACACACTTGCTTACCTTTGGTGTTGATTAGCAATGGTTTTAAACTCATTTTCCCAGTTTGGTCTGCCATACAAGGTTTTCTGCTTAAGACCTGTAATCACATCTTTCTCTTGGTCATGGTGCAAAGAGAAGGCAGTGGCCTAAGGGTACAAACAGGGTATACAACATTTACAAACATTGAGAAATTAGGGATTCAGTAAATCTTTATACCTGATAACCACCTTTTATTGTGGATATAGTATATGTATGGGATTGTTCTTATTCCCTGGCTTTACTTGGAGCCTTCCCTCAAGGTGATGGCGAAAGGCAATTGTTTGCCTATAGGTGGAACTGAAGATAAAGGGTGTAGTATAACAGATTTATAAACCAGACAAATTAGAGGGAAGTAATACTTCACAAGAATTATATCCTACAGCAGCTGTCTACCATCTTACATATGTGTTCTGCCAATTTCTTTTGCATTCTACTTTTCCAGCTGGGCCACAGATTACGTCACACATTACAATAGCTCCTGATAATGAAGGAGGGTGCAACAAGAATTGATTCTACATTAAATTTAAAATGTTCCTCCCTCTGACTGCTTATATTCTAATGAAATGAATCATCCACCATGAAAAATGAACATATTCAGTGCCAAATTAATTTGAATTTTTCTACATACTGCATGTATATATATTTTTTTGCTTTATCTGTACGTCTGTTCGTCCGTCTATATATCTATCTCAATTCCCAGAATGCCATCAGAAGTCTGTTAATCAGCTGGTTCCTCCTATATTTCTATAATGAACCAGCAATGTAGATACTACATTCAATTCCAAATATAATTATGGATAATGTTTACGTCATTAAAGGGGTTGTTCACCTTCAAGTTAACTTTTATTATGATGCAGAGAGTGTTATTCTGAGAAAATTTACAACTGGTTTATATTTTCTATTATTTGTTGTTTTTGAGTAGCTTTTTATTCAGCAGCTCTCCATTTTGCAATCTCAGCAATCCTGTGGCTATGGTCCAAATTACCCTAGCAACCACAAGTGGATTTGAATCAGAGACTGGAATATGAATAGGAGAGGGCCTGAATAGAGAGATGAGTAATAACAATACATTTGTAGCCATGCAGACCATTTGTTTTTTTAGATGGGGTCAGTGACCCCCATTTGAAAGCTGGAAAAAGTCAGAAGAAGAAGAAGGCAAATAATTTAAAATCTATATAAAAAAAAATTGAAAAGTTGTGTAAAACTGGCCATTCTATAGCATAATAAAAAGGTGAACCACCCCAAAAACAGAATAACATTTTTGCACTGGTCAAAACTGTATTTTTGTTTGCTTGATATTTCTGTAATGCAATAATTGCTCTTTCTGGAGAAATTACAGAATTGATAGAGTGTTAAAAGCTACGACAGAACTAACACTGTATAAGATAACACTGAGTCTGAAAGCAGTTGAGTCATTTCTAACACTTTCAAAAAAGCCAATTTAGAATGTATTATAATATGCATATTAGCTTCCTCATCTTTTATGCTATGGTACCCATGATGCTGGTAAACAATTAACAACAGCTTTTCAAATCTGCAGCCCTCTTTTGTGGATATTCATCAGCTATAAATATATTTTTTGCTCAACAGTACAAGGTTTGACATAGAAACACACTCCAACTGCTATTTGATTTCCTTGGGTTACCTACTGTATATAGCTATCAACATGACAAATAGATGATAGATAGATAGATAGATGGACAGACAGACAGACAGACAGATAGATAGATAGATAAATAGATGATAGACAGACGCATAGTTTTAAAACAAATAAGCAGCACATTTATAATAAATGTGGACTTTCTTGCCTGTGACTCATCCCAGCCAGTGAGGTAGATGTTATAGACAAGGAAATTCGCATTGTTTCTCTCTTGCATTTGGGTTTCCAGAGACTGAAGTAAATCTGCAAACCACTCGAAAGCTTGTGTATCTCTGCACAGCCAGTAGAAGTAGATCTGAAACAAGATTATGGTGGTACATGAGAGATACACAGTTGTGAGAGTGAACATAATACAAAACATTAGGGTGAATATGCAAAGTAGGGCTCAGATTTGGTTTAGTACTCTTCAGATGAAACTTTTGTGAAGAATTGGTCAGATACAAAATGATGGATTAGGTGGATACCTAATTTAGATGCAACATTTATTTCAATATAATTTTCCCATAGAACATGCCATACATTTAACTTCTGTAGCAAAAGGTTTATAAATGATTATAAGTAAATAATAATATAAGTGTATAAAGCAACCTTGATAGCAAGCAATGTCTGAATACCAGCTCGATAGACTGATTTTGGGCCAGATATCAGTTGAGTAACCCCATCAGAGGGCTCCATACACACTGAAGGATTGAAAACAACAGTTTAAATATGCCCATGTACGGCCACCTTAACACAGACACAAATACCAAAGCTATAGGTGTACTTTTGTACAATGCGGATTATTGCTGCAATAAACTGAAGCGGAGGGATGCAGATTCTGAAGTTGCATCCAACTGTAGCTCAGCAAAGTGGCCTCAGTGTAAGCTGAATCAAGGTTTCCTACACACAATAAACATTATGTTCAGCTTGATGCACTAGAGTTGGAATTGCTCTGTAAGGGGTAATTTACTTATGTCCTGGATGCAATTATAAGAGACCTAAGGGGTGCAAAAGTGCACCCTTTTGCTCTCAAACCCTCAGTATTTAAAACCAGGGTACAGCTGCCCTCTGCACCTTGCCTACATACCTCTGCTAGCCCAATAGGGTTAGAGGTACAGCATCGCTGGTACTGCACTTCTTGCTATTATGTTGTATGTTTATTTATGTGCTTAGCATGTGTTAAACGAATAACATTTATTTATCTGCTGGTTCATTCAGAGTGAACATTGTGCATACAGGTCTTTCATCCTATATATACAGACATAGTTCTCCAACAATTGCTAGTGCTCCTGGTAGGGACTTACTAAAACTGTTACACAAACACATAATAAGGTTTCAGGAGGGATATCTTTCTAGAACAAATAGAAGTTGCTCATGTAGATGTTGAGCTGTAAACGCCAATCTAAAAATATAATTTTATTGCTTTTATTTATATGCTGTACATTGATCGAGCCCAAAATCTTCATTTATTACATCTTTACCCAAAGTACAGTTAGTATCAAATGGGAAAGATGTACCATAAAGAGCAGTGATAGAATGCTGAAAAATATCTTGCAAAGCATGTGCTACATATTATTTCAGAAATAACTAGGCAGCTCATTGTGTGTTATATTCTGTGTTATGTAGTTCACATAGCCCTGGTAAAACATATATATATATATATTTAAAGCAGCATGAGACCAAAAACAGGCTATGAACAGATTTACATTATGCTCACAACCTGCATTTTGGCAAGTTCTGATACATATTTGTAGTATATAACAATACTGTGTTCTGATCTATTTTTACGCTGATAAACTCATATTACTTATCCTATATATTAAATAATAGACCATAATAAACGTCTTTATACCATTGCATTTTAAGCATTCTACTACCCTTTACACTACTTAATTTTTTTTAAAAAGGGTTTGGTTGGCATTTTGCTCTTTTATTTGTGCCATTGAATACATTGTACCTACCTTTTTCAGCCTGAGGGTTGATGCGTCATTGACATATTTGTACCAGACTGACTTCAGAACAGAAGCAAAGGGAGTGACTCCAATACCAGCTCCCACAAGCATCGCAACCTCATAGCTAAAAACATCCTCACTGGCTGTTCCAAAGGGACCATCAACTGCAATCCTTACAAATAACAAAATAAAGTTTAAAATTTAAACCAGATGCATCATATAAACATTTCCTCCGCTTATAGGTTTCCTGATATGTTTTCACATATTTGGGTTATGCCTTGCTTTAGTCAAATATTGGATTAATAATCTCCATCAGTCCGACTGGATTTTACTTTTTTAATGTCCCTGCCATGTTCCAAAACTGACTATGAAATCAAGGAGTTATATATATTTAAGACTCTGAGAATGTTTGGCCAGCTTTGGACTTCTGTAAGATATTATTGGCCAGTCTTTCTAACTTCCTTAGCCTCTGTTCTCCTTACTTGCAGTTTACATAGGTTGTGATATGAATAGGGGTGCCTTTAACCTACTTAACATATACATTTATTCACTTCAGAAGTGTCGAACTTACTTTGGCATTTTCCATGCATCTTGAAATTCAGTCTTGTCACATCCACAGGCTTTAAACAAACCTTCTGTCCAGTCTCCAACTATTCTAATGTGGATGCTGAAAAAATCTTCTTCTGGGGCAGAAGTCAAAGTAAAAGGATGCCATTCCAATTTGGATACTGCTGGACACTGGACAGAGATATACTGTCCAACTTCCATTTTGAACCCCTTCATTTTCATTTGTAATTCAATGGTTTTGAATGGATGTGTCACAACCTTATATTCAATCAAAAAAACAAAGTTATTTCTATATCAGTAGAATGTAAGTAAAGTACATAGGCAAACTAGAATCATTACAACACAAAGATAAGCATACCAGGAAATGATAGACTATAGTAATGACGAATAAATTCACCAGGCATGTATTTGTGGCAAATTTCCATGTTTTGCTAATTTTTCGCTGTTTTGCTAATTTTTCAGCAATTTGGTAAATTTGTTTGGCGAAGCGAAAGGCCACAGATTCGCCCATCGCTAATGGACCATATTCTTGCATTCACTTACAAACACTGACCACTTAAAAACACCACCATACATCACTTCTATAGTTACTAACTACACCCCAGACATGACTTTGTTCCCCCTCCTCACTTTTCTCCTCACTCTCACTACTTGTCAATTGCTGCACCCATCCTCTAGAACTCTCTGCTCCACCTCCAGGCTTTCAAGCAATTGCTTGAGACTCAGCATTTCATTACATTCTACAACCTAAACTCTCTGCAACTTGATGATGCACCAAAACCCTGTACACTTTCCTCACAGTCACACTATTAGTATTCATCTCTCACTCTGCACTTACCATCATCTCAACCAATATAAACTCTACAACTACACTGGTTAACATCCCCTTATGTCTCATCTACAGTTGATACTGTAGATAGTCTTGAAAGCAGCGAGTTTAAGGGAAATAGGGGAAACAGACAACTTCAAACTCTGTACATACAGAATGTGTCACAACTCAAGAAAAATTGTAATACCTTTGTGATGACAACTTTCTGCTGGGATCTCCAAAATCGGACTAATCTTTCAAACACATATAGGACCATGGGAGCTATCACCCATTGCCATGTCTGTAAGAGAAGAAAAAAAATAAAGGAAGGAAGGAAGAAAAGACAATTAAAAAGTTACATTGTAAAGTAAGAACAAAAATAAATGATTATTGACTTATAAAATGGAAATGTGAGCTTTTAAGATGTGTCTTATGAATCATTCTGGATACTATGGATGTTTTCAAGGTTCTCTGGTCATTTCTGAATATAGTATATGCTACAGGGTTTCCCCAAAACATGGAAATTAAATTATAATTTTAGATTGAGATATAGGGAACTAAACAAGTTATGCATTATGCTTCACCTCTAAGCACAGTTTACCCATACTAATCCTATTAGCCAGAATGCTCTGACCCTGGGTTTTTCTGTATAAGGGATATTTATGTAATTTGGATCTTCATACCTTAAATCTTCTAGAAAATCATATAAAAACATGAAATAAACCTAGTAGGCTGACTTTGCTTCCAATAAGGATTAATTTTTATCTTAGTTGGGTATAAGTACAAGGTAATGTTTTATTATTACTGAGAAAAAGAAAATCCTTTTTTAAAAGGTGGATTATTTGGATAAAATTGAGTCTATGGGAGATGGCCTTCCCATAATTCTGAGCTTTCTGGATAATGGGTTTCCAGATAACGGATCCCATACCTGTACTACAAATTAGAAAATGAAAGCAACATTTTGATTTAACACTGCCGGTAACAATAATAAACATGCTAGAAAATCTGCCTAAAAAATACTTATTTATAAAGCTGTACCATTTAAAGTAATAGCAAGCATCTCCCTTTGGCATAAATTAAATATGTAAAAACTTTTGAAATGCTATTTATGATATGCTAGTGTCAAGGAGGAACTGACATCAAATTTCCGTAGGGCTCATTTACAGCTGCAAGCATTATGGGCAACTTGTGCTTTTCCCTGCAGTCAGTTCTGTGTAAAACCACTTTTTTATTAAAGGGGTTGCTCATCATTTAGTTAAAGGACAAGGAAAGTGTAAAATAGAATAAGGCTAGAAATGCTGTATTATGTATACTAAACGTAAACATGAACTTTCTGCACCACAAGCCTAATCAAACAAATGATTTATTCAAAGCTGACCACAGGGGGCTGTCATCCTGTAACTTTGCTATACATTTTTGCAAGACCAAGACTGTGCACATGCTCAGTGTGATCTGGGCTGCTTAGGGATCATCATAAATGATCAAAACAGGGAAACAAACAAAGCTGCTGGAGTTCTGCACTGCTGGAGAGTAAGGTGGGAGCTCTCCCTGCTGTTTGTTTCCCTTAGGGACCGTCTGACAATTCCTGTCCACAGCAGTAAATGAAGGGGGAATTGCACTGCATACAGTCATTTTTTAATTAAAGTATATTGGAGGTAGGTTTCTTTTACATTAAAGAAAGTAATAATGGGATTTTATTTTTTTGCCTTTTCTTGTCCTTTAATGTTTAGTATGATGTAAAGAGCGATATTCTGAGACCAGGCCCAGGTTTGTGGCAAGGCCACAAAGGCTCGGGCCTAGGGAGGCAAAATTTTAGGGGCAACATACTACCCTGCCACATCTTAAGGAGCACTAGGTGCTTCAGTATTTAGTATTAAGGAGCACACAGGTGCCGGCACTAGGACCACCTGGCCACAGGAGGGGGAGTGCGCGCAAAGCGGCCTCGGGGCACCACTTGAATAAATCTGGCCCTGTCTGAGACAATCTGCTATTGGTTTTAATTTTTTATAATTTGTTTTTGAGTTATTTAGTTTTTTTTATTCAGAAGCTCTCCAGTTTGCAATTTCAACAATCTGGTTGCTAGGATCCAAATTACTCTAGCAGCCAGGCATTGATTTGAATAAGAGACTGTAATATGAATAGGAAAGGCCTGAATAAAAAGATGAGTAATAAAAAGTAGCAATAAATTTGTAGCCTTACAGAGCATTTGTTTTTAGACAGGGTCAGTGACGAATAAGGCAAATCATTAAAAAAGATAAATAAATAAATAATGAAATTGAATTGAAAAGTTGCTTAGCATTAGTTTTTTTAAAACATACTAAAATTTAAATTAATGGTGAACCAGCTCTTTGTTTCAACGGCGCCACTCAGTTCTTCCTGCCTTCCTTTCCAAATCAGTTTCTACTGCTCTTGTTGATGCAAGAGACCCTTGGAGTTACTGCCACCTCCTGACCAGGCAGTTTCTCCAGGGTTCTCCCTGTATCAATCACTACAGCTCAGTTGCACCAAAAGAATAGGGCACAAACATCACTTTCATGCCAAGAACCTGAAAAACCACCAGACCACCAGAAAATATTCAGCACATCTGTTGCCAATTTGCAAAGTGCAGGGCAATGGCATCACATTCAAAGACCCTTTGTGGCCACAATGAAGCTCGAATTATGAGGATACCATTGCATTGTGGGAAAAAACATGACATTTGCACTGCACTTGCGGACGTAAATGAGGCCTCTATTATAGAAACATACATAATTAGTGGATTTGTATGTGAACTGATGTGATATGATGGAACAATACATTAGTACATGCCATAAAAGTTGAGAAAACAGTCATTCAAAAAGTACCTCTTCACGGGTAAAGTTTTGTATAAAAATGTCTCACCCCTGGTGGATTTCCTGCAAACTGGGGGATAGGACACAAGGTATTATTGCCCCACTCAGTGAAATTATATTCACAAACTCGTGGATTATGCACTTTTCGACTGTCAGCTGTTTGGCCTCGCACTATTCTCCTAAAAATGGAAAATTATCAATTAAGATATATTTAATTATTAATTTAGTTCCAGTATACAAATCAAAAGTTAAAATTTTTAATGTATAGAATAGTTTTTTTTACTAAAGCATCTAGTGCATAAAGAAAACTACTGTAGGCAAACACTGGGGTAGAATCACCAATAGGTGAATTTTCGTTAGCTCGCACCAGTTCGCCAATTAAGCCAATTCACTAATATGCTGACTGATATCGAGCGACTGGGTGACTTTTCACTAGCGGTACCTTGGCAGTGAGAGCATTTCTTAGCAAAGATGAGCTAGCCTTCATTTGTGCCTAGCGAAAATTTGATAGTAATCTTGCTCTTAGGTCAATTTGCATAGGGCGGGTAATTTAAACTTGTATGGACGTTTTTATTATAAATATTGGTGCAAATGCTTGAATTTACCACTTTTTATTACCAATGTCCAGGGAACCTTAATAAAGACAAGAGAGTTAATATAACGCTCTCCATATGAGCCCACTGTAACATTAATGTTCCACGTTATAAAATGTCAGGAGAAAACCGGTTAAGCTGGCCATTGATGCAAAGATCCGCTCTTTTGGCAACATCGCCAAACGAGTGGATCTTTCTCCGATATGCCACTAACTGGCAGGGCTATATTGAGGTAATCTGGAAGTTCGAACCTATGGCCGAACAATCGGATAACAACGAGTGCAATGGACTTCCGACGGGTCGGTCGGAAGAAAATACAACCTTCCGATCAATATCGATAAGCTGTCAAATCGGTCTAAACTACCAATATCGGCAGCTTTATCTGCCCGTGTATGGCCATCTTTACCCAAAAAAAGTTTGTTAGGACTTTTGCAGGCAATCCCGATTAAAAAAAGGAAAAGTCTCCAGCATTTTTGGAACTTTAATGCATTTTCGGCAGACAGGATATGATGTGACAGAAGATTGAGGAAGATCTAGCTTCTTTTTAGCACTTTTCCTGGTCTGAGGTGGCAAAGTCAACTCTGACGAAAGAGGTAACGTTAAGTAAAATCTAAACTTTGTTGAATTTGCGGAGTAACAACCTTTTGCCAGAGCGAAAAGTGGCATATGGATAGACTGCGAATGCTAGTGACGGTCTCTTTTGCTACTGAATTGGCACCTGCACCTGTTAATGAATTGGTGATGTCTCTGCTGATGGTAATGCTGGTGGGTTGTCGTTAGCGTTAGCCACTTCATCCTTTAGTGAATCTACCCCACTGTCTTTTTAATGGGAAATATACTTTGCACAGCAGTTCTCTCACAGGGGAATATCTTTCAGTATTTCCCTTTAAAGTAGCATGTTACATTCTAGTTCTGAATGTTTGTAGTAAGGACAAAGGCTAGTATCAGTGTCTACTTTATCTACATATATTGTAAATACACACACACATACAATATTATAGATACATATTGTCCAAGTTAATTGAATCTAGTTTGCTACATACTTTAATTACATAACTGTGACATTTTGTAAAAGAAAGGTTTGGTACTTTCCAGTGTTCTCTGTTTTATAATATAGATTAATGCGGCTATGTATGTAATGGGGAACTATGACCAAATTAAAAATGTAATATAAGCTTCATCATAGTGAAATCAGACATTTTCTAAATATAATCAGTTCAGATTGATGACGTGCCATTTTTTTAAAAATCAAGTTAATCTTCTTTAGCCCTCACTTAGAATCTGTCTCTCTTCATTCTGTTTTCCTGCAGAAGTCAGATCTAATATAGCCTTTGATGGTGGACTCCGTTTTGAATAGATTATATTTAGAACATTTCATTCTTCAGTATGATGAAGCATATTACATTTCCATATTCACAATAGTTCCCCTTTAACAATGGCCACTTCATAAAGCAGAGAAGTCATAACATTTTGAATGACAAGTCACCTCGGCTTTAATTCATACTTGTAGCCAATATATTGAGATACTGCTGATGTCTGATATGGTAAATATACCTCAGAATGCTGTTGGGCACATAAAGGGTTAACACTGATCCTATGTACAACCAACAGACATCTCCTCTTAATACACCAGCTTTTTATTAGATCCCTTAGAAACACATGTTCAAATAGAAATCGAAAAACATATTTTAAAAAAACTTAAAAAGGAGCCTTCAGCCAAAAGTCAAATAAAAGCGATATATATATATATATATATATATTATAATGTTATACATACCCAACACCATGTATAACTAGACCAATGAAGAAGACAACAAACAGGTGATGTGTATACCAGAATACTTCAAAATATGACCGGCGAATAGTCTTTGTAGAGGAGGTAATTATCAAGATCAGTGCAAGAGTTATCACCACACCAGTGAGCCCAGCCAGAAAGGTGAAAGCCACATTAATTCCTCCTATTGGGTTCTGGTAGAGGCAAAATACAAGATTATACAGGTTAAATGACCAATTAGTTATTGCTTTAGAATGATACTTTGCATAAGGGCTGGACACAGGTTTGCACACTACCCTCCAACTATTGTTTAACTGCAACTTTCAGCATGTGCATGAAGATTTTTAGCATAAAAAAAAAAGGAAATATGGCACTTACCGGTACTCTAGATCGAACAAAGTTTAGATATGTTTCTCCTTCTCTGTCACCGAGATCTGTTAGAGCTGCCTGGATGGTTCCATTTGCCTCCACCCGTGCATCCACCAGTCTTTCCACATTAAACAAGTGTGCCCCTGTATGGATAGCTAAGGAGTGCAAAACTGCTTGTTAAGCAATAAATGTATCTTCTTAAATATTTTACATATATCTATAGAAGAGGAAAGAAACTTGCACTCCTTGCAGTTACTAGAAGGGCGTGTTCTCAAAACAGGGTTATTTAAAGAAAAACTATACTCCTGCATAAAAAAAACCTCATATTTAAAACAGTTTTCCGTGTAAATAAACCATTTTCATATTTATATACATTTTTAGTAGTATGTGTCATTAGGTAAGAATAAATAACAAATATAACAGTAAACCCTCAAGTAATGCATTTATTTCCTTCTATTGTGTACACATGGGCTTCAGTATCAGACTTCCTGTTTTCAGCATTAACCTCCAGGACTAGGGCTTGGGCATGATCAGTTTGCTCCTCTCTCCCTCTCCCCCTCCCTCCCTGCTGTAATCTGAGCCCAGAGCTATGATGAAGCAGGGAGAGACTAAGTCAGGAAGTGATGTCACACCAAGCTAATTTGGTAATGGAGAGAGCTTCTGGAGCGGTTTACTCAGGAATGGTAAAGCATTCTACAGAATAAATATAGTGTTATAGATTGCACTATTATGGCTACACTATTGGCAATAAATGGCCTCAGTAGCTTTCCTTCTTCTTTAAGTATTCATTTTGGGGGAAACATTTTCCTTTAACAATGTATATAAGTTCAAAGGAATTAACTTTAAGGTGAAGCGACAAAAATATTATTCTTTAAATATTTGATGCAGCTTTGTGTACTAATAGGCAGGACTTGTGTGCTAGTTAGACTACATACATTGCATTTATGCTGTGTAAAATTAAATTCGCTGGGAAAAAAAGTGTAAAAAGCTGTGTGAAAAAAATTCAAAAATATATAAAGGTATGTCTTGTGAACAGCAGATTTGCTGCCATTATTTTACACTTCTTCAGACCTTCATAAGTTAGTTCCAGCATAAGTTGCCGAAAGAAAAAACGAGTAAAAAATTACGCCATTTTTAAGATCTGTAACAAGTGCAAAGAAGTCATACTGGGAAGACTTAGGTCAATGTGGTGAAATATGGTCTCACAAGGAGAAGTAGTTTCATATATGTCACAACTATTGTACAGTATTCATCAAGATAGCGCCATTGCAAAACAACTCTCCCCCAGTACTGCTATCTCTGGGGAACAACATCTTCCATGATAATTCCTTCTTGTTATTTCCATGCAGCTTTTGAATCTTTGTCAAGACTTAGCTTGTGGTAGAAAACAGTGCCAACAGAAAGCTACTGTATCTCTCAGCATAAAGAATTGTTTCACAAGAACCCAGGAGTTCAGTGTGTCAGTATCACATTCATTTCCAAGCCTTCATGAATACAACTGTAGAATCTACAAAGCTCATTGCATTATAACATGTATAGATCTGATATAATATAAATGTTAAGCCTGAAATCTGATTTATCCTTATCCATCACGTAATGGTACATGGTAGAGACAGTAAAAAAAATACAAATATCTGGATTATGTAGGCTTAGCATATAATTATACTGAATTTTGCATAGGATATGTAGTCATTATATGTATTATATGTTGTGGTGCATAAGGCACATATTCCAGTGCTTAATCTATTGCTTTACATAGCTCAAGTAGTATTTCTTTCATGTTTTAGTGTTCGTTGTAGTGTGATACTTCACCATTTAGATACAAAAAATATACTGTATATGATTCCTAGAACCTATAGCTATTCCACGAATGGAAAATGAGTGATGAATCATCTGCTCATGGTACACCCTGTTAACAATAAATCCAATAAGATTTTGTTCACAAATGGGACTAACTTAGGCAAAATGAAAGAGTACTACATTTCAGACACCATGAGTTCAAGCCCCCTTTGTTATTCATCATCTGTTCATGATTACAGATAAATAAGATATTGTTATAGTTCTAAGAACATGAAGGTGCAAATTTATGTTAATGCCGAATAACTTCCTAATTGATCTTAAAGGGCCAACTCCAGATTTTGGGAACTACTGATTTATGGTTCCCTTTAATCTACACACAAACTGCACATATAGATATCCCCACCCAAAGTGTGCTTACACTTTAAAAAAAATATATTAAGCTATATGCAATGAAAGGGCTGAGTTGGAAACATTATTAAGCACATTTAATCAGGGACTGACCTGTGTGAAGTGCAATCATCCAAGCCACCATCTTATGAAAGGTAAGGTTTCTATCCAGCTGCCGTCTAAGACTTCTCCCGCAACACTGCAAAGAGAGGGACAAAACATTATATACTATTCTCTTACCAGTTTTATTATTTCTGTGAGGAGTAAATGAAAAGCATAATATATTAAACTTTCTGGTGTAGGTGATAAGTGATGGAACCACCTCGCTTAACTTAACATTTTTATTTAATTTAATTATATCATGTACTGATGTGACAAGTCCAGTCCTCCTCCACAAACCAACAGTTCATCTCATCTGATTAGTCTGGCTGCCTCTATATATTCCTGGTAATGAAGGGGTTGGTTCAGTAAGACTTTTACTTTTACATCTTCTTAGCCTCCCCTTCAGAACAGATGGTATGTATTATGAACATGTGGTTCATTCTTTGCCCATTAATTCATGATGATTATCTTTGCACTTGTAGGAAATTAAATCATGCCATATTAAATGAAATCTGTCATTTTAATTGGGAAATTCAAGTTTTTTCTGTCAACCCATGTCTCCCTAGAGACAGCTGTTCTGTACCGAACATTGTTTGAAAAGATCGGATCCGCACACATGAAATTCATGTGTGCGGATCCGATTTTTTCAAACACTGTTGTTGAGGAGGGACCTTGCCAGGCCTACGGATTTTCCAGCACCACGAAAGGCAGTGTGAGTAAAGTGTGGGTATGCGGTGAAAGAAGCAATTGTATCCACTGTACCGAACATTGCCACTATTCTACTGTTTTTCCTTGGCTCCCCCTAAGAGTGAGTAGGTTCAGCCAAGGCCTTTCCCAGCACCAATGCATGCGGCAACAGACTGACCTATAGTCCCAAGTACAGATGGCAAAATCATATGCTTTTTTAAACAGCAATTCTACAAAAACCAGGACAAAAGATTCATTTAATAAAATCCCATCACCCATTATCATACTTAGTTTTTTTTCTGTGATGGGTGTGTAAGTATCGACTGCCCTAGCCAATATACTCACATGCTTTCCATAATTATAACTATAAATATAATATTTTTTCATGTTTTCTCTTCATTTTGCAAAACTTCATTTTTAATCTATTGCCAGCACAGCTCAGTTTACACTAAAGGTTTCCAATATTGATCCAAGATATTGAGAAAGACAGGAAGACTAACTCACAGTGTTCTTATCCCTGATCTCCAGAGTATTGTTCAACCTAATTAGTTTTACAAATCAATCTCCCCATTATTTATCCAGCAGCTAATCTTCTTTGTGTTAATGTTAACTATAATAGGATCATGCCAACAATTGTCTGGGTTGTGAATAATTTACTTTTGATTTACAGGCCTGGAATATTATTTAATTCATTTAATACAGGTATATAGTGTACACATTATGCAGGCAAATATAATGCAAACACATGTAAAGAACAACACATTCCTAAAATTATTTTGACTTGTCTTGATTTTTGTTTTTCAAAATAGCAGCAGCCATAACAAAACAGATCAGTAATCTGTTGTAATTTACTGTAAAATACTAATTCAGCTCTTGAATATATATCCATATGAAATAGCCTATCAGCATAAAGATAATGGAGATCTTGGATGTGACTTATGCTCATGCGTGTGTTTCCTACATTCATTCTTCTTTCTTTCTGAATACAGAAAAACTTCCACATTTTGGAGAACTTCCTATTTATTTAGCCACATTCATATGATTTAATCATCTATACCAGCAGAAATAAATATCTGCTGATTATGCCAAAAGCAACAATAATAACCTTGGGAGGTCTGGAAGTTCCACGGGTATCTGAACCTAGTTCTTGCACATCACTCAGTACGCAGGCAATATTATTAACAAATGTATATAAACAACACATTCCTAAAATAACTATTGTAAATTACTAATTCTGCTCTTGAAAATACTTCTCTTTATATCCATTCCAGTTCGAGTGCAACACTCAGTCCAGCTTATCATGGTAAGCAGCCACTAATGCTGTAGTTGGAATTAGACAACTTTTCTTTTACTGGAAAGTCTGTTAGTCTACTGACACACCCATCCACTGGCTCCCAAAACACAAAAACTTTCCTCTCTAGCACTTCCAAATACTTTTGTAAATATGTGGCAGACCTAAACTAGTTTTATTAAAGAAGCGTTAAAAGGCACTAAGTTTGCCCAGGAGCAGTAACCCATAGCAACCAATCAGATGGTAAAATTTACTGGTCACCTGTTTAAAATCAAATATCCTATTGGTTGCTATGGGGTATTGCTCCTGGGCAAACTTAGTGCATTTTATTGTATTTGGGGGTAAATATTAATTTGCTATAAATCAAGTGCAAAGATATAAATGCATGCAGAGGCTAGGTGTACTAATTAACATCAGTATCACTCTCTGGCAGGTGTTCCTCTATAACAGTATCAGAGCAATATGGGGGAATCAGTCTGGACAGGGGGCTTGCTGAGGACCCATTAATAAAATCACTTTTACTTGTAGACTTGCAGACAAATGCACTGGAAGGGGTGCAACTTAATCTCAGTTCATGACCAGGGGAGATTGCTTAAAATTTTTTGCACAACATTGCAAACATTGTGTACATCATGTACTTTCTGCACCATCTAATAAAGTTTTACAGTTTACACTGTTGAAGTATTTTCCGCATATCTTGGAGCCATTGGTGAATATATATATATATATATATATATATATATCTCAGTTACAGTGTAAAATTTAAAAAAATGTAACACTCCCACAGATGTTTGACCAATAAACTGACATGTATATGTGTGCAATCTTCTTTCCTTAGAATGTAACCTCAACTTCTTTGCCTGTTGCAGCATTTGGAAATAATAAAAGATTCTGCTAATTTCTTTCCTGACTTGAGTAAGAGGATTCTTGCTCTATCCTTACCGCACTTGACCCTCTCAGAAAAGAGAGGAGATTTCGACACACTGGAAGAAGGATAAGCAGGCAGTTGAAGTTCAGGCAGGCTGCTGGAGCTCTTGCCCAGGCCAGGGCAGACTGCAACAAAAGTATTAAAATCAATGTTCATTATTGATAGAGATATTATACAAAATATGAATATGAAATTCTTTAAATGCAATAAATGTGATGACTTTCTGGTCTATCCAAAGTAATGCTTAGATCTCTTGCCAAAGCTTTGCTAGGACTAGCTCTGAAAATACTGTGGAAATTGTACATTATCTTACATCTGTTCTGAACTACAACTCCCTGCTCTGGGCCTTTGCACTTTCTCAGCATTATGCCTAATCTAATGATGTACAAGAAGCAAACAATTACAGTTGAAAAATATATTCAGATAGACTTGAGTGAGTAGGAGACAAAAGTTTCTAAAAATAAAACAGATGTGTCGTGATCCACTAAGCAGTGTAGCAGCAGAGACAATATCAAAAACTAAATTGTATACTATACAATGTAAATATGTGTTCCAATAACTAAGTCTTATTCTACATGTGGCAGTGCTATACAGGCCCGGACTGGCAATCTGTGGGTTAGGGCAAATGCCAGATGGGCTGCTATAAGGTGCCATATAAAGTCAGTATTTAGTGGGCTGGTGGGGACTGTTTGGGCCTCTATGTGGGCTGATTGGGCCTCTGTGTACCTAGGGTTGCCACCTGGCCGGTTTTTTACCGGCCTGACCGGTGTTTTTGATGGCTGATCCCAATGTTATTAATAGGCAAAAAACCTAAATATATAGGAAGGCCGGTATTGTTTTTAAAAAAAGGTGGCAACCCTCTGTGTACCTGAAATGCCAGGGCCTATTTTGATTCTCAGTCCAGTCCTGGTGCTATAATTTAAGATGGAATTATGTATTAGTTTTAAGCTTCATGTTGGCTTCACTATGTACTGGAGTGTAAGGAGTGTATGTAAGGAGTGCAAGTATAATGTAGGAGAGCTTTGTATCATTGCATAAATATAGTAGGCCCCATTTACAATGCAGGATTTAGTTCACAAAGGCCACAACCAGCCATTGTTTTGCATGCTGCATCCTGTATTGTGTAATTTACTTCATGCATCTGTGCTCTGCTTTGGAACACAGAGACTTGTGGCTCACCTGAATAATATAGTTTTGAGTTTTTACAGAGCTGTATTGGTGAGGAGTGGGGGGGGGGCATGTAGGCATCCCCTCGAGGCCCCTATTTTGCTTGTTATTTAGAGGTACAAGGTAGAGAATGGCCTAACACTTTTCTCTGCCCCAAGTAGTTGATTAATCCAGCACTTAGCGTAGAGACCAACACCCATGTGAGTACTAAGTACATGACCCCTCCTGAGTTCTATGTCACTGTCTTATGAAATTTGTCATAAGCTGAGTTCATAGAGGACACCTATGTGTCTTACCCCCCGCCGCTCTTAGATTGAGTAACAGTCAGCGCTTTATCGATTGGAGGTGCCACAGCAAGTTACACAATGTAGGATGCAGCCTTATACACTGAATCCTGCATTGTAAAAGAGACCTACTA
>CM044433.1:107431084-107458444 GCA_024363595.1 Xenopus borealis | reverse complement strand
CTCTTTTGAGAAATGGATTTCAGTGCAGAATTCTTCTGGAACAGCACTATTAACTGATAATTTTTTTTTCCCATGACAGGATCCCTTTAACATCACAGCATGTCATATTGCATAATCATGAACTGCAAGGGCTGCTTAATAGCTGTGAAGGCCACTCTAGGTGATCCAGTATTGCGCAGGACTCACTTTGCTTACAAAATTGACAGATACACTAATTAACATATAATGCATCAATGAAGTAGATTCAGATACACGTCTAAAAGCTAAAAATATATTTTTTACAGAAAAGAGCTGCCAATTACTAGATTACCTGCTTAAAGGCATATCATGTATTTGAACATTTATGTGTTGATGCTACTTTAAAATGATGAAAACATCACAGCTTTAGCATAGCAGATGACAAGGTATAGGGGAACCCACTGTTCTGGTTTCAGATTCAGTAGGGAACCTTTCATTTACTATGAACCTCAGCAGAAGTACCTGCCCTTGTGGATACAGCACTGCCAAATGCCGGTAGCTCTGTATTCTATGTGCAGGATACAAAATGCAGACAACATGAAAGTTTGTGCCTTATCTATAGTAAGGACAAGCACTAAATTTCTACTCCATGACTGATTACTGTTTTTAAAGAAGTCATTGCGTTGTGGGGGGACTGCTATTATCCTCGTTTTGTTTTTAAAGTAGGGGATGTGGAACACAAATCACTGAGCAAACTCTATAATAAACTACAGTATTTTACAGGTAATTGATGGCTTTTGTGTTTTAGAAGCAGGATAATATACCATACGACTATAATTCATAAGGTCACTGATTGCACTGCTGAAAAACAACAACACAGGCTCTCTGCTTGTAAGTATCTATCTATATATATTACAATATGAGTCATTGTAAGATTACATTACTGTACATTATATTATAGTTTCAATCCGTTTATCAAACCTGCCCTGGATAAAACTGGAAGTTATACACTGTTACACACAAAATTGCATATGTGGCTTCCTCTGTATTTTTGTAAGCCCCTGTTATTGCATAATATCTTTTTTTCAACTTGTTCTGTTGCAACAGTTCTACATACTTTGTAACCAGTTCTGGTTTTTAAACTTGCTATCCAATGCTATTGCAAACAAAAATCTGGTTCATTGAAAATATTCCAAAAACAAATACATTTTAATTGTAACGCATTTAAATTTAATGTATATTTTTGATGTTATGAATTTAGTTTATTTCCCTTTTATTATCTAATAATGCAACAGTATTTTCCTGATGGCAACAAAGCTAGCTAAAATATCTCTATCTATCTATCTATCTATAGTGATGGGCGAATTTATTCGCCAGGCGCGAATTTCCGCGATTCGCCGCCGGCAAATAAATTCACAAAACGCCAGTGAAAATTCGCCTGCCGAAAATTCGCTGGCATCAAAAAAACCGAGACGCACGTCGAAAATGCCGCATCGAAAACGATGTGACGTGCGTCAAAAATGACGTGACAGGACTCTTTTCACAAATTTTTTGCCAATTGCCGAATTTCACTGGAAATTCGCAAGTTTTTCAGCGAGGCGAAATGGGGTAGATTCGCCCATCACTATCTATCTACTCTATCTATCTATCTTGGTATGGTATGATATTATATACAGGGTAATACAAAGAGTAACATAGTAAAGATCCATTATTAATAGCAAAAGCAATATAATAAATGATAAAGGATGATGAGAGGTAAATAGAGAGAGACAACAAGCAATCACATAAAGTATGAGAGATTATTACCCCATAAAGTTTTCTAGAATAGAAGTATGCTTCACCCTCATCGTAGACAAGATAAAAATTCCAAAACAGGTAACCATTTAGGGCAAGCCAGACAATCTGAAAGAGATTAGATCACAGTAAATAAAAACAATTGTTAACCATTAAATACCCATATTTCATATTCACTTATTTATGATCTTCTAAAATTCTTGTTCTTCAGGTTTCAGTTCAAATGACATTTCTTAAAAAAAAAAAAGCAGAAGAAGCAAAAGATGAATTGCTTTATAGAAAAACATTTCAAGGAAAACTGTCCTGTCTACCCAGGAATGTCAGCAATGTGTAAATCACTATTATACTGTCAAATATCTGAAAGTATCAATAAAAGTGTTTCTGTTTCCCACTACAAATATTTTAGTTTATTACTTGTTTTCTTGCAGCTGAATTGATATGTGCTGCAGATAAAAAGAAAACAAAAACTAACCAGAAAAGTATTTTATATTGTATATTCTGCATTTTGCAACTTTGCCATTTGCAGTGGATTCATAGAATAATGCCAAATAATGGCAGAAAAGATGCAGCTCCTAAATGGGGCCTAAAACAACAACAGCGTCCATATTGCACTGAAACTAGTGTTCATTTAGAACTAATTCAGCTGATACACATCCCTTGTAGAGGTTTTGCATGCAGGTTGCATAGATTCATTGAAAAGTGATTCTGAATTCGAAAATGCATTAATATAGGTAACATTGTCAAATTCTGGAGAAAACTCCTATTTTGTTCAAGGTATACACGCCTTATACTTAACAGGGTTGTATACCTTTAAATTAACTTGTAGTATAATGTACAGATTGATATTCTGCAACAATTTGTTGAATAGGAGAGGTTCTTAATAGAAAGATGAGCAATAATAAGTAGCAATAACAATTAATCTGTAACCTTACAGAGCTTTGATTTTAGAGTCAGGAACCACCCATTTGAAAGCTGGAATGAGTCATAAGAAAAAGGGAAATAATTACAAAAACTTTGAAAAATAATAAAAGAAGGTGAATTGAAAAGATTCTTAGAATGAGACAGAATATCATACTTAATATATAAAATGTCTACTGTATCTGTATATATTTCAAATATTTATTTGTGCTGATGTTTTGCCTGTTTAATACTGGATTCTTTAAAATAATATTTAAGGCATCAGACACACCTAAATTGTGCACAGCATACACTCTAACAGACATAACATGTCATTAATGATAAAAACAGTACTTACAATAACAACGATAGAGAGGCCTTCATTTACAATCCAGTTGCCCATGTTGGAGACCTGCTGTAAGCAAATGACACTGCTGCTGCTCTGATGGTATTGCACAGCTGCAAAGAAATATACAGTATCACTTTAAGGAAGTGAAAATAGCTATTCAATTAAGCAAGAGATTTCCCTTTTTTTTTTAGCCATCCTGTTTGTGTGAATACAAAGAAACAAACACATACCATTACCCAGCATCAAACATATAAAATTCCAATAAACATTTATGTACAGTAGTATTTATATAGGATTGCTAAAGGGAAAGTCAACTCCAATATAAAAATTTGCCTAATAAAAGAAAATGACATTCAAATCAACTTTCAAATATACATTTAATACAAATGTTCAGTTCTTTTAAAATTAAAAAACTGTAAAAACAGTTGCTAATGAATGCAGCCTCTTGGTTGTTATTTATTAAACAATGTTTAGTCTTAGTTCCCCAGCAAAGACTCACATGTAGAAAGGGAGGAAGCCACTCAACCAGTGTTGCTGCCACAGTCAATGTAAACAGAAAGGTATAGAGCACTGGAAAACAGTTACAATCTGGTAATACAGTTTTCAGGATTCTGTTGGCTATTATCAGAGCAATAGCAGACTTGAGCTGAAATAATTGAAATATGTGTCCATAGCTCATCTTTTACTGTTGGGTACTGGCAGATGGGAGATTTAACACCTACATTTAAATTTGTGCTACAGCGGGTGACAAATTTCCCCCACATAGCTTTCTGAAGTTGAAAGAAGGTGCTTCACTCGTTATACTAAATATTAATGTAATCTCATAACGTTTCACATGGGTATTACTCACACCACCAGTGCACTGGGATTTCTCAGAACACTAAACTGGCTCCTAAACACTGGAGTCCATATTATCTGCCTTTTTCCTTGGGGAACTACCCCACACCCAGTCTATCTGACGGGGCCCAGAGCTGCTCTTACTAGCTCTCACTGTCTGCCTCATACTCCTACTGTGTGCCATAACAGAACTACCTTTCCACTGACTAAAGTCCCTCATTCACAGGGACCCTTTCCTTGACTTTCATTTTGCCTGGCCTACCTTAGGGTCCTGGCTTTCCTTCCCTAACCCTTTCTGCCCCAGGCCCTCCAGCACATTTCCTTTGAGTAGGGGTAATAGATTACACTTACATGGTAGGGGAAGTATTACTCCAACACATTGACTACTTACTGAATACTTTATTGAATTTGGCATATAGGGACTGTTAGATTTTCTGAAAGTGCATTCAATATCTCTCAGCAGAGCTAAAAGTAAATAGATTAGTAATTAATTGATTTAAGTTTAATAACTTGAGTAGTGTCATGTTTGATACATTTCTCTGAACTAACATTATGTTCTCTTAGGTTTATATAAACGTGTCTCACACTATAGCTATTTTCACCATATATATATATATCTTTCAGTGGAATATCCGCACTCCAAGGCAAAACCACTTCAACGAGGGGAGGGGTGCACGGTAATTGTATCTGCATCAATCATTTCCAGACCAGCACTCCCTTGCATAAAACGTTATCATTTATTGTTGCATGGTATCAGTTTCCAACGTTGGAGACTGATACCATGCAACAATAAACAATAATGTTTTATGCAAGGGAGTGCTGGTCTGGAAATGATTGATATATATATATATATATATATATATATATATATATATATATATATAATGTATTTGTATATACAAATAAGCCTGGTGAGGGTTAGATTTCCTTTCTATGTCTGTTTCATCTATACTCAAATACATGGACAAAACTAGAGGAAGTGCCCAAACTTCATATGACTGTAAATTGACAGTAACCATGGTGACAGTATTGGTAAATGTATTATGTCATGCCTCTGTAAAAAAAACAAAAAACATTTAAACATAAAAATAAAATGTATACCTACTGTATCTGTGCAAATTTCAAACATTGTAAAATTGTATGTGTCCATGCAAAGACACAAGATCAATTGCCATATTATTCTCTAAATGCTGCCTACACTTGCTATGAAAATAAATACATGAAACCAGTTAAAAATATAAACAAATGTGTATATTTACCATAAAAATGTTTGTGTTTTCTGCAGCCCAGGGACATACATCCTAACTTGCAGAACCTCTCAATGCATGAAAGACACTAACTATTGTTTTTATTCCCTTTACCTTAGTGTTAAATTACCCAGGCCTCCCCCATTCATTGCCTCAGGCAAGAGGCTTGACCATAGCTAAAGCACATCAGGAATGTTTCATTTAGGACTTGTCGTAAACCACAGTTTCTTATACCAATTTCTTAAATGGGCTAAAAAAACCCCTGTATTTAAATAACATCAGTGCAACACTAACAC
The DNA here is from genome assembly GCA_024363595.1 of Xenopus borealis. Taxonomy (NCBI): domain Eukaryota; kingdom Metazoa; phylum Chordata; class Amphibia; order Anura; family Pipidae; genus Xenopus; species Xenopus borealis. The sequence goes on along the minus strand of CM044433.1, from coordinate 107,453,066 downwards.
ATGCCAAACACCATGTACAAACCATTAGTCGGTGATCTATTATTCTAGATGCTTTGGACCAAGTTTTGTTCCATAAGGGGGTTGTCTGTTGGATCACCATACTTTAATCTGCCAAAAAATGAACCCAATAGGATGGTTTTGCAACAATATGGATTCATGCTTAGTTAACATCAAGTACAAGCAACTGTTTTATTATCACAGAGAAATAAAAGATAGCGAAAAAAAGGAAATCTGTTTTAAAAATGGAGTGGAAGATGGCCTACATGTAATTCAGAGCTTTCTGGATATCAGGCTTCTGAATAACAGGTCTTAGAACAGATGTCAACTGAAAACAGCAAATAAAACATTTGAGGAACCAAAGGGCTCATGAAATACAAAAAAATACAAACGGGAACCTTCATTTACAGTCTAATAACAATAACATCATTATTTATTAGTTATTTATAAAGCAGAGTCCTGCACGGAACCAATTTCTAAACTTGCAACCTGTAGTCCACAACCTGAACCGCAACCCGCATATTTACCTACTTTGATCCGCTACTCAACCCACAACCCCCTAACCACCCTAAAACAGGAAGTATTGTTGCTGCAAAACGGACATCATCAAAAGTGGGTGGGTGTAAAATTTGAAAAGGAGTAAAATATAGACAATATAACATAAGATAAGAAATTTAGATGAGACCTGCAATCCACAGACCCGCATCTGTCTCAGAGATCACCTGACCAGAAATATTTTAACTCTAACAGGAAGAAGTGTGGAAGCAAAAGACAGAACTCTGTCTGTTAATTGACTCGTGTGACCTAACTTTATAGTTTGTTTGGTATGTTTGTGTGCACCGTTGAATCATACGATCCCAGGAGGCTGTCCTTATTTTTTAAAATGGCCATTTTCTATTTATGATTACCCAATGGCACATGCTACTAAAAAAGTATATTATTATGAAAATGGTTTATTTACATGAAGCAGGGTTTTACATATGAGTTGTTTTATGCAATATCTTTTTATAGAGACCTACATTGTTCGGGGGGTATAGTTTTCCTTTCAATTGGAAAATCTGGAAAAGTATGAAACTTGGGCATGTGGGTCAGTGCCTTGAGAGCACCTGTTGATAGTATCCTTTACTGCAGTGGTCCTCAAACTTGGCCCTCCAGCTGTTAAGGAACTACAAGTTCCACAATGCAATGATGGAGTCTGACAGCCACAGTCAGGCAAATGCATTGTGGGACTTGTAGTTCCTTAACAGCTGGAGGGCCAAGTTTGAGGACCACTGCTTTACTGCGAAGTGATTGAAGGATAGTTCTTAATGTCCAAGGTTGATATGTGGGCAAAACTATTGGCACCTTATTTTCAGTTTTGCATGATGTTATAAACCAATGCAGACCTTACTGTTGATGAGTAATTGCTTAAATCAACAATGGCTTGATTACAGCTTTCCCTCAGCCTTACTGGTAGAGATTGTATTAGCATACCTCCCAACAGTCCCGTTTTCAACAAGCCTTTGACAGCTCAACTCACAGTCCCATATTTGTACTGGAAAGTCCCGACTTTCTTTGCATTGAACAGCCAGAAAACGTAATTGGCTTTGGGCAAAGAGCCCAGAACAGGTGCAAATAAGATACTTTGTAACAATTTTCAGATAAGCAACTAAATAATTATAACAATTTAGATAAAGAGGTCCCTTGGGAAAAAGACTTACAGCTTAAAGGTCAATTCACCTTCATTAGCAAAACTGTAATAACTGAAAATAAAACACAGAAATATGTTCAAACTTTCAAAACCTGCCAAATTTTGTAAAATTTCCTAAAAATTAAGGGGTGTGGCTACAAAAATGGGCATGCTCAAAAAATTTCAATGTGATACACATGGCAAATTTCCCCCCCTCTTTATTATTTCCAAAATGTTGGGAGGTATGTATTAGCAGTGGTTCTTCAATTTCTTCAAAAAATCAATTTTTGCTACATACAAAAAGAGAATTGAAATAAACTTACAAATATGCATATTTCAGCTGTTATTAGTACTTAGGGCAAGGTCACATGTGGCATTTTTACGGCGCGTAAATACGTTGGCGTAAATACACATCAACTGCACGACCACTGAAAATAATGGAAAACGCACTATGGCAATTCACACAGGGTGTTTGCGAGCTGAAATCCGCCACAGGACGCCACAAAAACCTCAATACGTCAAGAAACGACAAAATCAATAGACTCTTTGGGATCTGCATGTTTGAAACCACACGTTGCGTAATTACACAACGTATTTTAAACATGGAGTCCATATTCTCATTGAGAACAATGAGAACAATGAGAAGTGCATGTTGGGAAAAGAAAACGCATCGTGTGGTTTCAGAGGTGTATTCACGCCCAACATCGCGTTTTTAAAAACACAACGTAAAAACGCCACGTGTGGCCTTGCCTTTAGTAGTACTAATAAAAGCAATAATATGCACCTAGGCAATTGGAAAAAGCATCCCAATGGCACATATTCTTATCCATATTTATTACTGCCAGTCAGTATTTTTTTAAGTCCAAGAATGTGTATCCCTTCACGTTATGTACTAAAATGCAAACCCACCAATAGAATTAAACTGTTCATGAACATTTCTACAAACCATTATAATATCCCATTCTGACTATGATAATAGGACTGGGTCCACTTCCTGTAAATGTTCTATTTCTTTCAGCAATAAATAGCAGTTTCTCTCATTTGTATATGTACAACCAGGGTTGTAGTGGAATACCGAGGTACTGGGAAAATCTCTGGTGAGCCTTTGTCTGGGTGAGCCCTTCCCAATTTCTAGAGCAGAGAACACATTATTTTTAACTGCCATTAATTCCCATCAGTATTCCTAGTTTGATATGTGAATGATATGACCTCTGTAGATCTCACACTGTTTCTACATAATGAAATGTTTGATACAAGGTGCCTCGGGCAAGCCAGGGGATTAGAGGAAACCATTCAAGAAGGATAGTAAAAGGTCAATTTAGGTGTCTGTGATGGGGTCAGGGAAAAGTGAGATTTCAAATGTATTATCCCAGATAAGCAGGGGAATGATTCCTAATCATGCTAATTAAATAGGAATGGCTGGGAGATTTTCTCAGGAGGAAGTTGCACACATTTAAAGGGATACTGTCATGGATTTTTTTTATTTTCAAAATAGTGCTGCTCCAGCAGAATTCTGCATTGAAATCCATTTCTCAAAACAGATTTTTTATATTTTATTTTGAAATCTGACATGGGGCTAGACATATTGTCAATTTCCCAGCTGTCCCAAGTCATGTGACTTGTCCTCTGATAAACTTCAGTCACTCTTTACTGCTGTACTGCAAGTTGGAGTGATATCACCAACTCCCATTCCCTCACCCAGCAGCCTAACAACAGAACAATGGGAAGATAACCAGATAACAGCTCCCTAATACAAGATAACAGCTGCTTGGTAGTAAAAACCCGTGTCCTACTGTGACTCCTTCAGTTACATTGAGAAGGAACAACCACAGCCAGGGGCAGCTGGGAAATTGACAAAATGTCTAGCCCCATGTCAGATTTCAAAATTAAATAGAAACAAATCTGTTTGCTCTTTTAAGAAATGGATTTCAATGCAGAAGTCTACTGAAATAGCACTATTAACTGTTTTGTAAAAAACATGTAACCCTTTAATTTAAATGGGAGAGCAAGACCTAATGCTTTCAGTAGGATGTACAATGATGTAATCTGGACTTTAAAGAGAAAAAGACAAAGTAATTGGTGGGTAGTGATGGGCGAATCTCCCCAGTTTCGCCGAAAAATTTGCGAAACGAGTCGTTTTTTTCGGCGAATTTTCGTGTGGCGAAATTTCGCTGGCGTTTTGCGAATTTATTCGCCAGTGGCGAATCGCGGGAATTCGCCACGAATAAATTCTCCCATCACTATTGGTGGGCAGTGGCATAACTTCTAATAGCTGTGCCCCCCCTTCTCGAGGGCCCAATACAAGTAGCTGACACTTTCCCACCTCCCCAGCCACTTCTCAATGATCACTGCCTCATGCTACAGACAAAAGTAGGAAAAATTACTACCATTCAACAGACCCTGTGGTTCACCCCTCTGTGGGTGCAGGATTTGTAATTATGCCACTGTTGGTGTGTTACTAAGCCAGTCATAAGAATTGCGTAACAGGATTACCCTCTAAATGGGGAATGTGTCTATACTGTGCTTACTGAAGTGGAAGCAAGGCCAATATATCCCAAACCTAGACCAAATAGCTACAGGAGCAGAACAACTGTATTCACAAATATCAGCTTTTTGTTATTAAGATGCCATAAGAACAGAGAAGAATGGGGGGGGTGATTTAGTCAAAATCTATATCAGATGACAGTTGTGAATGTTGTCCTTGTGGGCCCTGAGCAAATGCCCCCTTGCCTAATGGCTCCGTAGAGAGGTTTGTCCTGTTTAGTGCACAATGTCTGTGATCTCTCTATGTACCAAGTCTATTGCTCTCTGCTCTCACACCGTCGGTACAAGCAAATGGGGCCCAGTGCAACAAACAGAATACCCAGGAAAACACAGCTTCCCATAAAGCATTAGTCTTGAACCTGTTTTTTGTAACAGCTACCACACCAGATGCTGTGATAAATCTATGTATAAAATACCTCCCATAGACTGGGCATCCATTAGTCCAGTGGGAAATTAGTGCCGACTTGAATATAATGAGCAATAAAGTGTGAACAACTAATACATAGGGTTGTAGTGTTTTTGCCAGCAGAACACAATCTTTTAGGGCTCTGTAACAATTGATTGGCCCTTGATATCAGTTTCTCTGGTGGGACCATGGTGCCCCAGTCTGACACTGACAGCAACAGAGATTACCTTCGGGAACTTTTGTAACCCAAAACACTTAAGTGTTAACGCAGTTTCTATCCAGAGATCTGTGCCAACATCACTAAGCAGTTTTTGTATGTGTATGATGGTGAGATGGGTTTATTTGGGTTTTGTTTGTGTAAGAGGTAAGTAGCAGCTAACTAGTTACCCTAGTTACGGTACTGGCTGGTAGATTTGTATTTCTGGCCCATCCCTGGCTGGAACTTTACTGGCTAGGAAATACCAGCCAGGAGACTAATAACAGTAACACCAGTAATAGCCTAGTAGGGCTCATGTAGAATCTGCATACTTTTTAGTGGTAAAATAATCAGTATTTGTACACAATTATTGTAGGCCTCTTTACATTTTGAGAACTAGAATCCAAGACAAAAATGTAGCATTTAGTTGATTAAATATTTCTTTCTTTGTCACTTTCCCTTTAATGTGTCCAGGTTTGCATTATGACAGCCCTGTGGAAACACTGACAGTTGCTATTTTTTTAGCTAGTATTGCTCCATATTGTTGCTTCAAGTCTCTTCCACATCTTCTTATTTGTGCTATTAACTTCCTCTTTTTAAACAACTGTATAACTGGCACGTCCTCATATTCCATTGTACTGATTTCTGCAATAGTATGTTTCCAAACACCCTTTAAGCCAATTCCTATTTAATCCCTCTTTATTTTCAACTAAATGATCATTTATTGAACTCCCATGTGTTTTCTGATGATGTTGAGGGGAAATGGTTTAGAGACCCTGCACTCTAAACATTCAAAGGCAAAAAATGTATTTATTTTGTTGTTAATTTGTGCTGTTGAGAAATAACCTCCCTGTAGCACAGACAATGAAGGCTCAGAAACAGATACTGTGATAAGGTATTATTATTATTATTATTAATAATAATAATAACATGTTTTTCTATAACGCCAACATATTTCGTAGCGCTGTAAAGTAAATGTGATTATACAACTATATCACATGAATTACATACATAGAACATATGGAGTTACATACATCACAATCAATATCGGTACAAAAGGTGAGGCAGGCCCTGTGCAGAAAGAGCTTACAATGTAAAGTAAAGGGAATGATACACAAGGTGTGGGAGTGGGCAAGATCAGAGTAAAGTGGTTGAGAGATGTGGTACTGTAAGTGGGATTGCATTTGGTAGTTAACAGTGAGGGTAGGCTTCTCTAAATAAGTGTGTTTTAAGAGATTTCTTGAAAGCAGAAAGGTTGGGAGAAAGTCGGACAGACCGTGGTAGAGAATTCAAGAGGAGGGTGCAGCCCTTGCAAAGTCTTGAATGAGAGCATGTGAGGAGGTAATAAGGGAAGAGCTGAGTAGCAGATCAGCAGAGGAGTGTAGTAAGTGTTTGGGTGAGTATATAGAGATGAGTTCAGAGATGAATGGAGGGGCAGGCTTATGAAATGCTTTGAATGTCAGGGTCATTAATTTGAATTTAATTCTGAAGGGCAGTGGAAGCCAGTTCAGGGATTGGCAGAATGGTATGGCAGAGGAGGAGCGGTTGCTGAGGTGTATAAGCCTAGCAGCAGTGTTCATTATGGACTGGAGAGGTGACAGTTTCTGAAGGGGAAGACCAATTAAAAGAGAGTTACAACAGTCTAACTCTAAACGTGATATGACGAGAGAGTGAATAAGAATTTTGGCAGCATCTTGGGTGATAAATGATCGTTAGTTGGAGGAAAGAGAACCATTTCCATTTTGGAGAGGTTTAATTTAAGGTAGCATTGTGACATCCAAGTAGAGATAGTGGACAGGCAGGAGGAGACACAAGTTAGGATTTCTGGGTGCAGATCAGGAGAGATAGATCTGAGTGTCGTTAGTTTAGAGGTGGGGCATTAACATGTTAGCTAAATATATCACAACATATTTAGTGTAATTACTATTACTATACTGCCTTAAAGGAATTGTTCAGTGTAAAAATAAAAACAGGGTAAATAGATGGGTTGTGTGAAATAAAAAGTGTTTCTAATATACTTAGTTATTCAAAAATGTAATGTATAAAGGCTGGAGTGACCAGATGTCAAAAATGTAATGTATAAAGGCTGGAGTGACCGGATGTCAAAAATGTAATGTATAAAGGCTGGAGTGACCAGAAGTCTAACATAATAGCAAGAACACTACTTTTTACAGCAGGCCTGGACTGAGAATCAAAATAGGCCCTGGCATTTCAGGTACACAGAGGCCCAATCAGCTCACATAGAGGCCCAAACAGTCCCCACCAGCCCACTAAATACTGACTTTCTATGGGACCTTATAGCAGCCCATCTGGCATTTGCCCTAACCCACATATTGCCAGTCCGGGCCTGTTCTACAGAGTGCCGACGGATCCAGGAAGAAGCGGTTGGAAGAGAAGATGACCCCTGTGAACTGCGCTGGAGGGGACTTACACAGAGCGGTAAGTAGCAACTTAGGGGTAATAGCCCGAGGGAGAGACAGGCTGGGGGGAGCAGGGGGAGCAATTGCTCCAGGGCCTGCTCCCTCTCGGGGCCCACCATAGATGCTAGGAGAACTCCAGTGTGCAATTCATAGGGGGAGAGCCCGATAGGGGGGCCCAGGTGCCAATCCTGCACCAGGGCCCACCAGCGAGTAGTTACGCCACTGGAGGAGGGAGGGGGGCCTACGGGGGGGTTACGCCGGGGGGTTGAATTCCCCTTTAAAGGGGTTATTCAACTTCCAAACACTTTTTCCAGTTCGGTTGTTTTCTGATTTGCTCACTAGAAATAAAGACTTACAGTAAACTTACAAAAATGTAAGTTTACTGGTTTCAGTCTGGCTAAGAATCCCTTTAAAACAGATACACTGATCAAGTACTGTGTCTTCAAAGGGATATAAAGGCAAAAAAATGAAATGCCATTTTACTTTCTTTAATGAAATAGAAATATATCTCCAATATACTTTAATTAAAAAATGTCTACTGTTTTTATAATAAACCTGTGTGCAGTGACACTCCCCCTTTGTTTTACTTGTTCTGACAGCTGTAGATAGGAAACTTCAGACGGTCCCTAGCTGCTCTGCAGGGAAACGGCCATACTTTCAAATGGCGGGGGGAGCCCCCACCTTACTTCCCAAAACTCGAGCAGCTCTGTTTGTTTCCCTGTAAAACAGCCAGTGACTGTGTAGAGATTTGTATCCACAGACCCAGTGTAGTCTGTATGTTCTGATTATTAATCAGTCTTGCTGTATTGGCTTCTATGGCAGATATTATTTGACTTGTGATGTTTTGATAATTCATGACAATCACTAAGCTTAACCTCTCAACTGAAGCCCCAAGATGAAAGCATAAACCATTTGTCTCATTAGGCTTCTGGTGAATTTCATGTTTATATTTAGTATACAAAATACAGCATTTCTAATATTATTCTATTTTAGACTTTAGCTGCCCGTTAAATAGAACCAGAGCGCAGTGAGAAATTAGTCGAGAATCTGCAGCTGGATTACTGAACTGCTAAAATGAAACACCAGAGACAGGAACTTTAACTTCTGGTAAAAAAATAATAAAAGTGCAAAGCTATTGAAAAAAAAACCTGTAATAATTGTGAACAGAAAACATCTGAACTGAAAAAAAGTTTTTGGAAGGTGAACAGCCCCTTTAATATTGATATGAATATTTCATGAATTTGACCCAAATGAAATTCTGTGTGGAAATCATAAACTGCCAGTTACAGAAAAAAATGAAGCAAATTAGAATTGCTTAATTTGTATCTGCAATAAAGAAAATTGTTTTTCAAGCAAACTCTGCACAAAATCTTAGCCTACAAGAAACGAGAGGGCATATTTACATGCACAGCACATTGCCCAAATTACAAATGGTGAATGTAGATTTTCCCAGCATAATACTAGGCACACACTAAGTTGTGTCTACCTCTGTTTACACACAGTTTACAAAAGCAGACAAATTTGCATTTGCTTTGGTAAGTTGCCTTCAAGTTCTGGTGCTCAGTATCCTACTGTGTGTTAGAACAAGATCACTTCTGGTACACAACATTAATAATGCCATTCGCTATTAGTAGAAGAAAGCTGATAAACAGACCTATGAAAAAGCATAACAGTATTGTGGGATAAGAGACAGATGGCTTTTGCTACATTGTTTTAAGAGTCAGAACCAGCAATGCAGAACTCTTCAAACTTAGGTTACAGTAATTGGTACAATGGATGCATTGAACAAGAGTATTACGTACAGTATTTTTATTTGCATGAGAATGCATATGTTTTCGGGCCTAGCACACAAATGAAAAATAAGGCCCATTATTAATTGCCCCACACACTGCAATGTAACAACAAAATGTTATGAAACTTTGTATCGGTTAGAAAGCTGTAACATTATAGTGAAAAGGAATATTTTTTATGTTTCTAGTCCTTCTATTACCATTAGGCATTAAGGCAGTGATCCCCAACCAGTGGTTTGCAAGTAACATGTTGCTCCCCAACCCCTTGGATGTTGCTCCCAGTGGCCTCAAAGCAGGTGCTCTTTTTGAATTTTGGTTGCATAAAAAACAGATGTAGAGCCTCCTGTAGACTGGCATCAGGGTAAGACTAGACAACCAGGTTTATTCCCTATGCCCACCAGCCTGGTCTGACCCTGTTGCCAGCCTACAGGAGACTCAGGCCCAGACCCCATGGCTTCCAACCCACATTGGTGTAATGTATAGTGGCTCAGGCAGGGGGCTTTATGGCTGGGGGCACAAAGGGTGTGGTGAGCCCTGAGGCAGCAGCCCTGGTGGGCCCCGAAAACCGCAGTGTAATATCGGTTGTCGGGCCCGATAGGGGCTACTAAATGGCCATACACAGCACTTAATTTGTGCCAACCAGGCACATTTTTTTGTGCTGCTCCCCAACTCTTTTTACATCCAAATGTGACTCACAGGTAAAAATATATTGGGGACCCCTGCATTAAGGTATCCAAAAAAGGATCTGTGAATTGTCCCCAAATGCCAGTTAATATTGGTAGTTAATGCTTTATATTCAATTGATAACCATGGGCATCAATGTGTCAGTTGGGTGCCACAGCAAAACCCTCAAACTTTCGGGGAGAGGATGAGTAACACAAACATATATTAATATTGTACATCAGTCAATACCTCACTGGACCAAAAGAGCTGCTGGGTCTGCCAGGGTCAATAAAAACCCATTTCTCTCTGAGTGCTTCTAGATATACCCAGCACACAGTTTCACAGAGAAGAGCCTTATAGAAAGCAAACTTACTATCTGTGCCTATAACTAACTATGTCTGATCTGCTGACTGCAACTTTAGGGCACCTTTAAAGGGGTTGTTCACCTTTTAATTAACTTTTAGTATGATGTAGAGAATCCTGTTCGGAGACAATTTGCAGTTTTTACAAATGAGCAATTTTTTATTACTTGTCATTTTTTAGTTATTACGCTTTTATTCAGCAGCTTTCCAGTTTGTAATTTCACCAAACAGATGGCTAGGGTCCAAATTACCCTAACAACTATGCATTGATTTGAATGGAGACTGGAATATGAATAGGAGAGAGCCTGAATAGAAAGATGAGAAATAAAAAGTACCAATAACAATACATTTGTAGCCTTACAGAGCATTTGACTTTAGATGGGGTCAATGGCCCACAATTGACGGCTGGAAAATGTCAGAGCATGAAGGCAAATAATTAAAAAACTATAAAAAAGAAAAAAAGAGCAATTGAAAAACTGCTTAGAATTAGCCATTTTATAACATACTAAAAGTTAACTTAAAGTGATACTGACACTAAAAAATTAATTTTAACATATGAATGTACATTATATGTTACCTATAGGTCATGTTGATCATTTTTTGCAGAGAGGTTTGTTTTTGTATATAATTGTTAGTTGAAGTTCCTAAGCCTGACTCTCTGACACTCTGACTTTGCCAACCTGGCTGTCCCATCCCAGCCTGTCAGATAGAGTTTCTAATACTAACCAACAACTGTTGTACAAATATGGCAGCCCCCTCATATAGGAACACGAGGGTAAGAAAGGCCATTTAAAAGTATCAGGCAAATACTTTAATGGCAAAATTATAAATGGCATTCAAAGATAATGTTATGATGGCTATAGAAAAAGGTTATTTTCTGGTGTCAGTATTGCTTTAAAATTGTGATCCCCAGTTATATCACCTGGGACCAGCATCTATAGTATCAGATAAAGCTTAATGACAAAATGATGGCACTACAATAAAAAAAAGTCCCAAATAAATATACCAGCAAAAAATCTTTTAGGAATATGTGCTCCAATAGAAAATTAAAGGAAAAATCAATGAAAAGGTCAGTCATTCTGTTATTCATCTGATTTCTGTCTGCAGTAATCAAGTCAGATAACTGGCTTCTACAACTCTGTCAGTAAATCAGGGCGCAGACATTAAAAGTTAAGGGACAGATGATATGTGGAGATGTAATTGAGGGAGAGAAGGCATACAGTGTAATGATATATATATATATATATATATATATATATATATATATATATTATATACTGGGGATAAAACTGAGATAAGGGAGTTCCTGTATGACCCCCGCCCTCTTTACCTGCATTGAAATATTAACATATCCACATTTTTTATGAGTTTTAATCTTAATCCTGTAACCCCTTTCAAAAGAGTTATACCTGGGGGTATATAAGGGCAACCAAGTGAGGCCTTGAACAAAAAAAGTTGAGAAGCACTGTTTTATATGTTTTATATGTTCCATACGTTTTTCATAGCGTGTGATGGAAGATTGCTCTCTATGCTTTCCCTGGCCAACTCCACATCATACTTACTGGGATAGCCCCACCCCAGTGCCCCCATAAGAAGGATCGTCCCCAAAGCTTTAAAAGCCCTACCCCCCACACCCAATCCGTTGTATTTTTGTCCTTCTGCTTCAGTTTATTTTTACTCATGTTTCACGAAAGTTCTTCTTGTTAGCCTTGGGAAAGCATCAAGGCATGCTGGAAAGTGTCTTAGGGACTGGGGGTTTAGCAGGCCCGGATTTGTGACATAGACCCGGCCTAGGGGTCAAAATTTTAGGGGCAGCATGCCGCCCAGCTGCCCAGACCAAGAACGACCCCGAGGCCTAGGGTGCCTGCCTGCAAATCCGGCACTGGGTTTTAGGCATTGAGAAATTTTATTCCCCCTAAGCATATTACCTCATTTTTATGGCTTTGCCTCTAAAGAGACTTATTTCTTTTTCTTACTTCGACAGTCTGTGTTTCTTCTGCAGAAATAGATTTTAAAAGTTTTGCAATAGCTGTTTCTCTCTATGTGCACCTGTGGCGGTTTCATTCTTGGTTTTAGCTGGAATTGATTACATTCTGGGATCCAGATTTCCTATTGTGGAAATATTCCCCTCCCATTTTGGCATATAAGCTTGCTACGATAAGTCCCGGTAAGTATGACATGGAGTTCGTCAGGGAAAAGGGAAAATTGTATCATACTTACCGTGATTTTCCTTTTCTGGACAACTCCATGTCATAGTTTCTCATCCATTTTTTTAGATAGTTTCTAGAAGCTTATCACTAGACACTGGATTGGGGGTGTGGTTGGGCTTTTAAAACTTTGGGGAGGATCCTTCTGATGGGAGCACTGGGGCAGGGCTATCCATGTAAGTATAATATGGAGTTGTCCAGGAAAGGAAAATCAAGGAAAGTATGGTACAGTTTTCCATTTTTCTTTTTGTACTTTTTAAGAAAAAAAAGCTAACAGCACTATCTACTGGAGAAACACCTATTACAAAACATGTAAACTCTGCAGAAGAAACACAAACTGACCAAGTAAGAAAAAGAAACATCTATCTTTAGAGGCAAAGTCATACAAATGAGGTAATGGGGGATGAATAGGGGGATGAAAGATTCCAAGGACTTAAACCTCAGGACACTTTCCAGCAGGCCGTAATGCTTTCCCAAGGCTAAAATGAAAAACTTGCTTCCAACAGGAGTAAAAATGAAATGAAGGACAAAAATACATCATATTGTTCGGATGGGGTTGGTGTTTTATATCCTTTGGGAGAGTCCTTCTGATGGGAGCACAGGGGTAGGGCTATCCGGGTAAGTATGCAGTTGTCCAGGAAACGAAAATCACGGTAAGTATTATACAATTTTCCTTTTTCTCACGTTTAATTTAAAAAAAAAAAAAAAAGCTAACAGCACCATCTACTGGATTTTAGAATGCAATGAATACATTCCTTTTGCATTCTCAACCCTAACCTTTCTGTTTTTCCTTTTAAAATGCAATTAAAACTGTAGACTAGATAAGTAATGACCAACTGCCTGAGAATACCAGAACACAGGTAATCCCCCTGCAAAACAGACTGGTAAACTAATGAACTACTTCTCAAAAACTCCAAACATGAAGTAGCTTTAGCAAAAGTGACTTCAGGTCAGAATTCATAACTTTACAATGGAACAAGGGATGGGGATTGCATTACACTCTCAGCAAAAGGGATCTTGGGAAACAACTCACTGAAAATGTCATGGTTTCCTTCCGTCTATGGATTTATGTATTTTTGTATAAAACAAAAACACATTTATATTTATATCTGGAAGTCCAGGCATTGTTTATGAACCTTTTCTACATAAGCCCAATTGAATGAACTCATGTTAAAAATGGGAGTATATTTTCTTTTTAACCTTTGGATCATTGACTCTCAGTTGAGTCAAGCACTTGGTATTAGCAGTTCACTAAGAAAATCAATGAAAATTGCAAAAGTGCTCAGAGTAACACTGTGGTTGCCACTTTAGTCATCCTTTCTTACTGGCTGGGAGTGGGGTTGGACATGAAAGGGGTGGGTTGTAGGGTTGCCACCTTTCTGTGGTGCCGAGACCAGGCAGGGGGGGGCGGAATAGTGATATCAATGGGTGGGGTCATGATGTCAGTGGCTATGACATCAGGTGCAGGGTGATGATATGGTGATCAGCAATTGGCCGACTGCCACGTCAATCAAGGGAATCCCGCCCGATTTTCCTTATTTGGAATTTTTGACCCAGGCAGCCCATCAAATTACCGGGCTGACAGGTGACAACCCTAGTGGGTTGTGACATAAAGGGTGAGCTTAAAGGAGAACTAAACCCTAAAAATAATATGGCTAAAATGACATAATTTATATAATGAACTTATTGTACCAGCCTAAAGTTTCAGCATCTGAATAGCAGCAATGATCCAGAACTTCAAACTTGTCACAGGTGGTCACTCCTTGGAAAGTGTCTGTGACACTCACATGCTCAGTGGGCTCTGAACAGCTACTGAGCTAAACTTAGGGGTCATCGCAAATTATCAAGCAGAAAAGGAGTCTGGCCTGTAATATAAGCTGATGCTACAGGGCTGATGCTAGTTACACTGGTTTCTGAGCTGTCATGTAGTAATTATATTCTGTGTGTACTGTATATTATGAGTGGGTCCATAAGCTCAGTAAGTGACAGCAGCACAGAGCATGTGAATCAGTGAATCAGCAGAAAAGAAGATGGGGAGCTACTGGAGCATCTTTGGAGACACAGATCTTTACTGCTAAAGGTCTGTAGTTGCCTTGTCCAAAACATAATGTACATAATGTCTAGCTACTTCTTCAGCTATCTTTTAAAGAGTGGCTTAAAGGGGTGGACTGATGATGAAAGGGGCGGACTGATGATGAAAGGGAGCAATGACCCTTGCATGGACAGAAGGCAGGTTTGAGAAGCAGGCTGGTGAAGAAAAAAGGTAAGATAGGGGTGGATCAGGGACAGGCTCAACTAAAGAATATTACAAATGTACCTGCATCACCTATAAATTTATCACACCAGCCCTGGACTCAACAGGCAGTTTACTGGCATGGTGGCAGCCCTGAGAAACACCCAGAGTAAGTCTATATCAATTTGGAGCACAGAGACCTGAAGCTATTTGTGAACGGAGTGAAGAAAGTGCAAAAAAAATGATGCATTGTGTCCACCTTTTTGCACTTTCCACCCTCTCCTCTTCATCTTAAATGCTCCTTAAGGTGTTTCAGCAGGTTTAGTAAAAAAATTATTTATGTGCAGTAATCTAGTTATCCACAAGGTGTCCTCAATTTATTGAAAGTCTGATGTCACATACTGCAAAAAAAAAATGTAGATGCTGGATTAAGTTCTGATATCTTTAGAATAGTTAGCAGCATGAATGTATGATGTCCAGTTCACTTTTGACATTACGGTTAATCTGATCAGTGTCATATTTTCCTTTTTATGCACTTCTGTTACTAGATATTTTCAGCACATTCATTTTCCTATGGAGTATTAGTGCAGCTCAGCAGCAGTTCTATGCACTAAAACCCATCCCAATCCTTACACTCAAATCGCATACAACGTGAAAGGATTTGGACAATTGTTTTCTCAGCTCACAAAATAAACTTGTCAATAATGTTTTGCTAATTAAAATGTTTCAGCAAATGGTAACTTGGCAATTTCTAATTTTTTTGGCAACTCAAATGTCTCCATTATTAATAGCAATGCTTAACATAAACTATCATTTTTCTGGTACGAATAAACATTTTTTTGGCATTAGTATCCCATGAGCTGTCAATCTGGTTGTCTTTTGATCATGTGTCGGGGGGGGGGGGATGAGTGAATTTATTATAGGCTGCTGTCTTTTAACTGCATGCCCTCTGCATGATCGCTTATAGCTTGGAGCAGTGTATTTGTGACCACAAAAATTTTATAGATACTGAACAGAGTCTGAATTCTGACTTATAGAGGAAAAGGGAATTTCCATATTCGAATTTCAAAGTATTTTTTGTTTACTTCGATTATCGCATAGGCCAAAATTTAAATCGAATTTAAAAAATTTTGAATCAAATTTTAAAATTCGACCATTTGAAAATCTAAGTACTGTCTCTTTAAAAACTTAGAATTTGACCCTTTTCCACCTTAAACCTGCCGAATTGCTGTTTTAGCCTTTGGGGGACCTCCTGTAACCTTTAAGGAGTGTTTTTTAAAATTTTTGAAAATCAAAAACTAAAAAAAAATTTTGGGGGGGGGAATTCGAATGATTGGAACGATATGATGGGACGATTTTTATTTGAATGAAAATGGATCTAGTTGATCACTACGCAAATTCACTAAGATGCGAATTTGCACTCAGGGCAGTGAACGTTAGCGAAGTATCGCTACCGTTCGTTCACCAGGCAAAGCGCATATATGCTAGCGATGCCTAATTTGCATACGGCGCGAATTTCAAAGTATAATAGAGGTGTATGTTACAGCTACAACATTACACTACACAAGCCCAGGAAACCTTTAATAAATAAAATAAAGTTGTCCTATTGCCCTAAAAATGTGCCCACTGTATAGTTGTGTTGCCATATGTTAGGAAATGTAGGGGGGAAGGAGGGTAACTCCCCCAAAAAAATATCGATCTTTTTCAGACTATCACCCTCCAATGGTAAAACAAAGGTAAGGGTGTAGATCATAAGTCTATCTACTTCGCTAGCGTAAATTCGCCAGAGCCGGTGTTAGTGAATTTCCGAAGTTACGAATTAACATCATGCTGGCGAATTAGCGCTAGTGTTAGACGCTTTGCGCAATAATGAATTTGCCCCGTGAAATCAGTTGTCTAATTCTGGGCAGTGTTGCTACTAAAGCAAATAAAGTTCTGTCTTGCGTAAAAAAGGGCATAAACTGAAGGGATGAAAACATAATTATACCTCTTTATAGATCCCTAGTAAGACCTCATCTGGAGTATGCAGTGCAGTTTTGGACTCCAGTCCTTAGGAGGGATGTAAATGAGCTGGAGAGAGTGCAGAGACGTGCAACTAAACTGGTTAGAGGGATGGAAGACTTAAATTATGAGGGGAGACTGTCCAGGTTGGGGTTGTTTTCTCTGGAAAAAAGGTGCTTGCGAGAGGACATGATTACACTTTACAAATACATTAGAGGACATTATAGACAAATATCAGGGGACCTTTTTACCCATAAAGAGGATCACCGCACCAGAGGCCACCCCTTCAGACTAGAAGAAAAGGACTTTCATTTGAAGCAGCGTAGGTGGTTCATCACAGTGAGGACAGTGAGGTTGTGGAATGCACTGCCGGGGGATGGCTGATTTTTAAAAGGGGCTTGGATTACAGACATAATATCAAAGGCTATTTTGATAGTAAACTCTACAGTTAGTATAGCTATGGGCATATATGGTTTGAGTGAAAGTGTGGAGGGGTGTGTGTGTGTGTGTATATGCTGGGTTTTTAATTTGGAGGGGTTGAACTTGATGGACTTGTACTATATACTATGTACTATGAATAAGAAATTAGTGTTTGGCTCGAGGGGGTATCCCAATATTTGCCCATAATAAATTAGCACTATAATTTGTATTGAGTCTGAGAAATAAATGGCCTGGATCACATAATTAAAATGCCAGTTTGGGAAGATATGGTCCTCAATAAGAACAGACAAATACTTGAGAGCGGTCTAGAACTTGGCACCTCTATGAATGGGAAAAGCTGAATCTGAGATGCAGACGAGGCCTATTTGGTATGCTGTTTAAAACAAAATTCTCCGAAAAATTGCTGTAAAAACCTGTGTAAAATAATTGGCAAGTTGTTGCCACTGCCAAGATTTGCCACTGTTATTTCACATTGCTGCAGAAAAAAAATTGTAAAAATGGTGCTGATCTATGGCCAATTATCCCGCCATTTACACCACACAATAAATCTTCCCCAGATTGTAGTGTAAATATTTAAACATGGCAACAGAGTGTAAAAGATGACAGATGTGGGGACCCATGTGCAGTGATACAAACACACAGACATGTGCAAAGGTGTAAGAGACAGGAGGGGAGCTGGAATTATGTGCTGAGCAGTGATTGGTTAGCAACACAGCCACTTAGTCTTACACTTACAGAGGTCCTTCTGTTTACCACTTTGTGCCAGAGATGTTAAAATGATTAATAAATAACTATTCGTTTTGTTTAGGGGTCCCTCCATTTTAGCTATTTTTTTTTTTATTCCAGTGGTAGGTAGAACATCTTCACATTATATGTACAAATTTGTATGTCTCAAGACCTACTACACCTTCATACCCCCATAAATGAAGAGAGAAGTCTCTTAAAAGAAAAAAAAAGAAAGAGAAAGGTCGAAAAAGAGAGAGAAGTTAAGAGAGATTCTTCCAGCGAGCACCTATATCCTCTTCATTTGGTCCAGGAGAGGCAATAGGTAAAGCCAATTTTTATTGAAAAGGTTTTATAACTTTCAAATTTTTCTATTTCAGAAATTTTATGTAACCAGTCAGTAATTCTGGGAGGCCTTTGTTGCTTCCACTGTAGAGGTCGTTTTAGCTATTTTACAATAATACTTCTTAATTAAAAGAACAGACAGTTCTGGATTTAGGAGGGATGCACAAGGATGCCATCCTTCACTTCTTTATTTTTGTGAAATCAAATCCCCTCAGAGGGGATGCAAGAGTTTTGCATCTTGGAACTGTCTTTTGCTCCCCTCCCCATGCAAATAAATTGCAGAGGTAAAATAAAATATAGTTTAATAATAGAAAATAAAAGGAGAAAAAAGATTGCTGGGAGAAAAATAGAGAAGGGAAAGAGAAGCGTGGAGGCATCAGAGAGGGTTATATAGAAAAAGAGATAAGAAGAAAACAGGGGAAGTAAAAAGAGAAAATGAAGGTATTAAACAGCAGCAGATTACAGAATAGTGAGAGAATGATATATATGAAATAATCTAAATATAGGTAATATAGAATATGATGGGGTTGTGCTATGTTATGAAACAGGCACAGGCAGAAGCTGGATTGACAGCCAAGAAAAGGAATATGCACAATTTTCATTCTGGGGTCCCTACAGGTCACATACTTAGGTAAATCTATGCATACTGGGCATTAAACTGTGCATTAGAAGGAAATACCAAAATGGAAATAGCAAAATGGTTTTGCTTTAAAGTGGGTGAAACCAGAAAATGTTGGCGTGTGAGGTTTAATATAATAATGGGTGAGGCTTATGGTTGTGGGAGGGGCTTGTTTTTGAATGCTGCACTAAGCTCACCACACAGAGTCATCGAGTTTTAACTTGAAATTGGGAAAGGGAGAGGGGAGTCTGGCCTTACGGGGGCCCATGAGGGTCGGGGCCCACTGGGTTTTTTCTCATTGTCCCGATGGGCCAGTCCAACACTCTGCTCATTAATTAAGACCATTCCATGATATTTCATGATTACCTCCTATGAACAGAAGCTCATGGGTGTTATTCACTTATCACATTATAGTGTATGTGTAACTCCAGCTCTACAGAGAATAGAATCTGTTCCTTGCATTCTTAGCTTCAAATACGTATAATGACGTATTTGTTAAATCATAGGTAAACCTTTAAAAAAAAGTGAACGTAAATTGAAGAGAGTGCGATTCTAAGCACTTTTTCCATTAACACTCATTATTTGGTTTTGTATATTACATTAGATATTAAGGTATACATGTGCTGACAATATGAATGAATGCTGTTACAACAGTCCCCATGTTAGTCAGTTTCCAACCATGAAATGAATGAAGTCTATGAAGTTGTCAAGAGAAAAAGAAATCTATTGTTCTGGATAGGATAAATATTAGAAACCTTAGATAATTCTCACATCTTATTTGTAGGGGTGGTTGTCGGGCATTTGCAACGTGCCTAGGTTACTTAAAATGAGGCATTCAAGATTACTGAAATTGCCTCATGACCCCCTGGCCCTTCATTACAGGTTTAAATGTTGCAGGTTTCATCCAGAATAATATTAAATGCAAGGCCCCATTTAGAATCACTGGACCAGAGTAACATAGTAAGTTAGGCTGAAAAAAGACTCCATCAAGTTCAACCTTTTTTTTTTTTTTAATTTTAACTGCCTAACTGCTGGTTTATCCAGAGGAAGGCAAAAAACCCCATCCTAAGCCTCTCCAATTTGCCTCAGAGGGGGAAAAAATCCTTCCTGACTCCACAAAGGCAATCGGACTATTCTCTGGATCAACTTGTATAATGAGCTATCTTCCATAACCCTGTATTCCCTCACTTGCTAAAAAGCTATCCAACCCCTTCTTAAAGCTATCTAATGTATCAGCCTGTACAACAGTTTCAGGGAGAGAATTCCACATCTTCACAGCTCTCACTGTAAAAAACCCCTTCCGAATATTTAGGCGGAACCTCTTTTCTTCTAAACGGAATGGGTGACCTCGTGCCATCTGGAAAGACCTACTGGTGAATAAAACATTAGAGAGATTATTATACGACCCCCTTATATATTTATACATAGTTATCATATCACCCCTTAAGCGCCTCTTCTCCAGTGTGAACATCCCCAATTTGGTCAGTCTTTCCTCATAGCTAAGGTTTTCCATACCTTTTACCAGCTTAGCTGCCCTTCTCTGTACCCTCTCTAATACAATAATGTCCTGTTTGAATGAGGGAGACCAAAACTGTACGGCATATTCTAGATGTGGCCTTACAAGTGCTCTGTAAATTGGAAGAATGACCCCCTCCTCCCGTGACTCTTTGCCCCTTTTAATACAGCTCAAGACCTTATTGGCCCTTGATGCTGACTGGCATTGCTTGCTACAGCCAAGTTTATCATCTACAAGGACTCCAAGGTCCTTTTCCATAATGGATTTGCCTAGTGCAGTCCCGTTAAGGGTATCAGTGGCTTGAATATTTATACATCCCAGGTGCATGACTTTACATTTATCAATATTGAATCACATTTGCCACTTAGCTGCCCAGATTGCCAGTTTGTCAAGATCCTGTTGCAAGGATGCCACATCCTGGATGGAATTAATTGGGCTGGATAGTTTTGTGTCATCCGCAAACACGAATACATTACTTACAACACCTTCCCCTAAGTCATTAATGAACAAGTTAAATAAAAGTGGACCCAACACCGAGCCCTGAGGGACCCCACTAAGAACCTTACTCCAAGTAGAGAATGTACCATTAACAACCACCCTCTGTACCTGATCCTGTAGCCAGTTCCCTATCCATGTGCAAACATGAAGCCCAACAGACCTTAGTTTAGAAAGCAGTAGTTTGTAGGGCACGGTATCAAACGCTTTGGCAAAATCCAAATAGATCACATCTACTGCACCCCCACTAATTAGATAGATTAGATTAGATAGCACAAATCTTTCCTCAAATGAATAGGGCTTCATTTTTTCAATAGGCCTTTTCTTTTGGAATCTTTAGTTTTAATGATGCAGTTCCTCAATATAGGTTGCACAGCTTGTGCGGTGAAAAGTTTTATTTAATAAATTAAGGAAATAACTTAAACAACATAAACAATACATCATTGGAGTAATACAAAATCATTTACATTTCTGAGCAAATAGATCATTCATTCTGTTGATTTTGTGGTTCACATTGTTTTTAATCATATTTAAAGGATATTTAGGTGAGGA
Source organism: Xenopus borealis (assembly GCA_024363595.1). Classification (NCBI taxonomy): domain Eukaryota; kingdom Metazoa; phylum Chordata; class Amphibia; order Anura; family Pipidae; genus Xenopus; species Xenopus borealis. The sequence continues at coordinate 107,431,887 of CM044433.1, read as the reverse complement.
CAGTGAATAAGTACTCACCCTAATCTTTAATCTAGACTTTCAGGAAAATCTAAAACTAAACTATCCCCAAGCAGGGAGCTGTCCTTAAATCAAAGATTGGCCATTGCAGCCCTATTTAGCCAACAACAAGCCCAGTGGCATTATACCATAACCTCTTCCAGACCACAGTCCTTGTGACTTCTGACTGGACTACAAACACAATAGGAGCTGTGGACAAGTGTAAGGCAGTCAGCCTAACCGCAATGGCTGCTTAGGAATGACTTAAAAATAATTTCACAAACTCTTTGGCAATGAAAAGCATATGACTATAAATTCTCCTTATGCAAATCTGCAGGAAAAATGAAGACATTAAGGAATGGTGACCCTGAAACTTATTTGAAGTCACTATTAGCCATATTTGTTAATTCAAGTAATTATATTTTTAAGTATGTTCCATATAAATACTATATATAAATGTGTAGAATGTGAATACATTTTAAACAACTTCTGCATTATCCAGTAACTATTTCTGGATAATGCAGAAACATTGGCAAAAACATAATTTAGTAACAACAAGAGGTTTGCTAATGTTTGTTCTTACCGCACTAATACTATTTAGGGGTAACTCGACCGGGACATATTTTTACTACCCATAACTTTTTGTGTTTGACTATTTTAGTACACATTTTGAGAGGCATTTGTGGTGTTTATACAAATGGCCTGCAGGTGGCACTGTGCATACATAGGACATTCTGCACAACTTAAAAGTGAAAGTAAGACTTAATGCTGTTATGTAATGGCTGCATGACCTGCTAATAAAGCAC
>CM044433.1:107417307-107428774 GCA_024363595.1 Xenopus borealis | reverse complement strand
ACTTTGTACACAAAGTAAAGTTGAGAACAGATGTAAAACCAGTAAGCCAGAAATTGAGGCGCTTCCCTTACTCTATAAGGGAGACTGTATCACAGGAACTACATAACTACAGAGCAACATGCCATGCAACAACCCAATCATCTCCAGCTGAATTATTACATGGCAGACAGATGCGCACTAAGTTACATGTTGCAGACGTCAAACTTCCACCAAAGACTATTCCTACAAAATCATTTACTACTGACATTGTGAAACATCACCAAGCCAAATGCAAGGCTTTTACTGATAGAAACCTTGGTGCAAGAGAAGTGCATTTTCAGCCTGTATCTTTAGTCAGAATTAAGAAACCAGGAATACTGAAACAAGGACAATCAAAATTTACTACACCACTTGAAGTGAGACACCAGCGAGGACCATACACATATGAACTGTCTGATGGACGCATATGGAATGCAAGTCGTCTTGCTCCTGATAGATATGACTTTGGAGAGGTTCCATTTGATGAAGGACATTTTCCTACTACTGATGACAACTGCAATAGGGCAGAAGAAAGTGAACCTATAAGGCATACTGAGAGAATCAGGAAACTACCTGCATGGACCAAGGACTATGTCATGTAAAGAATGTATATATTGCTTTAAGATACATACAGTTTAATTGTTACTGTTTATATATTTGTCCAAATGCTTTCCTACTAAAGGGGGAATATGTGGTGTTTATACAAATGGCCTGCAGGTGGCACTGTGCATACATAGGACTTTCTGCACAACTTGAAAGTGAAAGTAAGACTTAATGCTGTTATGTAATGGCTGCATGACCTGCTAATAAAGCACTGTTATACTCTCCCCATCCTCGGCTACCAAACACAACAGTATTGATATTGAAAGAAAAAGATCTATAAAACATGCTTTCCTCTATATTACTGTCTATAGTCAGAATAGGTAAATGGGTCATCCAATATTGGAAAACATCCCATTTCGGCTTATCAATTGAAATTTACATTATAGTGCATATGGTGACCTTGTGTCTATTTTTAATGTCATATAAACCTTCCAAAATGAGTGGTTTGCAAATGAGTTACATTTCCATTCACAAACCCTTTCTTCTCAATCGTATCTCATTAAATTGGTGAACGCGTTCACGATCAAATCATATACAGGTATGGGACCTGTTATCCAGAATGTTTGGGACCTGTGGTTTTCCAGATAATGGATTTTTCCATAGTTTGGATCTTCGTGTCTTATGTCCACTAGAGAATCATGAAAACATTAAATTCACCCAACAGGTTGGTTTTGCTTCCAATAAGAATTAACTATATCTTAGTTTGGATCAAGTACAAGGTAGTATTTTATTATTACAGAGAAGAATTTAATCATTTTTAAATATTTGGATTGATTGGATAAAATTGAGTCCTTTCCATAATTTGGAGCTTTCTGGATAACGGGTTTCCGAATAACAGATCCAATACCTGTATATATTCGATTGCAAAATCCTTGCATTTTATCAATCTTTCTGCAGCATATCTTCTTCACTCTCTGAAAACCATTTATATACTTGTAAGATCCCAATGAAGATGGCAAAGCCATATTCTACATGGGTACAAGCCACCCAATAATGAACTCATCACATTAGCAGCAATGCATATTGCATGTAGAGAGTACAAAGTTCTTTAATGTACTTATTCCACATACCCATGGAAAAAGTTACTTTGGCTTTATATGAAGGATTTCATCATAGCTGCAAGGCTCTCTCTGTTATACATTTCCATCATGAGAGTCAGTAGCTTTAGTGGTTGGTATCTCAGTGTTTTCGGAGCTTTCTGAGAGCTTAGCGCTACACTTATCCATCTTTGTTGGAGCTTGAGAAGGTATGCATAGATAACACAGGAACTTGGAGCAAGACAACAAACCATCGGAGATACTTGAAGTAAAAATCTTCTTGCATGGATGACAAAACTGATAGAATACAAGCATGAATAGCACCCCAATGCAATAGCCAATTAGCAACTGTAGGACCAACAATGGAGCACAAACATACATATATATATCAGTTTTAAAAATGTACCAAAGAAGAAGAAGGCAGGCATTTTCAATTAACCTCAGAATGTAATATACTGCCATGCGGTACCAGTTTTGTGACTTGTTGATTAAGTCCGGGTCGTTAATTTTGAGCTGGACAGCAGACCAACAGAACATGTTTATTCCTGCATAGAGAAAGGTGAGAAAGCAGAGAACAATGGCTGTGCCAACTTTTGAGAAGGCCTTCTCTATGTTTTCAGGAAAGGGAGATTTACTCTGCCAAAAAAGGATCCATGGATAGAAAAAGAAAAACAGGAAATTCAGCAGCACCACAGGGAGAGTCCAGATTTTTAGAACTGAGCTGAAGAGTACTAGTACAATGACTCTGGTGGCAATCTCGAAACTTCTCCACAGAAATATGCAGAGATAGGCTACAGGTTTCACTCTTATATCGTAGTCATCATACTTGATTTTAATGGCCAATATGTTACATCTCATAGCTCCATAGACTATAGATAGCAGACATATTGTCATGAATATACCTGAGAATAGAAAAAAAAGATATTTAGAGATTTTTTCAAATTCAATAACTTCACAGTCTTACTCTTTGTTGTAGCTTTCCTCCAAACATTGTAGGCAATTCTACACATATTTATAAACATATAAAAGTACAAAAAGTACAAAAGTATAGCACTCAACAGGTCTTAAAAACTTTTATTTGAAGGCCAGTGTTTACCAGTGACCTCCTTTATGCCTCCTCGGTGCCCTTTTGTGATTTCTAAAATAATGGGCATTTTTTGGGGTCCCTGCACAACATGGCGATCTTACTAGGAGTGCTTCAGCTCAATATACAAAATTCACACTATCATTAGAGTTTTCCACACTGTATTGTTAAAGATATGTTATATGTTATGTCGTCACTGTCTTTACTCTACTCATAGATAACTCTTTATTTTGGCTTGTTCCTTCACTTACACCAATGTGGGATTGTTTATATGTCTTTCCATTGTGATACACTGTTGCATTTGGCACCATTTTCACATGAAATAGTGGAGGGGTCTGTACTGTGAACACACTTTTCCGTTTGTTTTCCCTGGAGAAAGGTCACAGGTGGCGACTGAAACATTGGGCTTTAAATAAAAGTATTTTGCTTTACTTTTTTAGCCCTGTTGAGTGATATATATTGTTTCCAGGTATGAATTTAGGAAACACCATTTCTTGCTCAGTTAAATAATGTAATTTCATGTTTGATATCAGTTTAATAATCTACATACAGCTCTTGAACCAACAGTTATCTTCAGTTGGTGACAGTGCACTGTATACGGTACTAAGCCATGGCTTAATGAGTCTTAACATATCAGTCAACACTGACGTAGGCGGCCTCATACCTATAAGAAAACTGTGAATTTTATCAAGTACACACAAGATTTACCTTCTCAAAGGGTGCTAAAAGCATTGCTTTCATTCAGGAATATCGATTGGGTACTCTAGCAAAGTGTCTAAAAACTAGTTCTGTGCAGTAAGAGCATTTATTATTAATACAGAGCTGCTAGCACACATGGCAGTTTAAAGTGAATTTGCCTAAATGGTTTTGTAGTCTGTATTGCAGTATGTCATTTTCCTGTTTACTGTACTCCTCTGCGTTCTGTTTCCCCCCTGGGGCAGTATATACTTGTAATAAAGCTATTTTAAATATTTTTTTGTTGCCTTGTTAAAAATTACCTTTATGCAGCCCCCTACTCTCAGAATATCTGAAACTATATATATATTTTTTTTTTTCTTTCCTCGTCTTTCTATATATATCTGTAGCATTGTTTCTAAAGAGGGGAACATAATATACTGTATATGTTTATGTCAGTATAACCCACTGCTGAATCTGGCAAAACTGTTATTTTGCTGATTTAGGAGACAGGTTGTGTCCTCCCTCCCCCCTTTAACCTGGCTCTGAGTGAAGGAAAAGGCATAGGAGATGTGAGTTAAAGTCCAAATCCAAGCCTCTGGCCCTGTAGCTTCTGTATAAAGTTCTAGAATAGATTCTGAAAATAAAACCTGGCTTACATCGAGGTACTGTGATTTCCTGCTCCAGTACGCTAATGTAGAGTTGAAGTGTCAGCTGAGGCGCAGATCCAAGGAAAGCTTGAATGACCGAGGCCCGGCTCAATGCAGCTCTGTGCGTGAACAGTTTTCCTTCAGCCTGACCCACTTCCTTCTCCACTTCAACCGAGCAGCCTTCCTTGGGCATCTGCTTTTTTTTTGTAATGCTGACATACGGCTCTTCAACTTTGCCAGCTTTAAAATAGATGTAGAAAACTTCAACACACCTGTAAAATAACCAAGCATATCTTACAAACAGAAATCAGGTGGTTCTTAGGCTCAGCTATTTGAACTCTGATCTCATAAGAACATTCTAAATTTAATTCAATGGGGATTCCTGCATAATGAAAAAAAGTTATTGTAAACATATTTATATTATTATTATAAACAAATGAATGTGTAATGATAGGCTGGCACAAACCGGACCACACTCTGTAAATTGCTGCAGTATTTATTTTAGCAAAAAAGCATCTTAGCAGAGCCTTACGCATTTTGTGCCTTGTTGACACTTAAACATAGGCCAAGGCACAAAATACGTACAGCTCAGCTGAGATGTTTTTCTACTAAAATAAATACTTTTTTAACTGCAGCAATTTACAGAGTGTGGTCCAGTTTGTGCAAGCCTATCATTACACATTAGCATATTCTTTACATAGACTGTCCATAAATCTCATCAGTCTGTGCCACAGCAGAGCTTCCAATCCATATAACATAGCACACACACCGTTTCATCATCAGCTAAGAGTCAGTTCATCATCAGCTAATTAACATGCTCAATGAATCTAATATAAGGCATTTCAACTACTAGAGTTTATCTTTTGGTTCAAAAACATTAGAAATCATAGTCAGGGAATAATAAGTCAAGAATTAAATAATTAGGGGGTTAGTTATTAAAGATTGAGTTGTGTTTTCCATGATCATGTGTTTTTCGGTTAAAAAAACCTTGACTTTTTCCAGATGTATTTTTTTCATTCGTGTTGTAACCTTTAGGGGAGGCCAATGCTTTTCATAGTGATTTACATTTAAAGGAACAGTTCAGTGTAAAAATGAAAACTTGGTAAATAGATAGGCTGTGCAAAATAAAAAATGTTTCGTTAGCAAAAAATCTAATGTATAAAGACTAGAGTGAATGGATGCCTAACATAACAGACAGAACTACTTCCTGCTCAGTTGGTTTCCACTGGTTACCAGGCAGTAACCAATCAATGACTTGCGGGGGCAGGGTTGAATCTAAGCTGAATGCTAAGGATTAATTAAAAACTCACAGTTATATCCCATGTGGCCCCCCTTATAGTCACTGATAATTATAGTTAGAGAGCTGAAATCAGGAAGTTCTGTTCTGTTATATTAGACATTCAGTCACTCCAGCCATTATACATTACATTTTTGGCTAACTAACTATATAATAAACATTTTTTATTTTGCACAGCCTACACTAAAATTGGCCCAGTTTTTATTTTCACATTGAACCGTTCCAAGCAATGGAAATGTGTTCTGAAAGTATATTTGAAAGTTACATTACTGTAAAAATATAGTTTTCGGGTGGAGAACCCCTCTGAAATCCTTCCTGTAATTCAGTGATAACCTTTGATAAGTAAATCATTTTCCAGGGTTTCCTCCAGTCCGAAATTTGTTTATATAGCATTACTCCCTCAACCAACGGGTCTTCCTGCACTCTCCATAATGACTGCTCTGTGTTGCTGCTTCTCATTATAATGCCAGCATGACAGGTAACAACACCTGTTTTAAAATAGAATACTGTCTAACTATAACTGGATAATAACAGTCGGCTTCTAAAATATGTGCTTATATATTACACAGCAGCAACACAGGGTAATGGAAACAGGAGGAAGAGCCTTCTGTTCCGCTGCCCACTGAACTGTTCTAATACTCCAGTCCTTTCTGATGCCAGTTATTGCTGTCCCATCAAATGCTCAGTGCTGAGAGGGGAGTGTATTTACAATTCCAAACTCAGAAAAGGAAAACATACAGTTGTTAATTGATCATATTTAGATATATTTTCAGAAAATATTAGGAATTATTTATGATAGCAAGTATAGGTGCAAAGCACTAGTATGGATGCACAAATGAGCACACATTGATATTCACAAAGGTAGTTTCAACAATATATGCTCTGCCTCCATACAACTCTGTGTATTATGCTACAGAATCCTGGTGCACCTGCATTCATAAATAGGATATCTTGTCTTCTTAAAGGAGAAGGAAAGGTTAAAACGTAAGCCTTATCAGAAAGGTCTGCTTAAATATACCGGTAAATCCTCAAAGTAGTCCTCTGTCAAACGAAACACTGCATTTCTTTCCTTCCATTGTGTACACATGGGATTCTGTATCAGACTTCCTGCCTTCAGCTTAAACATTCTTGCCCCGGGCATGAGCATGCTCAGTTTGCTCCTTCCCCCCCCCCCCACTCCTTTCTCTGCTGTAATCTGAGCAGGAAGTGATGTCACACCAAGCTAATACTACAGCTGCTATCCTAAACAAATAAAAACAGAGATCTTCTAGAGCTTTTTACTCAGGTATGGTAAAAGAATTCTACAGAATACATACACAATGCCTCCACAGCTTTCCTTCTCCTTTAATTTCATAATTTTCCCAACTGAAGGATGGCATGATGACACATGCACCAACACAACACACAAGTTGGTAACATTTACTTTTGAAACCACCCACTTTAATAGCAATATTAATTTTTGAATGACAAATACATATGTCTGCTGCTCTTCTGATTTTCAGTAAGGTATTAAGATTCATTCACACTAAAGGCAAAAAATGTAAAGTCTGTATGGCCAATGAACACACGAATATACTTAAGTCTAAATAAACAGGGGGAACCAAGCCAGGAATTTGGGAGTCTCTGGGTCTATTTGCTATAATAATACATTATTTATAAGACTAGAGATTTATTGCTGGTGGCAATATTGACCTGCTAGTGAGGAAGATTGCTGGGGCAATATACTGCTTGTGGGGCTGTCATATGTTGGAATCTGCTAAAACACATCTCTTCCTCAATTTCTCTAAAATGGAACACTGTTGTTAGGTCATCCAGGTAGACTGATCATATGATATCTGATTATTCAGCATAATTGTAGCAATATGAAAACACTGCTTGAGGAACAGACATGTTTTAGCAAGTGCCTTCATCCCACACAAACATAGTACAGAAGGGTATACTGCTAGAGGCAGTTATACAGTGCTTGGGGAAAAGACATACTTTTATTGTACAGATTCAACACTGACAGATGTACAGGAATAATGTGTGGGACAAAATGTAGAATGCAGATTCACAATATCTAAAGGAAACAATGTTGCAGCAGTTCATTCTTTGGGCCCTTCTGCCCTTTGTCCAACATATCATAGTGACCATAATAGCATCCCCCAGCATATAAAGGAACAGTTACTTAAAGGGGATGTAAAGGCAAAAAATTAAATAAAAAACAATTTTTACTTTCTTCAATGAAAAAGAAATCTATCTGCAATATACTTTAATTAAAAAATGTCTACTGTTTTTATAATGAACCTGACTGTATGCAGTGAAATTACTTGTTTAAACAGCTGTCGATAGGAAACTTCAGATGTCCGTAACTGCTCTGCAGGGAAATGATCATACTTTCAAATGGCAGGGGGGAGCCCCCCACCTTACTTCCCAGAACTCGAGGAGTTCTGTTTGTTTCCCTTAGAGCAGCTGGCGACTGTGTAGAGATTTGTATCCACAGACTCAGCGCAGTCTGCATATTCTTATTATTAATCAGTCTTGCTGTATTGGCTTCTATGGCAGATATTATTTGACTTATGCTGTTTTGATCGTTTATGACGATCCCTCACAACTGAAGCCCAGACCACACAGAGCATGTGCGTAGTCATGGTATTATAAAGATGTTTAACAAAGTTACAAGATGACAGCCGCCTGCTGCAAACTTTGAAATTATTTGTTCTGGTGCAATAAGTTCATGTTCATATTTAGGTTTACAAAATACAGCATTTCTAACATTATCTATAAACACAAGAAACCCTATGGACTATAATGACACAGTGAACCCCAGCAATAACACTGTGGGGCCAGGCCTGGAATGGCAATCTGCGCATTCTGGCAAATGCCAGAGGGGCTGCTATAAGTTGCCATTAAAAATGTAGTGGGCTGGTGGGGGGCAGATTGGGCCTCTGTGCAGGCTCGGACTGGGGGGCCCAGGGCCCACCAATCTGCGCATTCTGGCAAATGCCAGAGGGGCTGCTATAAGTTGCCATTAAAAATGTAGTGGGCTGGTGGGGGGCAGATTGGGCCTCTGTGCAGGGTCGGACTGGGGGGCCCAGGGCCCACTGGGACTGCGTCCAGGGCAACCCCCTCCGACCACCCCCTCACCTATAATAACGGCAACGCTAGGTGCTGACTTCACTACACAGCGCCATGCGTCGTTGCACATGCTTACCGCACACCACCCCGCGTGCACGCTAGGCGCCAGGCGCTGCGTTAAGTTTAAATTAGGAAGGGGAGGGGGGGTCTGGCCCGGCGGGACACACCGGGTTTTCTCCCGTTGTCCCGCCGGGCCAGTCTGACACTGCCTCTGTGTACCTGAAATGCCAGGACCTATTTTGACTTCCAGTCCAGACCTGTGTGGGGCTCATTTATCAAGATGTGATTAGCTATTAGCTGACTTCAGCAATGTCTGGCATATAATGGCACATACCCAGCAACCACTAGCATTTAGTAGCACTGCAACTTCCAGAAATTCCAGTATATAATGGCCCTGTGACTTATAACAACCCACTGCATATAATAGAACTGCAACTCCCAAACCCCAAAGCATATTATAGCAGTGTAATTCTTAACAATCCCAAGAAATGAAAGCACTGTGACTCCCAGAACACCCCCCCCCCTTGACTCCCAGCAAACCTGAGCATATAATAGCACAGTGACTGTGATCACCTTCCCCCCACCCAGCCTTGTAGCCGTCGTTGGACAAAATGTTGCAAAAAAAAATATATATATAGAGCAGTGCAGGATAGCGCCTCATGATGCCTAAATATTCTATCAGTGTCTGTATGTGAAGAGAACATTGCACTGACTGGAGAAAATAAACAAGACTGAATATGTTTTGATGTCTGCTAAACAAGAACTCCCTGTAGGAATTCCAATTGCATTTTCTGCTGTGCTGTACAACAATATAAACACAGTACAGGGAAGCATGAAGCTCCTGATCTACATTGCAGATGCTGTTTGGGGCTGTTCCAATGAATGGTAACGGCAGGGGGAGAGGTGACCCGGGGTCATTAGGAGATTCCATTGCCCCTTTACAGTGAATTATGTGAATATGCCTGCAGCAATGTGACTTGCTACCCTGCTTTCATTCTGTGTAATCCCACAGGGGTACTAATAAAGCAAGTGTCAGACAATATGCTGAGAATGACTAGATAGGGAGTGGCAATGTCTGTGCTAGGCAGTGGATGAAGCTGGATCCAGTCGACTGTGTGTGTGACCCGCTCACCTGACTAGGGGTCCAAGTTGCAGGAGGTGCAAGAGCAGCACTAACGGCCTGTCCCTGTCAAAATCCCGGTGGATAAAGAGGAGGCTCATCTGCACCAGCACACATGGCAGGAGGCAGTAGAAGAGGGTCAGGTCCTGCCAAATCCTATCCCCGGCTGAGCTGTACGTGCTGCTCAAATAGAGGGCTGTGACTGTCTCTGCCACAAACAAGGCGGCCGATACTAGGACCGAGCCAGGGAACTTCATTCTGCCCTTACCCACATTAGATATGTCAGGCTTAGAAGAAACGGAGCAGTAGCAGCCGGCAGAGGCACAAGTACATATCTGTCAGCCGCAGGAGAAGAGACACTGATTATCCACCCATCCCAGGCTGCCCTCCCCCACCTCACGCTCTCTATCTCAACCCCTAACATCCACTAGCCACACAATGTGCCCTGATGCTTCTGCTGGGTGCTGGGACTGCTAGGTGCTGGGACTGCTGGGTGGGACCCAATCATAAACAGGTGAGGGAGGGCAGGCGAGGCACGTAGGGTTCCACCTGGTTAGTATTTTACTGGCTTGTCTGGTAAAAATGATGGTTGTTATTAATAGGGAAAAAAGATAAATATATAGGAAGAAAGGTGGCCGGTATTTTTGATGGTTGAGCCCAATGTTTTTAATAGGAAAAAAAGAAATATATTAGGAAGTCCGCTATTTTTTTTCCAGAAAAGGTGGCAGCAACCCTAGCTGCACCACAATCTTTCTTCTACATGCTCATTACTACTCTTTCAAATTGACTCTATAGGCAAAACATGGAGGGAAAAGAAGTATAAATGTTTCATTTGCAAGTCTTCTGTCCTCAAAGAGGAGATCGATTTCACAAAATGGCAAGTAATACTAGGATTAAACATGCTACTGCTCTACAATGTTTCCCTTTCATTAACATTGAGGGTTTTCTTTTGCACATTTCTGATGGATTATGTGAATGTGCAGCTGGCAATTTCCAAACAAACAATTTCTGGGTATGCAGAGTCAGATTAAGACTAAACAGGGCTCTAGGCAGGATAGTACCTTTGGGGCTCCCACCTCCAAATTGGGTTGCCACCTTTTCTTAAAAAAATACCGGCCTTCCTATATATTTTATCTATTAATAAAATTGGGATCAACCATCAAAAATACCGGTCAGGCTGGTAAAATACCGGCCAGGTGGCAACCCTACCTCCAAAACTTGTAAAAGTAGCACTGCTAGCACAACTTTATACCTAATATTCACAGATTTCTTAAAAGTGTATCAGCAACACTGTTGGGAAACTGAAAGAAGGTATTTCTTCTGTTCATTGTCTGAAGAATGTATTCCACATTCACCTATTTTAAAAGATCCATCAATGATAAGTGACATTTACTAGCATATATACAATATATATATATATATATATATATATATATATATATATATACACACAGTTGTCTATTCCTATTCTTTAATACAATGCTAGATAAATAAAATCATTAGGTTTTAATAGAGAACCCCACTTCTTTATACTCCAAGTCAGACCAAGCGCTATCTTATAAATTTATTTAAAGAACAAAAGGCAGTATGTCCAAAACTGAAAATACAAAGCATGCCCATAAAATAAACATACAATCCTGCCATTATTAATACAGGAATAACAGCAATATGATGAAAATATACCCACAAAAGTTGCAAAAACACTGAAGCCAGAGATTATTTTTTTACAGAACACCATGGATGATCCTGCAGCCTGCTTGGCTGCCCCCCTCCCTCCCTTCAGAGCCAGTCATACAGTCCCACTCCCAGACACCCATAAATTATTTTGCACCCTGATTTTTCTTTTTTTTGTGTTTTTTTTTTTTT
>CM044433.1:107355341-107401326 GCA_024363595.1 Xenopus borealis | reverse complement strand
ATTTTTTCCAAGTTTATATTTGATTCCTCTAAGGACAAATGTACGTATCACAAACCCAGAAATTGTCAAGGCAAGTTCCAATGGTGGATATATATGATTCTTCAGGACACTGGGAAAATGTGGCATCTGATACAAATAGTGTATTTTGATTTGACTTGGACAACCCCAATCACTCACTTTTGTAGCAATTGATTTCCTGAGTTGACACACCTACATACTTGGGGATAAGTAATCGGTATGGAAATTTAAGCCTGATCCTTAGCCAAACAATTTTGAGGAGCTAGGAATGGAAGTGGCCTTAGCTAATGTAGCTGAGACAATATGTGATAATTAACAATTTGCATTATTAGTATACACATGTGAAAATATTATAATGTTTGCATATGTCTGCACATTTTATTTTAATTTTCTATCCTGAATGTCATCAATATTTTTTATTGACTGCATAATTATACTTTATATCTGTTATACAGTGCTGCATAGATAAGTAGCATTATATACATAAAAATATACATACATACATGCACATATATGAGAACATGTAACCCAAAATCTACTTTGATTTGGTATCCACTCCCACTTAATATTAGTGGTACCAGAAATATTTTAATTTAAATGTTACATTGAGAAACATAATTAGAAAAATGCAAATAAGTGCCTTTACTTGTATTGTATTGTATTGTCATGTCAGACTTTTCTGCTGAAAACCTTATCTTTTAGATTTTGAGAACTGCTTAATTGCTTATATTTTGTTTTGTGTACTTCTATTGTTTATACATACTTTGCATTTCTTTGATACTAGGGGCAGCAACAAAGTTAATGTTTTAAGTTAGCTGTAGTTAAAATGTTAGTATCAACCAATAATTTTAATGGGTCATATTGTACAGTGTTTAATCCCACTATGGGAGTGAGATGAATGTAAAGAGTGGTGGTATTTCCATCCTATTTTCTGTTCAGCATTTTGACATATTAACCAAATAGGGATCACTGCACTGATAACTCCATAAATTGTGAGAAAATGCACACCAATGAACATAACACCTACAACTAATTTGCACAAGAATGGAGATGTTTGGTTTCAAAGACTGAAAGTTCTGAATCAACATGACTGCCGAATAGATACCTCAAAATTCATGAAGGATCCCATGTTCTGCAACCGGACTACAGGGGAACCATGCCTGCATCCAGTGATGAGAGCAGCAGTAAAAGAAGCATGCCAAGTAAGCCTTGTAATGCATGGAGGTTTAACAAAGACAGTTTCTTTTTCCCTTGGATGAATTGCCTTGAGAAAATCAGAGACTTTCTATATCTTTGAAGTGAAATCCAGGATGGATACAACCCAACCATGCTGCCAACATGTACTTTCAACACAGATCCAGCATACTTCGTATCCAGTGTAGGAATTCAGACCCTTGGACAATGTTTCTATACTCAAAGTCCAGAGACCAGCAAGTCAAACAATTGTGCAAATAAAAGGAACTTCGTGGATAAAGTTATTAATGTGCATAGTCCTATGGGGTTATATGTCATAATTCTAAAAATAATAAGCTTCAACTCACAACTCACAATCGTTCAAGTTCTCATGGCCACAAGGGGGGGACTGTTACCTTAAGGAGACTTGCTTGTGTCATATATTAATTATATACAACAAGGATATATTGTATGTATATATTGTGTGGTGTATTTAAGAATGCTATGTGATTTACAACTTAGATAGCATCAGGACACAGCAGTGACAGCCTACAAACACATACTATTTAGCAAACAGTTGCTAAATCCCCAACCCTTTGTCCAAGAGCAGCTGAGAGTCCAGTCCTTCCTATCTCCAAACTGCCTTGTCTACCTTCCATTGTCCTGATTCGTGAATGGACTACCTGATAAATCCATGCCCTAACTTATTGGTCACTGACCAATCAGAACCTAATACATGTACCTATAAACAGTGTTATTGCAATAGGCTAAGTTAGGCAGAGAGAGTTGGGAGTTCCTGGAGTGAGGACACATATGCCAGACCAAATGGAAGGATGAGTATCAGGGAGGCAGTGGAGTTAGATCCAACATATTAATAGATGTAATTGTTCTTGTAAAAATTTGTTATACATTCTATGTAGTGTAACTTGTTTTATGTGTATTATTTCTGTAGATATGTGTCTATAGCTTTTGTAAATAAATGTATATTTTGATTGAACTATCTCTTTCGTTAAAGAACCCTTATGACCAGGAAAACTTATGTACATGCGTATATGAGTATATGAGAATAAATATACATATTTACTTGGTCAACAATATCAGTCAGTGCTACAATTTCCATGTCCTCATCCAGCGTATCAGAAGCTGCAGCAGGTAAACGTGACAAACAATCAGCAGTAACATTTTTCAAACCTGGTTTGTATTGCATTTTGTAGTTGAAATTCAGTAGCCACTGGCCATGGCAGCCACAAAATGTTTGCTCTGTGAGGCAAAAATTGTTTTCTCAAAGTTATTATTTATTACTTATCTGTATATTCAGACCTATGTATATTCAGACTCCTATGTGTATTACAATCTAGAGACCGGAAAGTTGTTGAAATTCCATACTGTACAGTTACTGAACAAAATCATTCAAAAACCACAAATAATAAAAGAGACCACAGAATAGCATGCTCTAATTAATACTAAAATTTAAATAAAGGTGGGTAACCCCTTTAAAAAGAGCCAATGTTGAACTAGAGACATAGTCACCCTGTAAAGTCTTATATTATTTCTATTATTATATCATATTATTAATATTGTAACTTCATTATTGTTTATTAATTGAAGATTGCTCCTTGTGCTAATGTGAGCTTTATGTTTAGAAGCCTCTCAGAATGGTGATCCTGTCAGTGTATGACTGTGACTTCACAAGTAAACAAATTATCAAGTTACCAGAAATCTAATGTTGAGCTCCAAGCTGTATACTAAGGTTCCACATTAATTATAGTTAAAGGAATATTAAACTGTTCTACTGTGACACCTTGGTGGCTGTGTTAAATATACATGCCACTTAAGGCAAGAAAGCTTTGTGGTTTGAACTCTCTCATTTCACACAACAATTCCCATTTACATAGGTTTAGACAGGGGCATTTTATAGTGATATAGTTCCCTGCAGGAAACAGTGGGATGGAAAAATTGGAGGGAAAACTGAAAGGTAGAAGGGTGTGGGCAGAAAAAACATTTGGGAATGAAATAAAGAAAAGAGTTTAAAGGCTCGGGGGAAGGGAGGAATAGATGAAAATAAATGGGAATGGGTAGAAGAAAAATTTAAAAAACAAAGCAGGAAAATTAAATAATGAAAGAAAAAAAAGGAGAGGTCAAAGATAAAGCAAAAACAGTGGAATATAAAAAGTAATAGAAGGTGTAACCTAAACAAAAGGGTGAAAAGGGTTGGATATTAAAAAAGGGGTGTGGCACATAATGGGCCTAAGGAGTGTAAAAAATGGGGAGACAAATGGAACCATCTTTTAATAGGAGAGGTCACAATTAATAAAAAAGAAAACGGCTAAACGATATAGGAAATTATATTTCATTCATTTTTTTTCTTCTTACAGTTGTTAATGCTTTATTGGTTAGTTCTGTGACCAAACAACATGTTCCTAATATCACTGAACAATTTTACCCGCTCTAATTGGCTAATTCCAGTATGAGTCAGAAAACAGCATGGCTGCAGCAGGATAATTATGTTAGAGGAACCACACACAGAGTAAATTTAAAGGGGAAACATTGCAAAAATGAAAATGTAATACAAGCTTCAGCATACTGAAATAAAAAACATTCTAAATACAATCAATTAAAAATTCTGTACCTTTTCTGAAATAATCAAGTTTATCTTAACTATCCCTCTCTCAGCATTAGTTTCTCTTCATTATCTCTTTATGCAGGAGTGAGATTTACATTGACAGTTAAGGCCCCCATACACGGGCCGATAAAAGCTGCAGGTAGCTTTTTGGCCTGTGTGTGGGGCCATCCAATGGGCTTCCCCGATCGATATCTGGCCGAAAGTTGGTCAGATGTGTATCGGGCAAGTTAAAAAACTCAGTTGACAGTATTGCCTCCATTATGATCCGATTGTTGGCCCTAGGGCCCACGATCGGATCAGCCCGATATCGCTAGGGTTGCCACCTTTTCTTGAAAAAAATACCAGCCTTCCTATATATTTATCTTTTTTTCCTATTAATAACATTGGGATCAACCATCAAAAATACCGTCCAGGCCTGTAAAATACCAGCCAGGTGGCAACCCTAGATATCGCCACAATGTGGGCATATCGGGGAGAGATATAGCCAAATGAGCGAATCTCCCTGTCTATGGCCACCTTTAGATCCAGTAAATCTTATAGCGAGGCTCATTTTGCCTAGAAGATGTATTAGAGCTCACTCATCATGTCTCTCTACATGCAGAATTTGCGCAAAAGGCACGTTAGATTTTGTTTGTACTGGAATAAGTTATTTGAGTTAGCTCTAATACATCTGCTAGGGAAGGAAGCCCTCCCTATAAGATATATTGGATCTAACTGTCAATGAATATCTGACACCCATCTCCTGAATGTAGACAGAATGAAGAGAAACAGATGCTGAGAGAGGGGTAGTGAACATAAAGATTATTTTAGAAATGATGAAGAATATTTAATTAATTGTATTTAGAAAGTTTCTTATTATAGTATGATGAAGTGTCTATTATATTTTCATTTTCACAATAGTTTTTTTTAACAGCTCAAAAACTATAACTGCAAGTGCAACTGCATCAATGTTGATGCATCGCCTTAGTTACTCCAGTTGCCTGGAGCATCTGTCCAGATATTATTTTTATCAATGCAAATCATTCTCCCCAATAGTGCTTGTATCAGAAATTGCAATGCTATAACCAGTAGAATTAGAAAAAATACCATGATAGGTGCCACTAAAGCACAGCTATTCCATCTCACAGCAGTATTGTAGCTAAACAATTTAGAAACAAGGCAGGATGTTTGGATACGAGTACAATCATGAAAGCATAAAGGTTCTAGGAATGATTGTTATTCAGTTTTTTTTTTAAATCCAGTTTATTTCCGGGGGTTTGATCCTGATCCTACAACCTGAAATGTAATTGTATGAACTGTGCCAAATGTGTTGTTTTCATTCTAGGCATGCAGCGCAGAAAAGTTAAACTAAGTACTATCATTGAGAGCATCTGCCTGCAGGCTTGTTATCTCTGCAGAACACTCACCAACGGGAAACCAATGCCTATTAGCAGCTAAATATATCACATCATATAAATATAACTGCTGCCTAATTCTTCTGGTATTCCTCTTCTCATAATCATTATGGAGTTTAATATTCTACTGAAATTAGTCCATTCATTACCTGACACTGAGAAGTTGCCATTTAGAACTGGGAGTTTTAACTGAAGTGAAATAATGGGCAATTTTTAATAAGGTTTAAAGATTATTGTAGACACAAAGCAACTGCATGTGAATGGGAGTTATCATATCACTTGTTACTACTAAACAATCCCATATCAAGTGCAAAAAAGTGTAAGGTTAAAAGTTAATGTACGTATGTAACAGGCATATATATTATTGTAATAAATGAGAGTTTCTCAGGCAAAATGTAATTGTCCCTGCTTTGTTTCATGAATGATTGCCTCATACCTTTTGTATATCTGGAATCTAGAATATAATCTAGAATACAGTGTTTCTTCCTTGCTTGCTAGAATAGCAATAGAAATGGTTAGGTTATACAAGTAGAATTTTTTTCCAACAATCCAACAAAAGATTTTAAAGGAATTGTTCAGTATAAAAGTAAAAAGTGGGTAAATAGATAGGCTGTGCAAAATAACACGTTTTCAATATAGTTAGTTAGGCAAAAATGTAATGTATAAAGGTTGGAGTGACTGTAAGTCTAACAGAACAGAACAGAACACTACTTGCTTTTCAGCTCTATTTTGTTTACACTGACTGGTTACCATGGTTCAGTGAATTGAGAGAGGGCCACATTGGACATAACTGTTGCTTTTGAATCTGAGCTGAATTCTGAAAATCAATTGTAAACTCACTGAACAGTTATGTCCCATGTGGCCACCCTTCAAGTCGCTGACTTTCTCAGATTTAGAGAGCTGAAAAGCAGGAGGTTGTGTTGTATTCTGTTATGTTAGACATCCAGTCACTCCAGCTTTCATACATTACATTTTTGGCTAACTAACTATATTTGAAACATTTTTTATTTTGCATAGTCTATCTATTTACTCAGTTTTTATTTTTACCCTGAACTGTTCCTTTAAAGGGGTGGTTCACTTGAGTATGTTATAGAATTACCAGTTTTAAGCTTAAGTTTAAGCAAACCTTTCATTTGGTCCTCATTATTTATAGTTTTTTTAAATTATTTGCCTTATTTTTGTGGATCTTTCCAGCTTTGAAATAGGGGGTCACTGGCCCGAGCTAAAAAAACAAACGCTCTGTAAGGCTATAAAAGTAGTTATTGCTACTTTTAATTGCTCATATTTTATTTAGGCCTTTTCTTATTAATATTCCAGTGTCTTATTAAAATCAAAGCATGGTTGCTAATTTAATTTGGACCGTAGCAACCAGATTGCTAAATTAAATAACTCAAAAACTAAAAATAATAAAAAATGAAAATCAATTGCAAATTGTCTCAGAATATCACTCTCTACATCATACTAAAAGTTAACGCAAAGGTGAACAACCCCTTTAAGTTTCCAAAATTATTAAAGCATTCCAAACCCATACTCTCTACTTTCTACTATTACTACTCTAATTTCATTCATAGTAAATAATAATAATAATAAACCAACATGACAAACACAAATCCATACAAGGGAAATGCAAGCTTGAGTAGTATATGTAGTCCAGTTTGTTATCCATGCCATGTAATCCAATCAATAAACCACAACACAAATCAAGGGGGGTTATTTATAAAGACCTGCTGCAGAAGTGCAAGTACAATAAGGGGAGCAAGTGCATGTCCCTTAATACTCATGCATAAAGAACTTTTATTCCAGATGTGGCATAGCTTTGCACCTTACTGCCTTCCTATCATATACTTCTGAATGCTGTCCAAGTTAAAGAAAACGTACGTTTCCCCACCCCAGAAATACAGAGCTGCCAAATGCATGCAACTATGTAGTCATCAGTGCAACACCAGGGGGCAGATTTACAAAATTCACGTGAATAATTCGAAGTTCGATCGAATTTAATATAAATGCAAATCTTCGAATATGCAAATTAGGCAAATTCGACCATCGAATATTCAAATTCAAATGATTTGAATATTCTAATAAAATTTTATTCAAATATTCGAATATTCGATGGTCGAACAACTTCCCCTTTAGATTTTTATTCAACCACCTACTTCACCAGGATCAAGCTACCAAATTGGGAATCATTAGCTGAGATCGAATAAAAAAAATTCGATCGATTAAAATCGTTCGGATATTCGATAGATCAAATTTTTTATATTCGATCGATCGAATTGCGGTAAAATCCTTTAAATTCCCACTATTCCCATGGTCGAATTTCGAATTATTTTTTAATTTGAAATTTGACCATTTGTAAATCTGCAAATATTTATCCAGCACTTAAGTGATAGGTACTTCTCCTTATTAAAGGGGTGCAAGCAAAATAATGTGTTCACCTTCACATCTTGTTGCGAAAATCCAAAGAGAATTGCAACACTCCCATTAGTAAATCTAATGGCAGTTTGTTTTTTTTTAAACACAAGGGCAGTGTGCAAAGTGCAAGAAAAAAAGTGTATTGTGTCTGTTTGTTGTTTATATTTTCATACTTCTTTCTTGTTTGTACATAACCCCTTATTGTTTCAGGGGAAACTTCTTCTTTTGCCCTATGTACACTGAAAAAAGAGGACTGATGCACCTAAAATCCTTTACCAGTGAAAAAAGTCTCCAGGCTTCATTTCTGCCTGACACCTTCCTGCATTCATTAAGGGGTCAGCAGTTGTTGGAAGGTAAATGTATTTCCAGAGCAAAGAAAAAAAAGACAGAAAAAAAGTATTTTTGCTAACTTTTCACACTGTTCCAACTCCATATAAGAAAAAAAAACAGGGCACCTTGCAACTACTTCTTTCCAAGTAGACACCCTACACTCAGACTGCTTGCTCTAAGATTAGGAGTTCTCGTAAACAGCCTTTTGTATGTCACTTAAAGGTAGGGACAGACAGGGAGATTTGTGGAGATTCTGTCGCCTGGCGTTTTTAGCAGGCGACAATCTCCCCGAATTTCCTTCTCCCTGTCTGCCGATCGTAAAAGGGACAAAGCGCCAGCGCCTGTGCAGACGCGGCGCGGCGATTTCCGGAATCGCCCGAAGATACCTCTTGAGGAAACTTCGGGCGATTCCGGAAATCGCCACGCCGCGTCTGCACAGGCGCTGGCGCTTTGTTCAACCCTGTAAAAAAAAAACAGCCTCCCCTCCCCCCAGCCTAACTGCCCCACCTGGGGAAATGCCCCATACTTTAAACTTAACCCTCGGCTCAGATTCACACACCAGAGACTGGTGTATTGGCGCTAGGGTTGCCACCTTTTCTACAAAAAAATACCGGCCTTCTTATGTATTTAAGTTTTTTCCCTATTAATAACATTGGAATGAACCATCAAAAATACCGGCCAGGCCAGTAAAATACCGGCCGGGTGGCAACCCTAATTGGCGCATGCACAGCTGGAGCAATTCGCTCCATCTGGGGACCCAAACTTTAATGGCATATCTTGTGCTGCCTTGAGATTGGAACATGTACAGTACTCCTTGCTTTATTGCTCTAGCCTAAGGAACTGCAATGGGTGTCTGACCCACAGGAGAGATCTCATCTCACTCTGAAGGAATGCAGACAAGCATACATGTCCGGTTTATTTTATGAATATGGTGAAAGGTTAAAAACGTTGCTCCTCGGTGGGTTCCTAACAAACTGACTCCATAAGATTGGTTGTAGAAATTTTACAATATGTCAGAATATCATTTAGGCTTCTGCATAGATAACTGATAGACTTTCAAAGTAATACATGTTAATTGCATCCCCTAAAAAAATCTACTATACATTAGATTTTACAGCTGTACTTTTGAAAATTGCCAGTGAAGCTTGCAATGCGTTTTCCATATTTGTAATGTTGTACCACCAAGTATAGTACCCACATAACCATATTGCCTCAGTGTCTACATCAGACTTTAAACTAAAGAAAACAACTGATATTGATCCAGTTTGCAACAAGAGTCTGGTTAGGAGACTTTAACTGTGTCATTTATCCACAAGGTGGCAGTGATCTCTCTTGCAAAGACACACTGGGAAAACAATGATATCATTATAAACTATATGCAAAGGACAAACAAAAAAATAATGTGAGAAAATCTAGGTGCATCCATAGTATAGTTGTTTGCTGAGAAACATAATAGATTTTCTCTTGCCACAGCTCTGCTGGTCTCTGTGGAAAAAGACTTTGTTACAAGGAATTAGGATATCTTCTTGTTAGGGCTTAGGGCTTACACACAGGTGTTTTTTCGTTCTCTCCCCTGCGTTGAGCCTTCTTCCGTTCAGCCGCAGGGAGTGCAGAACGCACTCAATTGTTGTGAAGGGGACTGTACTCACACAGACACATGTTGCATCCCACCTGCATTCAGCACTTACATGTGTCTGTGTGAGTACAGCCCCTTCACAACAATTGAGTGCCTTTACTTCTGCACTCCCTGCGGCTGAACGGAAGAAGGCGCAACGCAGGGGAGCACAGGAAAAATGTCCCTGTGTGTAGGAACCCATAGGGCTCTTACACACGGGCGTTTTTAACCTGCGCTCCCCTGCGTTCTGTTTTGCTGCGTTCAGCCGCAGGGGAGCTCAGGTAAAAACGCTCGTGTGTAAGAGCCCTAAGTCTGAGCTTTATCATGTCACATTAAATTGATAATCACACTGCTTGCTGCAAACCACATACACCTGCAACATTTGAGTGATGAAAAATCAGAATATGCAATTGGACTTAATGGAACATAATCTTATCCCTCTAAAGTACCTATCACTAGTAACATCTCTAAATAAGAAGCAAAAAGAATACAACACTTCGGTTTATACTTGAAAGCAGGCTATACACATTGATCAAAATGGCAAAAAAACAGGGTCCTGCTCCTCCAGTTAGGAGTGAGTGGATGCTGGGATTTTAGCTTTCCCAATAGATTTGACTCAAGGTTATCAGAAAGTTGATTTTTGGAATGAGATTGCTACTGTTAACTTTGTAACTACTAGTAGTCCTGTGGAACAACAACTGTTATGTTTGCTTTGAAACACTACTATAAGTTTTTTTTATAAACAAGCTGCTCTATAGCAATGGGAGGCAGCCATTCAAAGCACAGTTTACGTAGCAGATAACAGATAAACTATGTAGAATCCCGTTGTATTCTATTACATAGATCTGTTATCTGCTAAGTAGCCATTGCCTTTTCTCCATTTTTAGCTTGAATGGCTGCCCCATGGATACACAATTGCCTATTTATATAAACTACAGTTGTTTTTCTAAAGCAAGCACAGTGCATAGCAACGTAAAGTTATTGTCGGTGTTACTGTTCCTTTAACAACAGCAATTATTTTTATAAATAACATTAAAAGCACAGATTTTGTTTAATACATATATTTTGCTTAGAAGTATGTTTCTATTATTCGGAAGATTTCTATTTTGGGGGAAGCCTTGCCCTTTAAGTACTGCAGTCAGCACACAAATGATATCTGGTGCCTAATAGGAGCCACTATTTAAGCACCAGGTAATAGTTAGCAGCAATCTCCACATGACATTACCCTAAATCTTGCAATCAGGTTGTGTAGTTACTGTTTAGACTTTAAATTTCATAGTGTTGGGTGGATGTTTTACATTGCACATAATTATCCTTATCTGGAAACCCAATATTTCATAAAGTCCATTTTAAGCAAATAATTGTAAAGTAATTTTTTTGCAATGATCACCTTTTTCTTTGTAATAATAGAACCATAGCTTATATGTGATGGTAACTTGAGTTTCATGAATCCATATTGGTGGCATTTAAATGCTTAAATGACTTAAAGGACAACTAAACCCATTTAAAAAAAAAAAACCCTAACCCACCACCCCATGTAGACACCCTCCCTCCTCTGCCCAGCCAAACTACCCCCCCGAGCAAATGCCCCTACCTCTTTACTTACCCCTCACCACAGATTCCAGCGTCGGAGTTCACGGCAGCTATCTTCTTCTTTTTGCGACGGCGCATGCACAGTTGGAGCAATCTCCGGGTTCAGGTTCAGCTGGGGGGAGGAAGGAAGGGGGTCTATGTGAGGAGTAAGGTTTTTTTAAAAATGGATTTAGTTCTGCTTTAAGGTATGGACACCCAAATTATAGAAAGACCCTTTATCTAAGCATTCCAGATTATAGATCCTATACCTGTATCACGAACAAGATCCAATCAAGCTTATTTTTTTGCATATATATTCTAGCAATTTTAGTAAAGAGACCTTGTGGACCACAAGCACATTTCAACAAATGGTATTTTTGTAATCCTTAGCACTGGATGCCATCATATTCAGATTTAATTTTTTAATAATGCAGAATAAACAACTTCAAGCCATGACTCAGTTTAGCAGCTGTGGAAGTGAGGCCGCTACCAGTTTTATATTATAGCATCCCAATTTTCAGTGCTACCAAAGTTGCATTTGTATACTGGAAGAAATATTGCCTCAGTGACACACATGATACAGGTATGGGATCCATTATTCTGAAACCGGTTATCCAGAAAGCTCCACACTATGGGATGCTTTCTCCCATAGACATATTCAAATAATCCAAATTTTTTGTACCTTGTACTTGATTGAAACTACAATCGTATGAAAAAGTTTGGGAACCCCTTTTAACTTTTTGGAGTTTTGTTTATTGTTTACTGAGCTTTCAAAGTTTTTAATATATAACAAGCCGTATGGAAGCAGTAGTATTTCAGCACTGGCATAAAATGTATTGGATCAACAGAAAATTTGCAGGACTGGATTTACCTACTGGGCGCCCCTAGGCCCGCTGTTGTCTGCCGCCCCAGTCCCCTCCCTTTTATTTGCTCAAATTTTCATCATCAGGACCGAGCAATGTGGGTGTGGTTGGGCAGAATGCCGCCCTTTAAAATCCTGCCGCCCTAGGGCCAGGCCTAGGTGGCCTCTCCACAAATCCAGGCCTGAATATATGCAATATGCATCATAACAAAATTAGACAGGTGCATATGTTTGGACACCCCATATCACATCAATACTTAGTTGAGTCTCCTTTTGCAAATGTAACAGCCTCCTATAGCCTTTGATGAGTTTCTGGATTCTGGGTGGTGGTATTTTTGACAATTTGTCCATACAAAATCTCTCCAGTTCAGTTAAATTTGATGGCTGCTGAGCATGGACAGCCTGCTTCAAATCATCCCATAGATTTTTGATAATATTCAAGTCAGGGGACTTTTACTGCCATTCC
Organism: Xenopus borealis; assembly: GCA_024363595.1. Lineage (NCBI taxonomy): Eukaryota > Metazoa > Chordata > Amphibia > Anura > Pipidae > Xenopus > Xenopus borealis. The sequence continues at coordinate 107,388,861 of CM044433.1, read as the reverse complement.
ATGCTCCGCATAAATGTGTTTGTAGATTCTGAAGTGTGTTTAGGGTCATTGTCTTGTTGGAATATCCAACCCCTGAGTAACTTCATGTTTGTGACTGATGCTTGAACATTATCCTGAAGAATGTGTTGATATTGGGTTGAATTCATTCAGCATGATGGAACCTCCACCAAATTTGACAGTAGGTAGCAGGTGTTTTTCTTGGAATGTGGTGTTTTTCCATGTCATGACCAAATAACTCATCAGTCTCATCAGTCCAAAATGAATGTGACTTGTCTAAATGAGCTTTTGCATCTCGTCACCCTGCGATACAGATGTTCTTTGTGCAAATTGTGCTGAATTGTAGACCGATGTACAGATACACCATCTGCAGCAAGATATTCATGCAGACTTTGGAGGTGATCATTGGATTGTCTGAAACCATTCTCACAATCCTCCACATATGCTGCGCCTGTATTTTTCTTGGCCTATCAGGCCTGTGGCCTGATTACATTCCTTACAGTTGAAACTGACAGTTTAAACCTCTGAGATAGCTTTTTGTAGCCTTACCCTAAACCATGACAATGAACAATATTTGTTTTCCAATCTTTTGAGAGTTGAGGATCTCATGCTGGGCTTCTGATGAAGTGACGAGTACAGTCACGAAACGCGTTGAGCCTTGCTCCCCCTTCCCTGCCCACTACATCTTTTTGTGATGTTTTTAAGTTCTTTACCAATAAATTTTGAAGATTTTATTACACACTCGCTTTTGGATTGTACAGTGAAGTTCGGCAGGCTGAATATGTGCCTTGTGAGAGAGAATTGCTTTACCACATGACCAGAGTGGAATGGCCTCTGCCGACTGAAGCTGGATTTCACGAAGACTCATTGCTTCCCGTTTCAAGTTTTCCTCCCAGAGAGGTCTGTACTGAGGCTGTCGCCCTTCAGTGGAGAATCAAACAGAAACAAAACTTGCAATTGGCCACCTTAAATACCTTTTCTACCTATGATGTTCAAGGCTTAACTAACTAATCCAACCAATTTAGCGTTGCCAGTAATCAGTACTGAGCAGTTACATGCATTCAAATTAGCATAATTACAAGACTTATCCAAAGTGACTTACAGCCGCAAAAGGTGGCCCTACAAAGTACTGACTTTAGGGGAGTGAACAGTTATGCACGCTGGCTATTTTGCCCTGTTTGTTGTTTTCTTCACAATAATCATGACACAAAAACATCCTTAAAGTTCTGTAAATGAAATGGTGCAAACTATCAAACAATCCATTTTAATTCTAGGTTGAGAGGCAACAACACATGAAAAATGCCAGGGGAGGGGTATGTGAATATTTTTGCAAGACACTGTAAATACCTTTTATTTCCTGTATTGACCACATATATCTGATGTGATACACAGTCCATTGTACCTGCACCTTTTCACCTTTTTTTGCATTTTAGATATGTCACTTGTCAAGGGATGCTACTGGCAGCATTCACACTTGTGGTAAAGCAATATGGGTTGCCATGGAAACAATCAATTTCTGTCATGTAATAAGCAGGTGAAAATAGCAAAAAAGATGTATATTTAAAGTGGACCTGTCACCCCAAAAAATATTCAAAATAATTTTATCACATTAGTCAAGCAAAATGAACATTAATTACACTATATAAATTATTTTAATCTTGTTTTCTTCAGTCTGGGAATTCATAATTATAGAAAGCGGGCAGGAGCCATTTTGTGGACACTGTTATTAAGGCTACGCAACAAGTTGGCGCTATAGAAATACATGTTAATAATAAGGCAAGCCTTGCATCATCTCAGAATCTTGTTTGTGCACCAGAATGGGGGACCAATGTCTATCCCTATGCCCTGGCTACACAATTAAATGGTTAAGAGAACTGGGGGAATGTGTGGGGAGCAGTGACATCTAGGAAGTGCTGAATGGAAAGTGAAAGTAATTATCTGCCCCACCTCTATGCCTAAGGCATAGAGGAGTGGCAGACACTATTTGATTGACAGATAGATCTGGTTGCTGGGGCAAATTAACCTAGAAACCATGCATTGACTTGAATAAGACACTGGCATATGAATAGGAGGGCCTGAAAAGAAAGATGAGTAATTAAGACTAGCAAAAACAATACATTTGTAGTTTTACAGAGCATTTGTTTTTAGATGGAGCCAGTGACCCCCATTTGAAAGCTGGAAAGAATCCAAAGAAAAAGGCTAATCACTTAAAAACGATAAAATATAAATAATGAAGACCAATGGAAAAGTTGCTTAGAACTGGACATTGTATAACATACTAAAAATTAACTGAAAGGTGAACCAGCCCTTTAAGTATGAACCAAGTATGAACCAAGATCCCAACATTAGCCTTGATAAAATTCTGCTTCAGACATTAGTAGCCATGTTTGTTTTTTACTTATTTTAAAATGATGTATGAACAAGTCAGAGGTTTTAGAAAAAGGTCAAAGTTTTGTCCTAGTCTAGAGATCCAATCAACATTTATTGTCCTCTTGCAGGTTCATATCGAGAAAGAAATATTTGAACACTATGGAGTACTTAATAGACCTATGTTATATGTAACATCTTTATATGATAGTAGCACAGGTATGGGATCCGTTATCTGGAAATCCATTACCAAGATAACTCCAAATTATGGAAAGGCCATCTCACTAGCATTTCTACCTAGACTACACCACCTTTATTTATACTATTATTTCTCATGAACACTCTTTCATTCCCAATGGCAACGTGTGGCCATCGTGAATAAGTCTCCTTTAATGTCCCATGCTCCCATTCTCAAACTGCATGTAGGTCTCTCCTACCCAATATACAATATAGAGCAGGAGCTAGTATCTGATAAGTTAAGTTGGAAAGATCCCGCAGGTTTGAAAAATGACTGAACAGAGAGGAAAAAAGAAAAATTGTGGAGTAGTGAGTTACAGTTCCACATTCACTATGCCCCTGAAGAAGCCTCTGTATTGGCATAGGTGTAGGGTATCTGGCATAGGTGGACGGTGGGGGACCAGCTCCCACTCGCTCCTCACGTAGATAGGTAGTCACTTGCTGGGGAATGAATTGGAAGGGTGGGTTCTGGGTCCTGTGCCGTTTACAACAAGTTGTGGCCAACTTGTGCCCACCATTTTTTGATGTAATGGCATCTTACTTGAAAGCCACTATTCATACACCAGTTGCCTGTATGTTTTTTTAATTGATGTTTTTTAGGGACATTGGTCCCATGCACCTTCCTAATTTAAGGAGGAGTGAGTTTGTCTTTTGTATTGGTGTGCTGTGTGGGCATGGCCCAGTGTTTATGTTTTGGTTTTAAAAGGGTCGTGCCTCGTGTGCAATTTCAAATCCATAATTGAGCAGTAGAATGTCTATTAAGCTAAATACAATAAACAGCGCACAAGGATATTCATTATGACTTCTCTTCCCAGAATCCATGACTGCATTTGAATCAGTATATTAGAAATGAAATTACTTTCAGAATCTCTGGAAGCTGCAAGGTACAGTAATTTCAGATTAAAATGATAGTGCTGAGAATAAACAATCATAGGTAAACCAATATTCCCCATACGTCTGCATTGTGATGGCAGACATCATGCAACTATTCTGAGCAGTTATAGAATGAAGAGGCTAATCTATTGTTCTTTTGTTGGCTCGCTTTTTCCCATAAACTTACTCTATATATGGCTTATTACATTAATTTCCAAGCAAGTTCTTATATGTCTTTTCCGAACATAAAAATGAGGTGCAGTAAGCAAGCAGTTTGCAAAGTGCACTTTTGAGTGCAATCAGCATCTTCCCCCCCCAATATAGTATTGAAACTTCTAGGGGTGCAGGGAGTGAGACTGCACACATCCCACACCACCTTGGGGCCTGACAAAGCCATGATAAGTCATATCGTGGGCTGCAAGGCAGAGGGGATTTTTTTGCCTTTGCAAGTCAGGAATACACCGTCACGATTCAGAAGGCGGGAGGGGGGTTCGCAGTTGCACAACCTGTGGCTAACTACACCACTGTTACAATGCAGTATTTTTCTCCCAGAGGCATCATTACTGATGCATATATATGGGTGATTCTCTTAATGCAATTTCATCCAATTCGCCAAAACAGATGTGACTCGATGTCAAAACGAGACAACTGTGTGGAAGCCTGTCTGCTATCACTTTTGGTGTGCAAATGACATTTAAGCCTGATTCTCTAGCTTGTGTGCTGCATCGACGGACACTTGGCATGAAGGATACCCTGTAGCTACTGCCTGGTCAGGAGGTGGAGTTACTCCAGGGTTCCCCTGCAACAATAGATGCAGCAGCACCCAATTTAGAATGGAAGGCAAGAAGGACTGAGCGGTGTCAGACATAACTATATGAAAGTGTGAGGAGCACATTATGACACAGGAAACGTTAGTGAAAACTGCTTTATATGCAACTGACTGTGGTGGTGGTGGGGGGATTGCAGAGACTACAGTTGTGTTTGCAGATGTAAAGGAGCCCTATTTAATATTTGTCCCACTACAAAAAAAATCCCTATTTCAGACATTATTGTGCAATAGCGAGACTTGATATGGGTGTCATCCTATAATAGTGTACCAAAATGAATTGAGTTCACTGTAAAATCAATGTGTGCACAAACCAATGCTACTCCAAGGCAAACATTAACAGTGGATAAATTCCTGCGCACAGTGGTATAACAGGCAGTGCAAAACATTCTGGACCCAGTCTACTCTTTTTTTTTTTTGGCCATGTGCACAAAGAGTAACTTTTGATTCTTCTTTTAAACTAGAGTGCAAATATAGTGATTCTTTGCTTGGAGAGGGGGTGGCTCAGAGCAAGTACTAAATTGGGTTTTCACACAAATATTATTCTGCACTAAAATTTGTGTGTGTGCATTATTTGTCTCAAATTCTGTACGCTCTCAAATAAGCATGCAGTTTAAAGGGAAAATTAGGATTCATCTACAACATACAGTAGCTGCAGTGTGCAAAGTGTAATTTCAGCCACAATTTTTTTTTTTACCAATAATGCAACATCCACCCCCCTCCCCCCAAAAAAAAACCTCCTGTGAAATTGTGGCTGTACTCTAAGTGACATGCTCAGCGTTATGAAAAAAGTTGGCGCTATAGAAAATACATGTTAATAATAATAATAAAATTCTTAAATTGTGCCTGGTGTGTGCCTGGGTTATAAAAGTGAGCAGATTAAAATGAAGATCCTGCTTGATCTGTATTATTCTTGCTCTGACTTTAATTGGCACAGCATTTACAGTACATATGCAATTTTACATCTATATATTTGCAGAATTATTTTTGTTTTTTTAAAATGCACAGCTGGATTATTCCTTACTACTCACTGCACTTGTCATTGAGACATGACAATAATAAATACAAAGCATTATTAGTATACAGTTCACACGTTTTAATTTCTATTATCATGGCCATTCTTTCCAAAACCTTATGGGCACAATTATTTAGGAAAGTCTATTGAGAAACTTGCTATTGGATTTAATTTACTTTATACTGTTGATGACAATGTTGGGATAAGACTAAAACATCCAATCTAGTGCTCAAAGTAGGTAATTACAAGCATAGCATTTTCAGGTAGAAAGCTTTTATAAAATGGGTATCTCTACATGCAGCTACCTTTTTGCAGAGCTGTAAGAGGAGATACAGTATAAATTGCCCCTTATGGCTGCTAGATCTATTAACTTATTGTAAAACCACTGTTCTAAAACAAGGCAACTCTGGCTAATTATTATTTTTATGATGGATGTATTATTCCCAAGATATTACTTATCCATGAGTACAGCTGGAAAAAAAGTAACATTGACTGAAACAGTGTTGGCTCTTAAGCTCCTTTGGGTGGTTTTCTAGGGCCAGGAAAAACACATTTATAAATAACAACCTACCTTGTGAAATCCTTTAGTAAGAGCAACAACCTGTCAGTGAAATTCTTTGCATCTCCAGGGTCTAAGAATGATTAACAGAAGAAAGGAAACCGTGACTGGTGACAACAAATGCTAAGATCTGTGCGGTGTAACTGGCTCACTTAGGAGACGCTTTCCTAATACATAGGTGCAAACGTTGCCTATAGACACAAAGTGTCTCTTGATCCCTAGATGCAAGCATAATCCTGCAGATCTCAAGCCTCAAGTCACTCAAAGTTGCATAGGTTCCTCAGAGGGGACTTCAACATGAAGGCTGCAAGCTTGGCAAGAGACCCACCACCATTTTCACACCAGACAAACTTACCAGTAAAGAAAGTAGGTAAAAAGCATAACCAAATAGATTAAATCAAGGCATGTCACTGCCCTTAGGGAGAAAACAAGAGATTTATTAATACACATTCCTATTTTAGCATGAACTGAACTTAAAAATAAATTTTTACAACAACACAAATATTTAACTGTGTGTGTGCCCAATGTAACCAACACCATTAGCTGAATAATCTGAATTTTCAGTCACTTAAGAGTTAGTAAGCATCTATTTAAAGCAGTGTGTAACCCTGCCTTCCAGGATCACCATTGAAAGTACAGCTGGATCTCATTAGGGTGAAACTGCTATGACTGGACCATCAATGTATGCAGTACATAAATTAAAGAGATCTCTCTTAGTTATTAAGTCAACAGATGGCCGATCAAGGACAAACAAACTTACAAATACAAAACTGATTAAGAGTACTAAAAAAATCATTTTACTGAACATTGGACTGAACAAAACAGAAGATAAAGAGCAGTGATCCATCTCACTTCCAGATCTGCCAAGCATCATCCCCGAGATGAAACATCAGCAAACAGTAGCTGGCAGATGCCTGAAACCACCCATGCTGCTTCCTATTGAAGGGAAAATGGGAGGCAGTATTAGTATGTTTGGCTTCTGTTTGGTAATACATTACTGGTTCTACACAAGCATGTGCTATTAGCCCAGAGCAGAACAGCAGAGAAACATGGAGGTGCTATCCTGTTCATAGGGGGAAAGGGAGAGTTTGACATCAATGCAACTTGCAGTGCAGCAGTAAAGGTGACTTCTCCAGGGAGTATATTCTGAACCATGTCTGCAGATGTACACTAATGTTCAGGGGAAGTATTCATCTTAGTGCTTTCAATGTCCGTGAGTGATTTATGCTTTTTACAGGATTCAGGTTGAAAATGGCAATCCTTAGAGACCACAAAAGTGCTTGCAAAATGCTTTCCATATATCCACAAGGAAAAAAACAGATCATGCAACAATATTCATAATTGGCGAGTCTCAAGCATAAACCAACAGACAATGTTTTTACAGTCATCCTTTATAAGCACAGAAGAGCAATTACCAGTTCTTCTGTCTAAATGGGAGGAATTATTATGTAGAAAAAAAATCAGTTGTACAGAGATCCCTCATTGATGAAATTAATGGCTTTGGAGTGTATTTCGTATGTGGCTACAAAGACTATACCAACATCTACTGCATAGAACTTTCCAGGTGCCGCTAAAACAATAAACCAGAAGATGCCAACCTGTGGGGTCAACCCTGAGACAAAAAGAGTGGATGGCAATGCCAGCCAGAAAACACCAATAACGTTACATTCATAATATAAAATATTTACTGGAACTATAGGAGGGAAACTTATGTAATCATTTTTTTTTTCTAAATTGGAAAACCTTAACAGGGGAACCACTATGGAGATTTAACTCATGAAAATAAAAATCTTTTTAAATATAAATCAGAGAGAAAGAAAGATTCATGGGGATACTAAAAAATATCTTGATTATTAAAACATAGTACATAATTTTAATTGATAATACTTAGAAAGTTCCTTATGTCCACAGGTAAAACATTTTTATTTTCACGATAGTTCCCTTTTCTTTTCATATAGGGGGAAAGTCAATTCTACATTGGACAGACAAGGAGGACACACACCATCTGAAATCACTCAAATGTTCCTTAAACGTTAATTAAAACATAATACAAGAAAATGGAAAATAAATGTAATGTGGCACTTTTAATTAGAAGGCTGTCATATGTTGAAAGAAGGAAACCATCAATGGGGTGTTTGTCTTTCGCTGATTTCGTAGCAGAATGTGATATTCAAACAGAACTTGACTTACTTGTTGCAGCCCTACTTCACAAATGTGGAATTACATTTAGAAACGGTGCTTGGTATTGGTGACCTATACTTTCTTGAAACACCTCTAAGGACAAAAAAGAAGGTTGGTGAACTCTAGAAACCAAAATGTACATAAAAATGTAAATTCCATCTAGTTAGCCATTTGTACCAAAACATCCAACCTTTGATGGACATGCATTTACTAAAAGTCTTAAAGGAAAACTATACCCCCCAAACAATGTAGGTCTCTATAAACAGATATTGCATAAAACAACTCATATGTAAAACCCTGCTTCATGTAAATAAACCATTTTCATAATAAACCATTTTCATAATAATACACTTTTTTATTAGCATGTGCCTTTGGGTAATCATAAATAGAAAATAGCCATTTTAAAAAATAAGGACAGCCTCCTGGGATCCAACTGTGCACACAAACATACCAAACAAACTATAAGTTAGGTCACATGAGCCAATTAACAGACAGAGTTGTGTCTTTTGCTTCAACACTTCTTCCTGTTACAGTTAGAGTTGAAATATTTCTGGTCAGGTGAGCTCTGAGGCAGCACACAGACCATCACGAAATGGTGGTTCAAGGCAAGAGATGAAAAAGGGCAATATTTACTTAAATATATATACCAGGTAGGTCACTTGGTTTGATATAAACTATCTGTTGCTCAAAAATTCATTTTCGGTGTATAGTTTTCCTTTAAAAAATACTGAACTTCTTTTGCATGGGACCTTCATTAGGAAGAATATAGAAAAGGTTAGTATCAGTTCTTGATCATTAAGAACACAACTAATTAAGAACATGACTGATCCACTGACTAAATGACCCTTTAGACACAAATACCCCTAAAATCTAACCAGTTACTAGTTCAAATGAAATCATGACTTAGCACATCTTCAAATCAAAACAAAACTAGTGATAGTGTTGCTATGGTACCTGAAATATTAATCATACAATATATATAATAGATATGAATGTAAATATGAATAAAATATGAGGTGGTTCTGCAAAGTAGATCAGCCGGAGAGATTTTCTTTTGCACATACAAGACACACAAGATCACAGGTTAAAAGATTCAGTTAGCAGCTGTTAATATATATCAATGTTTAGTTTTCCAAAAAGATAATTTGAGGAGTTTAGAATAAAAAAAAATTAATTGTAATTTAGTTAGTCCAAGGGCTATGCAGAAATGGAGCATAGCAATGGAATCAATGCATGTGCCCATTTGTATCTCTATGCATGAAGAAAAGCAAGAGCAAAAACCCAGTTGAATCTTAAAATAAGATAAAAAACTTCAAGTATGTCTTTATTCAGTTCAATCATTGAGAAAACAGTGTATTGCTTAGTATTCATTTCAGCTTGATGTCATTAATGACATTCTTAGATGATAAGTAAATTAGGCACATATTACTGTTCAGAAAAAAAATACATACTTTATTAAGTCTTCATTCAAAATGCACTCTGGTTAATAGTGGTTATAGTGTTATGTCAGCACCACCTAGAAATGGTAGAGTTATAGCAAATAATCATGGCAAAGTTACCCAGTATATTTGCTGGAATAAATAAGCTATGTTTTCTCAGATGCATGTATGTGAATATGGATAATGTGGAATGAAAATAATTCCTTTAAGCCCAGACAGAGCTCATAGTTTTCTTGTGCAAAGAATTCACTGTTCTGTTATACTTCTTAAAGTAGATGTGTTACTTTAAGGAAGGTGGAAAAGTCAACAGGTGAAGGTTGTCCAAAGGCAAATAATAGGTAGCTTTAAAACTGTGCTTAAAATACTTCATCTGCAATAAAAAGAATTACAAAATAATAGACATAGGAATCCTTCAGTTTGTGTTACTTAGTGCTGGGAGCACCACGAGGTACTGTGACAGCTGCAGCTGATGTGACTATTTCATCATACTCAGGCGGCAGATCTGTGGGATTTTGTGCTGGTCCAGTTAATCGAACCCCCCGCTCCCCTGTGGCTTCCTCATAAGAGGGGGGAGGATCGCAGTTCGACAGTTGAGCTGAGAGAGTGTCGGAATGTACATCATAATCATATCCACTGTGAAGCCTGCCCCTATCAAATGCTACTTCTATGGGGTATAGGACAGTGCCATGCTGTGGCGACATAACAAATCCATCCGGGTCAATGGCCACTTCTGTTGCATTTTCTCGAACCCCTCTAGGTGCGTAAGCAGTCTGTCTGCGTGCCTTCTTTTTAAATACACATTTCCACACAAGTAAGATGACCAAAAGGATGATGAAAAACACAATGATCAGAGGAAAGGCAAGGTAAAATGGGTACCAGTTGTTTCCCGCATTCAGATCTCCTTGTTGTCCTTGGATGTATTCTTTCCAGAATTCGTTCTAGACGGGACAATGAACACAGAATTAGAAAAGCAAATAAACACATGGAGGTTTACTACAAAATCAACAATAATAAAAAGCACTTTGATGTACATGTCTAGTTATTGTGCACCTCTCTCTTATTTTCATTGTCCTCCTATCCTGCATGAACTTGAGCACTAATCTTTTTAATCTTTTGTATGTTCTTATCCAATTAATTGTAGTCATCGGATCAATTGATATACCCTGATTAATAGAAAAATCTCTTTTAGCACAGACACAATATTTTTACTATTTATTCACTATTTAAATACCTCATTGATAATAATAACAGATGCAAAACTTTTTTAACAATTTTTAAGGCTGAGAATTGATTTCTGCATTAATGAATTGTTATTAACTTAAATTATAATTAAACAAGCACGGCACTTTATTATTCTTTAATTGATTTTTTATTTAAACTAAATGAGTTATTAATGTACTGGTTGAACCAAGTGGAATATCACTTTAATTAATTTGATTTGGCTTAATCTCCTTTCTAGCCAAATCCCTCTCACATGGGTATATAACTATTGACTATTAGTATATGAGAGGCAAAGTGGGGTATTCTTTTTCTCTTTCTTTTTAGTAATAATTTATACTGGCCTGAGGCCAGATCTCCACTTTGCCTAAGGATATAAAACATAATTAGATTCGTAAACCGTTTATACAAAGGAAAATCTGTTTGTTTTAGTTTTCATTCTGTTGTTGTGTCACATTTTGTACACATAACGTCTACTTGTTAGACAATGAATATGAAGGACTTGAGAAAATATGCAAGAAATCTATTTTATACAAGGGTATCTCTTCAAGTCCAGATTGGTTAAAGAAGATGTAAACCTTTAAATAGAGATATGTACCCACTTTATTACAGCCACCTATAGTACAGCACACAATGGGTTAAACGCAAAAATCCTAAGGGCCGGTGCTCCTATCAGGCGAAATCTGCACCGGCCCCGGGTTATAGAAGTGAGCACCACAGAGATCACCACTTCCTTCTGCGCGCTGATGCTCATTTCCCCGGACTGACACATGCGCATTAGAACAAAATAGCCGATTAAAGTTAAAGTTCAGCTTTCCATTCTAGTGCACATAAGGAATTAGTGATCTCCATGGTGACCAGGTTTGAGGTACATCTGTTTTACATTTGCCTTACGTTTGGCACCGCCAAGTCTATTCTGCCTTTCCTTGTCCTTTAACCAAGCTGCTTTCATGTGCAGGGAAGTTTCTGCTCATGATCTCTGGGCTCTGAAATGCAACAGTAGGAGTATTGCCACTTCAGTAGATTTGGGCAAAATGAAGTACACAGAGGGTTGCCATCTTTTAATAAAATTTTTCCTGGCTGGTGGCGGGAACAAAAGGACAGGCCGTGACATAAAAGGGGACGCGTAATGATGTAAATGGGGGCATAGCCACAACTTTTGATGGCCAGAAGGTGGCAAAACGGTAAGCTTTGAGCATATTGGGGGCAGACCAAGGGCTTTTGTTAGGCATGTTACAAATTTACCAGCAGCTACATTGGCAGGTGTTTTAACGGCTAGGGTGGCAACCCTAAGTACACAGAAGCTCTTTATGCAATGCTGAATATAATCAGAACAGTGGACAAAACAAATTATGAACAGCGTTAAAAAAGTTAGTAGTCGACTGGCGACTAATCTCCCCGAACTGCTTCCCCCTGCCTTCCAAGCTGCTTAATGAATAATCGCCTGCGCCTATTCACAAGCGGCACTGCGCTTTCCTGAAATAGCTCGAAATTGCACTTCGAGCAACTTTGGAAAAGACAGTGCCGTGTGTGAATAGGCGCAGGCGATTATTCATTAAGCAGCTTGGAAGGCAGGGGGAAGCGTCAAATCTCCCCAAATCTTCCCCTTACTGCCTATCTGACACAAGCACAGACAATGTCACTGAGACTTTCTGTTCATTGTCCATGTTTTAGTGATCTTACTTGCTTGTCTGGGATCAATGGAGTGCTCATTGGCCACTTCGACAGTGACTATACTGGAACAGCTATGGTTACTATGCTAATTTTCCACTTGTAGTAAATGTGTGTTTAATATTTTAAACTATCCATTGAATACTGGCATGACTGAAAAATGTTTTGTTAAATGAGTATGACCACAAAGTATTCGTGGTTTCACAAAACACACGCAAGGGGTATGGGGGCCACTGATTGTCTCTTTGCCCAGGGCCCACCAAAGCCATAAAACGGCCCTGTCTCCATCTACTCCAACAGTTCTCAGCACAAAATGTCCAGCATACAAGTGAAAAATATTTGTTTAACAGTAGCACCAACCAAAAACATTGTTTAAAAAAAACAAAAAAAAAAAAAAACACAAAAGCAAAAAACTTGAAGCTAAAAATAGATTGTGATGGGAACAGTTCCCTGGAAGAAAGTTTAAGCAACCTTTTTTTAAAAATTTGTGTATAGACAGAAATTTACACTGATGAAGTCTTTTTGGTGTATGGAGCTGAAGTCATCACGCTGGAGGTAGCAAGGTCCATAAAACCCTATTTCATTGTTGATGTATTTAAATGTTTTACTATATCAGTATCTCATGTTGATATTGATATCTTTTCACAAATGATCACATTACTTAAAGCAGGCACTAGAGTCTTGCAGTGGGTACCTGCAGATAACCTACAAATAGTGATAGGCGAATTTATTCACCAGGGGCGAATTTGCTGCGAATTCCTGTGATTTGCTGCAGGCGAATAAATTTGCAAAACGCCTGGTGAAAATTCGCTGGCATCTCGTTTTGGACATGGGTGTCAGTTTTTCAGCTCCGGCAATATGTGCTGGCGTCCAAAACAAGATTTTTTGGCAAAGCAAAACACCCCAGATTCGCCCATCACTACCCACTAAGCTACTCAGGACTCAGCCGGAATATATTTGATATCCACACTGTGCATGTGGCCCGCTTGTATCCTTTTAGCGGGAACAGGTCAGGTGGAACTACATGTGTATATATCAGGAAAGTGGGTTTATGGGTTGGTTGCAGGTCTAAAAAAACAGACTCGTACAGGTTTCCAGCTGGTACTAGATTATTTGTCCTGCTCTAAAAAGTATCTATTATAGTAATGTCTATTGATGTCTTCCTTTCTTCTATAGTTGACAATAAATTACCATTCACTGTGTATTCTGTATATCTAAGAATGCAGCAACATAAAAACAACTTTCAGCTCAAGCTCATCGCACATACGGAAGTGTGCACATGTGTGTAATTTGATATTGTGTTACATTAAATGTATAGCTGATATGCCAAAACACTTCCCATTCTTTTGGTTGCCTTCGGAGTATGGATAAAATTGTGAATTGTACAGGAAATATTGGTACTGGCAATGTTATTTCTTATTATAGGAAAAATTAAGAAGCTGTAGGGAATATTAAGTCACCCATGCCTGCCAGCTATTTCCCCAATTTCATGTTTTTAAAGGACATGTCAACCCCTGCAATGAAAATGTTATCAGAGAAATGCCTCATTAAGTTTTTTACATACCCAGTATTCAAGTCCTTGACAAGCGATCCATTAAGCAGCTTTGTTGATTTTAGCTTTCTCCTGCTTTCCTGTACTATATTCCTCTCTCCCCCCTCCCTTCAGAATGTGCGCCGTCGCTTGGCGATCTGCACATGCGCACTTGTGTGAAATAATTTAGCACATGCGCATTGGAGTCGAATCAGCTTCAGCCGAAAGCTTCCAGCCCTGTGTCTTCAATGCGCCAATTGAATAATAGCATTGCCGGTTGCTATGGGGACTTTTTACTTGTAAGCTTTAACTCTCCGCTCCCCCGCTTCTAGGACATATTTCTTCTGCTGACTGCAGGGAGCGAGGAAGTGAGCTGAAATATTAACTATCGCACTGCCCTTTCAAACCCAGATAACTATGTAAGTCCAGCAAACTTCAAGTTTTATTGAATCACAAGCCACAATACAGAGGTCAGACGGGTGGGACTATTGGCAGGTGCGCAGTGTATATAGGAAGAGCGCAACCCGGAAAAAATGTCCGCCAAGGTAAAGTTTATGCATATAGACAAAGAATGTGTCCAGGGAAGAGGGGCGAATTGCGCTGCGAAAATAATGCGGTTCGGGTGTGGGTAAGGTAATCTATACAGACATGGCAAAAGTGAAAAACGGCTTGACATTTCCTTTAAATAAACCAACTTACAGGCTGTTCTCTATCTTCTTATCAATTATCCCAAAGCTCAACCTATCATCCATAAAGATTCTCTGATGGTGATTAAAGCATAGCTTTACAGCGTATCTCATAAAACCCACAATATTAGGAGGCTTGTTCAGTTTTAGTAAATGGGCACAAGGGCAGGAATGACATCCAGTTCTAAAGTACCTGGGCCAGAGAAAACAGCAGGGAACACATACTTATTGACATCAATTGCATGCACTGAAAGTAGCTCTACTGGGTGATAATCTTGATTCTTAAATGGAGCAATAAAAGCTGCTTACAGACTGAGACAGTTGCTTATTGGCCCGTGTGTGTAGCCCTCCGACGGGCTTGACCCGAACGTCGTTGATGCAGTCCCGCAATCTGATCATGTTCCAAACATTAGTATACGGTGCTGGAGCCATATCTGGATCAGACCAATACATCTCACCTCAATGTGGGAATATCATGAGAGATCTGCTCGTTTGGCGAAATCGACAAAGGAGCGGATCTCTACTGTATGTGTATGCCACCTTTAGATGGCCAACAATGCTTACACTTATTGTGCATGGAGCATTAAGGGCCAATTTACTTTTCCTCTGTAATGTAGCTGTAAATAAAACGCTAACAGTGGTTTGCAGACCAGCCCTCTTCCTCCTACAACTTCCTTGACTAAGTTATAGTTGGAAACTGACCAGCAGGTGGAGCTGTTGTAATAATATTCAATCATATTAATAATACACGTATCCCTTAATACCTTGGAATTAAAAAAAAATATATATAAATAATACATTCAAATTACTGTGTGTTTAGAATAGCACTCTCTCCAGTTTTAAATTCACTTGTTTTAAAAGTTTTTTTAAGAAAGTACTGAACACAGCTGCATAAAAAGGTGAGCAATTAATATAACTACTAATGGCCTTTCACTCTGGACTTTAACTTTTATGTCGCCTTGTCCTTAAAGAAGGGCTGCATTAGCAATATTTAATATTTTAGTCTTAGTATATCCAGGTTTCAAACAGCTCTATATGAAACATAATGTGAAACAAGTGTTTAGTAGCCTTTGGAATGCTGAATGTAAAAATGTTTCTAATTTATTTATTTATTGGTAACTTTATAGTACCAATATAATTACACACTTTACACACTTGTATACTTACAGTTTTCTCATAATTTTCAAAGGCTTCTCTTGCCTCTTCATAAGTGCACAATTCCTCTTTGCATTCCCGCTCAATGTTCCCTTGCTTAATCTCTTCTAAAAAACTGTTTGCTCTAGGAGATCGTTTTAAGATGGAATTTGCATCATCTCCTGCCAGGAACACTGTAGACAAATAAGAAACCCAAGTTACTATTACAGTATAAAGACCATTTATTTAAAAAAAAATAAAAATAATCATTCATAATTCCTGCAATGTTTCATACTGAGGGTACAGTCTAATGAATTACGGTCATACCCCTATCTGACAGCTACTATGTAAGTAGCAAAAAAAAACCCTAAATTTACTCAACCATAGCCACCATAAATGATATACAGATTACACATGTACATACACATATCTAGAATATTAGGTTTTTCTATTAACATTAACTGTTATTTCTGTGCAGCATAATTGTATACATTTTGGTTGATCCTCCATTTATCCATGAGCAAGTATACAGCAATCAATTATTGTCAGGCATGTATAGTAAGAGGACCTTCTTTACCTCTTGTATTGAACAGTTATAATAATCTATATGTCTGACGGATACACCTTTCTATTGAACAGTGCTGCAGAAAATTTGGTCTGCTCCAGCAGAATTCTGCACTGAAATCCATTTCTCAAAAGAGCAAACAGATTTTTTTTTTATATTCAGTTTTGAAATCTGACATGGGGCTACACATACTGCCAGTTTCTCAGCTGCCCCCAGTCATGTAACTTGTGCTCTGATAAACTTCAGTCACTCTTTACCGCTGTACTGCAAATTGGAGTGATATCACCCCTCCCCCCAGCAGAACAATGTGAAGGTAACCAGATAGCAGCTCCCTAACACAAGATAACAGCTGCCTGGTAGATCTAAGAACAGCACTCAATAGTAAAATCCAGGTCCCACTGTGACACATTCAGTTACAATGAGTAGGAGAAACAACAGCCTGCCAGAAACCAGTTCCACAGTGCAGCACTGGCTCTCACTGAAAGTACATATCCAGGCAAAATGACTTGAGGTAGCAGTCCAATATTACAACTAAAACAAAATACACTAGCTAGTTCAGGAACTACAT
The DNA here is from genome assembly GCA_024363595.1 of Xenopus borealis. Classification (NCBI taxonomy): domain Eukaryota; kingdom Metazoa; phylum Chordata; class Amphibia; order Anura; family Pipidae; genus Xenopus; species Xenopus borealis. The sequence continues at coordinate 107,371,994 of CM044433.1, read as the reverse complement.
TTTATTTTGTAGAGTGAATTATTGCAGAGTTAACAGTGTAATTTATAAATAAAAAATACATAAACAAATCTTGAATTGTTCCATTTGTCCTCTGGAGTTAGCAGACATTAAACAAATAGGAAGAGATAATGATTTACTAAAGAGTTCAGAGATGGTTAAGTTGAGTTCTTGAAAGATACAGAACCAAAGTGATAAGCAAGGGCCAGGTGACAATCCAAAGATTATACAACAATTACAATCTTAGTATTATTTCTAAAACATAAAAACCTATACAGATATATATTTTTGCTAAGCCTATAATAATTCTAACAGTGCGTTAATGGAACTATAGATCATGGTCCAACCCAGAGAAAGCTCTGTTTTTTAGGCTTCCATGAAGTGTTCTCTATTTTTCATATTATCAGTTAATATTGTATAAAGTAACCCGACCTCGCTGTTGGAATCCAGACTGCATTTTTGCGTCTCTGACACAAGGGAGAGTTTACAAAACATATTTTTCCTTTTATTCCCTTACAGGAAGAAAAGTGTTATTTTTACCACTTTTCTAGTGTGTGCATTGTACAATATATTTAACTCGCATTATAATTTCTATTTTCTTTTATTTATACAGCACCAACATATTTTTACAGAGATCATACATCAATCAGCCTCTGTCCCACTGAAGCACACAATTAAAGGTCAATATAACATTCTCACACCCTGTAGTACATTTATCAGGAGCCATTTGAACCTTTATTATTTTTGCAGTGTGAGAGGAGGAGAGAAGACACAATCCCTGCAGATAGTAATCTAAAATCTAATCTAGAACCCCACTGCTGCAAGGAGGCATATATCTTCACCTTTAGGCTAAGGCCAGACGGGGAGATTCGGGGGCATTTTGTCGCCTGGCGTTTTTAGCAGGCGACAATCTCCCCGAATTTCCTTCTCCCTGTCTGCCGCTAGTATAAGTGATAAAGCGCCAGCGCCTGTGCACACGCTGCGCGGCGATTTCCGGAATCGCCCGAAGATACTTTGTGAGGAAACTTTGGGCGATTCCGGAAATAGCCGCGCAGCGTGTGCACAGGCGCTGGCGCTTTATCACTTATACTAGCGGCAGACAGGGAGAAGGAAATTCGGGGAGATTGTCGCCTGCTAAAAACGCCAGGCGACAGAATCTCCCCGAATCTCCCTGTCTGTCCCTACCCTTAGGATACCTTTTAATATGTTATAGAATTGCCAATTCTAAGCAACTTTTTAGTTGGTCTTCATTATTTATTGTATATAGTCAGCACTGTGCAATAAGTTTTTTATTTGCCTTTCCAGGTTTCAAATGGGGATCACTGACCCCCATCTAAAATCAAATTTACTATAAGGCTACAAACGTATTGTTAATGATATTTTTTTTTTTTTTACTCCTCTTTCTATTCAGACCCCCACCTATTCAAATTCCAATCTCTTATTCAAACCAAAGTCTGGTTACTAGGGTAATATTGACCCTATCAAAATGAAAACCAATTGCAAACATTTCCTTGTACTTAATCCAAACTAAGATATCATCGATCCTTATTGAAAGCAAAACCTGCCTATAGGGTTTAATTGATTTTCTAGTAGTCAAAAAGATCAAAGATCCAAATTACTGAAAGATACTTTATCCAGAAATCCCCAGATCCCGAGCATTCTGGGTAATAGGTCCCATACCTGTACTATAATATGGGTTAGGAGGCATTCCTCTTGCAAATTAGTTAGAAATAGTACAGGTTTATTAAAGGAGAACCAAACCTTTAAGGAAACACCCCTCCCCTGTGTAGACCCCCTCCCTCCTCCCCCCCAGCCTCTGGGTGATGGCTGCAGTGAACTCATGTGGCCCGAATCTGCAGGAGGGTAAGTAAAAAAAAAAATAGGGGCATTTGCCCATATTTCCTTACAGGTTGAATATGCCTTTAAAAGACAAGGAAAGTCCAAAATAGAATAAGGCTAGAAATGCTGTATTTTGCAGACTAAACAAACCTACTGCACCACATACCTAATCAAACAAATGATTTATGCTTTCAAAGTTGGCCACAGAGGGTCACCTTGTGTAACTTTTTTTTTATATAAATCTTTGCAAGACCAAGACTGTGCACATGATGCTTAGGGATTGTCATAAATGATCAAAACAGCAGAAGTCAAATAATATCTGCCAGAAGCCGATACAGCAAGACTGATTAATAATCAGAATATACAGACTGCACTGGGTCCTGTTTTGTTATGTAATCTATTGTGGATTTTATAGTTTTTGTATTGTTTATTATACTCTTTCTCCAAATCTGCAGAACCAGTGACTGCAGCAAAATAATCCTCCAAATAGAATCCCAGTTTATCTGTTTAAATCTGGATCCATGATCTTTGTCCCTGCAGCTGGAGTTGGAAACAGTAAAGGAGATGTAAAGGCAAAAGTAAATCCAATACAAATCTCTACACAGTCGCGACTGCTCTACAGGGAAACAAAGCTGCTGGAGTTCTGAAAGGCTGGGAAGGCAGAGGCTCCCCCTGCTGTTCATACGTATGATTGTTTCCCTGCACAGCATTTAGGGACCATCTGACAATTCCTATCCATTGCAGAAAAGGAAGGGGGAATTTCACTGCATGCAGCCAGGTTTCTAATTAAAAAGGTACAATTTTTTTTTAATTAAAGTATATTGGAGATAAGTTTCTTTTTCATTAAAGGGATTTTATTTTTTGCCTTTCCGTTTCCTTCAAGGAACTGGCAGCTATAATGAGCTATGCTGGTACAGATTGGCAAACTGACACTAACAGTATTAGAAAATGGCTCAGAGGCCTCTGTGAATGGGTCAGATTGAGCATTCCCTTATGGAGAAGCTGCTATCACCAGAGGCCTGATGAGCTCAGCAGAGGAAATTCCACAGCTAAAAATAACTAACAGCACAATGGTACCCAGACAAATATTGGCAGAAGATGAAAAATGAGAGCAGTGGATAATGTGTCAGTTAAAAATAACTGCTCTGTTTTGTTACTATCTCCGTATTAAAGCTTAGCTCTGTGTGATCCATAGGGCCACGAATACAATAATCACTGTCGATTTTCTCCCCCTCCTCCCAATTCTATTTATGTATGTATGCTGTAGAGAGTGATATTCTGATGCAATATGGAATTTCTGCAATCTGGTTGCTATGGTTCAAATTACTCTAGCAACCATGCATTTATTTGAATAATAAAATGTAGTGCTGAAATAGTCTATGGCCTATTCCAGCACTACTGGGTACAATTATAGAGCTTGCCTAGGGCTGCTGAATGTATAGATAGATTAGACATGGAAGCTGCATCTCTTCAGAGAAAAGAACAAACAATGACTTCAATCCTAATCTGGAAGGAACAGAAAATACATTTCACTTCATCAGTTTCATGGAATAACATGTAAGTAGTGATGACAGACATTTGACATCCTTAGACTCCAATGGGTAAAAAAAAAAATTGTCAAGCGTCAAAAGAATTTGGTCGCCCATAGACTTCAATGCATTTTGGTGAATTTTCAGCAAAGTGAAACAGGTCAGATTCACCCATCACTAAAGCTGATGCTTAATACTTGGTTTTATTCTTTGATGTGCCCATGCCTTTTGTTCAATGAAAGCCACCTGGTGGCAGCAAGCAAGCAGCATAGATCAAGAGGTGACCCAGAAATGTACAAGTTAAAGAGTAGCAAGATGATATTGTTATGTTGACTACACAGATTCTATCTAAAGAGTAAAGCTAGGGCAACACAACACGGGTTCTCAGCAGGCCGAGGATCCACTGTCCCAATGCGCCTCTTCTGCTGTGATTCGGGCGTGGGCATTATCTGTGCACTAAAAAAAGTTTAGAGCTCACCACAGAAAAACTCACTCCAACTTTCTATTCATTCCTATGGGTTGTTTAGAAGCATATTTATTAAAGGGTAACTTTCACCCACTGATAAATAAGCTCCAAGTTTCCCAAGGAAGAGATGCCCACCATTCAGGAGGAACTGTCCTAGCTTATGGTAGGAAAAGCATTGTTTTAAAATCAGTGTAGAAGTCACTGGCTGCAGGTTGCGACTAGAGTTGCCACCTGTCCTGTAAAAATGATGGTTGATCCCAATCTTATTAATAAGGAAAAAACAAATATACAGAAAGGCCGGTATTTTTTTCCAGAAAAGGTGGCAGTTGCAACTGAAGTGCATCATCACCACTGAGGTTGTCTACAATTCCATCAATTATTCTGGCATTTAAAAGGAAAGCGAATGAGGCTTATCGCCAATAATTAGCCACAATAAAATACAAGCTAGAACATATATATATTATAATATATATATATATATATATTCTGTAAAATTCTTTAATGTACAAGAGTAAACAGTTCTAAAAACTCTGTTTAGGATGGATACAGCTGCCATATTAGCTTGGTGTGACATCACTTACTGCCTGACTCACTCTCCCTGCTCACTCATAGCTCTGGACTCAGATTAAAGCAGGGAGGGGGGGAGGCAATCAAACTGAGCATGCTTAAACCCATGCCCTGAAGGTATAAGCTGAAAGAAGGAAGTCTGATACAGAAGCCAATGAAGGAAAGAATATACTTGAATTAGATGGTTTAATTGTGAATTTATAAAGATTAGATTTAGATAATTAGATATTTAGATAAAGCTTACTTAGTTTTAATATTTCCTTCTCCTTTAAGGGCAATGGAAAAAAGCATGATCCTAGGCAGGGCCGCCATTAGAAATCCCGGGCCTATCCCAGCCCCCAAGCCCCACCCCAGATCCTGCCCACTACACACCACAGTTAAAACACCACACAGACAACAGCGCTAAAAAAAGGTAACCCCCCACACACACAAGTTATAAAAAACTTTTGCGCCAGGGCCCCCCTTACAAGTTAAAAAAAACTACATTGGGGTCAGTAGAATTGAACTTGTGGCTTCAGGAATTCAATTATAGCTGTTTTCGTGACATCGGGTATTTCCGCCGCTTCAGGACTTCGGGTCATTTTGGCACTTCCGCATTCACAAAGAAGACTTCAGCGCTGGTAAGGGGGGCCTGGCTCTTCGAAAACTGCAGCACGGCCGGGCCCCCCCTTCAGCCCCGGGCCCAGGACGCTTGCATTTGGCGGCCCTGATGCTAGGCATTTGTCCGTACAAGTTTTTAAATGGATGCACAGGCCACCAAGTATTGCATATGACTGATTTCAATGGAAATCACCTGAAAACAACTTAAGCCATTTTCTCCCTAACCTTTAGAGCTATTAAAAGATAAGGCAAATAGAACAACCACAATTGATCTGTGTGCCAGGCTCCTGATTCAATGTAGTGTAGGCTCTGTCAGGGGGGTTGACACCCTTCCAAAGACAGTGTAAAAAACAGATGGCCTGCACAACAAGGCAGTGCAATGCAGGGATCTCCCTTGCGCTTAATCAGTAATAGAACATGTTTCAGTGGCATGCCTCTTCATCGATTCTGATTTTGTTTTGACAACAGGCCCCATTCATATATATATATTAATATGACATTAAAAGGTCCATTAGTATGGGAAAGATTTATTAAGGGTTGAATAGAAAATTTTAATTTTAATTTTTTTTGTGAATTATCCAAACTCGATTCAAATTTGAATTTGAATTTTGAATTTGACTATTTGCCACTTAAAACCTGCTGAGTCAGTGGCAGAGGTCCGGTGACCATTTTTATGCTGTAAGTAGCCTGACATTTGAGTTTTTACTTGAATCAAAAGCTGATCATGAACCAGGCTGGAAAAATACGAGGACGGGCACAGAACCGGCATCCTAATAAAGAACTTTAGCCCCACAGAACAGATGAGATAAGAGGTAGTGAAAAAGTCAAACTAAACAGACTCAGTGGGGCTCATTTATTAACACTGTGCAAATTTGCCTTGGGCATTAACCCAAAGCAACCAAATACTTGCATTCATTGTTTAACCAACAACTGGCTGAAAAAGCCAATCTTTGATTGATTGCTATAGGTTAATGCCCATGGGCAAATTTGCCCAGTTTTTATAAATAAGCCCCATTGTTTCTTTTCAGTGGTTTTTGTGGCTACAAATTACAATCTATTACATATGCACAAACACACAGGATGGGAAAATATTCCCTTTGACAAGGGCTCACAAAGCAACCCATTATTTTGCCCTTAAAAACAGTGGATTTACATATTTTTTATCTTTAGATAAAACACATCTGAAAGATTATATAAATTACCCATTATACAGAGGGACGACTGAAAAATTTCAGTTGGGGAGAGAACTGCAACCAGGATACAATTCATTTAATTGTTACTAGATTGCTTGATTTAGCCACAGTTCAGTGCCTCCTGATGCTCCTCTTGCACCTCTTATGTGAAATCCAAAATAGTACCAACTGTATTTAGCATGTGTGTTCTACTGTGGAATTCAACCTGCGAATAACAGCTGCTGCCAGTCTCTAGATTGCATACCCCCACCAGGGCCTTCTCAAGCTGTCTATTAGCAGGAAGTGCCCCTCAGGACCTTGAAGTAAAATTTTAGTATATTATAGAATGGACATTTATAAGCAACATTTCAATTGGTCATTTTTTTTTTATATATTTCTTTAAATTATTTGCCTTCTTCTTCTGACTTGGGGGTCACTGACCCCATCAAAAACAAATGCTCTGTAAGCTTAGTGGCTCACTGGCAGATTCAGGGAGAACTGCCTTGGCGTGTTTTAAGTTGTCTAAGAGTAGTGACACACGGGCAGATTCGGGGACATTTAGTCACCGTGCCATACCGCCAACTTGAATGAAAAGTCGCCAGGAGTATGGCACTTGCGGCACTTCATTTTCCGAAGTTGCCTCACAAGGAAACTTCGGCCGTCTTCGGAAAATGAAGCGCCGCAAGTGCCATACTGCTGGCGACTTTTCATTCAAGCTGGCGCGATGGCATGGGGAGGCAGTTCGGGGAGATTGTGGCCCAGAAGAAGAGGAGATTAATCGCCAGATGACTAAATCCCCCAAATCTGCCCGTGTGTCACTACCCTCACCAGGAAACTTTTGAAAATGAAGTGCCGCTTGGGCTTAGCACAGGCAACTTTTCATTATTGCTGAAGGGAAGGCAAGGCAGTTGCCCAAAAGAACACGTGATAAGTCACCAGGCAACTAAATCTCCCCGAATCTGCCAGTGTGTCACTACCCCAAGGCTACAAATGTGTTGTTGTTGCTACTTTTTATTATTAATCTTTCTTTTCAGACCCTCTCCTATTCATATTCCAGTATAGTATCCAAATCAGTGAATGGTTCTAGGGTAATTTGGACCCTAGCAATTAGATTGTTGAAACTGCAAACTTTAGAGTTGCTGAATAAAAAGTTAAGAGAGTAGATATTCTGAGACAATTTGAAATTGACAATATGTCTAGCCCCATGTCAGATTTCAAAATGAAATATAAAAAAATCTGTTTGTGCTTTTGATAAATGAATTTCAGTGCAGAATTCTGCTGGAGCAGCATCAGGGATTATATTCAGTTTTGAAATCTGACATGGGGCTAGACATTTTGTCAATTTCCCAGCTGCCCCAGTCATGTGACTTGTGCCAGCACTTTAGGAAGGAACTGCTTTCTGGCAGGCTGTTGTTTTTCCTTCTCAATGTAACTGAATAGTACACAGTGGGACATGGGTTTTACTATTGAGTGCTGTTCTTAGATCTACCAGTCAGCTGTTATCTTGTGTTAGGGAGCTGTTATCTGGTTACCTTCTCCCCCATGTCAGATTTCAAAATTAAATATAAAAAAAACCTGTTTGCTCTTTTGAGAAATGGATTTCAATGCTAATTCTTCTGGAACAGCACTATTAACTGATGCATTTTGAAAAAAAAAATTTTCCCATGACAGGATCCTTTTAAAGAACAAGTAAACGTTTTTTTTTTCTATCTCTAAATTTGCTCTAAACAGCCCCTCAAATTAATGTACCTTAGTCCCTGCTGCAAGTCTGCTCTGGTTTCTGTGTTATCAGCAGCTTGTTTCCTCTTCTTCCTGGTGCAGAGTGAAGCCCAGTCCCTTAGCTTTCTGAGCTGACCTTATCTCTTGGACTAGTCCCGGAGATCATTTGCATACTATGACATAGCAGAGACCAGTGTGTGTAGCAGCTTTTGCTTGGGGAAACTAGCTTACTAATGCACACACTGGCTCCCTCTTCCTCTCTATTGTGGAACAGCAGCAAATGGACTGCTAAGTAAACTAAGGGGCTGGGCTTCACTCTGCACCAGGAAGAAGGGGAAACAAGCTGCTGATAACACAGAAACCAGAGCAGACTTGCAGCAGGGACTAAGGTACATTAATCTGGGGGGATGTTTAGAGCAAATTTACAGAAAGAAAAACATTTACTTTTCCTTTAAACTAGGGGGCATTATTTATCAAAATCCGAATTTATCTTACTATTTTCTGCTACAAACCGATCAAATGTGCTCAGAGGTTTAACGCTTATTTATTATTATTATATTTTCAGAAAATTTGCTTTGAGGGAAAAAATCTGAAAAAAAAATTAGTTTTTTTTTTAGTAAATAAACCCCCTACAACTCTCACCCTAATATCCCCAAATCAACTCTATAAGATACAAACAGAACAGGCTACAAGACTTCTAAATGTCATAGGATTTCGATACCCATCATTGGAGGGTATCAATCACTTGTATAGAACCGCACAGTAGCACCCATCAGAGGAAAACAAACACAATTTTGACAGCTTTACAAGACAAGTAAGCAACAAACCTTAAGCAAGTAAGTTTTTGCTACGCATTAAAAACAAATTATAACAGGAATTAAGCATGTGGCAGTATATTAAGGCCATTTTCTTGTGAGTTAGCTAAGGAAGCACATGGTTTAAAAAAAAAAAACCCTCTTCCCTCAGCACTGCCAGGCACAATGTGAAAACATCATTGTTCTTTCTAAAATGCAGAACACTATCTTGGGCACCATGTCAGTTCAGTGAGTCATTTTGTTTTTAGCCTTCGTGTAGCTGGGCTGCCAAGGCAATGGCTTTTTGAAAAAAATGTTAGTATACATTAAAAAAAAAATACCAATACAAATTAAAGTTTAAAATCTTATGGTCTTTATTAAGAAATAACAAAGAAACTCTGCTTGCGCTCCTCTTCAGAAAAGGTGATCCTTATAGGAGATAGCCAGGGAGGAGAAATCAAGCGCCACATCGTTGCCCTGACGCCTTTTCTGAAGAGGAGCGGAAGCGGAGTTGCGGTAAGTTATTTCTTAATAAAGGCTTTGCGATTTTAATGTTTAATTTGTCTTGGTGTTTTTTTTAATGAATACTATTTCCCCTTCCTTCTTAAAAGTCCCCTTTGAATGCCAGGCCTTATATTTGAAAATAATAATTCTACATTACTATTTGAGATTTGATAGAATGTGCACTTTTCAAAAAACATATAGTTTCCTCAGGAAACTCCACTGAAAGTGGATCTTTTGGCCCTGCAGTATGCTGGTTTCAGAAGCATTGTTTTAAATGTGGGAGTCTTTGACTTATGCATGTAAGAGATCTTCATAAAACTATTTCTATTTTTACACACGATATATGTCTCATTTATGAAAAATATTTTATTTTCGTGTTTGTTTTAGGAATTCTAAGAGCCCTATATCTTATTGCAGAACTGGAAAATACACAATAATTCAGGTACAGTTTGAAAAAAAAAAACATATATATACACAATAATTTAACAAGGTAAACAACATGTTCTCTGGAGGAAACGCCCATTAATGGATAAAGCACCAAATGGTCAAAAGACACTTCTACTGAATGCAAATGAAATGAGAGTCCTTCTGACACTTTGAGGGTTAATGTGCATCTTGGAGCACAAGGTTCTCTGCCAAAACCTCTTTTTAACTGGCCTTCAGGAACAGCCTGACATTTACATTTACTTAGAAGAGCAAATCTTTCCAAGCTGCTATTAGTAACTGTAATGTCCATTAGCTCTACTTAAAATCAGGGCTAACAAAAGACAAAGAAGAATAGGAACTATTGATAGTACTACTAATTTCTCTTACAAAAATGTTTAAAAAAATTCCATATATATATATATTTATATTTATTAATGGAAAACCATTTCTGTGAAACTTTGTTGTTAAGTTTGAGAAGACCATTAAAAACAACACATAGAAATGTTGGAAAAAGCCGTTTGTTCATTAGATTTTCAGTAGAGAAAAAGAAATGTCAATTACCTTTGTTTAGGAAAGATTCGCGTATTCCTGGCTGTGAACTTATATCCTTGATAATGTGGTTTCTAGATGTGTTATGCTTCCATCTCTTGAGCTGGCCTGTTTCTGATAGCATCACATTATACATCTGCTAATTCAGGAAATACTAAGGACGTCTTTGGAGGACAAACCAGCACTCCACATCCATGTCGGTTCACTTAGAGAGATTCGGCTCTACTTCTAAATCAGAGGCGGAGCAAACCTGTCTATAAATGGATTTTTATAAAAATGATATATAAGGAATATAACAATAGCTTTCCAAGTTTTTGAATTGCTAATTAAGAATAAGGATCTTGGAAGCCAGTATGTGACTACAAGGAATTTAATTCAATTAAAATACCATCATAGAACATACCAGACCCCTGACAGGCTCTGTATTACGTTATCTGCTATCCAGTGACATATTAAAGGCAAGAAAAGGAAATCAGACAATTCACTGTGTGTGCCCTTGCCCTAAAGGATAATCTTTTTTTTTTTTGCTTCCCATTAGAACTTAAGTATTTGGGTGCATTGCAAAAACAATATACCAATTAAGAAGCACTCTAACCAGACTACATTCAAATACTCTTCGCATTAAATGGGCTTAAGTCCTGCGTCGCTCACCCTGTGAATGAGCAGGCCTAGGTGCAGCCGCTACGAGTGAACTCACACAAAACACATTAGGAGGATTGTCTGGTGAATAAAGATGTTTTAAGTACACTGCTGTCTGCTGTTCCATTGAGTGCGCGCTGCAAGGGAATCATGTCCATTGCATACATATGCCATTTACTGGGTGAATTCTTATACCTGGTTAAAGTTTTTCTTAAAGGAAAACTATACCCCCTGAATAGAGTTGCCAACTTTAAAAAAAATAAATAAATAAATAAAATTAAATACCGGCTAGTGCTGGGGGCGGGGAGTGACGTAAAGGGGTGGAGTCATGGAAATGATATGCAAAAGGGGTGAGCAGTGACGCTTAAGGGGGCGGAGCCACCACAGCGTCGGGGAACAAATACGTTTAAAGTGAAGGGCCGAGGGCATTTTGCATTATATTGCCGGTAAATTTGTAATACCGGCCCCGGCTTTTGCAGTTATTTTACCGGCTGGGTGGCAACCCTACCCCCCAGCAATGTAGGTCTCTATAAAAAGATATTACATAAAACAACTCATATGTAAAACCTTGCTTCGTGTAAATAAACCATTTTCATAATAATACACTTTTTTAGTAGCATTTGCCATTGGGTAATCATAAATAGAAAATAGCCATTTAAAAAAAATAAGGACAGTCTCCTGGGATCGTATGATTCAACGGTGCACACAAACATACCAAACAAACTATAAAGTTAGGTTACATGAGCCAATTAACAGACAGAGTTGTGTCTTTTGCTTCCACACTTCTTCCTGTTACAGTTAGAGTTGAAATATTTCTGGTCAGGTGATCTCTGAGGCAGCACACAGACATCACCAAATGGTGGTTCAAGGCAAGAGATGTAAATGGGCAATATTTACTTAAATATGTATATCAATTTGATAAGATTCTTTAATATACCATTTAACTTGATATAAACTGTTGCTCAAGTATTCATTTTGGGGGTATAGTTTTCCTTTAAACACATAGGGGCAAATTTACTATTATTCCCAAAAATCCTACGATTTTATTCGAAATTCGATAAGCATTCGACTTCTATTGCAATTCGGTAGGTTCAATCTGGCGAAGTAGGCATTCGAAGCTTTTTAAAATTTTGATTCGAATTATCGAATATCCGATCATTCGATCTATTCGATAATTCGGTATTCAACTATCGAAGAGGCCCAATTAGAATATTCGAATATCCTATTAAATCGTACGATCGTAATTCGATCATATTCAATCGAGCTTCAATCTATTCACGTGAATTTTGTAAATCTGCCCCATATAGAGTGACCAGGAAATACATTAATGTAAGTACAGGCTTTGCACTGTATTTTACATGCATGGAATACAGAAATGCCATAATACATAAGTATAACTTATGACTAAACAATCCTATTAACATTTACATTTTTTATAAGCCTTAAAAACACAGTACTCCATATAAAAAGCCCTTTATCTGGAGAATGCTAGGTTCTGGATACGATCAGCTCACAAAATTATTGAAACCGCTTCATAAACAAGTGCACCACTACCAAAATCAACAGGCTAAGGGGTATGTTGCATAACATTAATGAATTGTTCAGTGTAAAAATAAAAACTAGGTAACTGGATAGGCTGTGCCTATGTTTCTACTATAGTTGGAAAGCAGGAAGTAGTGTTCTGGCTATAATGTTAGACATCCAGTCACTCCAATCTTACACATTAAATTGTTGGCTAACTAACTATATTAGGAAAATGTATATTTTTTCACAAACTACTTTTACATTTATTTACATTAAACGCTTTCTTTAAAATGCAAAATTTATGAAATTATGTTGAAATAAATAGTTCCCAAAATAAATTAAAATTAGCGCGAGTAAAAAACATTCTCAATTAAGGAGCAGGTAACAAAAACAGGTTTAAATGGTAAATGGAGTCCCTGCTTATCAAGTACAACCGAGACACTTATGCCCTCTATATCCCTTAAAGGGGTACCGACATGGGAAATTTTTTTTTTTTTTGCATTGAAATCCATTTCACAAAAGAGTAAACAGATTTTTTTTAATATTTTTTTTAAATGCTAGAACCCCAAACCCGAATGTGGGCTCTATTAGCCCACACCTTCGGTTTGGGGAAGTTTTTTTGGGCCATAGGTGCCCTTTAAACAGAGGAGCAAAGCAAAAGGTTCTGGATGAGCAGAGGGGCACGATCGTTAGCAAAGTCTTTTTGAGTAGAAGATCACAGTTCAGGGAACAGGCAGAAAGCATAGTAAAAAACAGGCCGGGTCGGTGCAGGCAGAATACAAACGGAGTCAAACAGGTAGAGGTCAAAGCCGGGGAGGTCAATCAAGAAGAGTCAAACAGGCACAGAACGGATAACGGATGTCAGAAGTCAAATTACCAGGCAGGGGTCAGGATCACAGAAGTCAGATTAGTCAGGCAGGCAGGGGTCAAAAACAGGAATCAGAACAGACAAAATAACACCCAGGAAACTAATAACCCACAACAGGCAAATATAAAATTACAAATACCTATTTGAATTTGGCACCAATGCTCAATGACGTCATGACGCTGGCGACATTGCGCATAAAACCAGGAAGTGTGCACTGTGTGCGACATAGAGTAACATTGCTGTGAGAGGATCACTGCGGCGGGCGTCCCCGCCGGCCCACTAGACCACCGGGGTGAGTCCTCACACATTCTGGCTCTATTGAGTCAATGAAGAGAAAATAAGATGTTTCTAAATAAGCTGCTCTTATCTCAAATCCTAACAAAGGCTATAGCATATAATTATAGCTGGGCTCCCTAAACCTTTTTTTATTTTACCTGTAAGCAATATTAAAATGTAAACACAAGTATGAAAAAAGTTCTTGGGGTGCTATGATTTAGCAATTTCGTAGACCCTAATGGAGTAGAAGCCTACAGGTAGGGTTGCCACCTTTTCTTGAAAAAAATACCGGCCTTCCTATATATTTATCTTTTTTTCCTACTAATAACATTGGGATGAACCATCAAAAATACCGGCCAGGTCGGTAAAATACCGGCCAGGTGGCAACCCTACCTACAGGCTCTATTTGGCAGTCCAATTGTGTTTTTTAAGAAACCAAAACTTGCTCCCAAGGCAAGAATTCAAAAATAATGTTTTGAGCGAGCAACATCCAAGGGATGGTGAGTAACAAGTTGCTCACGGATTTATAGAATATAAATTGTCAATATCAGAAAGGACCACATGATTCTTTTAAAAATTAACTAACAGTCGAATGCAGCATGAGCCTGATTTACATGCAAGGCAAGGAGTGGCACAACACTTCTGCAGGCTGAAGTACAAATGTAAATAGTACTTGAGCCTATTGAAGGATCACACAGCCCCCTCAATAATCAAGCCAAATCACAGACAGAATATTGAATGCCTGCTAAGGTCAATATTCTGGGAATCCCTGGAGTACTCTTACTTTATAAAATCAAAAGTTTTCTTAGCTTATATTATTTAATTCATCAGTTCAATGGCAGGGTTATTCCATTTAGAATAACATAGAAGGCTCAGTAGCAACTTATATAAAAACATAGGGATGTATGTTTGGGATCAACAGCAATTCCTGGAGGTGAAATGAGGAAATCTAGGAAAAAAAACATCCAGATTCACTATAACAGAGACTTGTGATGATGGTGGGACATTCAGACCTAAAAACGAGTTATTATAACTGTATTCATCATTTAAAAATAATTAAAAAAACATAAAAACAAAGCAAATGATAAAATAATTATCTGAGCAAGCATACTATTTGCTGTAAAAAGCCCTACTGAAAAGCTTCAAGTGATATGTTGACTAACAGAACCAAACCAACAGCCATATGGTGGTTATGTACAGTGTTCTATATTGTAATACTGTACTATAGGAAAAAACATGGAAACATGTAGAGAACCACTCATTTGGCAACCTCACCAAAAATGTGGATCGCTCCCAGATATGTCCAGATCCAATCGTGGGCACTAGGGCCCAATGATCAGATCACAACGGTGAACATACGGACTGTCAGATCATTCACAAGCCAATTCATTCCTTTCGGTTGCCAATTTTTAACCCTGCTTGATCGCTATCTGGCCAAACTACTAGTGTGCCACTAAATTATTCAGTTTGATTATAAACATCTCCAGTTGCAGGCTACAGACCTACAGGCAAGCACCAACCATTACAATGGATTTTTATCACACAACGATATGGGTAAGAGAGCTCTAATCCTTTGTTAAGATATCTTTTGGCCAGATATCAATCGGGAGGCCCGTGAGAGGGCCCCATACAATGACCAATAAAATGCTGACCTAATCTGTTGGTAGCTTACCATATATCTGCTTGTGTATGGGGACATTTAAACTTAATTCACACTTATGGGCAATCTATATAAAGAAGTCCAGACTTATTAATTGTTGCAGAAAATAAAACAAGTGTTACGTAGCCAAACTTGCAATTACAAATACATGTCCCAATAAGGGACCAAATTGGGGAAAGGTTCCAAAAGGGACCAAAAATTTGACAAACTTTTCATCCTTATATGAAGTCCAGGAGTGTGTTCATTAATTATATATACAAAAGATGTACTCCTAGCTAACTTCTAGCCACTGAGCGTTTGTGGCATGCAAGATCCAGTCAGCAAATCTCTGTGGGGCTCAGCTATCTGGGAGTTGTAGTGTGCAACTGCTGGAGGGCCACATGTTTGATATCCCTGCAAGTTATACAAGTTACTGTTTGTTTTAAGTCACAGTTTCCCTGCCACACGCTACAAGCACCACAAAAGCTCAGTATAACACCACCATTCAGAGCCTGCACGTGTTTTCCTTCCCAGATCTCTAGATCTGTACTCCCATGAATCACATCTTCTCAGGGAGACAGGTCTCCAGGGTTTATCAGATTACATCTGCTGTGACCGATACCAGCGTCTGCTTGCCAGCATTCATCAGTCCTAGAGAATGGTCTCTGTGCCATCTCTGCATCCTTTGGCTAGTAGAACAGCATTACTTATATAAACTACATGCTTTTAGATGGTTGATTCTGTAAAAGCAGGAAATTTACTTTTCTCAGATAAAAAAAAAAAAACCTGTTCACCCAATTCACAAGTCAGACTTGTCAGCATTGCACAAAAAAACAGTTACATTTTTTCCACTACCCTTTTTAAATAGCTTTTCTGTATTCTGTACACATGGAAATATATACACACATAAGTTCCAACAGCACCACTGAAGGTTTCTATATTCACTTAACAGGCTGTGAGCTTCCCAAAGATAAGAAACTGTGCTTCATATTTATCTCTCAGAACAACCCTGCTGAATGCATTTACATTTATTTAGACAAGTTAATTATAAGAAATAATGCAAACCCCCTTTAAAACATATAATGGGGTTATGTAATAAAAGCAAAAATACCAATGGCACACAGGATGAATGCAAGCAAGTGCTTTGCGTGTTTATTGCAGATGCAATGTTTTGGGGTCACGCCCCTTTCTCAAGCATTTGCTAATTTGAATGAGGGTGTGCGGGAGCCTGCATTGATCTACTACGGTTATGTAATAAAAGGCACTATGTTTGCCTAGCAACCAATCAGCAAGTAGAATATACTAGTCACCTGCTAAATGTGTGTATCTTATTGGTTGCCATGGGTTACTGATCCCAGGCAAACTTAGTGCCTTATATTACATACGGGCAAAGTACATATGCACCAAATACCAAATTTTTTGATTTTGCTGAATACCAAAAGATCTGGCCCAAATAAGGAGCCCTAATTTACATATACAGCTTTGAGATTAAAGGTGGCCATAGACGCACAGATAATATCGTACGAAACGAATTTTCGTACGATA
>CM044433.1:107340899-107353830 GCA_024363595.1 Xenopus borealis | reverse complement strand
CAGCCTGCCAGAAAGCAGTTCCATCCTAAAGTGCTGGCTCATTCTGAAAGCACATGACCAAGCAAAATAATCTGAGATGGCTGCATTCACGCCAATATTACAACTAAAAAAAAATTAACTGCTGGTTCAGGAATGAAATTTTATATGGTAGAGTGAATTATTTGCAGTCCAAACAGTGCAATTTAGAAATAAAAACGACATCATAAAAATTACGACAGAATCCCTATAATGTCCTGATATTTTACAGCAGGTGAATAAAGGCTTAACAAGATATCTTGGCAAAAGTTATCCTGCACAAATTCTATCTACATATTTACATATATGTGCAAATATATGAGAAAACTATATCCGAAATATCGGAGTGGCCTTGTTTACTCAGCAGGGAAATCCATACAAACTTTTTTCACAAATTGATTACTGGTCTGTACAACGTTCCCTTAAGGGCTAGAAAGAACAGCCAATATGACCAAAGAGCAGATCACCCCTGCTCCACACACCACTTTGAAACTGGGTAAAGATCTGCTCATATGAGGTCCTGTACAAAGACAGTAGGAAAACGAAGGTTCCCTATAGTAACGATAAAATTAGCCATGCGTCATTGGCTCTCACTTTCATTAAAACATAAAATCACAGTTTAAACAAGGTGATTAAAATCTGATCCCATTTAGATAACTAAACATGTGGCCTGACCTGTAAAAGGGTCATAAACATTGGCAGAAGGCAATTAGGTCTATGCTACAGGACTAATTATCATTTTAAACCCACAGTGAGGCTGGGGACAGACAGGGAGATTCGGGCAATTCCGGAAATCGCCGCGCTGTGTGTGCACAGGCGCTGGCGTTTCTCATTAATACTAGCGGCAGACAGGGAGAAGGAAATTCGGGGAGATTGTCGCCTGCTATTAAACGGCAGGCGACAGAATCTCCCCGAATCTCCCTGTCTGTCCCCAGCCTTATAGTCAGATAGCACAAAGCAAGCTTTAGGGCACTGCATTCATACCACATGCGCTTCTAAATTCAACTATGAACTCATATTAGGGTTAGCCCTGGCCACAGTCCCACCCTTTTCTGTCCACTCTTTTTTTTCTTCTTTAAATTGGAAAATATGTTTCATTTGTGGGTTACTTGTGCTTTTATTTATGAAATGAGTAATTCACATTTCCACCCATCTCTACTGGGAATGGTATTTCACAGAATCCATGAAAGAATTGTATTAGTTACAAAACGTAGTATTAGCAATACAGCAAACAAAGAAGATAACCCCAATTAAGAGACTGTGCTGCTCATAATTAGCTATTTTAGAGCTCACTTTGTTTCTCATGTAGCCCCTGCATAACGCGTTTCAATCACTACAACTTGCAATAAGTTGTAGGGTCACCATAAATAATTGTGCCATTTTGCATTTTTAGTCATCAGAGGGAGAAATATACTTTATATTGGAGAGGAATCCAATGAATACGGAGCATTTAAACCATTGTTTTCCAGTAGCAGGCGATGGTATTAGGTATATAATATTATTATAAGGTATTGGCTACACCCAAAGATATTTCATATTTGCACCTCAACCTTGAACCTTTGGTCCAAAATAGGTGGATGGTGGTTAGTTGGCACAGTGCATTTCTACTTTGCCAGTACCAGAGGATTAACACGACAGATGTGCAGGGTAAACCCTGCAGGTGAGCCTAATAACCAAGCCTACAAGCTACTTGGTTAAACTGTATTGGCAATTTAGCCACATACTCGTGACAACATTGCATTTAACTGGCAAACGCATATGCAATGAGCTGACAACCAAGGAGACCTGGCTGCAATGGGCAAGGCAGGTTTTACCAGGGTCTGGCAACATGTGCTTATCTTGGTTGAATTCTACAAAATGGGGCAGACATCAGCCAGTTATTAGTGCAAGTTATCTGGATAGCAAAATGCAGCAAACTAGTCCAACTGGCTGTATAATTATTTTTTTATTTAAATCAGTCACTGTCCTGGTGGAGCTCTCTGTCTATCCCTCTCTGTCTATCCCTACGTGTGTATCCCTCTCACAGTCACATGCACTATGGTCAATTTCATCAGAAATTGCCTGTATGTTTTTGGAGTACTTAAGGAAACCCACAAAGACACAGGGAGAACATACACAGTGTGATAAAAGCTGCTGACAGACCCCTGTATGGGGAAGGGCTTTACCAATCGATATCTGGCAGAAAGTCAGCCAGATGTCGATCAGGTGGGACTAAAACTCCTTTCGATACGACCGCTCGCAGCTCCTTTATTGTGATCCGATCGTTGGGCCCTAGGGCCCATGATCGGATCAACCTGATATCGCCCACCTCAAGGTGGGCATATCGGGAAGAGATCCACTCGTTTGATGATCTCTCTGTGTATGGTCACCTTAAAGCTGGAAGATTTTTGAAAGATCCAATGGTTATCGTGAGACCATGATCATCTCAAAACGATCATTTAGATGTCTGATGTGTCCATCAACTAAAAAGACCATTTCAGGCGATATTGCAAACATAAGTAGATTGCATGGGGACCGATTTAGATTTTCTAACCTGGCCGATCCATTTTCAGACCGATGTTGGACGAAAAATCGTAAGATGTATGATCGTTGGTATCCCACTAACCGCATGATAATTTGACAGATTGGTCGGACTTCCCTAAGATTGGGCGTTCGGCAGAGAAAGATCTTTGCGTCTATGGGGACCACTTGGAACCCCAGAGCAACAAGGCAGCAGGGCTAAGTGTTGTGCCATTGTGTTGGACTGAATGACAATACAGAGGTGTAAACAGGCTCTTCAAGTTGGATGATGTCATGAGACGCATGCCAAAATCAATTCAGCCATCTTTGCATTTCAGCCAGTTTGCTGTTACCTCCCTAGATGCTGATCTTATAGGAACAGTTCAGAATAAAAATAAAAACTGGGTAAATAGATAGGCTGTGCTAAATTAAAAAAAAAACATTTCTAATATAGTTAGTTAGCAAAAAATGTTATGTATGAAGGCTCGAGTGACTGGATGTGTAGCATAACAGAACAGAACCCAACTTCATGCTTTTCAGCTCTCTAAAGGTGGTCATACACGGGCCGATAAAAGCTGCTGACAAAGCGAGTCGGCAGCTTATTGGCCCGTGTATGGAGCCCTCCAAAGGGCTTTCCCAATCGATATCTAGCCGAAAGTTAGCCAGATGTCGATCGGTCGGGACTAAAAATCCCATAGGATTGTGCCCGCATCTGTTCGTTGATGCGGCCCCGCGATCGGACCGCCCGTATCTCTTCCATTGTGATCCGATCTTTGGTCCCTAGGGCCCACAACCTCAAGGTGGGCATAATGGGGAGAAATCCGCTCATTTGGCAACATCGCCAAATAAGCAGATCTCTCCGTGTATGGCCACCTGAACTCTGAGTTAGCTCAGATTCAAAAGCAACAGTTAGGACCCATGTCCTCTCCCCTCAAGTTTCTGTTTGGTTACTGCCTGGTAACCAAATAGTGGAAACCAAGACAGCTGCAAAGCAGGAAGTAGTGTTCTGTTACACATTCAGCCACTTAATTTTTGCCCAACTACTGTATATTACAAACATTTTGTTATTTACCCAGTTGTTATTTTTACACTGAACAATTCCTTTACAATCGGTGCTATGATTTGTGTAGTGCTGTTACACTAACACAAATAACTACGGTGAGTTACCGGTTGAATTACAAGCAAGCACAAACATGCATGAATAAGCACATTTTTACTTTATATAAATGTGGGTCATTTAAATTGGACTGAATAAGAACTAATAATGCCAAAACTGTAGAAATTTGTAGTTCGCAACCATTTCACTTAAAAAGAAAAAAAAAAAAAACATGTAATTTTTGGGTTCCCAAGGTAGGACCAGAATTACTAAGGACAACTATAACAATTTAATTCAATACAAATCTTAGCTGAAACTAAAGGATTTATGGACAGAATAGCGATATTGTTTCATAGATTCACATGTACTGTACATGAAACAGAAAGAATGAACTCAACATTTCCCCTGGTCATAAAGCCTACTGTCTACTCACACACCTGCTTTACTGTTGCTTCAGTGTATCATATTGCTCTGCAGAAACGTTATATATTTATTCTTCTATTCCCATTCAAAGAATGTGAATGTCAGTACTAGCGTCATCCCCACCACAAGTTACCAAGTAGAAGGCTTTTCCTAAAGGCTGTAACAAAATGTACTAATACAGTCATTAACTCAGTTATAAACAAAAGCTATACATTTCCATACACTGGAAACATATCTACATGTGGGCTATTATAAGCCAGCAGAACAGCAGAGAAATGTTGGTGTGTGCGATTTAATAGGAAATACAGTTCTCCCTTAACGAGGTGTAATAAAAGCAGAGAAATGCAAGGTCAGCCTCATGTATTATTCAGCGTCTCCTTAAAATAAACAAGGAAAATTCTGGGCTTCCCCTAGATATACATTTCAGTTTAAAACACTATTACTTTTGATGCACCGCAAATAATAATGTGAGCCACGCTGATCTGAAGCCTAGACAAACCTGTTGATTCTAAACATGGCAAGCTTGTTCTAATTGGTACAGCCTAATTACTTAACTCAGAATGTTTATATGGATATATGTTTTCATGGATGTAAATTATAAGGATATCAGAACTCTCATCAAGGAGAGCCATAATTACAAGAATGTGTGGGGTTGTAGTTGCTTTTAGGCAGACAGTGGTGCTCTGAGATCACTTCTAATATCCTCAGATTTATCTTGTATTAGAAAAAATGCAGTTTTTTATTTATTACATTATATATCACATGATGATTTCTTTATCACATACCACTTGTCTCCAACCTTTGGTCCTTTGCCTTGATAAAGGTCCTAATGAGGACCAAAACAAGTGGTATGTTTTACTTTAAATAAACTATGTATTTTTTTTTTTCTTTTAATACATAATTTACCGTTACCCTGCACTGGTGTGTTTGCTATAAAAATACTATACTATAGTTTACATAAACAAACTGATATGGCCATGGGGATACAGGGTACACAGTAGATTACAGATAATTCTGAAGAATCCCATTGTATGCAACATAATTTATCTGTTATCTGTTCTTTATCCTGTGCGTTTTCTCCTTTTTCAGCTTTGAATGGCTGCTTCCATGGCTACATAGCAGCTTGTTTATATAAACTGTAGCTGCTGAAGCAAACACACCAGTTGTACAAGTGCAGGGCAATATTACGTTATATTTTCATGACTTTAAAACACTTTCCTTTTTTTGGTGTTCCTGTTCTTTCAGATGCCAGCAATGTAACTCCTATCAACGTGGCCTTTCAAACAATTAAAATCGAATAATACCAAATGACAGTTCTAGTTTAGGTAAAATATAGCAAAAAAAATTTGAAGCTACTTACCACTGCCCATGTTTTCTGCTAATGCAAGCGGAAAGCAAGAATAGAGCCTGCAAAACATATATAAAAACAATGTAAAACTATATATAACACAAAACTGTATTGTCTTAATTTCTAAGGGGCTGTAAAAAACACATCTGCAATTTACTGTGCAATAATGATTCTTTTACTTTCTACTGGAATGCTACTACTCACAACTATGATACTAGTCATTAGTGCAGAAAGTTAGCGCTGTTTTCACCATTTGACAATTATGCCACTAAATGCCTAAACAAGTAAATAGAGCTGGAAAAATGCCATCAATAAATAGGCCCCATTGATGTAAGGAAGTATATAACATTATGTACTGGCTGGCTGATAAGGAAAGCAATGCTTCTGCCATGCTCCCGTGTTCATCTATTATAATGGCATTCTGCATCAAAAAAAGGAGAATAATGATACATCTGGCAAATACACAGGAGTACTGCAGGATTGTTGGTTTTCTGACTTGCAAATGCACAAAGCCACAAATTGGAGCTTTGCGGTTTTTAACCTTCTGCGTACTCTTTTTAGGCTATGAAATAGCTGGCATATTAATGATCCCTGGCTTGCGCTGCAAAACACTTTAAATGTTTCAAGCTATACTCAAGACTTTCAGGAGTAGGTATCCCATTTGAGGTGCACCACTTTGTTCTACAATAAGAGTAGCACTGCAGTCATTACATGGAAAGACAGCTACACAATACACTGCATAACAAATGGTTATCAAAACAGCCGAGGCGTATTGTCTGCAATCAATGCAACAACTGTAACTTACAAATTACAGACCAAAGAGATAGGATGGGAACAAGTATACAATCAGCTCTCACAAAAAGGGAACTTTTTTTTGTATATATATAATAACATTGTATAGGACATAACTACCAAGGGTCACAGTAACATACTGAAAATTGGCCTGTTAGTTATTGCACGGCAACCTACTTCCACCACACATTTCATAGCGTTTAGAATGCTCATATTTCATAAAATGGCAACATGTGTAAGCATTCTACAATACTAAACATACTAAACAGCCAATTATGTACAGTGTACCCAGGGAAAAAAAGCCCAGGCAGAGGCAAAAAGGAGGTGGGAGGTGATAATAATCTTGTTTAGAAAATATATCATAGAGGCTTCTGTTATAGGTAGGGTTGCCACCTATACTAGCCTTCCTATATATTTATCATTTTTTCCTATTAATAACATTGGGATCAACCATCAAAAATACAGGCCAAACTGGTAAGATACCGGCCAGGTGGCAACCCTAGTTATAGAACTACTTGCACTAAGCAAGCAAGCAAGCACCAGCCATCTTAAAGGAACAGTTCAGGGTAAAAAATAAAAACTGGGTAAATAGATAGGCTGTGCAAAATAAAAAAATGTTTCTAATATAGTTAGTTAGCCTAAAATGTAATGTATAAAGTCTGGAGTGACTGGATGTGTAACAGAACAGAATACAACACAACTTCCTGCTTTTCAGCTCTCTAAATCTGAGTTAGCCAGCGACTTGAAGGGGGGCCACATGGTACATAACTGTTCAGTGAGTTTGCAATTGATCCTCAGCATTCAGCTCAGATTCAAAAGCAACAGTTATGACTCATGTGGCCCTCCCACAAGTTACTGATTGGATAATGCCTGGTAACCAGGGTAACCAGTCAGTGTAAACAAAAGAGAGCTAAAAAGCAAGAAGTAGTGTTCTGTTCTGTTAGGTTGACTTAAGGTGGCCATACACGAAGAGATCCGCTCGTTTGGCGATGTTGCCAAACGAGCGGATCTCTCCCCGATATGCCCACCTTGAGGTGGGCGATATCGGGCTGACGTTCGGATCAGTATGGGCGGACGGATCGCGGGACCGCATCAACGAACAGATGCGGCCGCGATCCGACGGGATTTTTAATCCTGCCCGATCGACATCTGGCCGACTTTTGGCCAGATATCGATCGGGAAAGCCCGTCGGAGGGCCCCCCACACGGGCAGATAAGCTGTCGGCAGCTTTTATCTGCCCGTGTATGGCCACCTTTACAGTCACTCCAGCCTTTATACATTACATTTTTGCCTAACTAACTATATTGAAAACATGTTTTATTTTACACAGCCTATCTATTTATTTTTACTTTTATACTGAACAATTCCTTTAAGTACACTGTTATAATACCAATTAATATTAATAGACAATTATCATACCATGTCAGTCGGTCGTTTAATTTGATCGAATACAAGGAAGGAATTGTACAATGAATAAAATCTGAATGTATATAACCAGCAGACTCATCACGTTGTGTGTAAAATTCCATACACTGTTCCACCATTACTAAACACAGCAAGTTTTACATCACATCATGCACGCTGAACTTATCTTATTATCAAGACTAAATATTTACTTGTAATCTGCAAAATGTGTACTTTTGTGTAATAAAAAAATGTTGATGCCATCTGCACACCATCCCTTTGCTATGAAACAATGCTGGCTATCTGGATTAAATATAAGCGGTTTGCCCTAAAAACTGCGCTAAAATCACAAAAAGCAAATACCATCTAAGAGCACAGCTGGGAGACTCTGTGGCATACAAAAGAACTGAAATGTGCAATTGTGGAACAGTGTAAATACCATTCGCACGATCAGCTTTAATTTGCATGAAGATAATGGATAGGCTAGTCAGTATGATTTTGCAGCCGATAAGGCAGGACTTGACTATAAATTAATTTTATTATATCAGATCTAGAAGTTTAACCACAAACTTTGTACCCAGGTGAGACCTGTGTACTCTTAAATGCACATCTCCCTGTCTATGGACACCTTTAGACTGATTCAGAAGATTATCTGCCAGTGTATGGGGTGTTCTGACAGGCCTCCCCAACCGATATCTGGTGAAAAATAGAGCACATATCTATTGGTCTGGTTTGACTTCCCCCTGCGAACAAGGACCACATCGGCAAGTTGATGCGGTCCTCATCCCGTCAGTGCCTATTCCCTTCATTGTAATCCAACCAATCCAGCATTAGTCTGATATCGTCCCTGCCTTTGGTGGGCATATTGGGGAAAGAGCTGCTCGTTTGGTGACCTTGCCAAAGAAGCAGAATCTTCTAGTGTTTGGACACCTTTAAATATAATTAATCCTTATTGGAAACAAATCATTCCTACTGGGATTATGTAATGTTTTAAATATAGTTTTAGTAGATTTAAGGCATGGAGAGCCAAATTTCTAAAAGGTCTTTTATGTGGAAAACATCAGGTCTTAGGAATTCTGAATAACAGGTCCCTGTACAGATTTCATTTAGGGGTATGTAACATTTTGAAATGTGCATTGTTGTCTCTGACAATTATTACTCAGACTGGAAGGAATCTCTGCTGGTCACCTTCCACACAGTGCAGAGAGAAAAACAACAGGATATCCAAGCCCACAACAGTCACCTAACTATGTGCTTCCTGTTTTCATCATACTCTGTAGTGGAGAATTTAACAGCAATGTTCCCAAAGGGCTCTTCGAGCCCTGCCTTAAGGCAGCAAAAGCAAATGGATCAGTAATGCAAAATGTCATAACTCTTCATCCGCATACCGATCTACCCGGAGGATAGGAATGTTGTAGCAGCACAAAAGTACTTGTGCCAGTCTACTGCACAGCAACAGATAAGTTTAACCTGTTTTCATCCAATATACAAACTATTCAGCTTTACAATAACCATGACAAGCAAAGTTTCAAAGAATTACTTTTAAAAGCCTTAGTAACTAGCGCTGGGCACATATAGATTTCTGCTGGCTGTATAATTTGGTCACAAGCAATTCACACATTTATTTCCCCTTACATCAAGACAGAAGACAAGGAACTAACACCATACAGGACACATATACCTACACCCAAGACTAGATAAAAGAACTCTACCTCTAAAAGTTTGGTAATTTGCCCCTGTTACTACTCTCAAATGATCTGCCCCAACTCAGGCCCGGACTGGCAATATGTGGGTTATGGCAAATGCCAGATGGGCTGCTATAAGATCCCATAGAAAGTCAGTGTTTAGTGGGCTGGTGGAGACTGTTTGGGCCTCTATGTGAGCTAATTGGGCCTCTGTGTACCTGAAATGCCAGGGCCTATTTTGATTCTCAGTCCAGTCCTGCCCCAACTAATGTTACCAGATCTGATAAAAATCAGAATAGATGCACATCATAAAAACCCATAAAGCAGGGATCGCCAGTAGCCATTCACCCAAGTAGCCCTTGAATTCTGATGCACTTGTAATCCTGCAAATCTTCACTAATCACACATGCCAACTGCCAGCTTTTGGTGCAGAGGACAATGAGTCAGCTGATGCAATTCTCTCTTTTAAAGCCCGAGTCTGTATATGTGCCAGCTTAACCCAAACTGATCTGTTCCCCTGAACGAAAACAAGTTTGTTTTCTCAAACTGGTTGAGCGATGCAGACATGGAGTTCCTCTTTGTGAAGCACAATATATATTTCTAAAATGTATTCCACAAGCATGTAATGGGCTAATCTTCCTCCTAGTGAATTATTAGCTGTCTTTAAGCACTATCCTAAGCCAGCTAGGACACAAGTCAGATAAATCCCTGCTGAGGATTAACTCAGCCAATTATGTGCGGCATTGAGATACTCATGTGCCGTATCCACTGGATCTGTCATCAAAAGCTCCACATGATCAATATTTAACTGTTTAGCAAGGGGGAGAAGGGACAACAGAACATATTTTAGTTGCATCTGCAGGTAGCACCGTTGAGCAAGGAGGAGTTTCACCGAACTCATGTTCTGACAACAACACATTTTTTTTTACCATTTCTTCAAGACAAAGAACTTTCTCACCGAGGACAAAAAACATACATAATTTAACTATAAAGCAACTATGAACTGCAACAAAAATATATTTTTTTAGATTTTTACACTATGACTGTGGACTCTCCCAGGAACCAGCTGTTGTGGCACTACAATTACTATCCTGTACAACACCTCTATTATAAAACGAGGGATGATGAAAGAGGAAAAAAAATGTAATCTGTAAAAAGCTATCATTACGAAAAATATATAAAATATATTAGTATATATTAATCATTTATAAAAGCAAACGCCAATGCCAAGATGATAAATTTTATTTCCGTTTTCTGGACACAAATTCAATTCTTCATATAGCTCTTTCTTATTAATTGTAATTTCCTAATAATTGTTTTAATGATGTATAGTTTTTACTGGCAGGGGCAGTAATGGAATGGGTTCTTATAGGTCTGTTATCCATAGCTCCATTCATTTCTTTTTTCTCTGCATGATGAATGAAAACATTATTTAAATATACATTAGTAAAAGTAAAAGTATAATGGAAAGTCACTTATAATTATTATTATAATATATATATATAGTAGAACCCCCATTTTACATCCCCTGATTTTAAGTTTTCCCCTCATTTTACATTGTTGTTTTGTGGTCCCACATATATATTATGCATAGTACATTTCCCTGATTTTCCCTCATTTTACACCATTTTTTTCTTGTCCCCTGAAAAACGTAAAATGGGGGTTCTACTGTATATAGATATAGGATACGGCTGCATTAGCAAATAAAGTTCTATGTTCCAGAGCATTAGAAATACTGCCAGTCATAATGGAACAGAGCAGAATATAGGCTGGGAAATAGGAATTCATGGGTAGGACAGATAATGCCTGCTATAAGTACAATAAAAGCAACCCAATACAGGACGCTAGGAATGCTATGTATACAAGCAGCATCATGAAAGAAGAGTTCAGCCCGTCGCTTTCGCTGCAGACATAGTCAGTACATAAGAGCAGCGAAGGTTTTGCCTTACGGTACCTGGAGGGGCTCCGTGCTTCCCAGCTAGCGGCTCTCAGCGCTGCTCCGGTAGGAGACTCGCACTCCTCTCGGCGATACTGCTGCTGCTCAGTCCATGAGAAACGAATCCCACAGACCCACACTTCGCTGGGAGGAGAGATTCCACTGAGAAACTACATTTCCCGGCACCCACCGCGTTAACGTGGCCACAACTATTCAATCCATGAAATCTTTATTGAGCAATAGCATATCGATTGTGGTTAGTCACACTCCTGTACAACGGCTCTCCAGACTGGCTGCAGACAGAGGGCTAGAGGGGACAGAGGGGAAGGCTGCCAATACCAGGCAAGCGCACACACTGCAGGGGAAGTCTTTGCATAAGGGAAAACCCAGCTATAAAGGCATAGCTCGAAGGGCAGCTGGGAGAGGGAGGGGGGATGAATTTCATTAGAGCGAGATCTTGAAGGGATGCTGATTTTGTCACTAATTCATACCTCCCAACATTTTGGAAGTAAAAAGAGGGACAAATTTTTTTTTTTTTCCGCACCTAACGTGGCTACATTTTTGTCCATGCCCATTTTGGAGTCCACACCCCCTAATTACCGTGTTCATTTTACAAAATTTGGCAGGTTATAAAAAGTTTGAAACTATTTCTCTATATCTAAAATGTTACAATTACTTATTTTCGTATCTCTAAATTATTACA
This sequence comes from Xenopus borealis, assembly GCA_024363595.1. Taxonomy (NCBI): domain Eukaryota; kingdom Metazoa; phylum Chordata; class Amphibia; order Anura; family Pipidae; genus Xenopus; species Xenopus borealis. Next base: position 107,341,929 of record CM044433.1, on the reverse strand, counting down.
AAGTATCTTATTTGCACCGTTAGCTGTTCTAGGCTCTGCCAAAAGCCAATTAAGTTGGAAACTTTTCTGGCTGTTCAGTGCAGAGAGAAGAGGGACTTTCCAGTACAAATGAGGGACTGCAGGTTGAGCTGTCAAAACAGGGACTGTCCCTCCGAAAAAGTTGGGAGGACATTTTTTGTGCACTAAGTGTGGCTACATTTTTGACCACGCTAATTTTTGTGGCCACACCCCCTAATTACCATGTTAATTTTACAAAATTTGGCATGTTTTGGAAGTTTGAAAATAATTCTCCTTATCTAAACTGTTACAATTACTTATTTTCTTATCTCAAAATTGTTACAAAGTATCTTATTTGCACCTCTCGGCTGTTCTGGGCTCTCTGCCAAAAGCCAATTAAGTTAGAAATTTTGTTTCTTTTTCTGGCTGTTCCAGTGCAGAGAAAAGAGGGACTTTCCAGTACAAATGAGGGACTGCAGGTTGAGCTGTAAAAAGAGGGATTGTCCCTCCGAAAAAGGGACAGTTGGGGGCAGGGCCGCCATCGGGGGGGGGGACAATTGTACCGGGGCTGAAGGGGGGCCCGGCAGTGCTGCACTTCTCCAAGAGTCAAGCCCCCCTTATGAGCGCCGCCGAAGCTGTCCTGCTCCTTACTGTGCTGATGCGGAAGTGCCGAAGACAGTCGAAGTCCTGAAGCGGCGAAAATACCTGAAGTCACAAAAACAGCTATAACGGAGGTCCTGAAGCCATGAGTTCAATTCTACACCAATGCTGTTTTTTTTGTTTTTTTTAACCACCAATGTTTTATTTTAATACTCTATAGCCCCCTGCCACCAATTATTTTTTAATTTTCTAGGGCCCCAAATTTTCTTTTAACTTGTAAGGGGGGCCCAGGGCCAGAACTAGGGGTAGGCAGAGTAGGTGGCCCCTAAGGCGCAGACATGGAGGGAAATTTTTTTTTTTTTAACTTGGCCCATGTTTCCAGCAGCAGCGTTCTGCTCTACTTCAGTCCCCACCTCCCTCTTACTTGCCCTTT
>CM044433.1:107300492-107311244 GCA_024363595.1 Xenopus borealis | reverse complement strand
CCACTTAGGCGCATATTTTTCGGGGTCAAAAAGTCGTCTTATACGCCGACAAATACGGTATTTATATATTTGCACAACATGTTTCGAGTCTTTCGACTCTTTATCAAGTGTAAATGAAATAGGTGCAGATCCAAACTTTTAAGGTGTGTAACAGGATATGACATCACAGTATCCTTATGTGTAACCCACCCCCTCCAGTATACTTAAATAATCAAGAATTAATAGTCCATAGTCCAATATTTAAGTCCACACATAGTTATGTATATCCATAGTGTACCATCTCTTAGGTGTTAATTGCTGTGAAGAAAAGTTAAAACATTTAAATTGCTTAAAACCATACGAAAAAGATTTTTTTGTTACTAAATATAAAACTTTACAATAATTGTAAGTACTATTTACAGTAAGGTACTGTCACTAAAATGACCTACCTATTACTCAAATCCACATTAAAACCAATCAGAGTCTAACGTACATTTAGCAACTACTACATATATATATACCCATACTTTACCGTTAGCCGTATTCTTAAAATCACTAAGGCAAGGTTCATAGTCTGTAAAATAACAAATATATGTATGAGAGTTCAAAGGAACAGTACCTTACTGTAAATAGTACTTACAATTATTGTAAAGTTTTATATTTAGAAACAAAAAAATCTTTTTCGTATGGTTTTAAGCAATTCAAATGTTTTAACTTTTCTTCACAGCAATTAACACCTAAGAGATGGTACACTATGGATATACATAACTATGTGTGGACTTAAATATTGGACTATGGACTATTAATTTTTGATTATTTAAGTATACTGGAGGGGGTGGGTTACACATAAGGATACTGTGATGTCATATCCTGTTACACACCTTAAAAGTTTGGATCTGCAGTTTCTGCACCTATTTCATTTACACTTGATAAAGAGTCGAAAGACTCGAAACATGTTGTACAAATAAATAAACGTTTTTGAGCAGCATTCCTGCCTACAAGCCGTTCCTTGTGACCACTATATTGAAGTATCAGATGAAGTGTACCTAAAGGCGGGGTACGTATACAAGGGAAAGCTACCATTGTACAAAGAAGCACTAGGTAACAGTTAACCTTCTTGTCTTAATCCTAAAACCAACTCAAAATCATAGACACCAAATGAACTTCTTGTGCAATGGCTAGACCAGTGATTTTCAACCTTGTGCCTCCAGCTGTTAAGGAACTACAAGTCCCACAATGCAATGAAGGAATCTGACTGCCACATTCAGGCAAATGCATTGTGGGACTTGTAGTTTCTTAACAGCTGGAGGCACAAGGTTGAAAATCACTGGGCTAGACAATGAACTAAAAATAAAGAAGAAATAATTGCCGAACTTTGTTGAACGTTTGCCCGCGCTTTGTAGCCTTTACAATTCCCCTAGTAAGGAAGGCAGCCAATTACAAAGCCTGGTATTTCCCCAGCACTTGCTACCAGCCAGCCAGTCATTTCCAACGTAGTGACGTGTAAGTGGGCAGAGATAAGGAAGTAATTGCGTTGCCACTCCGTGAGGTCAGCGAGCGTGTTTTCGTTGCACACCCCCAGCACCCGATTGGCTATGAGTGAGCCGCGCCTCCATGCGTCACGGCCAGTGTGGCATGGCTATACTGAAGCCGGGCAGGTCCGGCGGCGTGCTCTTGACTAGTCAGCTTCTAGTAGCAGAGCTGCTGGCAGTATGGCCGCGTCCAACAGACTCATTCTGGGACCTCTGGTCGGAGCCATTGACCAAGGAACGAGTTCGACACGATTTCTGGTGAGATAACCGCAAAAATAGCACAATAAATGGTGTAAATATCAGTTTTATCGGAATGGGCACGGTGCCTCGCTGTGGAACGGTGCCACACACGTACAGACCATCAAGTGCATGACAGGGTGAAGGGCATCACTAGATAGTCTCGTTTACTGTGATGTCACGTGATTGATATAAACACACTCAAGCACGGATCATATATTATGTAACTTGTTCATTTCTCTATTTGCAGATATAGCTGAATACTATACTGTAAATGCTGCTGTCACACTTTATGTATATGTCATTTGAGGTGTGTGGCTGCACAGAATGACATCAGGTAGTTATACAGTATTTAAGCTTATTCCACAGTGAATAGCCGGGTGTATACATCAAGCATGGCGATTACACACAAATACTGACTCTTACAATGTTTAAAGAGAACCCTCTTCAGCAGTGCTAGCAATCTAACCATGGAAAGCAATATATCTGGCATCATGTCTATAAGATCATATTTCAAGGAATGCCCGATCCAACAGAATAAAACAATGAAGGAAGCTTCTGCACTGTGCAAAGTATTTAGAACCCTGGAGAAGAATAAACGTAAACATAGGATTGTTGTGTTTCACAGGCTCCAGTTTGTGTATGTTTACAGTACATGCTAAAGTAAACAATTATGCTTTTTGCTTATCACTTTCTGCTTTAACTGAAGGGTAGTGTGTGTGCAACAAAGAAAGTTGTTTAATATGTTTCGTTTCAAAGTTGAACACAGAATAGGTCTAACGTTTCACAATAAATGACAGGGAAAAAGTTTGTGAATGTCCTGTCGTAGGGGCATAGTCAGCCAGCATTAATAGCACAGTGCTGGATACAATAATGCTAAATGTAAAGGTGCCCATTGAGGCCAGCGCTGGATACAATAATGCTAAATGTAAAGGTGCCCATTGAGGCCAGAATGCAGTTCTCATAGTATCAATTTAATGAAATCTTAACCATGCCACCCAGTGCTGGATACACTGTACTAAAATTGCCATGTCAGAGTGGTGGTCACAGGTTTAGAAAATTCACCACTGTGCTGTCAGGTGGTCAGGAGAACAAATAAAGAGAATTACTGCCTGTGCATTTCATTTCATCAAAAGAGGGAACAGCAATTAGGTCTGTCTAAATTTGGCACTGGTTCCTTTGCTATACTATGTGAAAAAAAAAACAATGTAAAGTTATTGGAATTTCACACATTTCATCATGAGCAGAGCAGTGAGTTGGTTTCAAGCTACTAATGAATTATGAGTGCACATGTAAGTTTATTTGCACTCCACAATGTTATGTGTTCACATGCACAAGTGCATAACTTAGAAGGAATGTGGCTTGGAACACATATTAAAACCTCTCTTCCTACATGACCTTTTCTCAAAAACATTACTTTTTTTCCCCTTCAGACACAACACTGATAAGGAATGTGACTGTGCAACAGAATTGTTCAGTTTCTGGGTTTAATTCTGAGCACAAGATATTTGCTAATGAAATTGTTATTGAAAGCAATATCTCCCTGTCTATATTTTCTACACTCCGCGCTTAGAGTACTAAAACAATGCTGCAAGCCAGCTGGATAAAATACATAGAGGGGACCTGACTCATTTTACATTATTTAAGAGGCAGACCTAGAGCAGTGATTTTCAACCTTGTGCCTCCAGCTGTTAAGGAACTACAAGTCCCACAATGCAATGAAGGAGTCTGACAGCCACAGTCAGGCAAATGCATTGTGGGACTTGTAGTTTCTTAACAGCTGGAGGCACAAGGTTGAAAATCACTGACCTAGAGAACAGAAAGAAAGAAACAAACACAGCTTTAAACTGAAATTACATTTACAAAATACTTTAAAGCCATTTGATTAAAGTCAATGTATATTACAAAGTTGCATAGAATTATGTTTTCTATCATAATGCAAAAAAAAAAAAGGAGAACCCCTTTAAATGTTGTTTTCATCTTCAAACAACTAGTTCAGGGGTGTCCAAACTGCAGCCCTAGATGGATCTGAATGCGGCACAGCTTGAAATGCTCGGTTCCCGAGGAAACATCATGTCACAAAGAAGATAGGAGATGGGGGGACTCTGCCCATTGCCCAGTTAGTAATAATAATATAATAATAAGTCTATTTAAAGGAGACCTTTTGCATAACATTTTGCCTGATTTTTTTCTTTAATCTTCGATAAAATGCCAGATTAAAACTGGATTTGTCTCAACCTAGATTCCAGGGCTTCAGATATAGGAATTTTACTTCAGTTTTGTTTATCCTCATTAATTACGAATGAGAGCAACACACAAGGTGATAAGGGGCAAATTTATTGTACCCTCCATAGCGGCAACAAAACACCGGCACACAGGAACAACTTGCAGGTAAAACCTTGCTGGTTTATTGTGAATGCAATACCTGCAAGTTGTTCCTGTGTGCCGGTGTTTTGTTGCTGAGTTGGTTACTGAGGGAGGCCGAATCCCTTCTCACTGTGCACCAGGTAATCGCTTTGGTTGGAGAGCCAGGGTGTGCGGGCTGAATAATTGAAACTGCACCCTCCATAGCCCCACACAGCTGATTAACAGCAGCATGCTAATAAATAATAATGGTTCAAAGAATGTCAGGCTAAGGGCTGAACTTCACGGATGCATGTGTTTTTGCTCGGCGTGTTGGATCGTGTGCAAAGCCTCCGTGGAGATCAGCCCTAAATGGTCAGCCCCCACACATTCTCACCTCACCAAATCTGACCCTCGTTGCAAAAAGTTTAGACACCCGTGCACTAGTTGGTTTCAGATTGATCACCAGACATTTCTTATCTTTTTCCTTGCTGAGCAGACTCTCTGGGACTCATTACAGCAGGGATCTGCAACCTTGGCTCTCCAGCTGTTGAGGAACTACAAGTCCCACAATGCATTTGCCTTTATGAATCATGACAGACTCCTTCATTGCATTGTGGAACTTGTAGTTCCTTAACAGCTGGAGAGCCAAGGTTGCAGATCCCTGCATTACAGGCAGCTGTTAGAATTGATACAATAGTTGATAATACTCCAGCGATGCTGCTGAGAAATGTATTAGCTAAATGTTGCAAAATTTAAACGGTTCACAATCTGCACCTGAATTACTGAGCTGCCATACTCAAACACCAGAAGCATGAACATTCAACTTTAAACTTAGATTTTGGAAAAACATTATAGAATAAATATTGGAAAGTGTTTGAATAAACTCTTTATTTCTTAGGAACAATCTAAAAAACAACTGAACTGAAAAAAGTGTTTGGAAGGTGAACAAACCCTTTAACAAGCCTATCGGGACTGACAGTGAGGAATGTTATTGTAGTTTTCTGAAGACTAGTGTAGAACCCAAACCAAAGATTGCACTACGTCCTAACACTGGAAGGATGCATTGCATGAATTGGCTGTTAGTAAATTCTTTATTAACTATATGATCGGCTGTTTCATTTGGCCAATGTGAAGAGTGTTCTTAAGAAGTGCCCATTGTTGTATTTCACCATTCTCTGGTTTTATTATATATTTTATTTATATAGCTATTTCATAAATACAAATTAACATGTTTTCTTCAAAGCAGAAATTACAATTTTCAATGTTGTCTGCTGTTGGCTCTACTTTTTTCAGGCATCTTTGGCTAAATTAAGCTTTGCATGACCTTGGAATATATATATATATATATATATATAGCGCTGTTCCCGTAGTACTCGCACTCAATACTCCAGCATTTTCAGTGGTGCACGATAATAAATTCACTGTTCTTTGGTGAAGAAAACTCTTTTATTCAACGAATGCACATCACAATCCAATGTTTCAGACCCACATGGGGCCCTTTCTCAAGGATACACAGTGCTATTAGTGACACTTTTCACTGTTTGGGGGAGGGTATATAATAATGTCACTAATAGCACTGTGAGAAAGGACCCCATGTGGGTCCGAAACGTTGGATTGCGATGTGCATTCGTTGAATAAAAGAGTTTTCTTCACCAAAGAACAGTGAGTGCTGATCAGCTGTACAATATATATATATATATATATATATATATATATATATATATATATAATATATATTCATTCAACATTTTTATTTCCTGGTTATTGGGCCTTTAAGTGGTGTCAGAGTTACTGGGAACAACAGCTTGAGAAACAGGGGCTAGATATCCGTGCTCAGTCAGATGTTTTAACTTCTTCCCTTACTGGACAAATGATTCATAATACTTTACTGGAAACATGAGGCAAGAGATGTCTCAGTGACCTTTTTGGTATCATTGCTTCTCCTGAGCTCTCAGCATTGCCGTCGCCAAGTCATTCCATGTGTTTGAAACACTTGCTAAGCAATTTCCATGGATCTCAAAACACGGCCGCTTAACTGTTACTGTTTCACTTTTAACTGGTAGTGGTCAAGGTGTTGTAGGTCAAATAGCATTCGTGAGGGACAAAGCATGATCTTCACAAAGTACAGCTTTTAAGAGATTGTTATTCTAGTTTACCTTTGTAATTATTAGGTGTGTGCCAAAGAACTAAGCTGAAGGACTAGTAAAACAAACCAAGGGAAACTATTCCTTCCCTAAATGTTTAAAGCAGGACCTCTAGTTTTTACTGCAGTATTTTCTGGCAACTGTACTGTGTTCAGCCATCTTTTTTCAGTTGTCTAATACATTTGTGAAGTGAAGTCTTAGCTGAAATATAAAGTCATAATTTGACCCCCAAAGCAAGAAATCGTGATTTCAACTATTTATTTATTTATTTTTTAATTTATCAACATATAGCACATTTGACTATTTATTGCTGTTCGAGTTTTTTTCTGCACAGATCTAGAATTTACATTTCTGACACTTTGGAGGTTATTTATTGAAGGTTCAGTGTTAAAGGTATTTTATCTTGAGTGAACTTGAATCTCGAATTGTATCTTATTTAAGAAAAAAACTTGAATGGCAAAAACCCAAATATGCGTGTTTGAGTCCCGCAACCAAAAAACTCTAATTGATTCTGTTTTTGGAGAAAAAAAACCTTGAATCACTCTAATCATTCAAGTTTTAGCGCAGAGCCCTCAGAAAAAAACCTGAACATCAAACAGACTATTAACCTCTTCAAATGGTTCACGGGCCCTCTGCCATTGACTCTTATGTGCTCTTGCCAGGTTTTAAGTGTTGTGTTTTTGGATTCAAGCTATTTCCAGGGTCGAGGTATAATTAAAAAAAGTTTTTTTTTTAAAGAAAACCCTACCGATTCAAGATTTTTTTTAAATCCGAAAATTTAAGTTTTGACCAACAAAAGAACTTGAATTTCCTGGAAATTTGGCAGACTCATTGAAAATTAAGGGAAAAATTAAGGGAACATCACAAAAATTGGCAATTTGGCTGCATATGAGTTTTCTTCACACTTTTAAACAATTGAGTTTTTGAATTTTGAGCATTTTTATAAATAGGCACACATTCGAGACTGGTCAATTGTCTTGTCTTGAGAAAACCAGAACATTTTAATTTTGATACAGCTGCCTCTAATAACATTGTGTAGAAATGCATTCAGGAAATTGTACTATGAAATAGTTTAACTGTCCTGGCTGTTTAATAAAATTAATTTTATATCAATCACATAGTACTACAACCTTCTTTCTGAAGATAGCAGGGTAGTAGACTCCTCACTAGTGATGGGCGAAACGCCAGGAAAAATTTGCCTGCCGAAAATTCGTCAGTGTCTCGTTTTGGACGAATGCGTCTGTTTTTGGCGTAGAAAAAACAGATGCCCGCATCCAAAAATGGACACCCATGTCCAAAATGAGATGCCGGCAAATTTTCACCAGGCGAATTTTTCCTGGCGTGTCGCAAATTTATTTGCCGGCAGCATATCGTGGGAATTTGCTGCAAATTCGCCGCAGGCGAATAAATTTGCCCATCGCTACTCCTCAGGTATAATGCTGCTTTTGCAATCCCCACAACCACAAAGATGTTAACACCCTGATGCTTTTAGAGGTATAGTCTTCATTTCAGTATATGTGAAATCATTATGATTTAATTCAATATACCAGTGTGACCTTTACATTGTCCTAATATATGGTAATTGGATCTATGGTCCACTAATCCTCTTTGCACTGCTCTTGGGAAAATAAGCCTACTTTGCATTTAGAGATTACTGTCTTGCAAAGAAATCGATTAGTCCTTACTAAAATATGAGAGACTGAGTGGCAAATAGATCCTGGGGTTTCTGCTTTTTTTCTGTAAAAGTAACAGGTGATCAGATAATTTGTAGCATCAATACTGTATTTCAGTTTTAAGTGTAACTGATGAATTTTTTCCTAACATTTGAGTAACATGAACTTCCCTAGACAGTTAAATATTTTGTCTCATATATTACTTCCCCTATAGATGGTAAGCCTGTGTGACAGAGCTTTTATTGCCCATTTTATCCATTTGTACCCTTATGCACAGCACTGAGGCATATGTTGACCCTTTATAAATAAATGTAATAAATGTTTTATTACTAAACCTTTTTAGTTATTCCTATATTCTTATATAAAATATATATATCCCGTGTGAACAAGACTTATTAGGAGATGTCTAGCTCAGTATGATTTTCCTATGTAATGGGATTTAAGTTCATCACAAGCCTTATATAGGTAATACGCATGTCATAGACTTTCACATTTCTTATTGCCAGCTGTCTAAATTACTTGGTTCATTGTGGTTCTCTGTATTTGTACTTTGGCCCTTTGTAAATATTTGCCATGGGGTTCTTATACCATGGGACATTTTTCAATGTTTGATGTTTGCATTGAGAAAGAATTGTGTGTGTGTGTGCAATCCAGTGAAAATATCAATAACTAGTTTATAGGTGCATAAAGGCTTGGGGTCACATAGGTGAATATATTACACTGGCATACCTAAATCATAATCATACAAGACTTCATTCACTTAGGCAACATAGTGTTTCTTTAGATAAAAACTTGGAAATTAACCTGTTGGGAACTATATAAACAGGCTCACTGTACTGTTTTGGTGTTAACTTTTTCCCTGTCTGGCCAGTCAACAGTGCTGGAGATTGCTGAATGAGAGTTTTGCCAGTGATGCGTGAGTATATCTATAGGGTGCTGGGAATTCCTTGTTCACTATTTAATAAGTATATTCTATATCCTGTGTATAAAGGATAGGTAAAAACAGTATCGAAATCTTACTTAATACCCATTTGTTCATTGTCAGATGCTTGCGGTTGAATCTTATGTAATTATTCTACGTGCCAGTAGATGAAGCAATAATTTATTTAGAATAACTCGTGAGCACACACAAGTGTACAGTCATTTACCAGTTTATTGCAGGAACTCCCTTTCAGGAACCCTTCTCTTGTGATGTTTAGGGTATAATTAATATTAATAGTATTCTCCCTAACTATAGAGCTGAAAAGGAGAACTAAAGCTTAATAAAAAAAAAGTAACCTAGAAAACTTTTGAAATGTATTATTCTCTGACCTTGGAAATTTGAAAATACAGCATCTAAAACCTGTCAAGGTCATGTAGAAGTCAATAACAGAGGTACCTGTGACCATTTGAAGATGTTAATAGCCTTCATGATGTTCAAGTTTTTTAGGGGGTTTTGCCTTGAAAACTCAATCGATTCAAGTTTTTTCCATTTGAGTTTTTTCCTTAGATTAGAAACCATTCGATTGTTGAGTTCATTTGAACTTTCTTGAAATACAGGTTGACATGGTAAAGATATGTGCCTCCAAAGATGTTCCAAACCCCATTTTCCTTTCTGCTAATTTGCAGCATGGTCTAGGCTGCTGAATTACCTGATCTTAGAGATAGTATCACAATATACAGTAATATGTATATTCTAAAAGCCACAATGCAGTTAGTGATGAGTCATACTTATGTGCAGGTTCACCAAAAATTGACCCTTACCCACTCGTTTTTGATCTTCACCCTATCCTACCCACCGAACCTCTAGTGTTTATAGACCCATGCCCAATCTTCTCGTCTTTGATTTCACCAAAGGGACAGGGAAAGCAGTCGAGAGTCCATAAATATCGATGTCTGGCATAGTTATCTCATGGACAGGTTGGACAGATGGTTCTCAACACAGGAATGTGTGGATACTGGCGAAAACTCACTCGCCCTGCGGGTTTTGGGCTGCCCTGCATACTTACCCTGGTCCCTGGATGCTAAATACTATAGCTCTGTAATGCTACAATGTGCGTTATAGTTATTTATACATTGTTTATATTTCTATTCAGACCCTTTTCTGTACACATTTCAGTTTCTCATTAAAACTGCTGCCTGAATGCTAAGGCAAAGTGAACATATGACTTTGTATGTGCAGTTTTGTTTGTTGTATGTGCAGCTCAGCAATTGTTTGAATAGTTATTCAATGAAGAACCATATTTATTTCTACCTTGTCTCTGGCTATTCTTTTCCTTCCCTTTTAATCATATATTTTTCACTGTAGAACAGTGTCTGGGCTTCTGGCCAGCATCTTGTGGTATTTATTTTCCTAGAGCCACAGTGGAGCAGACCTTTTCCATAATACAATACAAACTCTGCTATAATGGTAGTCTAATGCAATCAGTGCTTCAGTATCTAGTTGGCACAGTGCCTGAAAAAATAAATTTGGTTCCGTTTCCCCTGGCTTACAATGCCAGTTACATACACCTGCTGCATAGACTAACATTTAAATGTATAACAAAACGATTAATCATATTTTACTCTCTATTGAACTGGAAATACCTGATATATTTTGCTTAACTGTGCTGTTGCATGGTTACACCTGCGTTTTGGGGAAAATAAAAGTTTCCATGGAACAGTGTCATTCATTCTGATATCAAGAAGGGACATATGCTTGCAACAACAGGGTTTTGTGATTAAAAAATCTTTAATAAATTGAATCACTTAGGCAAACCCATATTTAAAGGGGAAATATAGTATTCCTTAAAATCACCTTTATCATTTAGTCAACAATTAATGATCTTCAGGAGCACATTTAAATACCGGCCAAGAACAAAC
>CM044433.1:107285870-107300480 GCA_024363595.1 Xenopus borealis | reverse complement strand
TTTTCACATAATTTTATTCTAAACAACTGAGCCCCCCTAAAATAAGTATCAGACCAACCTGTCAATCAAAACCTCACCCAGATCTCGACATGAAGTGCGCAACTTTTCATTTTCAATTTTTCATTTTATTTAGAAAGTGTGTAAGATGAAGCTTATGCTACATTTTAATTTTTCAGTAGATCCCCTTTAAGAGTGGAGTGATATTGACTAAGCAGCTAATGGAACATATGAATGCTGTTTTACATATTATACTATCAGTGTTAAAGTTAAACCCTCTCTCCAGTAACCATTAGCTTAGGTATGCAAGACGTTGTGGTGATTGACCACGTGGGGGGGAAAAAGTGAGTTACTCCATCATACATTTTCACATCTTAAGCAAAAGGAATCTCTTTTACTACCAAGAGCCACTTTATTTTTGCCTTTGTGTAAATTCCAGGTATACTAGAGTGTTTAAAAAAATATGATAACCAGATCATGCAGTTGAGGGGATGTCCCCTGAATTTATTTAGTCATTTATTTATTTTGAGGATGTGCCACTTTACCTATCAATGTAGTTAGCAGATCCACTCTGTGTGCTAAAAACCATTGTAGCCTACCGGTCACTGAACAAGTAGAACTGCGTGAAAACAATAAACAATGCTGCACAATCTTAATTGCCTTAATCAACTATTGTAATTGTGTAGTAATTTATGTTAGGTTTTTACTTTCATACCTTGAAACCACTTATGTTGTAAGTGCATGGATCCATTTATTATGTTGTTAAAGGTGATGTTCACATTTGTATTAACTTTTTATATGATTATTTAGTTTGTATGTTTTTTTCACTTGTATTCCTGAACTAAAAATGCTATCTGAAACCAAAATAAATGCACTTTTGTAAGTGCTTATATGTTTATGCCCTCATAGTATTCTTGCTGCCAAACTACTAGCTGTCTGTTTCAACCTTACATCCTCCATTAATGGACCTACTATGTTCAAAACCATTCACTAGGTCCAAATCTTATCAAGTATAACCCAAGTCTCATTAAACATCTGAAACTGGAAGTGTAATATTTTAAGGCTTTCTGTGACACTGGCTTCATGTAACTTGAATTCTTGCATTTTTGCAGGTTTTTAATGCAAAAACAGCAGAACTACTGAGCCACCATCAAGTAGAAATCAAACAAAAGTTTCCAAAAGAAGGGTAAGTGCACAGCAAACTACAGTATACAGTAATATACTATAAAAGATTATCATTTTGAATTAAACCAACATTAAATAAAATATTTAAATATAGATATTCTAGTAATTATATTGTACCTATGCTCTGTATAAAGTGTGAATATGAGCAGCCAAATAAACTGTATGTAAAGGGCATCTGCTGGGCAAAAATATCTTCCCCAAACAGAGGTGTAGGCAACAATAGTTTGTTTTTTTTAAATCAGGGAGCTCTCGGTTCGAGTGGCCATGTTGCTACCCCAACTGGAGTGCAAGCTCTATTAGCCTGCATCTTTGGTTGGGGCAAATATTTTCTCCCATAAGATGGCCTTTAATTATATGCCTTTGGTAGGGGGTTGTTTTAATTGTGTTTGGCGGCAGAACAAATTGTTCACTTTATAAAGGGCCAACATATTATGCAATTCAGTAGAATAAATGGGTATATACAAATATGATTAATTTTTGTTTATAAAATAATGATTCATTATTTACAGGGGCATTTCTAGGGTCCTTGCCACTATGAGGCAGATTCAGATGCAGCCCCCTCACATCTGGTGCTTACCTATCCAAGGTCCTGAGCAGGTCAACGGGGGGGGGGGGGCGGGGGAGGGGGGTGCTAGTGCAGAGAGTGCAATTGCCAAAATTCCAATCAATCACATCAATCTTTTACCCAGGAGTGTCTTTTTGCTGTTGCCACTGTAGGTGAGTTTCTCAACTCCCCTCATGGCAGCACCACCCCCCCAATCATTTCAGATAAACGAGGGACTAATGGTTACTAAGAACAGCATCTACTTTTTACACAGCATGATAGACCCCTAAATGTGTGGATTTGTATAGAGGGTGTCTATATAGCCCTGCATAACCTATAAAATTATATTCTTATAAAATGTTTAATGATGTCACCTGACCCATTGAAGCATGTGTATTTTATGTAATGATCTACCCCATAATTTTGAAATAAGATGACATAAGAAGTCATATTGGCGTTCCATAACTATATGATATAATTTAAGCCTGTAACCTTGTAATTTCATATGTCGCAGACTCCTATATTTTACAGTAGGAGGTGCATTATTACCTGTATTTCTTATAGGACATTTAATTAACTCCAAGATTACTGTTTAATGGCTTTGCTATAATGTGAAAGAATGCATTTGTTTTGAGCAGTTCATACAAATCGCACAGCTAGCTCTGATAATTTATTTCAAGGTCATTTTTCTAAATCTATAAAAAAAAAATTTAATTCTTTTGCAGATGGGTAGAGCAAGATCCAAAGGAAATTTTACAGTCTGTTTATGAATCTGTAGAGAAGACCTGTGAGAAGCTGACCCAACTAAGCATTGATATCACAAATATCAAAGGTCTTTTTAATCTCATGTTCACAAAACGTCTGCATGTTCATCTCGGATAAATCTGCCCCTTATGGGTATATAGTGTGAATGAAAATATGTATTTTTTTTCTTGAATGTAGTGGACTAACCGGTGCAGTTATTTGCAATTCTCATCACAAAATTTCTTATGAGGCCATCAATGGAGACTAGTTCAACCCAAGGCAGTAGGCCAACGGCATTATATGCTGCTCACCATTATTGTTCTAAGGAATAATCTGTAGCTGCTGCTCACTTCACATAAAACTCAACTAGGGCATATTCTCTTGCTTGAACTTTGCACAAGGTTTTGGAGCTGAGGGCTCTTTATCTAGTTTTAACAATCCAGTGATTAGTTTATCAGTCTTTCTTGATAAGTATTTTTATGATGTTGTATTCCTTATAATACACCTCTTCAGCAATTATTAAACTACATGAGCAAGTATGCAGCTTACTGAATTGCAGGTCTACACCTGAAGTCTGTTAAATCTCTACAAGAGATTATAAAAATTGGGGCCATTCTTCATGCTATAGGGAAAACAAAATGATAGTCTTTGCTTGTAGTCCTGTTTAGCTGGCTTTACCCAACATCTTTTCATACATAGGAGGCCTGTGGGAGGTAATAAGGAAGCTTGTGGCCAGTCTCGCTGAGAGAAAATGGCTATATCAGCAAGGCTAAAACTGCAGCAGAGCAAGTAACATTTCATTGAAGCTAGGGCTTGTAAAGGAAAAAGGATGTAAATATGCCTAATATTTCCATAAAACAAGTCCAGGGGAAAATATAAATTAAGGTAGTGCTGTCCCTTAGCCAATCTGTAACTTTTTGTCATGATATGACTGGTTAGCGTCTGATTGTGAAAGTTCAGTCGATTCAATTAATATACAGTATACATTTATCGAACACTACAGGGTTTTTCTGTTTTGTAGATATTTTGCTGTGTAAGTATGTAGTTTTGATGGTATGCGTTCTATTCCCACAATTTAATAAATTTACCCCTCTGTATCTTTCATGCTTAGAAACCATTAAACTTCCCCCTTAGAATTTTTTTGGTAAAGCTAAACTGTTAAGCTGGCGATCAAATTGCTGACCACTAAAAGGTTCAAATGTATTTTTCATTTACTTATTAATATTGTAACATGCTTTCCTTTATTCTTTAGCCATTGGAGTTAGTAACCAAAGGGAAACGACTGTGGTGTGGGACAAGACAACAGGGGAGCCTCTGTACAATGCTATTGGTGAGTTATGTGGCGTTTATGTCATCATTCATCCTGTCTGCCTTTCATTTCTGTTGAAAAATAATGCATTAGTGTGTCAAAATTTTATGAGTCAGTTCCTAAAATTTTATTTTTAATTTTATTCCCTTCAGTTTTTATTTATATATTTGCAAAAATGTGCATTGTGTGCTCCTTTTGAGCCCCTGCTTTGCAGTTTCTGAACACAATTTGTCATATTTTGTCCCCTACAATGCAACATTTTTCCTAGATACTAGCATCATTTTAGGTGCATGGTAAGTTGCAAACACTGCAGTTGCATGCAATGTGCCAAAATGCTCACTAGTTTCATTGTATGTAGCAGTGAAACAAATGCAAGATATAGCTAGAATCTTTGGAGTGGGGATGGCATCATGCCATTGTGTACAGCAGAAAAATGACATTAATATGTGATTCACTTGGGGAAGGTCTGTAGCAACTATGGACACAACCTGTGTGTAAAATTTTTTCCACATCCAGGGTAGTGGTAATTCTAGAGTCCCTAGTCTCACTCTGGCTCCCATGTTGGGGCACATATGTGGGCATACTTAATGATGACTCTAGCTCTCACATTATGTGCAAGTGTGTGACATAGACAGATCTAATACAATTCTCATATAAAACGCTGAAGTTAGCATCACATTACAATGCAGTTAGACACTTTCTCCCCGTCCCAAGAACACACGCACACACTAAAACTACATTTTATGTCTGAACTTTAATGTGAACTTTAATGTGCCACTTAGGCACAACCCTAATGCTGACTAAACCAAACATAAATACAACCCAAAGTGTAAATTCTTTTTACTATGAAACAAAGTTTATGAATTCACCTTTATTGATTATTTGCCCGAGTATATTAATAAGCCAACCAACTAACAAGCTGGTTGTAAACACAGTGTAATTAGTTCATACACTTGGTTGATTTTAATCTTTTTGTTAAGAGCTCTGCATTTTATTTTGCTACCCTTTAACATTTTATGGTACAAGATGATGGTACATGATTATTAAAAATATTCTACACTGACTATTAATAAATTATGAGCTCCTTATCAGGATGAAATCCCCAAGGCTAATGAAGACTAATTTACTATTATTCCCCCCAAAAAAATATTCGATTAGCATTCGATTTTCGAATGTTAATCGAATAGTTCTAGGCTACCTTTTATTCGATATTCAATCATTCGACGATCGAATACAAATCTATTCGACCAGTCGAATAAATAATTCGACTGAACGAATAAATCATTCATTCATTCGAATGATTTGTACGATTCGAACGATCGAACGAATCCTATTTGATCAGGACATAGCCTCAGAAGCCTATGGGAGTGCTCGCATAGGCTTCTATTGCAATTCGGTAGGTCCAATCGAATAAATAAAAAAAATTTAATCCTTCGTTGATCGAATGATCGAATATTCGATCAGCTAAGGATTTGATCATTCGATCATTCGCTATTCGATGATCGAATATGCCAAAAATTGCTTGTTCGACCAGTCGAATAAATCCTACATTCGAAATTCGATCGAACTTAGAATCCTTCACGTGAATTTAGTAAATCGGCCCCTAAGTGTAATATAATCCAATTTATCATGAAGTTTGCAAAGTGATGGCGTAAATGTAGTTGTATGCCATTATTTATGTAAAAAGAGTACTCTGTGTTCTTCAGTCATTAGAGCTATACAAAAGCATTATATTTATCTTAGGTACAGTGTTGTGAACAAGGAACTGTTTACTCATATACTCTAGGGGTCACAAATTGTACTGAACATTCTGCTTTCCCCGTGCTTGTTCCCTTCCAATGTTCCGTTTCCTCTCCCAATCCCAAATCTGATCATAATGCCTGAATATGATATAACCTTAGATTGTAAGCTCCACTGTGTCAGGGACAGATGTGGATGAGGTCTGTAAAGTTCTGTAGAATATCTCGTCTCTAAAAATATTTTTTACCTTTTTTGCATTTTGACATATAGATCCTCATAATTTGTAATGAATTGGGGAATGTTAAAGCTAAGGGTTTTTTATATGCTGCACCAATTCCCTTTACCATCCCTTTTGACATTTAAAGAGCCTCCAGTCCTTGTAACATTCAATTAATACCAACGTTCTCATCCAAGCTAACAACATGTCCACCTTTTTGTACAATTCTTAGCAAAATCCCTTGGCTACTGGTTTACCATTTTTTCAGTACACACTTGCCGCCAATTTCTAGACTGACAGGATCACATCTGACCCACACCTAAGCTTCACTACCTTACCTTTTAGACTGTAAGCTTTTTTGTGTAGGGTCCTCTCCTACAAACTCTACAAAATCTATTTTGGTATGTTTTATACATTTAGATATACCTTAATTACCTATGATTAAAACCGTTTCCATTTTGATAAACATCAAAAGCCCAATTTTTCTTTATGGTATGGATTGTCAATATGTCAGAGTCTCTACCCCACAAAACAAAGCAGGATAAGTTATCTTTGAGTTAAGAGGCATCGTAACATTTGCAGTGGCATACTGCCCAGTAAGCAAGTCGTAAATCAAAGAATAATCACATCTAATTGGTGTGCATTTTAGCCCATTTATTTTTCAAGCTTGTTTATGTTGCTCAAAATAGAATACATAAATAAATGTTGCCTTAAACTGCTATAGTAATAAAAGGTACAATGTTTGCCCAGGTAAACTTACAGTGTCAAACTTTGTACTTAATTATATTTCCCCAGAAATCTTAAAATCCCTGTATCTTCTTGCACAGGTAATAAACATATGAAAAGTCACAAGGCTTATTCCACTGTTCATTAATTAAACCAATAAAAGATCCATTTGAGAGTTCAATAGTCCATCTGAAATGAGAAGATATAACTTGCCACTTGCACCATTGTTAGCTGGTATTCTTGTCAAAAGGTATTTATAGATCAGTGTGTGGCATTTACACTTTGAGACCGAGAGAAAAATTTGGCTGCTTGTACAAAATGATTCAAAATGGACTATTGTATTTTGAAATACAGAGAAAAAAGTATTTTGATTTCAGGCCTGCAGTGCTTATGTAAACTCTGGCTTCTTTCAAATACCTTTTTCTCTTTTGCAGTGTTTTAACACTGTTCTAACCTTCACATGTAAAGTGCAGTCCTAGCGTAACAAAAGGGGAGTTTGTTTACTGTGAAAGTGCAAAGGTTCCTTTAAGCTGGCTGAGCAAAGTAAATTATCAACCAACTACTTGTTTTTGCAGCACTCGGCTGATTAGCATTAATAACACACCTACAGGTATGTCAGTAAGTTGAAGACTAATGGCATAGACAGTTGTTTTAACAGTTTGCACACCACAGTTTTCCATTGGCAGAAACAAGGCCTCAAATTGCCCTTACTCTTCCTTTACATCCTATTTCAACTGCCTGAATAAAGTACAACATTTTTACACCAAAATCACCTCTGACTAATTTGCTTTTCCTGTGTCATAATAAGATAAGGCTGCTAAAAGTAAAGAGCAAGGTACACTATTAAAGCAGTGTTTTTTTTTGTTTTTCAGTTCAAAGCCCCATTGGAGGTTCAAACTTTAGTCAAGGCCCCCCCCTTAGCACACAACAAGGTTAAAGATGTTGGTGTATCTGTCATTCTGCCATAGTTCCAAGAATATCTTGGACAGCTAATATTGTCACCTTCATCTGTTGTTTAAGGTGTATCTAGAAGTGTAAATAAACATTCTATTCAACTCTTTCAGTAATAGCCCTTCAACCTAAGATACCCCCTCCACACACACAAACACACTGCTTCAAGCCCCCACCACCATGGAAGTTGGCCCCACAGTTTCGAAACCACTGTTTAAAGGGGTGATTCACCTTCGAAGCAATTATTTCAGTTCAACTGGTTTGATAGGTCATCCAAAATAACATTTTTAAAGGGATACTGTCATGGGAAAACATTTTTTTTCCAACAGTTCATAGTGCTGCTCCAGCAGACTTCTGCATTGAAATCCATTTCTCAAAAGAGCAAACAATTTTTTTTATATTTAATTTTGAAATCTGACATGGGGCTAGACATATTGTCAATTTCCCAGCTGCCCCAAGTCATGTGACTTGTGCTCTGATAAACTTCACTCTTTACTGCTGTACTGCAAGTTGGAGTGATATCACCCCCCTCCCCAGAAGCCTAACAACAGAATAATGGGAAGGTAACCAGATAACAGCTCCCTAACACAAGATAACAGCTGCCTGGTAGATCTAAGAACAGCACTCAATAGTAAAAACCAATGTCCCACTGCGTTCCATTCAGTTACATTGAGAAGGAAAAACAAAAGCCTGCCAGAAAGCAGTTCCCTCCTAAAATGCTGGCACAAGTCACATGACCAAGGGCAGCTGGGAAATTGACAAAATTTCTAGCCCCATGTCTGATTTCAAAACTGAATATAAAAAAAAATGGTGCAGCATTATTAACTGATGCGTTTTGAAAAAAACATGTTTTCCCATGACAGTATCCCATTAAATTCACACTTTGTTTGAGACAGCGCTGAGAGCTAGGAGAAATGGGTAGATACACCATTAAAGTGTAGTGGGTTAGTGATAGTTGTAGTTCCACACTCTCCCCAATTACCACTATAAGGTGTTCAATTACTTCTTATACCACCATGTGTCTTTTAGTGAGGGTGGGTACTTACCAGCGTTTAAATCTTTAAATTCATTCAGCATGTAAATCAAGTATGGTGCTTTAAGATTGATGCGCTCTGTTAAAAACCTTATAAATCCAGGATCAACTTTGAAGCACCATACTTGATTTACACGCCAGGATCAATCTTAAAGTACCCACCCTCACTAAAACACACATGGTAAAGACTAGCTTCTTTTCAAAACTTCTTTCCTCCTTTAGTGTTTAAAAAATGTAAAATTCAGCCTAATCTAGTGTTAACCCATGCTTGCAAAGTGAAGTCCTAGCATAAGAAAGCATACGTTTGTTTACTGTGAAAGGTCAAAGTTTTTTTTTTTTTAGCTGGCTGAGGAAACCAGACGACTATCTGTTTTTATAACAGCTGATTAGCATTAGTTACACATCTACAGGTATGTTAGTAAGTTGGTAAACTTTAAACTCTTTCCAGTTACATGGAGATCTACTCCTTTGGCTAGGCCGCCACACATGTGGTTGTGGCAAATTCTATGGAGCTGCAGGTAGAATCACAGGTGCTGTAAGTATCTGGTGAACTAGCTACTGACCCAGTCTCTCTATCTTAGAGATAGAGAAGGATCAGAAAGATCAGAAGGAGTGTCAATATCAAGACTGGGTGATTTAATAATGTACTTAAAGCAGTGACTTTATCCCATAAAGGCTGAATACGTGGGCATGACCAGACTCCCACCATGGTCTAGCCTGGGTGCTCCTGCCATGAGGCAAGGTGAGAACTGTGGCAGATCCCCTAAAGTTGCCTGGGGAGGCAACACTCTACTCCTGGTAACTTTAAAAGACACATTTCCAGTTAATAAACAAAAAATTTGTCTCTTCTAAAGTAGAACTCACAATGTTGCTCTCTGCACTTGCTATGCAGCCACCCTGGATCCCTTCTGGCAAAATAAATGTAAATGCGGGAGGGTGAGGGTGGTGGGACAGCAATGCAAGACTGGCCTCAGGGTGGCTTATGAGATAATAGCACCCCTGTAGTCTGTGCAGTCCTTTCTGGCATTGTTCCAGAAAGAGTTTATGTAGCGTTTCCCCCTCATGAGCTCTTGCTAACATGAACTGACAAGTTTTTACCTGTCCTACTGTCCCCCTATTGATTTCCATCCCTAGACATCTCAAGATGCTGTTTACCTCTGTTATGTACGTCTGCCCCACCACTGGATTCCTTAATTATCCAGGATCATGTCCATAGTTACAATGGTCTTTCAACAATATAAATTTCCCAGTACTGTATATACAAGTAGCACTATCTTGCCTACCAACACTCCTTTACAGTAGCAACTCCCCAAGAGTAGCTCCTTTAGAGAAGCCAGAGACAAGAAATTCCATACATAAATTCCCTATATTTCATCTCTGATCTCCAAATACACTCCTACATGCAACCTTCGCTCTGCTTCTGACCTTCGCCTCACTTCTCCTCTCATCACTTCTCGTCTACAAGACTTCTCTCGGGCTTCTGCTTTTCTCTGGAACCCTCTGCCTCGAGCTGTCAGGCTTTCTCCTTCTTTCCAAACTTTCAAATGCTCCTTAAAGACCCACCTGTTTAAAGAAGCTTGTTCAATGTACCTTAATTAATCAACCACTACTGTATCATAAATCCCAAAATTGTGTCTGAAACCCTAATGTCTCAGTTGTATCCTAACCTTTAGTTTGTAAACTTTATTCTGTAGGGCCCTCTAATCCTATTGTACTCTATAAGCCCTTGATTGTTATCCATTATATTTTCCCTGTTTGTTATAACTAAGGTAAAGCACTGCATATCCTGTTGGCGCTATATAAATAAATGATGATGATGATAGCAGGCCATTTTCAAACAAACCCTTTGTCTGCACTCCTACTCTAGCCACACTTCACCTGACCAAGAATAAATACTTTGCATATTAAATGTATTTATACAAGTGTTTATGTATAGAGCATTTATCCTACAATACCTTGTGTCACATGCCAAAAATGTTTTTTTTTTTTTTTTGCATTTCTGCCTGCTTTTCTAATGGTAGATAAAGTGATTTTATGAAAAAATGTTATAGAAAGTGATACGCTTAGTGAAAGCATTAATGTGTACATGACTTCATACCATTCTCTATAACTACTTCACTAAGGTAGTGTCATACGCGACATACATAGGCCAGGGGAGAATATGTTGCTTTCCATCTGCCTGGCAGTGCATTATAAAGATAGAGCAGAAGGTAGCGGGATGAATTTCACATAGCATCTTCTGGATTTTTTTCCACTGAAATCTGCCCCATGTTTGAACTGAATGGCAGAAGGCATATTTACACTAGCAGAGAAAACGTAATGTGTGACCTCTTCTTAACAGCCCCTATGTGAATCTGTACATTTATCTCTGTGACTGAGCTTTACAGCCCATATCTTGTGATCATTTAAACTCTGTAATCGAGAAGATTACAGAGACGAGGCTTTATGACCACATTTGGCTGATTGACAGTGTCTGTCGCATTCTACAGTAACTATATATATTATTGTGCATAAGCATGAGGATGCTGATTGACTTATTCAATAATGTATAGTTAGGGCTAGTCCACACAGTAAGATTCAGGGAGATTAGTCGCCAGGTGACTATTTGCCACTTCTTTGAGGCGACTAATCTCCCTGAATGGCTTGCTGGTATCTTGCACCCACTAGCACTAAAGTCGCCTGCACCTATTCACACGCGGCAACGCGTTTTTCAAAGTCACTCAAAATTGCCTCATGAGGCAATTTCGAGCAACTTTGAAAAACGTATCACCGCTGTGAATAGGCGCAGGCGACTTTAGCGCTAGCGGGTGCGAGATACCAGATTAGAAGCCTTATTGTGCTGCCAAAGCTGATGTCCATGATTATTCAAAGACAAGTTGTTAGAATTAACAGCACCAAATGGAAAGCAGTTTCAAATGTTCTGCATTTACAATACTGTACTACTCATGATATTTGAGTTTAATTTGTTTGAACAGTCTTGCCCTTTTGCAGAAGACAGCCACTTTAGGCATAGAGCGGATGTCCTGTATGTGTTGCCACAATCTTTAATTAAACACATTTCGTTATTTGGCTCTGAGCTAGATGGCTGTTAAACAATACAACGAATCCATGGAAAACTCATTATGAAGATGCCCTCTGATCCATTGAATAGCTAATGCTGGCTTTACGACACCGTGATTTTATTGAAAAAAGAATCTTAAACAGATTTGTTAGTCATATACAGTAAATGTTATAAAATCTATAGCACAAGTTATATGGACTCCGTTTTTGTGGACAAGTAGCCGAGGGAAATATATTTGGTTGCAAAGATACAAGAAACACAAGTACTACAACTACCAACACCCCCCTAAAACTCCAACAAGAAAGGTTACCTTGTAGGTAGTTAATAAAAGTATCACTTTGACAGGAAAGACTTGTATAGCAAGCTTACTCGAACAGGTAAGACAATACTCTGAGGTGCTGATACTTAAAATATTTTTATAAAAACACACGTAGGGACACACATTCTTTCATGGGATATATTCTTAATCCAAAAGCACCAAAATAGTTAGCCATCTTCCACATCTTTGGTTTTCTTCGGATTTTCTTCCCTTTGGCCATTTATGGAGTTTTTGCCGCATGCACCAGACTGGCTCCAGCACAGTGTTTTAAATTGTATTTATTTGTGTTACAGTTTGGCTTGATTTAAGAACACAATCAACTGTAGAGCGACTTTTGAAAAGAATTCCAGGCAAAAATAAGAATTTTTTCAAGGTAATATAAAACAAATAAATAACATTTCCTTTAGTTTGTGGGCCATTATTTGCACATCATGACTTATGCTATAATCAGGAATAGCAGACCTCAGCTAGCTTGCTGAAAAGGACCTTGCATGCAATTTTCTATAAACTATTTATGGGGCTGCATTATTAGGACTTATTTTATTAATGGCAGACCCAGCTCTAAGAGTGGTATGTACCTATCCGTTGTAATGCCCCAAAATTTGATATACAGAGCTAAACAAATTAAAATAATTATATCAATTACCAGAGAGCAATTCCAGCACCACAATTTTTATCAATAGTGCAAGTGTTTTTAGAATGTTTTAGACTATTACACCTCAAATCTTGAACTGCCTCTATTCTGCCTATACATTAACCTGTAATCTGTTAAACTTTCAGAATCGGACTGGTCTTCCGCTTAGCACTTACTTTAGTGCAGTGAAAATTCGATGGCTTCTAGACAATGTGGAAGAGATTAGACATGCTGTTTCAGAGGGAAGAGCAATGTTTGGAACAGTTGATTCCTGGATCATTTGGGTCAGTGTTTGGTGCTTTAATGTTTTAATTGAATGTTCATACTGGCCTTCACTCAATCTCAATTCATTCTTATTTTGGCAAGTATGCCAAATCACTATACTACAGAAAAGATGTTAAAAACTACTGTTCACATGCTTGCCTTGTTTACAGGTGGAAAATATTTTGGTTGGGTAAAATAATAAATCATACTGTGATAACAGTGACTTAACTATCGTGCAAAATACAGGTATGGCATCCATTATCCGAAAACCCATTATCCAGAATGCTCTGAATTATGGGAAGGCCGTCTTCCATAGACTCCATTACAATCGAATAAAATGATGTAATAATGAAAGAGTACCTTGTACTTGATCTCAACTAAGCTATAACCATTAAAAATAAATATTTCATATTTAAATAATTTTTAATTAGACTTAAGGTATGGAGATCCAAATTAAGGAAAGATCCCTTATCCAGAAAACCCCATGTCCCGAGCATTCTGGATGTGTATCAATCGCTCATGTCTCAGTAGTACCAGAATTCTGTATCTTGGGTCTTACTTGTGTGTTTAGCCCACCACACTGTTTGGATTTTACAATGTGTGCTCATAGCAGCTACTAAGAAAATAGCAGTTAGAATAATGAAAACAAAATCTTTATTAGATGATCATTACTAAACTTGAGGAAACCTTCACCTCTCTTAATATATTAGGCCATTATCAATATTCTGTTGCATGCTGTAATTGTGGCATACCTAAAAGTTCTAAAAAAAATTTAATGACTACTTACATTTTAATGATGGATTGGTTATAGAAATTTTCATTGAACATCCATTCCACTGAGCCGTATTAATTAGGTGATTATGTTAATTAATTTTTTTACTATTTCATCCTGGATGCAAATGCAAACAACTGTTATCATTTAGAAATATGAAAACAGACATTTAAATGGAATGACTTCTTATTAATGTTCCTGGCTTATTCCACAGGTCTTTTGCACCTGACAACTGATTTTTTATTCGGTTATTTTGATTATAGACCTTTCCCACAAATAGGCAATAGTCAGGGTAGGCTTATTTATGGCACCACAAGCAGCAGTTGATCGCCAGTAATAGCATACTAATTCTTCAGCCTATCTCTTTCTTTGACCCCATACCTGGTTTTGTTTTCCATAAACAGTTAAAACAAGAACATGTAGGGAACATTCCTTTACTGTGTTTCGTATGTTTACATACAGTTAAATTAAAAAATGTTTTATTCCAGCTGAGGTTTAGTGTATGACACTTACTCTGAATACCTCCATAATGAATGGTCTCTCAATCTCTTCAAGAAAAAAAAATCAGATTCTACCCTTTGGAGCACTAGAACATTAGTCTAATCCTGACTTTTAAGGCACTATTTGTCCTCCACTTTTTGCTGGTGTTGTCCACCGAATTAGTACAAGTCTTAACAATCACTGGTTGTTGTTATTGTAATATGTATAGAAGTTGGGCAAACCCTGTATACATATTGCAATCATTGGGTCTCATTATCACTTTAATAATGGGCATGTAAAAATTAACTAATGTTGTTCGTTTCCTTGTGCATAGAGTCTGACTGGTGCAAAGAATGGAGGTGTGCATTGTACAGATGTGACCAATGCCAGCAGAACAATGCTGTTCAATATTCATACATTGGAATGGGACACAGAGCTGTGCCAGTAAGTTCCTTTTTAGCCAGAAATGCTTATACATCAGATAAAGACATAACTATCAATCTGCTTACATCCAAACCATTATAGAATACAGTTTACACATTTGCTGACCGCCAGCTTAGCATAGCCATCCGCTTGTGCCTTTTCCTAATCTCACTGCTTCTAGACTATTTAACTCTTTCACCGCTATATATAT
>CM044433.1:107253757-107274119 GCA_024363595.1 Xenopus borealis | reverse complement strand
AAAAAAAAAAAAAAAAAACCACATTGGTGTCAGGACTTCAGTTATAGTTGTTTTCATGACTTCGGTTCTTTTTGTTGCTTCAAAACATCAGTGTCGGCTCCTTTCGGGACTTCGGGTCTTTCCACCTCTTAAGGACTTCTTATTTGTCCGGCACTTCCGCATTCTGCCTCAGGACTTCGCGTCGAGCGCACGCTTTGCGCTCTTAAGGGGGGCCCGGCTCTTTTTAATATTGCAGCGCTGCCGGGCCCCCCTTCAGCCCCCAGTTCTGATAGAGTAATCAGTGATAATGTTTTATTGTACCCCAGTAGTACCTTATGGTGCTTGTGTGGTGTCTTTAGATCTATATATATTAAGTATTAAGAGATTCTTATTAATTAAGAATTAAGAGATTTAAGAGCCATATGCAAGCAGAAGCCCCACTCAACAGAAATTATGTTTTTTCCATTGTGTTCTTATGAAAAGCTGACAGAATATCTTTACTTGCAAAGTAATGGCTCTATAACACACTAATGCTGTCAGCTAAATGCCCAAAGCCCCATAAGATGTTTTATTCCAATTATAGTATTTGTCATAATTATAGGATTTGTGGATCCCTTGACATGCAGCTTTTCTTTTATGCTTTTAAAAAATCTTGACAATTTGCAATAGTCTGTTCACTCTCAGACATAAACAATACCGTAAAGTTATTGACATGACTATTATATTGTGCTTTTTTAGGGTTCAGTTGCCATAGCTGGAGCCGTGGTGCGCTGGTTGAGAGACAATCTTGGAATTGTGAAGACTACTGAGGAAGTAGGTAAGTCATTAGAGCAATATCCTGCAATCCTTCACACACACATATGTTTGCCCCCTGCATTAATTAGATATGTGTGTTTTATGTAACTGAAATAAATACAGTATGTGTTTTTATTTGTGGTTTTAGAAAAACTTGCTGCTGAAGTCGGGACATCATATGGCTGCTACTTTGTTCCTGCATTTTCAGGTTTATATGCTCCCTATTGGGAGCCAAGTGCCAGAGGGTAAGCAGTTTTCCGCGTGTAGTCCAGTTCTAATACATAAATTGCTGTCTGAGAGGGAGTGAGTTTCTCTCCTTTCTGTAAGCTATTGCACAGGAGGCTATAACCAGAATGCCTCCAAATTTTTATTCACTTTATAGAAAATATTTCCTGTTTCATTTTTCTTCTTATTGTTATCTTTTTACAAGCACCGATGTGCACTGTTGGTAACCTAGATAAAGATAAAAAATTATTCTCTGCACTGGAACAATTCAATTCAATAGAACTTCTGCAAATCATTTATTTAAGTTAGAATGTAAATAAATACAAATCTACCATTACATGTTGTTCTTTGGTTGAGTTGCAAACTATTTTATGCTTGCAGTGTTTAATTATTTCAAAATACTGTTGAAATGATTATGTGTGATACAGTTCAGTTGCCTGACCAATATGCTTGAAGGGTTAATATTATTGTAGAGATTTATGTTGTTTCTATTATTTCATTAAATTGTAGTTTTTAGTTACATATAAGATCCAGGCTTTGCCTTCATTTCTCCCAGGCTCTTAGTGCTACGATAATGTAAGCAAAGGAAACCCTTACCAACTCAGTTAGAGATATAGTGACTTTGAATAAATCTTAAGCTCCCCATAGACGCAAAGATCTTTCTCTGCCAAACGACTGATCTTCGTGAAGTCTGACCAATCTGTCAAATTATCATGCGGTTATTGGGTATTGAACGATCATACATCATGATTTTTGGTCCGACGTCGGTCTTAAAATTGATCGGCCAGGTTAGAAAATCTTTATCGGTCCCCATGCAATCTACCTATGTTTGCAGGGCCAAGCAGGCAGCGACCCTTCAGTTTTGCTGGCAATATCCCCTGAAATGGTCTTTTTAGTTGATGGACACATCGGACATTTAAACGATCTTTTTGAGACAATCGTGGTCTCGCGGTAACCATTGGATCTTTTAAAAATCTGTACGTCTATGGCCAGCTTGAGATGAGCTGCTGTCTGAAATCAGAAAAGTCACATAAGGAACATGGAATATATGGAGGAAATGTAAAATGTTTCATTTAAATGATACAACATGGCAAATAGTACAGCATAGCAAATCATTTGAGGAGATTGTCTCTTTGGGTTAATTCCTACCATTTTAATAAAGTGGGCATTCATTATTTTTAATTGAATTCAGAGACTAAATCAAACTAATGTTGAGGGGAAATTTACTGCAGGTATGGGACCTGTTATCCAGAATGCTTGGGACCTGGGGCTTTCTGGATAACTGATCTTTCTGGAATTTAAATCTCCATACCTTAAGACTACTATAAAATCATGTAAACATTAAATAAACCCAATAGTCTGGTTCTGCTTACAATAAGGATTAATTATTTCTTAGTTGGGATCCAGTACAAGGTACAACTGTTTTATTATTATTATTATTATTATTATTATTATTATTATTATTGAGAAAATGGAAATCATTTTTTAAAAAACGGATTCATTGATTATAATGGAGTCTGTGGGAGCCTTTCTGTAATTTTGAGGCAGTATTGCTATTTTACTTTGGGAAACAAACAAGGAGAAGTTGTGCTCACCACTAATTTTTTAAAAACAGGCGGGGTGCAATGAGGCTGTGACCACAAAATACAAATAGACAAATACAAGAGATCCTCTGCACTCAACCCATTATCAATATATTTAAGACATTGAGACATTCTGTGCATACAGCTACTAAAAAATGCCTTACCCTTTAAACAACAGGGATTGTTTGTCCATATATTGCAATATATTTAAGCTGGCCAACTACGTCAGTCATCCCATATCTGGCCAGTCCTATGCTCAATTTCATCTGATTCATCAAGAATTCTATTGCTTTGTTATGCATTTTACAAAGGGACTAAGTTTTACCTGCAACTTACTTGCTGCTTTCAAAGTAAAACTCCCAATCATGGATGCCCTTTTATTAGACACCAGTGGGATCACCTGACTATAGCTGGGAAGGGTAGGGGCTACAACAAGGAGCTGGTCACTGCTCCAGTATAACTATAACAGCCCCCACCCTTCCCAGCTATAGTCAGGTGATCCCACTGGTGTCTAATAAAAGGGCATCCATGATTGGGAGTTTTACTTTGAAAGCAGCAAGTAAGTTGCAGGTAAAACTTAGTCCCTTTGTAAAATGCATAACAAAGCAATAGAATGCTTGATGAATCAGATGAAATTGAGCGTAGGACTGGCCAGATATGGGATGACTTTGACGTAGTTGGCCAGCTTAAATATATTGCAATATATGGACAAACAATCCCTGTTGTTTAAAGGGTAAGGCATTTTTTAGTAGCTGTATGCACAGAATGTCTCAATGTCTTAAATATATTGATAATGGGTTGAGTGCAGAGGACCTCTTGTATTTGTCTATTTTACTTTGGGACCATACTATGAGGGACAGTATTCTCTAAGTGTGCATTACAGCATCCCCAGTTCCACATCCTAGAATTCACAATTAAGGAGTCTGATGAAGGCATAAGTGTATGCTTACTCCTGGGGCATCACTGCATAACATTCAGGTTGCTTAGAAACTGATTTACTCATCTTATTACTTACTTAATGAAAGTAAGGTTTGATGAGATTTGTTCTTGAAGGTGACAGGCTGATTGAACGAGTGTTGTGGTTAATACACTACCAAGAGCCTGACCCATTGTCGTTCAGTTGTCCCGTAGTGGGCAATTTCTGTTGGCTTTTAATGCATTTTTAAGTTGTTCTAATACCATTTTCACTTTTTTCTGACTTTTTTCTCTCTTAGAATCATCTGTGGCCTCACCCAGTTTACAAACAGAAACCATATTGCGTTTGCTGCTCTTGAAGCTGTGTGTTTCCAGACTAGAGAGGTACTTTAGAGATATGTAATTCCCATCCCTTTTGGCCAGAGACCATCAATCTGCAGCCCTCTGTGTCCTGTTTCACAACAATCAGCACTTTCCTCACAGTATTCAGTTGTTAGTGGGATGTGGGAGTTGTAGTTACCTTCCAAGAGCAAAGAGAGGCCTCTAATCTGCCAACCCTTGTATCTTCTCAATAGAAGACCTTTCTTGTGTTTTTGGGGGGAGCAGAATAATGAAGATGTAGGGGAGGTTAGCCTTGTTTAAGATCAACTGATATATATTCATACATTGTTTAGTTCTCCAAAGAAAAGCCTTTTTGGTAGCATCCCTTTAATTGCACTTTAACATTTTTTTTTTTTTTGCTTTGAAATTATTTGACTTCTGGTTTAATTCCAGATTCTGGATGCTATGAACCAAGATTGTGGTATTCCTCTCAGTCAGCTTCAAGTTGATGGTGGTATGACAAGCAATAAAATTCTTATGCAGCTGCAGGCTGATATCCTGTGCATTCCAGTAGGTAAGATCATTTTGCAATGAGTATAAGTTTTTAAAGTACCGCGACCTCCTGTCTCTGTATGTTTATATTTATTGCAATGTGTATGCTCGCTTTACTGTATTGTAAAAATGTACAGCACTGCATATAGAAGTAAATATAGTGTATATAAATGAAGTTACTCTCTATAACTTGTAGATCAATCAAGTTTGTTTAACGATTTCAAAACTCCTGTCCTATTAAAAAAAATGATTTCAGGGTAGATAGTAAAAATGTATTTATTAAATTTTCTTCCTTTTCATATGAGCTCTGAAATCTTTCGCCAGCCTTCTTAATTGTTAAAGTTTAATACGCAAGTAGGGACAGAAGCTGCTGTCTCTGCTAAGAGATGTATCCACTAATGTATTAAGTTCACTAAAGATTATATTTAGCTGCAATTATTATTTACTAAACTTTCCTCAGTGTTCATATAATTATTTGCCTTTGCTGTTTCTTTTCACTAGTTAAACCATCCATGCCTGAAACAACTGCACTGGGTGCTGCTATGGCTGCAGGCGCAGCTGAAGGTGTTGGTGTCTGGAGCCTGAATCCTGGAGATTTAACTGCTGTAACATGTGAACGGTTTGAACCACAAATCAACCCAGAGGGTAAAAAACACATCCTATGCATTTGCTTTAAAGGAACAGTTCAGTGTTAAAATAAAAACTGGGTAAAATAAAAAATATTTCTAATCTAGTTAGAACTATACTCTGAACTAACGCTGAGTTAGTCAGTGTCTTGATGGGGAGCCACATGGGACATAACTGTTCAATGAGTTTGCAATTGATCCTTAGCATGCAGCTCAGATTCAAACGCATGTGGCCCCCCTCAAGTCACTGATTGGTTACTGCTTGGTAATCAGGGTAACCAGTCAGTGGAGTGCTAATATAAATATTGAGAAACAGATTAATTGCTCCTCCTCTTTTTCTTGATCTAGAAAGTGAATTTCGTTATGCTAGATGGAAAAAGGCAGTGATGAAATCAATGGGCTGGGAATCAACAGAGCCTACCTCCAATGGAAATGGTGAGATTACTGTTTCTTGACTTCATGCTGTATAATAAATAATTTCATACTGACCCCAGCATTATGTAATGTATCAAATTGTGACAGCTGTTTATAGCTGTGTGTCTGGTGGAGTATGGAGACTTAAAGGGGAATTCAACCCCTCCCACACCGGCCCCCCTCCCTCCTCCCCCCAACCTACCTTTCCCCCAGGGCAAATGCCCATAAATTGCTACTTACCCCTCCATGCAGGTCCCCTCCAGCCAGGTTCCCAGGCACCATCTTCTATAGCAACGTCTTCTTCCTTCTTCCGTTGGCACTTGGCGGCACATGCGCAGTAGGATGCATTTGCCGGATTGTACTACTGAGCATACCCTCGAAATTCACAAAGTTCAATCAGCGAACTTCGTGAACTTTGGGTGCATGCGCAGTAGTACAAACTGACAAATGTGTCCTACTGCGCATGCGCTGCAAACGGAAGAAAGACAGACGTTGTTGTAGAAGATGATGCCCGGGTACCTGCACGGGGGGCGGGGGTAAGTAGCAACTTAAGAGCATTTGCCCTGGGGATAAGGTAGGCTGGGGGTGGGAGGAGGGTGTGGGGCCTATGGGGGGAGTGGGGGCAGGCTGTTAGAGCGGGAGCTGTTGAATTTGCCTTTAAGAAAGCATTTACTATCCCCCCAGGACAAAAGTGTAAGGGTCACAAGAGTCTGAGGGAATGGCTGTCCTTTGCATCTTGCAGAGGAGAAAAAAATTAGGGGCATAATACAGTGCTGTCAAACACTGGTAATGATGAATTCATCAGAGCAGATATTTGCTCACTGCACACTGCCTTCCCACAAATAAACTGCCCAGTGTAAACATAAAACTGGAAAAGTAGACTGTACAAAATATTAAATATTTTCAATACAAAATGTAATACATCTATGTTGTATAAACTGTTGTTTTTTACTGTTGTGTAAAAACATTAGTGTAATACATTGAATTGTATCCTTTCTACTTCATAAGATTCCAAGGATATACTAGATGCTATCATACATTTTTAACAACTATGCATAGACAAAGACGTGCTTGATCAATGCACATTCCCCGGTTCTGTTTTAATTATTCTGTGCAAGTGCATACATATTCTTAAACACTTTTTTTTTTAAAGTTACAAGGTTCTAATCGTACCATGGGTATGGGTCGGGGAAACCTCCCACTGCCCACTCACACCTCCACCCTGCTGCTCACCCCCTCGTGTCAAACCTAGCCCCCTCCAGCCCTGATATCACTGCACTGACAACTTTGATAGCTTGGTCCCCAGTGCAGATGCATGTAGCCCATTAAATACTGCCACCTTAGGGCCACTCTTTTGTGGACTATCCACATATCCAGTCCTGAGTAAGTCCCATATGTTACTCCTAACTTTATACATTTGATATTTTTCATAGGCTCTTGGCTCTCTGTTTGATTTTTTTTTTTTTTTGGAAGGGGGGCAATTTGTCTCCTGACAACCACTGGTTTTAAAGTCTGATCTTTCCTACTTATCTTTAACACCAACATCCATTTTTAGCACCTGCCAGTGAGCACCACGGAGCAATCATCTTCCAGCTTCTTCATTCTTCGTTCGGCTGCATGTGCAGTTGAATGAAATAGCCAATTTTTTAGTTGAAGTTTGGCTTTTCGTTCTACTGCACATGTGCAGCTGCTCAAAGAAAGAGGTAGACGGAAGAGTATCGCTCCATGGTACTCACTGGTATATCCCTGGGCAGGTGCAGTTTTCTGCTGATAGTAGCACCTGCCCGGGGTTTCAGGTAAGTCAATACAATCACTTGTGTGTGCCTAATATTTGGCACCCTCAAGTGCACCAAGCCTTTCCTTCTCCTTTAAGCAGTTTTGTTGTCTGATCTCTCCCCTATAAACACTACAAAACTCCTTTTATTTTTATAAAAGCATTTACTCATTAAGTTTAAAAATATTGATATTTAGTTACTTTTATTGACTACATCAATTATTTATGGTTAAAAAAATCTGTCCCATACCAAGAACATAAAATCCAAGTGTCATATCAGATAGTCTCTTACAATACAGCTCCTTTAATATTCTCTTCTGTAATATAAATAAAAGATAACTTTATAATGATAGTTATTCAGATTCTAGAATTGTAGAGTGCAGCTTCAAGCCATGTATATTAAAAGGTGCTAATACTCATAAATCTAAATATGTTCATTGCATTTTGCGCTTTACAGCTGCTGAAAACAATTTGTTTTGCATGTGACGTTGTTACCATATCACTCAGCTTGCCATATACGTATAAAAAGCAATATATTTTAACTGGCTCCTTTAATGAGCATTTTCATTATGCAAGAGCATTTGATTGTCTTTTTACTACCAGCTCCAGGCTGCAGGAATCTCTCATTATAAAGCTATAGTAAAGACCATTGAATAGGCAAATTAATTGGACTTGATCACTCAACATTTAACCTCAGCTGTAATTAGACTGTTATAGATTTATAATTTAACTGCCTAGGTATTTTGTTTTATAACTTTATGACCTTGTTAGTCTGAGGTTATCGTTGTAGTCTGCAGTGAAAGCCCGTTCCGCAAATTATTTTGTTTGGCATCCACAATACATACAAAACAGAATTAGAGAGACCAATTCATTGAATTCCTTGTCTTTCTATAATCAGGTGTTTAATTGCTTGAAAGGGAACACAAAATGCCCTTCCAAAATTAGCAGACAGTCATTTGTTCCTTGAAGACAATCAAACCACCCCTGGAAGTGAAAATGTCCGCTAATGGTATCGAATAAACCACTTTAGTCTCAAGATCTTTCATCTGTGATTTTCTTTATTGGTCCTAAAAATATTTGCCCTTTCTTGTACATTGAACATAAATTGCTAAGTTTTTAATATGTATGCTAGCACTCCAAACTTAACTCTTGCTTATGTTTCATATAGTAAAGCCCTGCACCTTGCTTCCACCAGAGCAGTTATATAACTCTATAATCATTATCATTTGGAAAGAAACACGTGGATGCAGAATTATACTGCTAAATATTATAGTATGTACATATGTCAATAATTGTTTTGGACCCAGACACTTTTTTTAAAGAGATTCCGTCATGCTTTTTATGGTGTAGTTTTTATTCCTAAATTACACCATTTACACTTCAAATAAGTTACTCTACCATTTAAAATGTAATTCCTAATTCCAACAAGTGTGTTTTTTTAGTTGTAATATTGGTGTGTAGGCAGCCATTTCAGGTAATTTTCCCTGATCCTGTGCTTTCAGAAAGAACCAGTGCTGCACTACGGAATTGCTTTCTGACAGGCTATTGTTTCTCCTGCTCAATGTAACTGAAGGAGTTGCAGTGATACATGGATTTTTACTATTGACTGCTATTCTTTTAAATTCTAGCTGTTATCCAATTACCTTCCTATTGTTCTGTTGTTAGGCTGCTGGGGGGGTGGAGGAGGTGATATCACTCCAACTTGCAGTTCAGCAGTTAAAGGACCAGTAACATAAAAAAAATGAAATTGATTTAAAGTAATAACAAATATAATGCAGTGTTCACCTGCACTAGTAAAACTGCTGTTTGCTTCAGAAACACTACTATTGTTTATATAAATAAGTTATTATTATTATTTATTAACATGCATTTTTATAGCACCAACATATTTTGTAGCGCTGTAGTTGCTGTGTAGTAATGTGGTCACCTATTCAAACGAGAAAATGCTCAGGTTACACAGCAGATAGCAGATAAGCTCTGTAGAACATAATGGTGTTATCTGTTATCCACTATTTAACCTGTGCCATATAGCCATTTTTCAATTTCTGATATTGCTACTCAGCAGCTTGTTTATATGAACTATAGTAGCAAATAGATCAGTTTTAACAGTGCAGGACAACATTACATGATATTTTTTTTTAATTTTTCATTACATTAAAACACTTTCATGTTTTTGTTCTGTTTTTTTCAGAGCACAAGTCACAAGATTGGGGCACCTGGGAAACTGACAATATGTCTAACCCCATGTCAGATTTTAAAATTAAAATATTAGTTTGCTCTTTTGAAAATCTGATTTTAAGTGCAGAAGTCTGCTGGAGCTGTTAACTGATGTTAACTGATGTTTTCCCATGACAGTATCCCTTTAAGCTCAAAAAAGTGCATTTGGGCCCAAAACATCTAACACACAAGCACATTTCACAGTTTACCAGTACAATTCTGCATCTGTTTCCAGCAAAAACCTTTAAAACCCTATAGTCACCAACTATTCCAGCTTTTGATACATTCAGCTATTAAATATTTGAAACTATATGTACTGATAAGTGTTAAAAAAAAAGTATTTGCACCAGATCAGGGACACACAGCAACCAATTTAGTAATTAGGTTTAATTGATCTTGTGCAGTTGGAATGGTGAAAGGAAATATCTGATTGGATGCAAGCATACACATTACTGGTGTAAAGTGCATGTGAACAAAGAAAGCACAAGATGCAATACCATGACTGATGAAACACTTTTTTCATCAATATTCTATTTGAATTGTCAATTAATACCTGCAGCTTAAATTGTTTTACAACTTGCATTTGCTTGCTGGCACATGGAACTCCCGAGTGGGTTGTTCTTTACTACTTGGTGAAGGATTAAAACAGGTCACTTCTTATTCAAAGCAATAGGAATAGTCTCTGTACCACATGTAAAATAAAACATTCTGGTAGTTATCTGGCAAGTGTTGTAGTCTCTAACCACAGTTTGTGCCTGTGTATTCAGTCATTCCATGGTAAAAAATTTTTCTACCAAAGCTCTAAATGTACCATAGGCTTCAGGCCCCTTTTTATTATTAATTTAATTACCAATTCCCCTGTTCTTACCTTTAAGCTAATATTTAGATTTTTCAGACCTATATTAATGGTGCTTGTGTAAATGCCATGGATTAGTCATGGATGGACCAAAGCTGCATGATGTTGTGGTCCTCTAAGCCTGAAAGCAACATGGGATTTCCACAGACCCCAAAGTTGTCTTTTTAAAGGAAAAGTAAATGTTTTTTTATCTGTAAATTTGCTCTAAACAGCTCCCCAGATTTATGTACCTTAGTCCCTGCTGCAAGTCATAGCAATCCATAGCATTATAATACATAGAGATAACAAATTCATTGGAAAGAACCCCTTTTAACTAAGTCAATCTAGTGATATCCTTAGCTGCGTGCAAAAGATACACGTATTTGTTTACATATCAACGGAGGAACGCAACGCAATGACGGCAATAATGATGCCGACACTGATGCGCAACTCTCGCGAGACCAATGACGTCAGACGCGGAAGTCCTTTATAGAGCGCTACGGAGACAAACGGCCCCTTTCTGCCTTGAAAAAGCATATGCGAAACGCGCGTCGGCAGGCCTAAGATTCCTTCTGATTATTAAAATTTTTGTAGCAACCTTGATTTACAAATTCTCGCAGCCTAAATCAATCCTGTGGATTTAGCGGTTCCGGTCCAACGATAATTCATTCTTTTACCTCTTTCACTCCAAGGCTTCGGGGATTTGCGGTTATTTAGATAGTTCTTAAACGAAAGACCACAGTCCCTGGTGTTCTGCCTTTCTCCCCGTGTGGGGTCCCTACAAGGGGCTTCTCCACCTCTACTCTTCTATTTTCATATTTCCAATCTATTATTCCATGAATTGTGCACTAAGTATTTATTCTTATAATTAATTTATTACTCTATTTATTAAAGGGGTTGTTTACCTTTGAGTTAACTTTTAGTATAATGTAGAGAGTGACATTCTGAGACAATTTGCAATTGGTTTTCATTTTTTATTTGTGGTTTTTGAGTTATTTAGCTTTTTATTCAGCAGCTCTCTAGTTTGCAGTGTCAGCAATTTGGTTTCTAGGGTACAAATTACCCTAGCAACCCTGCATTGATTTGAATAAGAGAATGGTATATGAATAGGAGAGGGACTGAATAGAATGATAAGTAATAAAAAGTAGCAATAACAATACATTTGTAGCCTTACAGAGCATTTGTTTTTAGATGGTGTCAGTGACCCCCATTTGAAAGCTGCAAAGAAACAGAAGAAAATTGCACATAATTAAAAAACTATGATAAATAAATAATGAAGACCAATTGAAAAGTTTCTTAGAACTGGCCCTTCTACAATATACTAAAAGTTAACTTGAAGGTGAACCACCCCTTTAAGAGGACACAATTAATTCTATTTATATCTATTTATTCTAATGAATTATCCTTAATGAATTTTTTTTTTTTTTTTCAACTGTGTTTTTATTAAAGGTCACATAGCAAAAAGAGTAAGTACAGTGAAATATTGCCATATTGAAAAGCTTACATTATCATTGCTCAGTATTTGCTAGAACATAGACCAGTGGTTTTTATAATAAACATTGGTTTAACATAAGAGAAAGAAAAAGAGAACCAAAACCTAAAAGAAAAGTAAAAGAACATAAAGTAGATAAATCAGCAGTAAATTCAGTTAAGATGTTATGTGGTACCATGTACTGTGTTTCATCTTTGTGGTCTAGTGTAATTTCTGGATATCGTCATCTTTGTCTTTATTGGATGTTAGCCTTAGTTAATGTGTGGGGGACCCAGAGGGGAGCCACAAAGATCTATCTAGTCATGGCTTACAAATATTGTCTTTGGTTATGTAGTTCTTCATAGTAGGAGTTCCACGCAAACCAGTCCTCTTCAGCTACCATTTGAGTGCTATGTAATATAGCAGTTGGGTATTCCATGCGCCTTATGTGTTCTATTCTATTGATTAGGTCTCCCAGGGATGGGAGGGTAGTGTCTTTCCATCGTGCTGCTATAAGGCACCTTGTTGCTGTAAATATACAATTTATTACTTTCTGTGTTCTTTTCCCTACTCCCCCACAAACCAAAGAATTTCTAAATAAACAGCAACTGATAGATATGTATGAACTAAATGGGTTCAAAGACTATATGTATTTCCAACTAAGACATTATGTGAAATCAATATGTCGAGCAATGAAACTCCCCGAACTGACTCTATTTGAGCGCCTGTGCACGAAAACGGGAGAGAGAAGGGGACACATATCTCTAATATATAAGGAACTAATTGACCATGATGTAAGGGAATTTTAATTGATCAATTAGTCAATCATAAAATCATAAATTGATAGGTCAATGAATTCAACTTCTCGGACGAATTGCAAAGATAAGACACTAATTTATTAAGCACAGTATAATTTCTTTTATTCACTCCTAAGAGCACTAGCACTTTAGAATAATTTAATCGTACTTCAGGAACCGTTTATCAGAATACAGGAATTTATAATCTTTTTACTTTTTAATGTGGATAGTTAGTCCTTTTTATTAATAAAGTTGTAACTTATAGTATCAACAGATACGTATTTTAACCTTAATATTGAGATCCAAGTGGGGGTTATTATCTATCTTTTTCCTTTCCCTTTTGTCAAAATTGTAATTTGACCTCACACGAGGACTTTAAACTAATTAAACCTTGTTTGCATAGCCATAGTAAATCAATAGCATTATAAAATGTGTTATAAATTGAGAAAGGGCTGTTAATTTACCTACAGTGCATCAACCGTGTCGGAGAGATATTCCTCTCAGTGCTGCTGTGATATGGAATGAACCAGAACGAGCAGGGAGTGCACAAGAGGAGAAAAAAAAAAGTTGCTGGTGCTGCACACATTGGTTCCCCTTCCTCTCAGCTATGTCACAGCAGCAAATGATCACCACGACTAGTCAGAGAGATAAGGACAGCTCAGTAAGCTAAGGGGCGGGGCTTCATTCTGCACCAGGAAGAAGGGGAAACAAGCTACAGAAATCAGAGCAGACTTGCAGCAGGGACTAAGGTACATTAAAGGAAAACTATACCCCCCAAACAATGTAGGTCTCTATAAACAGATATTGCCTAAAACAACTCATATGTAAAACCCTGCTTCATGTAAATAAACCATTTTCATAATAATACACTTTTTTAGTAGCATGTGCCAATGGGTAATCATAAATAGAAAACTGCCATTTTAAAAAATAAGGACAGCCTCCTGGGATCCTAGGATCCAACGGTGCACACAAACATACCAAACAAACTATAAAGTTAGGTCACATGAGCCAATTAACAGACAGAGTTCTGTCTTTTGCTTCAACACTTCTTCCCTTTACAGTTAGAGTTGAAATATTTCTGGTCAGGTGATCTCTGAGGCAGCACACAGACCATCATGAAATGGTGGTTCAAGGCAAGAGATGTAAAAGGGCAATATTTACTTAAATATATATACCAGGTAGGTAAGATTCTTTAATATGTCACTTGATTTGATATAAACTATCTGTTGCTCAAAAATTCATTTTCGGGGTAAAGTTTTCCTTTAAGCTGGGGGGCTGGTACAATTTGGACCTTATCAGTAAGAATAAGTATTTCATTTTTGAATATCCGGGAGTAAGGATGACCAGTTAATATAAATCCAGTGTTAGTGCCATAGCTTCACAAATTAAGAGTGGGATCAGTTTAAAAAAAAAAAAACTGATGGCGAGTTATTAGAGGACGGGATGGGTCTCTAGGTGTGTAACTGCTAAGGAAAATGTACATTTGGGATATTACAGTTCTGTAAATCAGTATTACATTCATGCATGTTTGTCATAGTGAATTATCGTTGATTCATTCTTTTCGATGTTAAATCATTTAATCTGAATATGCATGCTTTCAGATTCTATGATTCCTTGTCCCAATGTTAAACACTAATCTATTGTTTGTTTGATTTTACTCTTTGTGAAGCCTATACTGAAAGGCAATTAGCATCATAAAATCCATTTAAAAGGCCACTTCACCTAATGTTGTGGGAAACATATTGACTTCCCTGATAGGAGCCAAATATGTCTGCTATTATATTAGCAGTTCTTCGGCAAATTATTCTATTTTGTTCCTCTGCGTGTATGAGAATTCTTTTACTGACTTTTTCCATTGCTATGCTGAAGCTTTTATTGAAAAAGACTAAATGATATGACGTGTGATAAATGATTTTGTAATTGTTCATGGAATCAAAGTAAAAAATCCTACCTAAGCGGATCAGTTTGTGGATCAATCTGCCTTTTTTTGCCAGCTGAAGACAAATGCACACATTCCAAGCTGACCCATTACCATTTGTACAAAATAAAGCCATGCACTAATAAAGATTTTTCTGATTTCATGAAATGCCCCTGGGGTTTCCTACATACTTTCCAGTCATAATCAAATGCATGTTGCTGTGAAGATAAAAATAAGTCCATGAAGCAAATGCAAAAATGAACCAAAACTGGGGAGAATCATGGCAGCAGGGTGACAGGCTAATCTTTTGCTGATTGGAAGTGGAAGGGGGAGTGGCCACTAGCAGATTATGTGATTGGATAGCTTCGGTGTTCAGAATGTATGGGACAGCTTGGGGCCTGTCACTTGTAGTGTTTTTATTAGAATTTTTCTGATGAGATTTCTTAACATCTCATTATCCAGGGCCATCATTTCACTAATTAACTTTCTGATGTTAGCACTGTTTAAAAACTGAAATATAAATGACAGAAAGAACCATTTTGCCAAGGTAAACCCCACTGGCCATTGCAGTTATTACCAGTGAACTCTGGATTCCATTAGCTTGGATATTTGTACTTGTCTCTTCTTCTCTGCAGCTTGCTCTGATCTTTGTCACGTAAGTGCTGTTGTTCATTAATTGATTTGGCTTTTTATGTCATTGACATTACTCTGTCACTACTTGTAATTTGCTTTCCCTTTTGTATCTGTGATTCTTAACTCAAATATTTTAATTTTTATGTTTTCTTCCCCCTGTACCTTGCTTGGCTGGAATCCTGTTCTACTGGATGGCTCCAGGTGACTGTAGTATCTTCTGTAGTCTTCCTCTGGGGTTTTATATAGTGAGTAGCATGGTATTATTAATCGGAGCAAAGTACATCTCAGGTCAGTCTTCCTTATTCACATAGTGCAAGGATGTTTTGCTTTTACTGCTATAACATCTTCATTCAATAGCATGCTTTTTATGACCAGAACAGATTAAACATTTAAAGCACATTTAAAGATTGATTGATAATGTATTTTCTGTGTTGTTTGCACGTTCATCTATTTTTAATACTAAAGTACTTTTTTGTTTGCAATGTATATATGCAAATGCTTAGATGGATTGGCCACATTAATATAATATAAGAAGTAAATGCAGACTGGCTAAATGCAGCAGAACAATTCAGCGGAATTTGTAGCCACGTGTACTGATTGCCATGCTGTAATAATTCATCCAGGTCATAGTATATCTATGGAAATAAGGCAGATCAACTGGACTTTCTGTGCTTTTTTTTTTTCCTTGAAGAGATTTCATCCATCTGGCTTGAGTCTTGAGTCTGGACTTGGCAGTCTTCAAACATGTGTCCTTTTCTTTCAGATGTAGGTACAAAGCCGAGTCCTGACCAGAGGAGCTGGTTCTACTGTGCTGCACCATATGCTGGTGAAACTGTTGTTTGGTTTCTCCCACATACAAATCAGAGCACTCTTCACTTCTTCTTGTGCTTTGGGGTTGGGTCTTTGGATGAACTAGTTGCTGCCTCAGTGTGTTGCTGGGTTTAAAGCAGATAGGGTTGTGGTGTTTATTTAATCCTTCTAAGTTTCTCCAACACCCCAGCTACATATGGGAGAACCAAGTTCTTTCTCCTGTCCTGTTTTTCACCTTCACCAGTAGTCTTGGTGTTATTGCTTCTTTTTCTACTGGTTTTCACAAAGGCCCAATCTTGATACCCACATGTCTTCAGGGCCCCTCTGAGATGTTCCATCTCTTAGCTTATGTGCCGGTGGGGATTTCGCCAGCTCTGTGATGTAGAGCTCCAATCTTGCTAATACAATCAACACCTAATTTAATGACATCATTGCAGATTATGATAAATAGATTATGCTTATTGGAGGTTATATTCTGAAGAGAGATACTATTTACAAATTATTCTGAATTGAAAAAGCCAGTTGGATGACTGGTGAAACGTCTTCAAGGAAAAAAAAAAAACACAGCAAGTCCAGATGATTTGACTTATTTCTATAGACAATACAGAACAATGGAACAACGTAACTTTATTGAGGTTTCACATGCTCCCCCCTCATCTACGCTCTTTGGTTCACCTGACGACGAATCGCATAGATGTGGAGTAGCATGTGAAACCTCAATAAAGTTATGTTGTATTATATCCGAGAGTGCTCCTGATGTTTCCTGACATATATAAGCTGAATATGCATAGAAAAGAACTAGTAGCCATTCTATAATGTATTTCTACTCACAATCACAGTAGTTCTGCTCTGTGCTTAGCTGCACTTCTGCCACAAGATGGCACCCTCTCTCAGAGAACATTCTGATGGATTCAGTACAAATGATGTCTTTAAAGTGCTGCAGTCTATGGTGCAGAAATACAATTAGGTCATTATGGTGGTAAGGTGCATTGTATTGTTTAATCAGGTTTACCAGTTGTCTTTCACATTCAATTTACTTCTAATGCAAAAGACAAGTTCACTCTGCAATCAGTAAGATGTGCATATTAATTGCTATAATTATTCCAAAACTTGGGATGTGTAATTGCTAATTAAGTCAAACGCTGAAAAAAATGTTCTGTATGGCAGGGTATCTTCCTGTCTTCCCGTGTTGTCTTACAAGCAGCAGAGAAGTACTGACATCATCTTAAATGGTGTCTGGTTATTTTGTTCCAAACGAAAAGCAAAACCTGTATCTGAAAATAGTCAAGTAAATTGTATTCCTTATTTCATTAATATCCTTTTAATCATTGGTGGTCCACAGTTGGCACTCCTGACTCACTCAGATGCTTGAGTTGTAGTTTAACAACATCTACAGATCTTCTTGTTGCCCATCACTGCAGAATAATCTTTATCTGAATGCCACACTGCTGCCATTTGTAAATGTCTTTGCTAAAATGCTGCACAGCTGTCCATAGAAATTCTGGTGATGGTGTGTTCCCAGCTATTCTAAACATTGCACCTTGCCACGCCCAACAATAGGAGGAGCAAAGTGGCCCCTACACATGCATTCATTAAACTTTAAAGGATAGAACATCAGTGTATATGCTGATCTCTCTCATAGACTTGAACCTGTGTTCCTCTCTGTAGATACAGTTGATAGTAGAAGATGGTGGCTGATATTTAAGACATTAATAAACCAAAAAGTAAATAAAAAAACTGTAGAAGTGTCCCATCACAAACCTGTAGCTTTCAGTGCTTAACTAGTATAGAAAATGGCTAACTTCTGCTACTGGAATAATGACCAATAGCAACCTATGAGCATGTAACATACTGATCAACTGGCAATTATCTTATTGGTTGCTATAGTTTACTGCACCTGGGCAAACGTGGCACATCTTATTACATATGAGGAATGCAAGTATATATAGAATATAGATTAAAACTTAAAGGACCAGTAACAATAAAATATTTTTGCAAAAAATTAATTTGTATATAATGATAAAAACCCCACCATATTTAAAATTGCAAAGTCTTTATTAAGAAATAACTTACTGAAACTCTGATTGCGCTCCTCTTCAGAAAAGGCGATGATCCATCATGCGGCACTCACTTTCTCCTCCTTGGATATCTCCTATAAGGAAGGCAGGGAGGAGAAATTAAGCGCCGCACGATGGATCGCCCAGTCGCCTTTCTGAAGAGGAGTATAGGTAAGTTATTTCTTAATAAAGACTTTGCAATTTTAAAGTTAAATATGTCTTGGTGTTTTTTTCCGTTATCTACAAATTAATTTTAAAAAAAAATGTCATGTTACTATTCCTTTAAAGGAGAATGAAAGTCTAAAAC
Organism: Xenopus borealis; assembly: GCA_024363595.1. Classification (NCBI taxonomy): domain Eukaryota; kingdom Metazoa; phylum Chordata; class Amphibia; order Anura; family Pipidae; genus Xenopus; species Xenopus borealis. The sequence continues at coordinate 107,255,890 of CM044433.1, read as the reverse complement.
TAAGTAAGCTTTATCAGAAAGGTCTATATTTATATACCAGTAATCCCTCAAAGTAGTGCTGCTCTGAGTCGAAAGACACACTGCATTTATTTCCTTCTATTGTGTACACTTGGACTTCTGTATCAGACTTCCTATTATCAGCATAAACCTCCAGGGCTTGGGCTTGCTCTGTTTGCTCCTCTTTCCCTCTCCCCTTCCCCCTTCCCTCCCTGCTGTAATCTGAGCCCAGAGCTAAGAGTGAGTATGGAGAGACTCAGGCAGGAAGTGATGACCCACCAAGCTAATATGGCAGCTGCTATCCTGAACAAACATAGATCTTCTAGAGCTGTTTACTCGTATATGGTAAAGCATTCTACTGAATTTATATAGTGATATAGCTTGCACTGTTGTGGCTAATAAACTGCCTCTGTAGCTTTCCTTCTTCTTTAAAAAAAAACTAGCAATAGATGAACTATTGATTTCATGCATGTGTAGACCTGTTCATGTAATATATTTATATATATATATATGTTTTCCCCTTCTACCTTTTAGGTCTTAATAAATAACCATTCATACGTCTGCTCTTTTTCGGCTGCTGGTTTTATTGAATTCTTGTGTTGCCAATACGAAGATATAAATAACTGCTACATGACATATGGAAAATGACGTGCAAGGATAGAATGACGGAAACATGCCATTTAATGACATTGCCTGTGCAACGCTTGCCGCCATGTTTGTGGACTGGATAGTGCAACCAATCTCTTTGCTGGTGATATGTCACTGAGTAATCTTTAACAATGGCAAGGAAGGATTTAAATACGTAGATTGTTCATTCATGTCTTAGAAGGACCGACTTGCACTTTCTTTGGAGATTATATATATATATATATCCTCGGAGTTATTAATGTACATTTTTCAGAAATGTAATGATAAAACATGTACAGAGATTTTTGAAGATTTTTTTTCTTAAACACATTTTTGTTAATAGTAAAATCCATTCTAACTTAATTTTGTTTAAATGCAAAGGGGTAAATAATGGAATTGAATTTTTTATTTAAAGAATGTTACCAATTTTAATGCGGTTCTTTGCATGCACCCTTTCTACTATACTCCGAGGCTTGTGTAGGGTCATCGCTGTTGGAGAACCGAATACATTTCACACAGTGTTTCACCAAGATCATTAATTATACAAAGATTATAACCACTTAGGTTGAGTTTTCCAAAGGAATTGAAAGAATTGTTCACATTTTATTGCAGTAACTATTCACAATTTCTCGTTTTTTTTTTTTTAGTTAGCCTTTCTTTCCTATGTTAACTATACCAACCATGCAAGGATCTTCTATTAAATATAATATGTAACATTTCTTTATCTGCATTACAGAGTATTGCCTAGAATGATGGTTTTAGGATTTAAAGGTGGCCAATAACTTAAAAACAAAAGAAAATGAATAGTTTGATTTGAAATTCCTATCATATCTGTTCTGGCCAATGCATTTTGGAACAGAAGCCTTTTTTAATTGAAGAAATGACCATCTCCAATGTCTGCACACCAACTTAATTGTTTTTAATTCATCTTTAGATTATGCATATTAATGTAGTGTTCATGCCTTATAAAACTGATGCAGATGTATAAAAGTGGACACAAACTGAATATTATACATGTGAATGGATGTACAGGTATGGGACCTGTTATCCAGAATGCTCGGGATCTCAGTGTTTCCAGCTGACTGATCTTTCCATAATCTTCATATCTTAGGTCTACTAAAAAAATCATGTAAATATTAAATAAACCCAATAGGCTGGGTTTTGTTTCCAATAAGGATTAATCTAATGATATCTTAGGTGAGATCAAGTACACGCTACTGTTTTATTATTACAGAGAAAAAGGAAATCATTTTTAAAAATTTGGATTATTTGATTCTAATGGTGTATATGGGGGATGGCATTTCCGTAATTTGGAGCTTTCTGGATAACGGATTTCCGGATAACCGATCCCATACCTATATAATCATTTCCTTTTCTAGGTGTTATGTCAGAAGGTTTGAAAGATGTTCGTAGCAGTTAGGTGATTGCTGATCACCCACCTTGGACTGAAACAAGTTCCCAGCTACTTTACTACATTTATATTCTGTTGTGTAATTCTTTTTTCATTGC
>CM044433.1:107238574-107251891 GCA_024363595.1 Xenopus borealis | reverse complement strand
CTCCTCCTACCTATATCTTCACAGCCAACTGCAGCTCTAAAATCTCACACATGCTCAGTTAAAATTTCTTAGTTGTCTAATAAACCTTTTAAGCTATTTTGAAATCTGCCAAACTTCTGTGTTAGTGCTGATCAGTAGTGCTGCCACCTTCTGGAAGTTAGTGTGTGCCCTTCATTTGCATAATGACATCACCAGCAGGGGACAAGTTAGGGACATCTCGAGATACTTCTAATGGAGGAGTTTACTAAAGCTAGGAATTCTGGGTAGAATACCCATGGCAGTGCTACAATCTGAGCATGCTCATTAACTAATTTGCATATTATAGTCACAGTATGGACTCCCTCGGTGAAAGAACCCATTTGACAAATTGTAGGATTTTTTCAAAAACTGCTGTTTGTTTCAAAAACCTGTACATGTAGTTTGATTAAACATGTTTAGGTTGTAGTGGTCAGACTGTTAATATATGTTTGATTTTGGCTGTGATTGGTGCCCTTTAAGGAGTGCCCCCAAATATGTTGATGCACAGGTGGTCATACTAAATAGGGTAAGCCCCCAACTGCATAAAAACTTGTAATGAAAAATAGAAGATAGAAGTATCTAATATTGTTAGATGGACTGTGTTGGGCATATAAGGAGGCCTGCACCACCAATGCAGTGATGTGGGAAGTGTAGCAGTATTTTTTTAAAATTACAGTAGAAACTCAATGTTATGGTTCTAAATGAACAATACCAAAATGAAATAAATTCCAGGTAACTTTATCCAGGGAAATTAAGAAGCTGCTTGTCTGTGTAGACCTGCAATAAAATTGCATCCGTTCCAGGAAACTGAAATCTGGGATGTAACATTGGGGTTCTACTGTAAATGATACCTTACTTTCACAGTGGACATAGATTTTAATATTCATTTCCCTAGTTAATGGAAGCCAATCATGTATTGATTAACACTAGCAGGAAAATGGAAATTCTGGATGGGCCCTGTCTTGTAGGACCTACTGTTCTGTAATCCAGAACTTTTCTTCTTTATACAATTGTAGCACTTGCATCATGTACCTTTATATTCATCTCCTTAAACAAGTTGCTGCTTGGTGTCTTTTGGAATTAATGTCAATAAACAGTTTCCATTTCTGAAGGCTTTGTCTTTTATTTAAAACAACAACCAAGTCTAAAAAAAAAAGGACTTTAAAAACAGGAAAATGTATGTCACACCTGATATGAAAAATCGATAACTCTTCTATATCAATAGCAATGCCAGGGTGAAAAGAATAGTATACTAGAATAAAATACTGCTATGATATTTTGAAAACATACAATATTAAATATTTATTCCAACTTGTGACTATGGAGACCATCATAAACAAATGAAGGTTGAGAGATCAAGCTTAAACTGAAGTGAAACTGAAAAATCCATCCATTTGTGGGTGTATGCGTTATTTTGATTTTGGGATCTCCACATTTTTTTACAAAAATTGGTATCTAATGACATGGAAGGTAAGAAACCACAAAATGAAAACATTGAGTTGATTTTTCTCAGAATTTCCACAACATTTTATCACAAAGACTAACTTTAGTAAAGCAAATTTTGAGTAGAAAGACCTATTTTTGTATTCCATTGGCCTCCTTTTGTGAAATAAGTAAAGATATCCCTTGTCACCAACAGTGCCGCTTTGGGAATAGTCAATTCTTTTATGTCGTTTAACTGCTCCTCAAGTATCAGTCAATTTATTTGACTATAGGCTGTAAAAAGTTGTCCATTGACTTTAAGCTATGCCTGAAACATCATGGTGGTCAGTCGAAGGATTTGGTATGATATAGATTGAAGATTTGTGTTGTGCTGTAGGATTGACGGCAAGTTTCCTGTAGCTGTTAGTATCACTCAATTGAGCTAGAGAATATGTAAAATAATACTGTTTTTCTGATGGTGCCCTTTTTCTATTCATATCCACTGATTAATAATCAGATTGGGGTCTGCTTTAAAAGTTTTTAATGTTTCTTGCTGTTCCTTTGTGAGTTTCCTATAGGATTTATTTGCTTTATTAACAAAAATTTGCAGGGCAAAAAACGTAGCAATTGTGTGTGGGGTATTGGGAGAAGCATATTTACTTCTAGGTTGAAAAATAAGTCCATACCTTTCAAAGGAATTTGTGTCATAATATAGGAAATAAAAATGCACTGACCTGCAGAAATTGCTTAAATAAACACTCCAGCGACTCCATTTCTATGTGTACATCACAGAACTATGATCGTTCACGGAAGAGATGAGCATTGCAATATTGACTGGTTAAAAATGAGATCTTCAATTTCTGAGCACTCACTGTTGAGTGTATTCGAGAGAGGTCATAACCCTTAACAAGTTGTCTATGCTTCTAAATCCCTATTTATATTTACAGTGCATAAGTAACAAATCAACAAAAATGACAGAAGCAGCATTGTACATTTAGGGGCCCATTTACCAACAATCGGATAAAAAATTCACGGTTTTCCTACTTTTATTTAAAAAAAAAAAATTCAATATTTAGGATGTGTAATAACTATGAAAACCACTAACACAAATCTTCAGGTAAAAGTTGTTGAGATCCTTTAGAAGTCAATGGCAACTGTGCTGATCCTATGGGACCATTTTAAATTAATTTGGAATGTGAGTTTTTTTTTGTCTGAAAAAATTGAATTTTAAAGGTTGAATATTTTAATAAATGTAATTTGTAGTTTTAGTTTGTGAGTTTCAAAAAACAATACAACCACTAAAATCTGACCTTTAATTTAGGAGCGGAGGGCTAGTAGATATGTTAATATGAAAAACATCTAACCTGTTTACAGTTAGTCTGAGTATATAATATATATAATACACAAAAGCTGTGAATATCTTGTAAATTATATCCTTATAAATGGTGAGTTCTGATGTCATCAGTTATAAACGGTGAGTTCTGATGTAATTTCTGTCACATGACTCACTGAAGCTAGTGTATTATAATAAATAAAGTACCCCCAGTTGCAAAATATGAGGATATTATAAGTTACCTCGGAGTTCCTTGGCCTTCGTCCTCGTGTTTTTATATGGTCATGAAACTCCTCGGTAACTTATAATATCCTTATATTTTACAATAGGGGGTACTTTATTCACTATATAATTTACATGCAAGCAATAGAAGAAAAATGTTAGTTATTTGATGTTTTGTTGTGTTTTTTTTTGACCTAGTAACTAAATCTGCCAGTCAGTTTAAGGGGAATTCAACCCCACTGGTGCTCAACCCCTCCCCCCTGTAGGCCTCTCCAACCCCTGGCCTACCTCCCTCCCCCCTCCGGGATATTGCCCCTAACTTGTATATTACTCCAATGCAGGTCCCATTGTGCAGGGTCACAGGCGCCATCTTCTGCCACAAAGTCTTCTTCCAGGGGTGCATGCACAGTAGGACGCATTTGCTGGTTGGTACTACTGTGCAAGCGCCCAAAGTTCATGAAATTTGACAATTGAACTTCATGAACTTTGGGCGCATTGGCAGTAGTAGCAACCGGCAAATGCGTACTAAAGCACATGCGCCGCTATCGCCGATGGAAGAAGACGTTGTGGCAGAAGATGGCGCCTGTGACCCTGCACGATTGGGCCTGTGCTTTGGGGTAATATACAGGTTAGGGGCAATAGCCCTGGGGGGCGGTAGGCCGGGGGGAGGATGGGGGAGGGGTTTAGCGCCGGCAGGGTTGAATTCCACTTTAATAATACTAACTGCAGCCGTGAAAATCTGACTGTTGCACTAGGGCAAATGACTATTACAACTAAAGGATCTATTATCCAGAATGCTTGGGACCTGGTGTTTTCCAGATAAGGGGACTCTCCGTAATTAGGATCTCCATACCTTAAAGGAGAGTTCAACCAAAAATTTAAAAAAAAACCTACCACCCCTACACTACACAGACCCCCCTTGCTACCCTGGGCAAATGCCCCTAAGTCTTTACTTACCCCTGTCCTGCGGAATTCATGACATTCATCTTCTGGCTCTTTGGTAAACCTTGGAATGAGAGCAGCGTGTCTGCAATTTTCTGTGACTTTCGGTGCATGCGCAGTTGTCGCAAGGTGCTCCAACTTTGCTCCAACTGCTCATGCGCTGATAAGCCACTCTCATTCTGAAGAGAAGAAGATGGTTGCCGTGAATTCTGCTGGACAGAATCTGCACTGAGGGGTAAGTAAAGACTAGGGGACTATGTAAGGGAAAGGGTTTTTTTTACTTTAGGGTTGAATTCTTCTTTAAGAAATAATTTAGACATTGATTAAACACAGTAGGATTGTTTTGCCAGCAATTAATTAATTAATTCTTAGCTGGGATCAAGTACAAGGTACTGTTTTATTATTACAGAGAAAGGGGGAAACATTTTTAAAAACATATTATTTGATTAAAATGGAGCCTATGGAAGATGACCTTCCTGTAAATCAGTACGTTTTGGATAATGGGTTTCCAGATAATAGACTCTACACCTGTATTTGCAAACTTGATTTTAAAGTCATTTGAAAATGAATATGTTTAATCCATTTAACCATAAGAAGAACATGATTTATTTTGGTAGCAGTGCATTTAGTGAAAGGCATCGTACAGTGTTGCATATTCACATTTTCCCAACTAAGCCATTAAGGAAGTATCAGCCATGTTTAATGAGCCAAGAATGAATGATGTGAGTAACTACTGTACCAGCACTAATGATGGGTGCCGATATGGTAACTGCTAAGTGATGAATTTTGAAGATAAGTCACTAGGCTGAGCAGAAACGTAAAAAGTAACGAGACTGTAGAAGGCCTTATTGCCCTTATTAAATGTACTGTGATAAAAGAAAGTTTCATGTATTTAATACAGATGCCCTTTCATCACCAACAAATTAGTACAGTTTGATAAATGTAACTACACGCATTGAGATTCTTGTAAATTAATAAGTTCAGTCCAAATTTACTTCTAGAAAAGTCTAGATTTCAATGCAATACAGAGTAAGATTACCAGATCACGTGAAAATTCAGATAATCCAGCTGGGAGGGCTGCGTTTTAATTTAAATGCCCTGCAACATGTCTTTATTAGAGTGGCCAATAAATCTGGTAACCCTAATAAAGAGTTTTTCCCCATTTTCTCATTGTTATTCAACCTGTATGCTCGGTTTAAAATTATGTTTGTAGTTTGCCATCTTAAAAAAAGTGTGCCATAAGGGCTTAATATTCAGCTACCATGATCTTTATTGATTTGTTCAGATTATTTAATATTATTTTTTAAATAGGAATGCACCAAATCCAGGATTTAGGGGCATATTTATCATTATTCAAGAATTTGAGGGCTTTTAGCAGAAATTTGGTAGTAATTGGACTTTCGAATGGTTATAGAATAGTTTTAGGATATTTTTTGTGTGCTATTCGATTGCACGAAATATTAGTATGATCTAACAGTGATCGTTCGATTTCATGAAAAAATCGTGAAATTTCCTTTGATCGTTTCGAAAAATTTCGAACGATCGAGGCGTTCACTCGTACGAATGCTATTCGAGCAGGTAATAGAAAAAAAAGCCTATGGGGGGTTCCCATAGGCTTCTATTGCTATTTGGTAGGTTCAATCTGGCGAAGTAGGCAGTCAAATAAAATTTTAAAGTTGAAGTACTTCGATCGAATATTTGATTATTCCATCTATTCCATCTATTCAATACGCTAAAATTTTGCATATTTGATGATCGAAGTGGCTAAATTTGCATATCCGATAGAATTGTATGATCGGATTTCGATCGAATTCGATCGAACATCGAATTATTCACGTGAATTTTGTAAATCTGCCCCTTAGACTTAACCATTATCACTCAGGATTTGAATATGGCTGAATTTGAGGAGGGCAATTAAATTTTAAAGAAACTTGGCAACTTTTAGTTTTTTAGTTTTTTGAAGTGTTTTATTCCAGTTTTTTTAGATTCTTTTCATTTGCTGAAGCTCGAAATTTGAGTTTGAAAAATGTAAAGTTGCATAAATATTGAAGATTGCATTTTATTGCTGTAGAAAAAAATGTAATGTGGCATTTTAATAAATTTGCCTATCTGTTCACAGATTATGCATTTTTTTACAATTCGTTCTTAGTAAAAATCTATCCTTAGGGAAGGGGCAGACAGGCAGATTCAGGGACATTTAGTCACCTGGCGACTAATCGCCTCTTTGCCTGGCAACAATCTCCCCGAACTGCCTTCCCCCTGCCTTCCATCTGCTGTAATGAAGAATCAGCTGCGCTAATGCACTCGCAGTGCTTCGATTTACGAAGTTGCCTCATGAGGAAACTGTGGGCAACTTTGGAAATCGAAGCACCGAGAGTGCATTAGCACAGGCGATTCCTCATTACAGCAGATGGAAAGCAGGGGAAAGGCAGTTCGGGGAGATTGTTGCCCGGCAGAAGAGGCGATTAGTCGCCAGGTGACTAAATCTCCCCAAATCTGCCCGTCTGTCCCTACCCTTAGTGTATAGTCCCTTTGTCTACATGATGTTTGTGAGATGTGTTACTAACAAACACTCATACTAGCCCGTTTGCAAAGGGATAAATGATGAATCTTTCAAAGGGTGTTCATCAGGAGAAATTTGTTGACACTCTATCCTTTGTTTGTTAAAGTAATTATGTAGCTGTTTTACATAAAAGCTACACTCCAGGGTCCCACCCACAAACAAAAACTAAAGTGTAATTGTAAACAGAATTAAAGATGCAAAAAAAGCAATGTAAAGTGTTGCATTTTTGTATAAATGTTAATTTATTTAGAATGATAAAACTCACTATATTGACTTAAGCATATATCAAATCATTTTCAGTTGGTTAAGGTTGTCGACCTTGGATGAGAACTCCAATTGGTTATCCAGCCACACCTGGTGAATAGAGGTACAATGCATACATCAAAGGACAAGTGATTGAGCTTGCATTTGGTTTACTCAAGATGTACTTCTGCTGTTAGGACCATTCAGGTGAAGTTCTGAAGTACTCCCCTAGCAACATTGTCCAATATCATTTGAGCAACCTGCATTTTATATAATATTGCAGTGGACATGGGGGATCTTCAACTACCTGAAGCTACTGAAGGTGATCAGCAACATGAAGATCCTCCTGTTCATCCTGCAGATACAGTCCACCGTGGGAAGCAGGTCCAGCAACAAACACTGGACACAAGTTCATTTAAAACGCTATCACACATGAGATTCTGATTGGTTACAAATGTCATGTGTCTGCTACCTCATCTATGAACATGCTAATCTTCATGTGCTGTTGTTTATATGACACTGCACACTTCTTTTCAAACAGGATCATTGTAATTTGTTGTTTGGCTCTGTAATTTGCAAATTCCATCTAAATATTTCTTACTGTCCTCACCGCACAAAATAACTTTTTTTGCTGTTTACTGAAACACTATCAGCATCTTCCTTCTATAACATTTATCTTTAAAAAGGTAAAAAATCATCACAACAGGATGCTTTTAGTCATGGCTTGTGTGGCAAAGATACAATTATATCCACTTACAAACATCCCACCATTGGTGTCAAATAAAAGAAAGCACTTTGCTGCAAATGTTACACAACCAAAATGCTGAACCCGCTTATCAGGACAATAATAACATATTAGAACCAAAAAAATATGTTTTTAGACTGTGTGTTTACCACTTATTTCTTACCTGTCTCTGGAATATTTAAGTGGACATACTGTAGCAATTTGTTGTTGCAGCCAGTTGCATAACACAGGCAATCCTGTTGACACAATCTGTTTTTCATTGACCATTGTGTCACATAACAATTCACAAGTGTCTGGTGTGTTGTCGGCACTAGTCATGGGATTTGTGTCAGAGATTTTTTACAAGCTTATATATTAATGAAGCCAATGAACAACTGATTTCAACTGTAGCTGAACGACTGATAACAGGTGTAGTTGTGTGGTCAAATTTTTGCTTCAAGATTTCAGTTTGATTGTGCTCCATTCTTTTCATCGTTACATCCATATCATAATACCGATTTCCCATTCTTACTAACTGCAAACATAATTTATAAATGTCTCTATTTCTTGTACAGTGCTAATTCACCAGAATATTGTGGCATCTTATTTGTGTTTCCACATAGATATTGTTGAAAGATTGGATGGCCTTATCAGACACATGGGGGCAAATTCATTATAGCGCGTAACTGCACTCTGCCTAGCGAAGTAACACTATCGCAACTACGCTACCGTTCGCCGACCTGAGCGTAAATTTGCACTTTAGTGAATTTGCATAGCGCTGGTGAAAATTCGCCTGGCGAAGTGCGATGAACGCTAGTGAAGCTAACGCTAGCGACTTTTCGGATTCTGAATTTGCTCCATGGAGTGGATCCAGCACACCTTCAGAATGGTCATCTTCAGATGGTTCCTGATTCTCATGTGATTGTGCTTCTTCCTCATATTCTACTTCACTTACAGATTGTTGTCAACAACTTAAATATTTGGACTAGGACAAAAACTCTATAAAGCTCTTGCATTATTTTTTTCTAATGCAGTGTTTACTGTTTCAGTACTTAAAGTATGTTAAATTGTGAAAGGACATTGATGTTGTAGGCGTCAATGTCGCAAAAAAAAGGCCTTTATGTATGGCACATATAAGAAGACACATTAGAACAGTGGTTCTCAACCTTCCTAATGCTGCGACCCTTAAATACAGTTCCTCATGTTGTGGCGACCCCCAGTCATAAAATATTAAAATATTTTCGTTTCCAGCCCAGAGAGGATTGTTAGGAAAGTACAGGAGACAGCGTGGCTGCATTAAGGTTGGCTTTCCGTGCATAGTGCGGCAAAATTTTTTTGCCACACCCCAATTACCATGTTAATTTTACACATTTTAAATGGGCAGGGAGAGCTGTATGGCAGTCCCTACAAAGGGGATATAGAAAGTTGTAGTGCAACTAACCTACACAGGTTACTGAACTACAACTCCCAGCACCAAAAGCTCTGCCCCAGTGGGGAGAGAGATGAACCTGCTCCTGGAACCCCATAGGCGACCCCTGTGAAAGGTTTGTTCGACCCCCAGGTTGAGAACCGCTGCATTAGAATAAGGATATGGATGTTAGAATATCATAAAGTGGTGGTGTTGTTGTTGGGTTATCACCAACATATTTGTTGGTTATTGTTGCACCATAAACACTATATGGGTTTGTTGTTGGCAGTTCGATGGTTGGTGCCTGACAATATGATCCTCTCTTTCATATTCAGGATGATGGGCAATTTCTTTTTCTGTTGCATTATTAGGGGCAAATTTACCATTATTCCCCAAAACAAATTAGTTTCTACTTGATATTCGATTAGCATTCGATTTTTGAATGTTAATCGAATAGTTCTATGCTACCTTTTATTCGATATTCGATCATTCGACGATTGAATACAAATTTATTCTATCAGTCGAATAAATCATTCGACTGAACGAATAAATCATTCGATCGTTTGAATGATTCGTACGATTCGAACGATTGAAGAATTCGATCGTACGAATCCTATTCGATCAGGACTTAGTCTCAGAAGCCTATGGGGGTGCTCCCATAGGCTTCTATTGCAATTTAACATGGCTGTCTTGTGGGCTGTTAAATGCACATGGGTGTATATTTTGCAAAGCTAAACGTACCTGGAATAGTGGGCTTAGAGCACATAAGCACCTGAAGCATGGAGGGCAAAGGCAGTCCCACGAATCTTCCAGAACAGCTCCTTTTTATAGCATTGCTATGCCTAGGTATATTGTTAATTAATAACCTATGATTGGTTGGCATGAGCCAATAGAAGATGTTCCTAAAAATTTTAGGCAGCGCTGACGTTTAGAGGATAACCAGAATATATTTTCCCCACCAACAAATGAAAACATTAGGAACTTGACATACAATATGTTGTATTTATGTAATTCTAATCAGAGGTAGAATTTTGCGTGTTAAGTTGCAGCGTGATTGTGTAAAAAGGGCAATAACACAAAATGGAAGACAAAACTGTAAACTACGATAACACAGTACGGATCAAATTGAAAGTTTCTCGCATTTTCTAAATTCCATATTGCAATGAATTGAATTAGGTACAATAGCGCATTATTTATTGTAGGTAAACACATCTTTTCTTTGTCGCGCATTGAATTGAATCAAGCCCACTTCTACTTTTAGAAATAATGTATTTGCTATGTAAACAAAATTCTCTCCACTTGGAACATAGTGTTCACTTTTTCCAAGTCTGTCAACGAAATCCAATTTTATCCATTTTCTCCTAGTACATTGTTTACATTTTCTGCTCTCCGGGCAGATGTTCTGTTTTTGCCAGTATTTCAGTTATTAGTGTAAAAAAATTGCCCTTCCAGTGACCTTGGGCTTCATACAGTGGCAACTTTATGTTTGCAATATAGTTCTAAAGGCTTAATGACCAATTGCCAAGCCTCTGTTTATGCCTTTCTCAGGACACATCTTGGGTAACTGTCAAATGTTAATATTGCTTCATAACAGAACGAAAGAATATCTGTAAAAATAGACAAATATGTAATAAAATCTGTAATGTGTCAATTTTTCTTCTTGCTTGCTCTTTTTCTGCCCTATCTGTTAAATAAAACACCATTGTGAAATGAGTAAGAAGCAACCAATTGAGCAGGACAATTCTTAAAAGAGACCTACAACCTGTAAGCTACAGAGGATTTGGCTCTTTTGCACTGTGATATTCTTCCTTGTAACTGTGACAGGAGAACCTTGAGAAAGAAGTCCAAGATAGCGAGCCTGGAACAGGTGGAGCGGAAAGGGCCTGACTGAGGGGAGAGTAGAGGAAATAAAATAGTAGGGGTGACAGGCAGTTTGGGAGTGGTAGCGTGGAAGATAGGTGGAGAAAAAGGGGCATGGCTTAGCCTTTAAATAGAGGCAAGGAGGCGGGAATCCACATTACTGTTAATCCATACAGGAGTTACAGCGTCCCTCCCTCCCGCCCTAGAGTTGGTGGGGTGGATGATCAAGTCGCAGTAGTGGCATAGTGGGGCTGCCCTACTGGGTAGCCAAAAAGGGGGATGGAAGGTGAAGTGAGGTTGGTTGGATAGGCCTGGGGCGAGGCTTAAAGGGCAAGGAGGCACTGTAAGTGAGGAAGCAGGTGATGGAGTCTTAGCCTTAGGCTAGTTAATAGGTTCGGACTAAGAAAGGTTTTGGGAAGTTACTGTAAACATGGTTAAATGTATGTGCAGCCTTCAGCGGCTATTGTTTGACCCATTTTGAAAATGTTAAGAGGTACGATTATTTGATGATGATATGTTTTCAGAGTTAAATAAGAATAAGTGAATGCAAATGTTATTCAATAAAACAAGCTGCAGCCTTTTCACCAAATGTTTTGTGTTGGGAGGTTTATTGTGTGAGGGAATTGTATCGGAATCGAAGCATACTCTAGTCAGTAAACCTCCCTTTCAATGCTGAAGTGTTAATAGTGCAATTATTGCTACTTCTAGACCTCAGCTACTTCTTCTTGTAATATGCATCTGCTTTTTACCCTCTATCTATCCACATAGATGCATGGCATGGTAGAAAAATGATAATATAATGTAAACCATATTTGAAACCTTCCAGTTTCTGTTAATAAGGAGTCTCCTTGAAGTTAAAGGGGTTGTTTAGTGTTTTTTGAATACAATCCCTATTGCTAAAATAAGAATTTAAAATATATTTATGTCCAGAGAGACATATTATCTAGCCAAAGGGCAAATGCCCTCAAAGAAGAATGTTTCAGGAAGACTCAATGCTGCAAGATCTTCTCTTCCTGCTCATAACCTGACTCTTCCTAACTGATTAGTATCACATAAATCATTGGTTGGCAATACCATTAATATTGTGCAGATGAACAAGGGAGACCATAGTTATGTTCAGTAGCAGTAGAAGCTTGTGTTGCGTTGTCAACTCTCGTTGAAAAGAAGAATCTTTGAAAGGCAGAAATTTTGATGAAAATGTCCCAGGGATTATTGAATAGTCTGTCTTGGCCTGGCAGACTTTAGTGGCTGTAGATAATTGCTCTTTCGGAATATAGAGAACCCCTAGTAAGATTGTGAAGATCGTCTTCCTCCTAATAAACCTACTGTTCCCAGCTGACTGCCTTGTTTACACAGAATGGCTGTAAGGGTCACTTGATGCAACGAAATACCTAGATTTATTCCATGCATATATGAATACCAAAACATCCATTTGCACATAAACATGTCCATAATATAAACGTTCTCTAATGGCTTCCTTAAACTACATACTGATCAACTATAGTATTCAAAGTAAAAAAAATAACCAATGTCTATTTAATCACTATAGGAAAAGGCTTATTATAGTTTTTAAGAAGCATGTGGTCTAATGCTCAAACTTTTTCCTAAATGCCTTATGGTATAAACACTAGTAAATAATAATCAGGAATAATAAGTAGTCTCATACGGACACATTTTTACCATAAAATGACCTCTGGGGAGTGTCCCTTACATTGTTATGTGTTCTGCTAAGCTTGCTACCTACAATTCCTGAAATCAAAATAAGTGCATCTAAGTAAATGAGGAATAAATGCATTCTGTAGATGCTTTGAATGCGACCTACAGTGCAAAGGAAAATGAAACATACATACAGTGATTCTGTTTCATTCAACTTGTGGACTAAGGTAATTAAGGGTAATTGATTCCCTGCAGTACTTCCTTCCTTTTTAGTTTGCTTGACTGAAATCGTCACTTGGTGAAGGTTTTGTGAAGTTGTGAACTGACTGCATCATCGTTTGGAATCTAAGTTTTTTTTCCCTACAGAGAATTTAATTTGACATTTCAGAGGAGAACATGAATGGTTGAAAGTAATGGTTTAAAGAAGCCATCATAGGTGAGAAATGATGAAGGCTTAATCGTTAGTTACTTTCTTTACTGTTTTTTATGGTCTTTTTGCACATGAAAGAATGACAGGCTTCTTGTATTGCAGGTGCACAAGTAGCTTACAATATGTTCTGGAACACATGCTCCTCATTATTTGGACTCTTAATCTGAGTCATGGCTCATTACAACCAAACACCAAGCACTAGTATTACATGAATCAGATCCAGGGAGGGTCTGAAGCACCACAGAGAGTCTGCCAGTTAATATCAATGTAAGATCCTTTTATAGGGGCCAGACATGATCCAAAACATTTTAATACACGTCAACAGAAAAGATAATAGGTACCTGTAAATATCCAGAGAATATAAAGCATCCACTAGTAGAGAAGAGTTTTGGAAAATATAAATATTTATTTTTTAAACTGTATAGAAGTCATCCTTAGAACATTGATGGGGCTTAATAATACAAACCCCATATGTAATAAAATACACTATATATAT
>CM044433.1:107195239-107236762 GCA_024363595.1 Xenopus borealis | reverse complement strand
TAAGAAATCAGGAAGGGGGCAAATAGTTTTTCACACCACTGTATATATATATATTGTGCAGTTATATATGTGGGACAGATCACAACATTCTTTCTATGTACCACAATGTGTTGTACCTACCACAACTACACAGGGAACATTGGAGTAAAGAGATCCTGATGGAAGCCAGGGTGAACATTAAAGTTCTCTTAACTGTAACTGTAGAAATGTATATTCAGTAGTATTTTGCCCAACACCTGTTTTTAGTTGTGATATTTCAATAGGTATGACTAGTTTTGTGAATCAAAGATACATCAAAGGTCCAATTATTGCTCGTTAAACCATTCCAGTACACCCATTCAGAAACAGTTCTAAGATATTTATGGCCGCACATTAAGCCTAAACCTACTGACCTTCAAGTTGGGTTTCTAAGAGTATCTAGAAAAGCAAATAGAGATTCTCCCTGGATCTTGCCGTAACTGGTTGTCACGTTTGGTATACCAAAACCCAGAACACGGCTCACGATTCTGCCTATAACAGCTGCCTTTTACTTTGACAGAAGCCCTCTGCTACTTGAATATAGCCAGTTCTTAAAGGAACCAGTCAGTGTAAAAATAAGCACTGGGTAAATAGATAGGCTGTGCAAAATAAAAAAAGTTTTTAATATAGTTAGTTAGTGGTTAGGGAGCCAAGTCAGTCAAGCAGGACTGCACAGAGGTATCTTAGTTCACCTCCGTATTAAAGGGAAAACATTTTTTTAAAACACAGTTAATAGTGCTACTCCAGCAGACTTCTGCACTGAAATCCATTTCTCAAAAGAGAAAACAGATTTTTTTATATTCAGTTGTGAAATCTGACATGGGGCTAGCCATTTTGTCAATTTCCCAGCTGCCCCAGTCATGTGACTTGTGCCAGCACTTTAGGAGGGAACTGCTTTCTGGCAGGCTGTTGTTTTTCCTTCTCAATGTAACTGAATAGTACACAGTGGGACATGGGTTTTACTACTGAGTGCTGTTCTTAGATCTACCAGGCAGCTGTTACCTTATGTTAGGGAGCTGTTATCTGGTTACCTTCCCATTGTTCTGTTGTTAGGCTGCTGGGGGGAGGAGGGAGAGGGTGATATCACTCCAACTTGCAGTACAGCAGTAAAGAGTGATTGGAGTTTATCAGAGCACAAGTCACATGACTTGGGGCAGCTGGGAAATTGACAATGTGTCTAGCCCCATGTCAGATTTCAAAATTAAATATTAAAAAATCTGTTCAGTGAAGAATTCTTCTATTGCAGCACTATCAACTGATGCATTTTGGAAAAAAATGTTTTTCCAATGACAGTATCCCTTTAAATTAGTGCATTAACTATCACATACAATAGTTACCAAACTATGCCACTTGTGTCTAGTTTATAAGCAGTACCTACAAGGCAACAGATGAAGGCTACTTAGACTTATATCCACATACCTGAAATGCCATTACACTTCTTGTATTTTATGGTATGCTTAAACCAAAAGTGAGTATTTAGACCTATACCCACATGCCTAGAATGCCACTCTACTCCATATATATTAATGAATTGCTGGAACAAAAAAGGGTAGGCTTGTATGGGTATATGCATATCTATTGTGGCAGAAAGGAGTAATGATTAGTGACATGCGGGCTGGGCCTATACCTGCTATTTGGCAGGTTATGAAAGTTTGAACATATTTCTGTGTTTTTTTTTTATTATTACAGTTTTGCTAATGCAGGTAAATAGCTGTGAGTCTAACTTCTCCCAAGAGACCTGTTATCTAAATTGTTACAATTACTTATTTGCTTATCTCAAAATTGTTACAAAGTATCTTACTGCACCTTGCTGCTCTGGGCTCTCTGCCAAAAGCCGGTTAAGTTATAAACTTTGTATCATTTTCTGGCTGTTTAGTGCAGTGAAAATCGTGACTTTCCAGTACAAACACAGGACTGCGGGTTGAGCTGTCAAAAGCGGGACTGTCCTGCTGAAAATGGGACAGTTGGGAGGTATCTTCTGTGACAATTCTCATGGTGTATAGAGGAGATACTCTTCTGCCCTGCTACACATTGAAATAATCAAATGTTCCTCATTAAACTTTTTCTTTTTAACAAAGATTTGAATTCAGCCTTAGGAAAGAACATAATTAACATTTTCAGTTCTGGCAAAAAATAATTTTTGTACTGCAAATCTATAGTCATGATATTCCAAAGGTTTTCTCTGGTTATAGGCTAGAGTCATTTGTTCAAATTATTCATTTGCTGTAGTATATAGATTTTTTTTATATTTTCTTGATATGTTTGTCACATATAAGTTTCTATTTAGGGGTCCGTACTTTACAAGCCCCAGGGTTCTGGTAATTTGCAATAGCATACCTCCCAACATTTTGATAATAAAAAGAGGGACAAAAAAAATTGTTGCACATGTGACATAGTTATTTGAACATCAAGTTGCTGGTTACTATGTCACACTAAATATAAATGGATAAGTGTGCAACAGGGAGAAAACAGCACCTACATGAAGAACAAGGACTTGTGTGATCATCACACCTACCCTGAGGAAGCGGTCATGGGAGACTGCGAAATGCGTTGGATATTGGTGCAGTTTGATTCATTCAATGAATGAATCAATTAATTGTTATTAATATATCTTACAATGTGAAAGCAAGAAGTAGTCACAGGGCCCCCTGTTTGTAGAGGGGGTTGTTGAGACTTCTGTTACCATTCCATAAGTTAATAGGGATTAAGTCCTGCATTGTCCTGGGATGAGACATGGCACTGTTGTGGGAAACACATTATTCCAGCCTTCAAAACGATTGGAAGTAATGCTAGAAATATATAACATTTTCCTTGCAACTCTCTGAGTTGTGTTCTACTTTTTAGCAAGGGTAGTCATTTGTCTTGCAACACTGTGCAACTCATTTGGGACTTTTCTGATATATATATATATATATATATATATATAACTTCATATGGACAGCACTCCGCCTTCAAAGCACAACTCGGGTGCACGGTAAAGTGTTTGAAATAATAAATGACTGACCAGCAATGATCTTGTGAAAATTTAAATTATATTGTGAAAATACATGTAAGCTTACATGTTTTTTCACAATATAATTAGAATTTTCACAAGATATCTCAGAGTTGCAGCTCATTCATGTATTATATATATATATATATATATACTATAACTGTGGGTGCAAGCAGCACACCTCAAAAGAGTACAACCTGGGTACTCAAGTCAAAATTTTTAATGCAAGACGTCCATACTACTGGCACTCACAGGATTTTTCATAAAAAGGCAAATGGATGATGTTGTGAAAACAGTGATCAGGTTTATTTTCTCCGACGTTTCAGTTCCACACAGGAACCTTTCTCAAGGACAAACAGTGCTCAACAACAAAGTGTTGGCTTAAACTCAAAAAAAGGCGCCAAACTTGTTACCTGGCAACCAGTGACTCCACCCCCACCCTAAGTAAAACACTGGTCACTGTCACTGGTTGCCAGGTAACAAGGTTGATGCCTTTTTGTGAATTTAAACTATCACTTTGTTGTTGAGCACTGTTTGTCCTTGAGAAAGGTTCCTGTGGGGAACCGAAACGTCGGAGCAAATAAAACTGATCACTGTTTTTACAATATCATCCATTTGCCTTTTTATGAAAAATCCTGTGAGTGCCAGTAGTATGGACATCTATATATATATGGCTAATTAGCCATGCAGGCTGTGGATTTCATATGTGTTTAGTTTTAAAGGAGTGAGGTGGCAACCTTACTGTCACTACTTGATGTGTAAGTTTCTAAGCCACTCCCATTCCTTCAGAAAACTGTGTGGCAGGAGAGTTATAAAAATTGGCTTTTACAATGGCATTTAAATTTTGCTATGGAAAATGTTCTAAATTTTCTAACACATTGAGAGCATTGTTAGTGGTTTCATAAGATTTGTAGACTGAACCCCCCAATAAAAGATTTGCATAGTGATATATAAATAATTACTATGCTGGGCAATGATTAAAGGTATAAAGTTTTCTTTTGGTTTGTGCTGATTTTCAGGATCACAGTTAGTTTTCAGTATAAAATAGTTTTGTTTCCTAAAGTTTAATGGGTCCTCAGCAAAACTGCTGACACAACATAGAATATTATAAGTCTAATGCAAATATTTACTCATGGCAATACTTTATGCATCTAAACAAGCAAACACTGTAGTTCTAGATTGACTTGAAGTGGGCTGTATAGGGAAGTGTGAATCTTACTGTGGCTGAATACTTCACAGTTTGTACTGTCCGACAATTAAAGGTAAACTGTCATGGGAAATTTTTTCTTTTTCAAACTGCATCAGTTAATAGTGCTGTTCCAGAAGATTTCTGCATTGAAATCCATTTATCAAAAGAGCAAACAGATTTTTTTATATTTCATTTTGAAATCTGACATGGGGCTAGAAATATTGTCAATTTCCCAGCTGCCCCAAGTCATGTGACTTGTGCTCTGATAAACTTCAATCACTTTATACTGCTGTACTGCAAGTTGGAGTGATATCACCCCCTCCCTTTCCCCCAGCAGCCTAACAACAGAACAATGGGAAGGTAACCAGATAACAGCTCCGTAACACAAGATAACAGCTGCCTGGTAGATCTAAGAACAGCACGCAATAGTAAAACCCATGTCCCACTGCGTTCTATTCAGTTACACTGAGAAGGAAAAACAACAACCTGCCAGAAAGCAGTTCCGTCCTAAAGTGCTGGCACAAGTCACATGACTGAGGCAGCTGGGAAATTGACAAAATGTCTAGCCCCATGTCAGATTTCACAACTGAATATAAAAAAATCTGTTTGCTCTTTTGAGAAATGGATTTCAGTGCAGAAGTCTACTGGAGCAGCACTATTAACTGATGCGTCATGTTTTCCCATGACAGGATCCCTATACTGATGATGCCTAAATGTTCCATGGCCTTCTGCCTACACCTTAAACTACCATTGCCATATGGTATACCTCTTTGAACAAAACAGACTGACACATTAGTTTTGGAAGATTGAAGGGACCAGAGGTCATAGGTTTATTAATCGCAATTCAGTCTCCTCAGTCACCAAACCAATTTTTTCCCCTGCCCTGCTTTGCCTCTTCTCCATGGTGGTCTGTACAACAGGTTTCCCTGCAAGCCTGACTGTACGATGACAGCCTACTAGACTGAGCATAGCCCCACCCTCTGGCGCTTTCTCTAGTGTGCCATATTCGTCATTCTTTCTGATCATCCTTGTCTTGGTATTCCTTCCGCCACCAAGTTCCTTCTCTTCTGCAACCATACATCACCTGAAAAACTGCTTCTGAAGGGGGTTGGGAAAATACAAAAAAACAAAATGTTATCTGCCTATCCTTGCCCTGACTGCACCTTTTAAACCCCCTCTAACCCCACCCCTTCACACCTGCCCCCCCCCAGCTAGGGGAGGGAGGGGCATGCCTTGCCATACACTCAGCCCCCTCCCTCCCCAGGCAGTGCTGGCCCCAGGCCTGAGAACAATAGGCCTCATATGCATCCATTCCCTGAAGCCTCTTATAGAATGCTAGGCTCAGAATAAATAGATTTAAATAGGGGGAAAAAGATGATAAATCCGGGGTGCAGATATTTGGCAGATCCCTTAACATGTACAGTATTAATAAATAATTATACTAATTAATTAGCCTTTGACATGCATAAAAACTCTGCATGATGAGTGAAAATTAATTTCTGAAATGAAAAATGCTAATTTATTAGCTGAATGCTTTCATAATAACTGCACGCAGTCACAAAGATCACGACTAAAAATGAACAATAGTTTCTTTAATTAATGTGCAATGTAACTTTACTTTAACTCATTTTTAATCTGCCAGATTGAGGAAGCATTAGCATATCAATGTTAATGCAGATATGCTTCTTAAATCCATAACCCGTAACAATTACAAAAAAAATACATATATATATATATATATTGCTTATAAGCATTCACAAAAACTATTAAGCAATTGCATGTAAGTGTCTGTATTTCATGGTTTTAATTAAAATCTGTTCAAAGAAATAGTAATTCATAAAAACTGATAATTAAACAATGACAGATGGAGCTTAATAGGAAAGCATCCGTGCCTGATATATACATAGATTGTTTAATACTACACAACAGGCCTTTTAGCTGATTTTCTCTGGATGGATGGACAATGTAAAACCTCAGATTGTCAGATTATATGACAGCTGTACCTGAAAAAGCAACTTTTATTGAAGCTGAAAAAGGGGAGAAATTAATGAAATACATTCATAGCAAGAGGAAGCCAAAAACCACAGTGCACAGTATAGTTAGCAGTGGATAGTTAAACATGAACACCTGTTATGTGGTACAGTAATGGCTTGCTGTTTAAAGCCACTGATATAAGACCTGATATCCAGAATGCTTGGGACCTGTGGTTTTCCAGATAACAGAACTTTACATCATTTGGATCACCGTATCTTACTCAACTAGAAATTCATGTAAACATTAAAGGGATCCTGTCATAGGAAAAAATATTTTTTCCAAAATGCATTTCCAAAAAGTTAACAGTGCTGCTCCAGCAGAATTCTGCACTGAAATCCATTTCTCAAAAGAGAAAACAGATGTTTTTATATTTCATTTTGAAATCTGACATAGGGCTAGACATAATGTCAATTTCCCAGCTGTCCCAAGTCATGTGACTTGTGCTCTGATAAACTTCAATCACTCTTTACTACTGTATTGCAAGTTGGAGTGATATCACCCCCTCCCTTTCCCCCACCCAGCAGCCTAACAACAGAACAATGGGAAGGTAACCAGATAACAGCTCCCTAACACAAGATAACAGCTGCCTGGTAGATCTAAGAACAGCACTCAACAGTAAAAACCAATGTCCCACTGAGACTGATTCAGTTACATTAAGTAGTAAAAACAACAGCCTGCCAGAAAGTGATGGCACAAGTCACATGACCAGGGGCAGCTGGGAAATTGACAATATGTCTAGCCCCATGTCAGATTTCAAAACTGAATATTAAAAAATCTGTTTGCTCTTTTGAGAAATAGATTTCAGTGCAGAATTCTGCTGGAGCAGCACTATTAACTGATGCATTTTGGAAAAAAACATGTTTTCCCATGACAGTATCCCTTAAATAAACCCAATAGGCTGGTTTTGCTACAAATAAGGATTAATTGTTTCTTATTACACAGAAAAAGGAAATCATTTAAAAAAATTTGGATTATTTGTATGAAATGGAGTATATGGGAGACAGCCTTTTTGCAATTCAGAGTTTTTTGATTAACGGGTTTCCAGTACAATGGGCCAGTGAGTATCAGTATGTTCCTATTCTGTGCTATGGGAACAACAGCGGAATAGTCTGATACTGTTGCTGTTTGTCCCTTTTTGTACATGAGTATCTGCTGCTCTTGCTAGATAGTTCAAGATAAAAGATAGGGATCAAAGAATCTATGGATGTTCAACCTTTAGTTTAGTACTTGTTGTGGATTTTAAGAAATGTAACTTTTTGTTATGCTGCTTTTTAGTGTGTAAATCCTGACAACCAGGCAGTTTTGTATTCCCATTTCCCATTCAGAAAAAAAGAATCACACACTCAAAAGGCAAGTCAAACAGAGGACAAACCCCTAGTGTGTTTATTAAGTCACTCAAGAATCAACAATGTTCTCCTTCATCAGGTGTTACATCCAATGATCCAGGTGTAACAAAAGGTGTTAAATAGCCAATGAATTTTAAAGTGAAAAATTGTCCATAGTCCATAATAATAGTCCACGGTCCAAGCCATGTCCATAAAGTTCACAGTCCATTATCCATAAAATATAAGGGGTTATACCTCACATTTTTTCTGGTCGGGCTTGTGTATTGTGATTGTGTTATTATCTAATTCCCATTGCCTTACACAGATAATTAGAACTAAAAGAGGGATCTAGACCTTCTGTTCAGTGTCGCACTGAGTGTAATTGTGTTTGTTATAACGATAGGGCAATACATTGTAAATTCCTGGAGACCACTATATGGAAGCACCCCCAACCCTCCCCAAAGATTATTTGTCCATATGTGGGTGGTGCTTCCAGATGCAACTGAAATAGATGAAATAGAAACTAAACAAGAACTGGATAGTAGCACTCTGGATCTGGTGTGTGATGTGTGTGACCAATAAAAAAGCACAGCAACACTTTCTATTCCAGCAACTCAGACACAATCATGAAGACACTTAGAATTGTTCAAACTGTGCCAGTAGGTACATTAAATGTATGTATACAAATAATGTTGTGTGGAGCAGAATCCAAGGATTCAAGGGCCCCTTGTTAAAAAGTAAAATTTGTTTTGTTATTGTTGATGTAAATATTCAGACACTGTCAGATAAACTATGGTTTTTTTGATTCCCTCCACCACCCAATTTGCAGCCAAATGACATTGAATGGAGCCCCTCTTGCTGGTGGAGGGTATATGTGCCTTGGGATTGCCATATTAGCATTATAGTTACTACAGTCATGGGATCTTTTATATGGAAACCCATTATCCAGAAAGCTCCAAATCATGGGAAGGCCATCTTCTATAGATTCCATTGTACACAAATAATTCACATTTTTAAAAATATTTTCTTTTTTTTCTCTAAGTCACAGGAAGGCCATCTTCTATAGATTCCACTGTAAACAAAATATTCACATTTTCAAAAATGTTTATTTTTTTCTGTCATAATAAAACAGTACATTGCACTTGATCCATTGGATTTATTTGATGTTTAAAATTACAGAAAGATCCCTTATCAGGAAAGCTCCTGATAAATCTTAATAACAGACCCCATACCTGGAATAGTGATTAGTCTATAGTGGATGGACTATGGGTTGTGGGTTTGCTACTGTAAATTTCCCTTTTAATTATGTTGACACCCACAACTTTAGCCTATCAGGTAAATCACCTACCATTAGAATTTGGGTGTCTATACAAAATATACAGGTTTAATTATCAGCAAATAATATGTTGTTATATTTTACTTATAGCAGTAGATTAACTACTAATGCAATCTCTGTAGAAAACAGACTCCTGTATGTTGTTGTTAATGGTCAGCTCCAGTGTCTTCATAATATTCAGCTCTAAAAGCCTGCTGCCATTCTTCTTTTATTTATGACCAAAAATGCTTTCATTCCACAACCCAACGTATTGGTAGCTTGGGAAAATGGCAGCAAGTGCTAATGGCAGGATAAGTAACTGAGAATAAGTGGCTCCAGCAGTGCTTGGTGCCTGAGGGAGTTTGCCTTTGCTTATGTTGTTGCCTGGTTCTTTGTTAAATCTTTCTCATGTAAACTTGTGTTACCGCTTGCATTTCAGTTATTTCCCTTGTGTTCTATGAGTGCTTTCTGATAGAAACCTGAGCCTGTAGGCAGGGCCTTCTCACTTTCTTTTGTACCTGCTGCATACAGTAGATAGGAGCTTTTCAGTTGTAGGGAGTGAGGCACACAGCCAACTGGTTAGTTACGTGTCAAACATCACAGCAGAAGTGACTCAAGAGTATATTCCTCAGCAGGGCTTTAAAGAAACCAGAGGATATAGATATAATGCCTACAGCAGGATCAGCTGATTCAATGTAACTTCCTCCACCTTGAAACCAAAGGGATACACAAGCACATAGGTATGGTGGCTGTGGCTTTCATTCATTTCCCCCCTATATACCCATAATCAATTTTCACACAACTTCTATCGATGTAATTTAGTCGGTCGGGACCTATTTTGCATTCAGTTGTACGTTTCAGGAGTGCAGGATTATATTTTTATGTGAGCTACATTTCAATAAGGAAAAAAGAAAAAGTCTTCTGGTTTATCTCATGAAAACTCCTTTGAAAACTCTTATGACTTGGTATAAACTTGTTCAGAGTAGTCTGATCTCTGTTTTCAGTGGTTTCTGAGATATTAACAGTTTTAGACAGTTTTATATCGCTAGGCTGGTTTTAACAGCTCTCTTTGAAGGCCCAGAATGTCAACTGTTTATGCACTTCCTGGATGCAGTTAACCCTTGGATTGCTGATTTCCAGTTCTGCCATAAGCCTGGTTTTAGGAGCCTAAAATATCTCAGAAATTGTTATGAATAGAATGAATGTAATTTCCAGAAGCACCCTGATTCAGTTTACATCAATACATTTGTTTGGTTTAGATCCTAATTAATCGTAAGAAGGCCAGACACATTAAGATCCACGTTTGGTGAAACCCGGTTTGTCCGTCTATGTGCAGGGCCAAATTAGGGCTGAAACAATCATTTTGTCCAAATCCAACAATGGGATCATAACAGAGGCCTTTGCATGTCCATCAGAACAGGACACAATATGTTGATTTTCAGCCAGATAAAAAAGTTGGCAAACCCTAGTTATGAAAGGTGTCCAAAAAAGAGCCCAAACACAAGCAGAAAAGCCACGGACTTGGTCTGAATTAGCAGCTTAAATCTGCCTGTGTATGGGAAACTTTACTTTACTACAGTGCTTGTAATCACTGGCTCCTGTCGTCCATGGGATATTGCCAGTATATCTGATCACCATGTGAGCCAGTGGATCATATATTGTTTAATAGTGGTTCTACAAGGGGATGAATACATTTCACTGATGACCAATTGGCCAGGGACTCAATATGAAAGTGTCACATTCTATTCTGGTTTGGCAAATCAGTATAACTGGCTGTTTCCATCTGGCATTCAATCCCATACATGGCAATTTGCATTCTCTTTTGATTGGATGAGTCTAGTTTAAAAAAAAATGACTATGAATATTGATTAGAAGCAAGGAGGATATTTATTTATATTATGAGTGCACCATCCAGCTGCCATACTGATTACTCAGGATAAATTGTTTTATCTAGTAAGAGAAAATAGTCAGCTCTGAATGTGTGTTTTGCCTTCCTAAACAGAAATGATTCAGCAGCTATCTGCTGCAGTGCATCCACTCTAATATTGTCTAGTCTATTTAGTATCATGACTATATGCATACACACTTAATATTTGCCTGTTTGCCTTCTGTTTATGCCTATGTCTTTTCAGTTACAAATAAAGAAACAAAGAAAGGAAGCTATTAATTGACATAATTGAAGATACTATTGGTGTTCATAATTCTCGATCCTAATGTTTTTGTGATTTTAATCAGAGTTTTGCAAAGGATCCACAAACAATAATCCTAATTAGAAAAATGACAGTTATTTCCAAAGCTTCCATTGTATTTATAAAGGAAGCACCGGGTGTCTGTTACAGCTACTGTAGCTACACATAGCAACAAGACTTCTGTTTGGAAGGCTGATGTGTTTATCTTTAGAGCACCTAGAGAAGTGTCACAAAGTACTGCATTAAGTATACCATGCTTAGCTCAGTCAGTCACCAGTTACTCATTAATCCAGGAAATATGTCTCCATCCATAAAGAACATATCTCATGCTACTGAATGTTGCTTGCAGCCCATTAATTCTAGCTTATTTATTCAGTTAGATACTACAGATATAGTTAATTAATAAGGATCATGAGTTTGGCTTTTAAATAGGGATGATGGGAAAAAGAATATAGAATCAAAAATTTTAAATGTGCCTTAAGGAAAAAAATGTAGATGCTGGGTAAACATCAGATAACAGAATTTAGGTAAAACCTTTTGAATTTACAGTCTATATTGGGAAAATTTCAAGGGCCATTTTAACACAGGAAGAACTGTAGGAGATTAATAAGACTGTTGGGAATAGCCAGCTAGAAATAGATTTGGCAAAGCTAAGGCTTCAAGCTGAACCATTAGTTTAGCTAAACTCACAGAGAAGCCCTCAATATAAGCAAGAGGATCAAAAGCTAGGAAGAAGCCCAGAGCTCTCCATACTGTTAGATGAAGAATTATCTCTGCCATTCCAGCCATTCATTCTATAGTCTGTTTGCCCAACTGAATGTGTCTTTAGTTCCATGATATGTTTATCTTTGTGTAAAAGGGGCTTGATTCAATACAGCTTGGATACAGTATCTGCTCTTTTGACATTCTAGTTAGACTGGCCTTGGTAAGACTGCCTATTCATACCCTAGCCTAGATTTCTATTTGTAGCCTGAGGTTGCAAATACAAATAAAAATCTGAAAAGGTGCCACAAATAACTGACATGGGTACACTCACCCAGCTGAAATGGTGGTCCGGGTGTGCCTGACCCTCAACTCAGGCAGTGGGGCTTCAGGCACACTGAAAAAAAAACCATGTGGACACAAATATAAAGTAAAAAATATTAGTTTATTACTTTACGTTAAAAAATAAAATCTCCTAAAGTCCCTACGCGTTTCATGCCCCTAAGGCACTTAGTCATAGGCTTTATTTGCTAAGCTTGCAAAAGACATTTTTGTGATTTACAATACTGGGCACCTGGACTTTCCCACCATTCTAATACTAAGCATGAGTAGATGGCATCAAGCAATATACCTTTTTATTGAGGTGTTTATGTACAAATATAGTGGCTAGCAGACATCTTTTGTATCTTATTGGGTTCACATAAGTAATAGTGGCAAGCAGATATGATTTGCCTCAGTTTGTGTCTCTTTTATATTATTATTTTGAGTATTGTTTGTGAACACACCATATCTTAGTACCTCCAGAAATGAAAATAACAGTAATCAATGTTTGTGGAAAAACAGACAATAAAACCAAAAATTAAATGACATTGCATAGACATGATTGTGTTTAAATGCTATTTAAAGCATATCCTCTGCGCTGGATTTGCAGGGAGTATAGCGCACAGGCACACAAGTGCAGGTGCTCCCCATAGAGCGGTGGTTGGGCAGCATGCCGCCCCTAAAAATATGCCACCCTAGGCCCGGGCCTATGTGGCCTTGCCGCAAATCCAGGCCTGCATAGCCTAAGCCCTAATAAATAATACAACCACTGCACTCCATGTAGCCATTTCTATATGAGAAACAGAGGGGTGTGTTTACTTACTTATTTTGGGGAAGCTTTGTGGTATATGCTTCCTGTCTCCTACAACTAAATGTAACTGTACCTCTTGAAATAAATAACACAATGAACAAAATGCAGAACAATATTATCTGTCATATTCAGCAAATGACTTGAACTCCCTTGTGCGGTAGAAAAACCAACTATCCCCCCAGCATTTGCATCTCATTCACATGCTGTACATTTGAGAAACAAAGAACAGTAACTGCACTTATCCCAGCAGTAAGCGCTCATTATGTCACAATTTCTACACTTTTTTTGTGTTTATGCCTCAAAATCGCTGGAATTCATTTAAAGCATATCCATTAGCTCTTAAGCTAAAATGGTTCTGAACTGTGGCGACAAATAGAAATTGCCAGGACCTGCTGTGTATGGAATACACTGAAGTGTTAAAGGGCACTCACAGTGACAACATACACGCTTCTGTACCTTTCCATTTCTTTATGTTTCGCTGGCTTTGCACGGCATGCAGCTCCATATCTCCTTTATTTCATTTCTGACTCCTGCTTAACATCCCATGTGTTTGTGTTAGTCCTTATTAGCTCTACAGCATTTGCTTCCCAACAGTCCCCTCCAACCCCTTTCATTTTTCAATTGCTGTGGCAGATCTCAGTAAATACTGGAAGCATTGTAATTTGCTGGAGCTGACATTGTCTGTGCTAATGTAATGCGGGAAACAAGCCATGCTGGCAATAAAATGATCTTTCTGATGGAGACAGATAGAAAACATATGCAAATATTTGGACACTGGACATGTTTTATAAAAAAAAATTATCACAATGGATTTCATTTTGTTTGTTTTTTTTTACCATGATCAACAGATATATCTTAGTTACCATGAAAGACATAATAACTGATTCCATAACAACCCTTTAATATGGTACACCTAAATTATCACTGGTGTAGCCATCATTTTTCAAAGGCTCATGATAGTTAAATGGAGACCACCTGTGCAGTCATGGGGTTTTGATTGATTGGAGTATAAATACATATGTATTTGGAAGGTCCAGCTTCTGGTGAGTCAGTATCATGGCATACCCTTTGCTAGGGGTCCCCAAATTGCATTCAGATGAGCCACATTCAGATGTAAAAAGAGTCGGGAAGCAATGCAAGCTGAGTGGCACAAAATAAGGGCTGTGGTTGGCCATTTGGTAGCCCCATGTGGACCTGCAGCCTACAGCCTCTGCTTGGCAGTAAATCTGGTTTTTATACAACCAAAACATGAATTCAAAAATAAGCACTTGCTTTGAGGCCACTGAGAGCAACATCCAAGGGGTTTGTGAGCATCATGTTACTTACAAGCCACTGGTTGGGGATCACTGGCTTACACCATGAATACTCCAAGCAACTCCAGGACCTTAAAAAGGTGATTGAAAAGCACAAATCAGGGGATGCATACAAGAACATTTCCAAGTCACTGAGTATTCCTTGGAGTACAGGCCAATCACGTATTAAGAAATGGAAAGAGTATCTTGGTGGGAATTGAATCTAGAACTCGAGCACTGCAAGACAGAAATGCCAAGAACTGTATGCCCAGAACTGAAGACCTGCAGACCGAATATCCTAGGCTGTCAGAGCTTTCCTCATGCTCTTATCATGGTTGACTAGAAAATCCCTAGCTTTTCCAGTCCAGTCTTGCTCTATCAGTAACTCGAGGTTCCAAAGAACTGATTATTATTCTTCCTGCAGAGCAGTAGAAATTGAATTATTCGGGGAAGAGGGTCTTGGATTGCTTAATTCACACAAATGTGATGCAGAATCATCATCAGGGGTGGTTCACCTTTCAAATAACTTTTAATATGTTATATAATGTGTAATTCGAAGCAACTTTTCAATTGGTCTTCATTACTTTATTATAGTTTTTCAATGATTTGCCTTTGTCTTCTGACTCTTATCAGCATTCAAATGGGGGTCACTGAACAAAAACAATTGCTCTGTAAAGCTACGCATAGGGTTGTCTCATTTTCTTGAAAAAAATACCGGCCTTCCTATATATTTATAATTTTTTTCCTATTAAGAACATTGGGATCAACCATCAAAAATACCAACCAGGCCAGTAAAATACCAGCCTAGCGACACATGTAATGTTATTGCTACTTTTTATTACTCATCTTTCTATTCAGGCCTCTCCTATTCATTTTCCAGACTCTTATTCGAGTCAGTGTATGATTGCTAGGGTAATTTGGACCCAAGCAACCAGATTGCTGAAATTGCAAACTGGAGAGCTGCTGAATAAAAATCTAAATAACTCAAAAACCCACAAATAATAGAAAATGAAAACCAATTGCAATAAATCTATAAATACAAAAGGTTAGCCGAAAGGTGATTTGTGGTTTTTGTTGCAAAACCTTTGGCCTAGACATACGGTAAATATTTTAAATATAGATTATAACTAACTAGAGTAATGGTCTGGTTTTTATACAAATTTGCACTCTGTGAGGATGTGGGCCCAGAATTAATGATTGAATTTTTTATAGTGTTGCTCTGATATTGGCCCTGTACAAAACATTAGACAGTCAATTGGCACTATGTGTTACATTGCTAATGAAATGTTCCAGCACAATGAACTTGCTTGAATAGATTTTTCACATAAAATGACATCATGCCTTCAGTAACCCAATCAAAGTAACAAATGTGCTGCATAAATATAGTGGTGTGTATGAACTCCGAAGAGACTGCTCCTTTATCAGTATTCGCTCCATGCAGAATACTGGAACTGAGACAGAACACTTTCTATTCTAACAATATGGAAGGGATGAATCTAATCAGTGCACCGGCGTTCTGAAGAGGTTAAGAAGCTAATGATTTTTTATTGCTTGCTTTATTTCAGGGTGTTGGGACATGCTAAATTACATCTAACCAAATTTAATGCTGCCTTGTGAAGCTTTCCAGTTTGGGGATGTAACATCCTGTGGGTTACATTTCATTACCTGCACCATTACATTCCCACAATGTGGACAAATCAATTAGTAAGTGCTGTTCAGATGCAGTCTTGACTCATTGCCTCCCCTACACTGCAGAAGAAAAATTGACATGATGGGACGGTGGAACCATTGCTTGGGAGACATGGAGGAGTTGATGTACACTGAGCAGATTAAGAAGTGCTGTCAGAAGGACCCAGGAATGTTAAAGTATGATATAAAGTGCAATAGAAATATTCATTATCACATGCTCAGTGTTGTCAAACTTGGCTTAATCATGAGTTTTTTCCATAAAATGCCTTTATTGAGACATGGGCTCTGACCCAGAACACTGGCAACGTTTCAGATCGCCATTGGTCTTTTTTCAAGCCAAGATTTTGCATACCAGAGCAGCTGCAAAGCTCCACATCTTCCTGCAGAGCAGCGCACTTGCTAATGACTTTCGAATCAATGCGCGGGTGTCAGTGCTGGGCCTGCCGGCCTTAGGACATCTGCACCTGCGCACAATGGGGCCCTCGCTTCCCCAGAGGGGGTTAGAGAGTGTGCGGGCATAGGCTTCCCAACCCGATCCACACCCACTCTACTCGCACCTGACCCTTTTCCACCCTTCTCACTCTCGACCTGCTTCCCCAAACCTTGATCTGCTCGTGCAGCCCCACTGCTCACCTCCATTGCATTGCCGCCCCCAGCTCTCTGCTGTCCTAGGCCTGTGTTCTGGGTGTGGGTTGAGAGAGTGTAGGGGGGGGGGTTTGAGAGCGTGCAGGGGGTGAGAAAGAATGCAGGGGGTGAGAGAGTGTGCAGGGGGGGTTTGAGAGAGTGGGGGGGTTGACAGTGTGCAGAGAGGGCTTGAGAGAGTGCAGGGGAGTTTGAGAGAATCAGAGGGGGTTTGAGAGAGTGTGCAGGCAGGACAAATGACAGCCAATTGCAGCAGGGGAAAAGGGGCACCAATATTAGTTCATACTGTCCAGGACTCCAGGTTCCTCCTCTCCACCCACCCCCAAGACTATCGGTGAAGAAAGAGGGCAGGCAGGTAAGGAAACAAATCACATGTATAAGGGCCCTAACACACTAGCATTTCTTACCTGCGCTCCCCTGCGTTCCGTTTGGCTGCGTTCAGCCGCAGGGGAGCACAGGTCTAGACGCACTCCATTAGTTTCAATGGCGTTGTACCCAAGAGACGCGTGTAAGCGCCGAACGCAGGTTCAGACGCAGTTCACTGCCTTGTGGTTTTTAACCCTTTCCTTGCTTTCAAAAGCGAAAATTGCAGTTGTGCCCTCCTATTATGAAGTTTTGTGTATTTGTACATGGAATTGACAGTGTGCCATCCTTATGTGATTTCTGGAGTTATTTATTAGTGGAGTTTCCACTCTATCATCCTACCATGAATTCTGGGGGTATTTAGAAATGGTGTTGCAAGTGCCATTCTACTATGAATTCTGGGGATATTTATACATGGAATTGCCTTCGTGCCATCCTACTATGAATTTTGGGGATATATATACATGATATTGCCTCTGTCCCATCCGGCTATGGGTTCTGCGGATACTTATACATAAAAATTGCCAATATTCCATCCTGGTTTAGTTGGTGGTGTGGCCACCAAAGGCAGTGTGACCTCCTGAAAATGTTCACTACTTTTCTCTGTGGGTGGAGCTACACATGCCACACCCCATCCCTGTACCCTTTTCTTCCCAATTCAAGCACTGGATAACAGATAACACTGTTGTTTTACAGAGCTTATCTGCAACCCCCTTGGGGAGTTGATCCAAATAAAGTCCTATAACCACACAAAGGTATGACAATGTACTTGAAGAACTTAAATAGTCTACGATGACCCCATGAATTTTATAATAGTCCAGCATTGACAGGCCCAGTTACTCGACTTACAACATGTTCTTGGCTAAATCATTTCTGTGACAAACCACTGCTTCTGCCTCTCTCCCTGTAATGCAAATAAGCTCTATTTATAGATGCAGAATTGCTACCTGTTTTTCTCCCCTGACAAACCAAATAAGAATATTTCTTAATGAAAAACCTTTATATACCTTTGTATACAACTTTTGATGGTATTTGTGTCAAAGCAGGCAACAGCATCATTTGTCATCAAAGCGGATCAAGTGAAGCATGAATAAAAGTTTGATCAATATTTGCTCCTAGGCTAGGAAAAAGAGGGGAAAACATTTCCAGGAATTAAACTAGTTACAGGTCCATATCTAAGAATCTGCCTGCTTATATACAGTACAAATAAACTTCTCAGTGGCTCATTTATTTTAGCTGTCATACGTGTATATTTGTTCAAGAAATTGTCCTTTTTAGATGTGTTTATTAAAAAAATGTTATTTGATAAATAACTTCATCAATGAATAGTTCAATATGTTTCATTTATTGATCATATTGATTATATACATTTATGTTTTAAAGGAAAACTATACCCCCAAAATGAATACTTGAGCAATAGATTTATTTATATCAAATTAAGTGACATATTAAAGAATCTTACCAAACTGGTATATATATTTAAGTAAATTTTGCCCTTTTACATCTCTTGCCTTGAACCCCCATTGGGTGATGGTCTGTGTGCTGCCTCAGAGATCACCTGACCAGAAATATTTCAACTCTAACTGTAACAGGAAGAAGTGTGGAAGTAAAAGACACAACTCTGTCTGTTAATTGGCTCATTTGTTTGGTATGTTTGTGTGCACCATTGAATCATACGATCCCAGGAGGCTGTCCTTATTTTTTAAAATTTTCTACTTATGATTACCCAACGGCACATGCTATATGAGTTGGTTTATGCAATATATTTTTATAGAGACCTACATTGTCTGGGGGGTATAGTTTTCCTTTAATAGTAAATGGTATATAACCGAGTAGTAATGAGGAGTTATGTTATTGGAGTTAATGTTATATATGAAATATCTACAAAGCCCTGTTAGATAATAACATGTATATTGTGCAAAACAAAAACTACCTATAAAATATATCTACTAAAGATATACCCTCTGCAATATAAATCGTGAAAGCGTCTCAGGTAATATGAGTAAAGTAAACGAGGTGGGGAAAGAATACCAAAAGCGCTTATACAGTAGCTGCAAGGTGCCTTTATTCACCGTCACACGACATGTTTCGAGCTAGGTAGCTCTTTTTCAAGTGTAATATGAGATCAGCTTATATTTAAACTATTGTCCAAGAGGACTGATATGAATACGGACCAAATATTGGACTGATAATCACAAGGGGTTAACGAATGGATATTCAATGTTATGAGATAATTCATGATGACACTGAAAAGGGGAGGAGTTTGTAATTACACCCCTACAACACCCTATATATTTCTCGTGAGCGTAATCACATTAGGCTTGATAAAGGGTCCAGTAGGGCCCGAAACATTGCGCTTTATTGTATGTATATGGGCTAAATAAATCACTAAATATTTTGCATCAACTCCAGAGTGTATTCAATGAGTCTGCCAAAAATATTACATTTGCTAACACAACTCTGTTGGAATTTTCCATGCAACTGCCAGCTCTGAAATGGCAAATTTTAAAAAGTTTTTAAAAAGTTTTTTGCACTCAATAAATATTGAACATTTGTGTTTCAGAAACTTGAACCTAAATTTATTTTTGCCACAAAAATGTTTGAATTGTGGTAAAAACTCAAAATGGAATGTTAACACATATGCCCTAGTATTTATGTCTCTGTTCTTCGCAAATGTCTCCTAATGACTGCAAGGTTGCGACTGTGCTCTCGCACTGATCTTCATGCAATGCTTGTGTCTAAACTACAGTGCTCCCAACAAGCACTATGCTTCTTTTTGGCCTGTTGCACATAGATTTATGCATCAGATTACTTAGTACTAACCATAGGCAGCTGAAACACAGATGGCTGCCTTAGTGTGTTTGTGCCCATCGACCAACTTTGAAAATGCACATGAACAGCCATGGGTATTACATGGTAGGTACCCACGTGTACGAATTCAGTACAAGGCATAAATCATTGTGCCTCCTGAATGTGTCTTAAAAAATTAGCTCCTGTTTCTGGGTGCACAATTACAATTGAGGGTAAGGTAAACTATATATTGTGGGCAAAGTCACAATTTGCTGTAGTTTCCCCCCCCCCACTTTTTCCTTTCTTTTAAATATACTTTTCAATATTATTAATAACTTTGTTGTAATTTCAGCATCTCAAGATTCATGAGATTCATGCTCTAATTTTGTGTGGAAAGCTCAAATTTATACACTCAACTTGGTAGTTGGAAATGGATTCTGTACAAAGTACCTCTCTTGAAGAACTTCAGTCTGTTCCATCATCAAGCTGGTCTCATGTCTCAGAGAATCCCAGGAATTATTGTGTACAAGGTTTGGGACTGGATAAAGCAGAATCAAGCTGGAGACAAAATCAATATGAGGAGATTTCTTCACTGGCATATTCAAAATACAAGATTGGGGGTTCAGTTGACAGTATATTTTCACAGACTTCACTTCAGCAACCAGAATGGTCAATATTAAAATCGTCCAGGTCTCAAGATGTGTTCAGTCAAGCTTCAGCTTCTAGATTTTATCAGGAACCTGTAGAAGGACAGCCTGGTCAAAAGGGAAATCCTGATGTTGTTGATGATGTAGTGGGAGATGAAGTTATCTTTCCTCCACACTGCCAACAATTAAACAAACAAAAGACAATGGATTTTCGACTCGGCCAATCAGAACAAGCAGATTCAACGTACATAGGCTCAACTCAAATTAGTCTGGCTGGAACTACATTGACATCATCACAGTCCTTGTCAGAACACTTCACTGGACATGAGACTACAGAGAACACTGAAAGGTCTCCACAATCACCAACAGAGGATATATTAGAACAAGATAATCTAAATAAAGAGCAGTCAGGCTCCCATTTATTTAATTCATATCTAAAAATGTATGAGAAAGATATGTCTGGGATGGAACAAGACTTTAAACATGCTATGCAAACACAGAATTCTTATTCTTCCACTTCTGAAGAAACAGATTCAAGCTCTTTGCAGGTAATACTTGATGTAATATTCTGTGGCACTAAAAATGAGCAAAAGTTGACCAGACCTGGTGACCCACAGCAAGCAATCAGATTTATGCTTTCATTATTGTAGCTGTGATATACCAATAAATGCGTACCCCTGATTGGTTTCTTGTGGGGCAAAAATTTCTGATCTGAAAATGATTTTCGGTCATTTTGTATAGTTAGATATTCCTCCAAAAAAGGCTGTCATACTGAAAGGCCCGTTTAGAGTATAGAGAATGCTTCTCCTTAACTTCAGTAGTAGAAAATAAAAACATTCTGTCTTTACTGCAGAGAATAACACCTGATGTGCTTACTATCTGTTACAAAATGTGAAATTCTAATTAGAAAAGGTTAATGATACAGATAGAATCTAAAATCTCCCACAGATTGGAATCTTTTTGAGGCTGCTAAGGCTTTTATGTTACAGTGCAACACTTATGCAACAATTATTATTACTAGGCCCCAGCCAGTCATTCTCTTACACAGCCTCCACCATCTGCACAAAGCTCTTTGTGAGAAGTCTTTGCACAGGCACATCCACAGCAGTTACACAGAACAAAGGCACTGGATGCATGCTGGCAGCCATTTAGGAACACAATGAAGGTAACGTAAAGGGTAAAATCTGCTTACTGGAAAGCATGACACTGACCTACTCTCCCATACTAAATCTACTTTGCAATGAAGCACATAATTCAAATGGAATTTCGGACTCACATTCTCTGTATAAGAAACCTTAATTCCAAGGCTGCTTTAGGAATGTGCAATTTAGTTATTTTCATGTATACACAGTCTCCATGTAAATGAGTCATACATTTTATGTTCTTAGTCAGTACAGTGCAAGTTAATACTGTTTACCTTTCTGCTTGGCTCCTAAATGTAATCATTATTTTTTTTTATTATTTTGAAGCTTTTTTTTTTAATGGAAATGATTGTATAAAGCCCAACTGAAGATTAGCAAAAAGATAAACAATATAAAATGCACTGGCTAAGATCTCAAATCTTTATACAAATGTTTTATAATATATACCAGAGTGATGATAAAAGAAGCATGTTCTCCCTAAACAGAGAAACATTATGGTGTGATATTTTGATTTTTGTACCTCTTCCTTTTGCAGAACATCAATCCTGCCAAATATTTAGCAGGATAACAGTATTGTAGACTCTCAAATTTCTCATAAATTGTATCAGTTCTCAGAAAGAAAGAGTTAATTAAAACTCTTTAATGGATTGTATGAGCATTAGGAAGGATCCTTAGCCTGTCTAGATGTGATTTCAATTAGAATATCTGGAATGTCTAAATTGAACTGATAATTTCTCAATGGCTCATGCATTTACAATAAGATTTGAAGTGTGCAAACTAGCAAACATATATATTTTGAATCCTTCTTATGCAAGACTATACACAATTTGTAAGCATAATAATAGACCTCCTAAATCACTTAGGGTTATAGTGTTACAAAGATATATAATGCTAGGGGAGGCAACATAAAGAAAGATGTACTAGGAGAGAATTAATAGTACAATGGAAGGCATGGGAAAGGACAGTTGTATAGTGCTTAGGAGACATAATGGAAGGAAGAAGTATGATGTTAGGAGAGCCATAGTGGAGGAAAGATAGGGAAGGCATGATAGATAGCTAGTGTGTGGAGGAAAGTTGAGTGGGGCTAGGGGAGCCATGGTAAAAGACATGAGAGACTGATGGGAGGACATATGAATGCAAGTGGGATAGTACAAACAGTAGACTAAAGGGAATCATGGTGGAGGAAAGCTGAACATTGATTCTGAATAAAAAGCAAAAGTTATCCTGTTGTAAGAAATTTTGGGAAGGAGGTTCCACTTCCCACATTGTTATTCCTAACACCTCCCAGGTTGCATGTAGTTCCCAGTTATTAATCTATCCAAATGCCACTTTTAGTAAAATAGTAATATATATATATATATATTATACAATTCAACTGGTCAATGTTTCTCAAGAAACAAATTACAAAATTCTTTATAGTTCTGAGTGTAAAGTACAAAAGATAGGATTAAATTAGTAATAGCCTGCTGCACAAATATCATTTTTATAAATGTTCATTAAGTTAGTATGGCAAAAGTGGTGACTGTATTCACTTAATCCTTCACTTTTAGCCTCATAAAGCCAGACCAAAGGTGTGATATTTGGTCATTCAAATATATACACACGTTTTTTAAATAGTGTTATTTTACCATTTAAGTTCTGTGCTTGTAGTGTATTCCATATCATTACTAAACCCTAGCATGCGAGTTTGTGAACACAGTTTTGCATTAGGGTACTTTGCATTAGCATTTTATTGAGGTTTACTAAATCGTCTTGTAGATTCTAATATTGTAAAAATGTATGTTTTCAATGCATTTATAGGACAAGGAAAGTTAAAATAAAGAAACTAGAAATGTTGTACATTACGTTTTGAACTTCTGTACCAGCCCCAGGCAACCAAAGTCCTTTTCGTAGTAGTCTCCCCAACTTCTTTTCTGCTGATTCACTGATTCACATGCTCTGTGCTGCTGTCACTTACTGAGCTTAGGGACTCACTCACGATATACAGTACACATAGAATAGAAATGTCACAGTAAAATACTGATTAGTAATTAATACAGATTATTACTACATGGCAGCACAGAAACCAATGCAACTAGCATCAGAATTTAATAAATCAGCCCTGTAGCATCAGCTTATATTACAGGACAAGCTCAGCTTAGCTTCTCAACAGCTGCTCAGAGCCCACTGAGCATGTGAGTGTTGCAGACACCTTCCAAGATGATGACCCCCTGTGACAAGTTTGGAGTCTTGGATCATTGCTGCTATTGACAAGCCGAGGCTGGTGCAATAAGTTCAGTTTATAACACATGGCCTATTTATTTTTAGGGGTTAGTTCTCCTTTAACAGTATTCTGCACAGAAACGCCTTTCTCTGCTATCTATATTTTCTGCTATTTTTTTGCCACAGGAGAATAGATTGCTGCCTCAAAGTATGTGTGTAACCAGCTTTCTGAAAAAACTATGCAGGCAAGCTCTTTCTTTTCAGTTATGGATATCCTTAAAAAGACAGTGTAACCCTTTCCAACCCTGTGTAACCCTGGCCAAAAGCCAATTAAGTTGGCCCTATTTTGCAGCCGATGTTCTTTTTTTGTGTAATACAAGCACATGTAATAATTAGCTATTATGTGGTGGCTTACTCTAGCTTTTTGGATTCATGCAGCAGAAAAACATTTGTAAGTATTAGTCTGGGGTACCAAGCCTTCTATGCACTCACATACTCACACTGGCAATGTTGCTGTAATAATTGACATCTGTTGCTCTTTCACATGCTGATAAGTGTGGATTTGGAAATGACCATGTCTGGAGCACAATATCGTATTTTCCTCACTGATTTCATCTAGCCTGCGATGTCTTGAAAGGTTTGTGTACATGCATATAACAAAGCTGATTAAAAGATCAATTTTCTTTAATTCCAGGGTGCGGATTCCAATGGATCGCGGAAAATCTCTGTGTCACTGCTGAAATCAATACTCATGAAAAGGGAAGAGAAAATAAATGACCTTAGTAAAGAACTCTGGGGAATACAAGCTGAAAATCTGCACTTGAAAGAAGAGAAACAACGTATTCTTTCTGAAAACCAAACACTTAAAAAAGAACTGGAGGTGCGCTAAACCCTTTACTTCGTCTTTCCTTTTAAAAACAATGTTATTCATTCCCTTTTTTAAGGGATTATTAGAAAATATGTTGGGGATTCCAAAAAATGTGGTAGTGCTCCTTAAATCTATCTGTTTGCCTATACTGAGTAATATATTGGGCCACGTCCAATCCAATGCCTCGTTAATGAGGGGAACCTGTTTTTTTCTCCTACTTTAACCTACAGACTCATTTTTGTTTGAATTAAAATTCAATGTCATATATATATTTCTTATAAGTTTCTTAGTGGAGGAAATTGTAAATTCACTCCATACATTTTATACCCATTTATGAAGTGAAATTGTCCATACATAAAAGAGGGGGATTACATTTTACTTGACATGTACCTAACCTCTCTTTACTATATCACAAAAGAAACCCCTCATGCTATGTCAATCTATCTATTGCCTTCTACCTGCTCTTGAGCACAGTGTGCAGAGTGTCAATGTCAGATGAAGCCTAGCATTGTAAGGATTGTGTTTTCTACCAGCTCTACACAAATAAACATCATAGTTTGTATACTGAATTATTTCCAGACACTTGCATTTGATAAGAAGAGAAAACAACAGGACTTCCTTCATTCATTTGACCCCAGTTCTCCAGCATCTATTCAGCAACAAATAGGTAATGAGTATAATAACATAACATTTAGCATTTACTGAGATATGGTGGTGAAGGTTTTGTTCCAAACATTGGCCCAGATTCAATTCAGTGAGAATATGTTACCTCATGGTTTATCATGTTTTTGTAATACAGAAAAACTCACGTGCACACTCAGGCCCTTCCTTCGCGTACCGCTTGGTGCTAAAATGCTTTAGGGAGACGGCCCTCCCAAGAAACCGTAGATACAGCAAGTAAAGCCAGCACACAAGGCAGGTGCAAACCGGGGTCAGACCCCTGGTGTGTTTATTGCGTCAAAACGTTTCGGGGGCGGTCCCATTTCCTCACCTCACCTGCCTTGTGTGCAGGCTTTACTTGCTGTAATTATCATGTTTTTGTCCCACAGACTTCAGTAGAGTCTTCACATGATAAACATTGAGATATTTTTCTGAATTAAATTGCATCTCAAATTGAATCTCATTCATACGTTTTCACATGATACACCTTTTTCTCACTGGATTGAATCTGGCCTATTGTTTGTGAATGTGCATAGCTTTAGGCAGTGAACCCTAACCACTGGCTCGTGAGCAAAATGTTTCTCATAACCCCTTGGATGTTTCTTCCACTGGCCTCAAAGCAGGTTTGGATTCCTGGTTTGGAGGCAGGTTACATAAAAACCAGGTGTACTGCCAAATTAAGCCTCATGTAGGCTGCCAATCCACATTGAGGCTACCAATAGCCAATCACAGCACTTATTTTGCACTAGCCACAAGCATTTATTTGTGCTTGCATTGTTCCTCAACTCTTTTTACTTCTGAATGTGGCTCATAGTGAAAAAAACGTTGGGAACCCTCGGCTTTAGATAACACTGAAATCCATAGTATTATATCAGAAGTTGTATAAATGTTTAACGTTGTATTTGTTTT
Organism: Xenopus borealis; assembly: GCA_024363595.1. Taxonomy (NCBI): domain Eukaryota; kingdom Metazoa; phylum Chordata; class Amphibia; order Anura; family Pipidae; genus Xenopus; species Xenopus borealis. The sequence continues at coordinate 107,210,662 of CM044433.1, read as the reverse complement.
GAGGAGACATATGGCCTAGGACACAAGATTAAACAGCCTACATTAGCTATGTAAGCAAGAGCAGGGCAGTATTATGACCACCACTCCTGTTTCTTATTTTCCCCCTTACACATTATGTTTTTGAACTACATGTGGATATATGCAGGAGCCCTCCTAATGCAAATTGAACAAGTGATACATTGTGGAAGGTGGGCCATAGAGGCTGTAAGAAGTAGATAAGGAAAACATCAATAAGTGATTAACAAAGGCAGGGATCACTAATTATTGAGCAGTGAAAATGGTGGGGTGGGGTAAGATTTTAGAGATTTGGCCAAAGTTAAGGACTGTATTCAATGTAAAATAATAGTAAGAGTGAACACAACATTTGATTAAGTTAACATTTGAATTTTGTCTGAAAATACTTTTATATAGATATATAAAGTAGACAACTGGTCAGTAGGCAGCATATAGCGCAATTTAAGCCAAGTTATTATTACAGTGTGTTGACTTCTGCAGCTGCAGTATTAGCGTGGTGTGACATACATCACTTCCTGCCTGAGTCGCTCCGTGCTCTGAGCTCTGGGCTCAGTGTACAGCAGAGAAGGAGGGGGGAGGGGGAGAAGAGAAAACTGAGCATGCTCACGCCTGGGGCAAGGCAGTTTAAAGAGATACTGATACCTGAAATTAAACTCTTTTTTTACATCTATTATAATATTGGCTTTGAAAGCTACTCCTAACTTTGCCATAAAGTATTTGCATGATGCTTTTACATTATCTGTCTGATCCCCATGTTCCTGTATGAGGAGGCTGCCATATTTGTGCAGCAGGAGTCCATTAGCATTAGAAACTGTAACTAACAGACTGAGATTGGACAGTCAGGTTGGCAAAGTCAGTGTCAGAGGGTCAGGCTTAAGAACTTGAACTAACAATTATATACAAAAACAAAGCTCTCAGCAAAAAATGATCAACATAGCCTATAGGTAACATTTAATGTGCATTCATATGTTAAAAAATTTTTTGTGTCAGTAGTTGAAGGCAGGAAGTCTGATACAGAAGCCAATGTGTACACAATAGAAGGAAAGAAATATTGTGTTTCTTTTGACAGAGGACTTTGAGTGTTTACTGGTATATTTAGGTGGACCTTTCTGATAAGGCTTATTTAATTTTAACCTTTCCTTCTCATTTCAATGGCTTCTCCGCAAACCAGTTTGAAAGACTCTTTATTACTTGACAAATCCATTCAAATATGATGTGTTTTGCATTTATTTATTTTTTTAAATCTAGTCATACCATTAGCTTTATCTAAGTTCAGAATACTAGCCAAATATAAAGCCCCACTCAAACCTTTGATATGTCTCCTAAGCAATGTACTGTATGTTTCTGTAGTGTTTACACATTTCTGATGGTTACATATGTTGCTCTGCATCTTAGTGAAACTCAAAAACCAAATCAGTGGCCTGCAGGAAGCTAATGAAAATGCCGTCTTGGAACTAGCAAAAGCAGACGAGGAAATTTCACAGGAAAAAAAAGCTGTTGCTATACTCAAGGCAGAATATAACCAGAAATTACAAGATTCACAAGAAGAAATAAAACTACTGAAGCAAAAGGTAAAATAATTTTAGAGGGCAAATTAAATTATCTAACTTTTTGTTTTACATTGACCAACTGGACTGTGTTTAAAAAGAGAATAGACTAGAATTCTCAGAAGACAGAGTCAGTTTTTAGTCCCTATGCTGGTGGCTGACAACCAGGGTACTAACGCTGCTCTACTTGTTGGCCCTCAGTCTGACTCACATTCCTAGAGTGAGCTATTAATCTAACCTCACACTGGTTAGTCTCACCTACATCTCCTACCTCAAGCACTTTGCTACCATCTACCCCCTTCCAGAATGGGAGACAGAACCTCTCCGAGCCTCCACTTTTAAAGGCTAGGACAGGGTCAGACTAGGTCAACAGGACACTAGGAAAAAACCTGGTGGATACCGGCCCTTCTGGGCCCTGCTTATCCCCGATCCTTGGCAGAAACTTTCAGTGCTGCACCCCAAAATGAGGTAAAAGGTTCACGGTGAGTAGTGCAGTGGAAGAGTTTATGACTGGAGTGGGGGGCCCCTGAGGTGGCAGCCATGATGGGCCCCAATCCCCCCAGTCTGGACTAGGGACATCTCTAGACAATAATTGTGTGCCTTAACCTGAAAGGTAAAGTGTTCCCTCTCCTTCACCCTCTTCTAAAATATGAACACAGGAGACACACAGAAAAGCTCCCCTTTGTCTGTGTATACAGATTGTTTAGTATAGGGAAATACCATAGTATTCATTGCAATCAGACAATTTTTTATACTGTGTTCTGCATTGTGTAAATTTCCGAATGCTTCGGAGTACAGGGAGCTGTCACTCTGGGGGCACCCAAGGGTAACTTAAATAGCCTCTACTGTGTTCCTAAAATCATGGAAAGCTAGAAGACCAAAAGAAAAGACATTTTTTTTAAAACATAAATATTCTAGGATTACATTTAGGGGCAGATTTACTAAGCTTGGGTGAAGGATTCGAATGCCAAAAATTCAAATTAAAATTTAGGCTACCTCGACCATCGAATCAGCAAATTTTGATCGAATGATTTCAATGAATCAAACGATTTGAATAAGAAAATCGTTCAACCATTCAATGGTTGAAATATTTGCCCTTTAAAAATGCCTAGTTTGCCAGATTAAACCTACCGAGTTGCTATATTTGCCTATGGGAAGCTCCCATAGGCTTTTTCTGAAGTTTTTTTGATCGAATAACAATCATCTGATTTCTTAAAAAAAATTTTTCATGAAATTGGATGTTTAGTACGATTTTTTTGTGAAATCGGAAGATCGCTATTCGTTCGTTCGATATATCGAATAGCTGTAAAATCCTATGAATTCAATATTCGATTTCGTCGGATTTTACTTCGGGAAAAATTTGAGGGTTTTTAACCCTCGCAGTTCGAGCCTTGATAAATCTGCCTCTTAAAGTAAATAAAAGAAAATAGAAAATAAAGCCACCAGATCATGTCAAAGTAATGCTATTAATAAATGCATTTTGTCTGGCTTGATTGCATTTAAAATGAGTTTAGTACAGTACAGCCATCCTAGATTATCTGACACTGTATTTCACATAAATTGTAAACATTAAACTAAAACGCAGGGTTTAGCATGCAGCTAGGAATTGTTGAAGGAACAAGTATTTTCCCTATGTCTGATTGTGACAGTGCTATGCCAGATGAAGATATTAAATATAGATCATGTAACTACATTGTACAAATGTAAGAATTTAATCAAAACAATAGGCATATTGTAACCGCCCCTGCCATCTCTATGTGCAGCACATTGGTAGGCTGAAGTGTTGTTGAAATATATTAATTTTGCTACTGCTATCAATATAGATCCTGTGACAAGGTTATGGGGACTGATAATCATTCTGCTGCATAACAATTGTCTTTTTTTTCCTTCAGCTGCACATCAAATATACAGTATGTTTTGACTCATAGAAAATCAAAGACAAATTCAGTGTGAATGCATGGGCAGAATATTAAGTCTGCTGAGATATTCATTATATAGCAATACAAAGCAAGGCAGTCCAGTATTTCATTGTGAAGTGGGAGGCTGCAACCCCCCAACACGAGGTGCACAAGCATTTCATATCCTATGTGCTCAATGGTGCATTTACAGAGAGGACCATCTCCAGTCAGTCTCGGGATGCATGTGCAACCAACTAGAACCAGTTGAAGTTAGATTCCTCAAGTTTCATATATATGGATGGATATCTTAAATAATCCACTGGTCTGTAGCAGGAAAAAAGAAAAATATAAAATAAAGAGTAAGAATCAGCTATTTCTTAAGCTAGGGATGCCCTGACACAGCCTGGGGTCGCCAGCACTCCCTAGCTTTTACACAATTCAAATGAGATGGGAATGGGAGGGGGGATTCCTACATTCAATTTACCAACATGTTTAATTATTACAGTAAGTGACAATCATGCTTTTTAATTGCAGCATTACATAACACTAAGCATATTTAAAGGACATGTCAACCCTCTCCACAAAAATGTAATCAATGAATAGCCTATTTGAAATCTTTAGATAACTGCCACTCTGGTTATTAAAAGGTTAACAGTAAAGCTGCAGTATCCCCTTAATCAGTTACAAATACTTCTACTACACTAAACCACTCTGCCCCCTCCCTCAGGAATTTCCTTTGGCTCTTGGCTCAGGGAGCATGCTCAGTTCCTCTCAGCTCATATTACAAACACACCCACCAGACTAACAGCCAATGAAGAGAGAGCATTGCTTGTTCCTATAGAAAAGGTCTGTTGCAATTTTTTTCTCCTAACCACCTCTCCTGAGCTCACTTAACAATTACAGTGCTCAAACCCAGCATAACTTTTTTATCAAAGTATGTTGTGCCTGTGTAAACCTGCATTCCGCACTGCCTGGACTTAACAGCATACGTCTTATTTCAGATGTCAATAGTACTGATAATGTATCAGAGGGAAAATGGCCGCCAGGTGAAAGCTGCTATGTGTTTTAGGAAAATGTGATGGCGCTGGCAAACAGAGGGGGTATATGCAGTACAAATGATGCAGTTTGGGTGGGGAAGATATGCCCAATTTATATACATGGGAGGAAAATGTAAGCTTTACATGTCCTTTAATGCTGACAACTCTTTAAATGATATTATATATGTAAGATGTATTTGTTCCAAGAACATCCAGTCTCAGTCTAAAGGTTATTAGAGGATAGTTTGAATTTTAGTCCAAAAAGAGCTGAAGGTCATTAGTTTGGACTTCCTTGACCAACATGTATGTAATTTCTTACTAAAGCTGGAGGACCCTCGATTTCCAGGAGTATTCTCAGTAAAACCCTTCAACTGTTGTCACAGTATTTATTAACCATTTCTAAATGGTGGAATCCGATGGACTCTATGTAACAAATCAAAACACTGGTCACAAATTTAATTGTTTTGAAACAATCTATAAAACCATTTATCCTAATTGTCTTGGTTTTTAGTTTTCAGCCAAACCCTGTGCTGTCCTCATATTAAAGATCCATTTCCCGAAGCAGGTTAAGCCACTTACTATTAATGCTGGGAAGCTAATGAAAAACATGCTCCTTTAACATTTACAGGCTTATAAAAGTTAATGAAAGCTTGATCAAAGGCAACAGCATGGTGACTCCACTTGAGATTAAATTAGTTTTTAATAACCCCATGAACATTTACTACATAATGAAAATACCGCTAAAAGATTGCTAGCTCTACTGGACAGGGTCCTCTTTACCTTTTGTATGTAATTTCTATGTTCAGTGTATACACCCTTCTATTGTGCTGCAGAATATGTTTGCACCTTATCGATACATGTTAATTATATTACTACTACTATTTATAATAATAATGGCGTGCAGGGTTTAACAATTCAGAAAATTATTTTCTGCTTCACTTGATTGAGGCTGTTTTGTTTGACATTGCTGGGAATATGAAAATTTTTTTTTTGTTTACATTTTTGGACTAAGCAAGCTGACATTAGATCAGAAGTTAAAAAGGGGCTACGGGTCTGGCTTCCCCAAGGAAGGCCAAAGCTATTCTGAGGCAATGGGGCAATTAGGTTCAGTGTTTTGCTGTCTTGGCTATTTCTGGACCATAGCTTAAGTACTATTAACCCTAAAATAATGCGCTGCTCTTAGTGAAAAACCTATATACTATAGAAAGATAAAGAGCACACAAGGTAAAGTGAGTTGCTGGGAGTTGCTTAAGTAGATAGCAAAGCACATTTTGTAATGACCAAATAACTACATTTTTGTCTCATCAGTCCAGCACTTTGTTCCAAAATGATTGTGACTTGTCTAAAGCTGGCCATAGACGTAACAATTACGATCTTTCTCGGAAAAGATCTTTCCGAGAAAGATCGTTCGTTTCAACACACACGTGTAGAGCTGAATCGTCAGATATACAGGTAGAAACAATAGAATTCTACTTGTATCTGACGATTCAGCACTAACAATGGCCGATGTTCAGGGTGATTTCAAAGGCAACTGATCAAAATTTTCCGTCCAGTCCGATCAACCAGCCGACCGATATCTTAATCTTCTGACGATGTCGGTCGGCTCATTTCCCACCATACACGCACCGAATATCGTACGAAAATTCATTCATACGATATTATCTGTGCGTCTATGGCCGCCTTAAATGAGCTTTTGCATACAACAAGCAATTCTGTTTATGGCATGAGTGCAGAAAGGGCTTCTTTCTCATCACCCTGCCATACAGATGTTCTTTGTGCACATTTTGCTGAATTGTAGAATGATGTATAGATACACCATCTGCAGCAAGATGTTCTTGCAGGTCTTTTGGGTTGTCAGTAACCATTCCCACAATCATCCACATATGTTACTCCTGTATTTTTCTTGGCCTGCCAGAGCTGGGTTTTACAGCAACTGTGCCTGTGGCCTTCAATTTCTTGATTACATTCCTTTCAGTTGAAACTGACAGTTTAAACCTCTGAGATGGCTTTTTGTAGCCTTCCCCTAAACTATGATACTGAACAATCTTTATTTTCAAATCTTTTGAGAGTTGCTTTGTGGATCCCATGCTATCACTCTTTAGAGGAGTGTCAAAGAGAAGCTCAACTTGCAATTGGCCACCTTAAATACCTTTTCTCATGATTGGACACACCTATGCCTATGAAGTTCAAGGCTTAACAAGCTAATCCAACCCATTTGGTGTTGCCAGTAATCAGTATTGAGCAGTTACATGGATTCAAATTAGCAAAATTACAAAGATACCCAAATTTTTGCACAGCCAGTTATCTGTTCCTGGGAAATGAAAGACATATCAATTTTATCTTTTTTGTTGAAAGTGGAGTCAATGCAGGCTGAGAGGGGTTCCTAAACATTTTCATATGACTTTAAGTGAAGGTTTGTTCTTACCTACAGTATTCTAGAATATTTGTTTAGCAGAATACATGTATTAACATAGTCAATGCGTTCTTTACAGATCAGCTCAATGTCAGCCACATTTACCCAAGAAGAGAATTATGAGCCAGGCCTACACAAGGAAATCTCCTATCTGAGAAGTGAATGTAGAAGACTAAGGATCCACAATCACCAACTCAATGAAGAAAACCATAGTCTGAAGGAAGAGTTGTGGGATATTAGAAGGCAACATGAAAGTTTTGGGATAAGGACAAGACACACAGCAAGTAATAGAAGTCAGTCATAAACCAAATGTCTCAGAATATTATCAGTCCATCAGCTGAACTACTAGACAGTTGCAACATATAGTTGTTCATATGACTTTGTGCAGCATATTCAACCCCTAAATAACTTGCCCTAGTTGCAATATTATAGGCTTAAAACAGCTGTACCATCAACATTTTTGTCAAGTACCAACAGTAGGTTATACCATGATATCAGCATTTCCATTTTACTACATGCCTTAACCTAAAACAATATGCAATGGAATTAATTTGCAATGTAATTCAAGAATACAAGCTTTCTTTTCTGTTTTTATTTTATTTTTAAAGGTGCTTTTGCAGATATAGAAGCAAATAGACACTGGATGGATTCATTGAAGAATGAACTTCCCCAAAAAAGTCACTCAATGAATGGCAGGTAAGATTCTGTAAATTTTTTGTTTCATCTCAAAATTAAAGATATGGGTTCTTTGCAGAATGCCTTATTTTGAAAAATCAAATATTAACAGAACCTTATGGGATATATTACTCTTTAAATGAATAGTAAATTCTATCAGAGTATCCATGTATGATAATAATAGCATCAAATCAAATCATTATGTGCACAAAACTTTCTGGAGTGCATTATCGACCACTTGACACTAGCAGAGAAAGATGCTCCCAAACTGTTCCCTCCTTTCTAGTGTTTTGTTCCCCAGCTTAAAGTGATATTATCATATATTACATCTATGCCACATCTTATACGATACATTCTATATCCTGTTCTAGGGTCCTGCAACGGGTCGGGTATGTGTGGGTTACCCGCAAAAAATTCGGGTACCCTGTGGGACGAGGGTAGGCTTTTCAGGTGCAGGTATAGTTGAGGGGTTGCAGGTCTTTTCTTGCTGCAGCTCTCTCTCTTTCCCTGCAGCTTTCCCTCCACTTGTCTCCCCCTCAAATCTGACTTCAGGCACAGTTCTCTTACAACACACAGCACGCATCTCTCCCTCTCCCTCTCGGCCACGTTTGATGATGTCACTTCCAGTTTGCAGCAACATCACCTCCAGCGGGTTGCTGGTCAGGTTGCGGATAAGGCAGTTGCGGGTCCATTACGGGTAGCAGTTCAAAGTGGGTAAATATGTGGGTTGCGGGACGGGTTCCTCAAAGACCTATTCTATATTCTATATACATCACAAAAGCTATAGACCTGATCTATCCAGAACCAAACCTCCCTCATGTACTGACAGTAGTAGTAGACCGTCCTTAGCCAACAAGAAAGCAATAGGGCAGATGGAAGGGCTTGCAATGTCTTGCATTTTATTTATTTGATGGTGTCACAGAATATTCTTGCTTATATTCATGTTCATGTTCTTCACTGCAGGTTTAAAGAAAAAAACTAAAATTTTGATAAATTGGCCCAGTAGTGTTACTGTACACAATAGAATGAATTCATCAAGCTTCATGAAATTCTTTCCATCTTAAGTTACTCTTTCTTTAATAACAGCCAACCCATTAAAAAACTTTAGAACTTAGCCCACACAGTAACAGCTTCTACATTCTTTTACCTACCCAAGTTTAAATATGCAGCTGAAATATGAATTGCAGTTAGATAAAGGCAGAACTAATAACTGGAAATGGGTACATTGTTCCCAGAAATGGTTAGTAGATATGAGCATGGCTTTTTAATGCACAGTTGAAACATTAATATCCTATGCTCCGGTTAATAAAGGCCATTGTTTTTGGCTCCCACCCCAGTGTAAGACTGTTCTTGTATACCTCCTGGCTATAAAGGTTTATGGAAGCTATTTTACAGAAAGCTAGTTTCTCCCATTGCTTTTTTATAAGATTCAAGCAGACCAGACTTTGCTAAGGATTGTGCATTAAAAACCATGTTTAATGTCTCCTGATTTGTATTCCAAAAACACATTTGATGATTTGACCTCTCATTGTTGGAGGTGCGAAGCTTCTCTTTTGGTGGTGTTGGTCTTTTCAAAATTCAGTGCTTATGGGAAGAATTTATTAAAATGCTAATTTACCTTTCACTGTCCATATCAATCGCCAAGAATAGCTTTATTTAGACCTCATAACATAGTGCCACTTCAACTATCATCTCTCAATTTATAGTTTTTACAGGAATGATGCCTTTAAACATGATGGAGCCTTTTCAAGATGCAAAGCAGCCTTAGGTCCCATGACCATAAAAGAACCCTGGGAAAGTAAGTAGTCAGAGCAATTTTCTTTTACATGCAACAGTGATTAAAGATGGGGCACATGTCTCAGACTGCTGCCTTTTCTAATTATTTTACTCTACCTATGCAAAATAAACTCATTACACAACTGACCTGAGAAGTGCTAACCTTTGCAAACGATCTAATACATAAACTAATTAAATTATTGAAATGTGGCAGTTCAATGCCTTTTACAGTAAATGATCTCCATACATGATTTCTCTGTTGTTGCTAAATTTTAGTTTTGAAGGAAAAAAATCGGACGTTTTTCCTTATAAGTTGACAGGGACATTGAAGAAACTTTATGGCCGGACACTTAGAAATAGAAGGGTACTAAATTTAGATGCTATTTTAAGTGTTATTTCCCAGATTTATCACATCCTATTATGTATTAATTAATCCTAATTACTATTTATTTGTGCTTTCCTTAACTACTTTGCATTAATCTTTTTAGCTCAGCACATCCTTAAATAAATCAGTTGCTAATTTTTCTTTTTGTTGGCCTGATGGTCATGTAATGCTTTCTCCCCCTTTTTTAGGATGAAATCTGTGAGATCACTTTGATGCAGTAATACACTCAGCCTGGTGAAATATGGGCTTTCTTGTTCTGCAAGTGATAAATCTTGCAATGCTCAACAAACACGCACATTTTCTCCTTTCCATTCTGTACTTTTACACTCTGCTCAAAGAGCTTATTTAGAACTTTTTCATGGAAATAGTTCAATGGCCTCCTTTTGTGCTGTTTTACTTGATCATGATCAGGACTTTTGTGACATAGGAAGGTCAGTACTTTAGTGCTGATGAATCAGATAGCGGGACCTTCCACTCTACTTTATTTTTTACTGTAACCCCTTTGTTTGTGTTACACTCCAGGTGCGGCACATACCTAATGGCTAGGGTTGCCACCTGGCCGGTTTTTTACCGGCCTGACCGGTGTTTTTGATGGCTGATCCCAATGTTATTAATAGGCAAAAAACCTAAATATATAGGAAGGCCGGTATTGTTTTTAAAAAAAGGTGGCAACCCTACTAATGGCACCGGACAACCTGCGCAACTCCACAGTGGTATTAGGAGAGACTGGTACTTACTAGCGCAGTGCCTCCACCTAGTGGGATCCGGGAATGCACTTATGGGTGGCCACACTAGGAACACAATAATAATACCCACACAGTATCGGTTAAACTGAATAACTCTTTATCTTAAATAAGAGGCCAACTAGTACAAATAGCACTCCTAACTATGTGGGAATAGGGGGCCTTACTATCTAACTCGTTTGTACTAACTATCTACCTAACTAAAAGAAAGGAAAGGTTTTTAATGCCCTGTCAAAAATAGTTTCTCTATCAAGCACTTCTTCAGTGTACTGTCACTTTAAACAAGATACTCTCTTCAGGCGCGTCCAGCACATTTAAGCATACAGAAGAACTACCAGCCCCTTTCAATGCTCACATAGGAATCCCTCGTGGTTGTTCATCCAGTCTGGATTCCTTTTACACTCTCTGTCCCTCCAGGCCCATAATCTGGCTTCCCTGTGCCGACCCCTCACTAGATGCTGTGTCACTTCCTGCTGCACTGAGATCAATGAACAGCTGGTTGCTAGGTAACAGCTTACCACACACAGACACAGGCCCTGTGCCTGATCCCTAATAAGGATACGTGCAAGGGTTTTGCACTAATTCCCTACGTTGGTATGTAGAAAAAATAAATAAGCTGCCTCATTGAACACTGCAACATCGAAGAATAGCCTTGTCTTTAAGGTTTAGGCTTACTTTGAGCCATTTACAAAAGCATATGCAAGTGCAAACCACTAAAATGCCAAAATGCCAATTTTTAAGGTACTATCCATGCTCCTTAATATCCTGCAATGATTGATCATATTCTTCTATGTAGAGAGTTCACAGGACAGTGGTATCAGTTGCAAGGTTCTGTTAGCAGCTTGTGCCTACATGAATCACACACTAATCTAGTTGTCAGGGCTGGATTCATGTTCCGCTCTCCCAGAGGCTGGCTTCCTCTGTTGCCTGTTACCTCGGATTGCGTGCATGCACATCTGTTTCGCCACAGCCAGAGCACTGGGACAGGATGCAGAGTCCCTAGCGCTCCAGCTCTGCGTAGATTTAAGTGTGGCTGAAGGGCATGCTGCCCCAGAACTTCTGCCGGCCTCGCCGCAAATCTGGGCCTGGCTGTTATTAGTGCCATGTACCAAAAGTGACAGCATACCAATCAACGGGGAGCTAACATTTAAAGGAACAGTTCAGGGTAAAATTAAAAACTAGCTAAATAGATAGGCTGTGCAAAATAAAAAATGTTTCTAATATAGTTAGTTAGCCAAAAATGTAATGTTTAAAGGCTGAAGTGACTGGATGTCTAACATTACAAAATACAACACAACTTCCTGCTTTTCAGCTCTCTAAATCTGAGTTAGTCAGCGACTTGAAGGGGGGCCACATGGGACATAGCTGTTCAGTGAGTTTGCCATTGATCCTCAGCATGCAGCTCAGGTTCCAAAGCAACAGTTATGACCAATGTGGCCCTCCCTCAAGTCACTGATTGGATACTGCCTGGTAACCAGGGTAACCAGTCAGTGTAAACCAAGAGAGCTGAAAAGCAAGAAGTAGTGTTCTGTTCTGTTCTGTTCGACTTACAGTCACTTCAGCCTTTATACATTACATTTTTGCCTAACTATCTATTTACCCAGTTTTTACTTTTATAATTCCTTTAAAATAGAATAGTGCTAGAAATGCTGTATTTTGTAAACTACATATAAAAATGAACTTACTGTGCTAGAAGCCTAATTAAACAAATGATTTAGGCTTTCAAAGTTGGCCGCAGGGGTATCTTGTAACTTTGTTAAACATCTGTGCAAGACCAAGACTACACACATGCTCAGGGTGGTCTGGGCTTCAGTTGGGAGGTTAAGCTTAGGGATCATCATAAATTATTAAAACAACATAAGTCAAATAATTTCTGCCATAGAAGCTGACTGTTTAATAGTCAGAACACAGTCACCGGCTGCTTTATAGGGAAACAAACAAAGCTGCTCGAATTCTGGAAGGTAAGGTGGGGGGTCCTCCCTGCCATTTGAAAGTACAAATATAGCATTTTGACTCTGTATTTTGGGTGTTAAAACAGGGGTGGAAGAGAATTAAAAGTGGATTAGTTACAAAGAAGGTACAGAGTGAATAGTTGGCACACAGCTGAATTCCATCTCCATTTTGCAGACAAGTTAATGAACCCATGCTAGTGGGTTGTAGTATATAAAATGTCAGACTTTGCAGTTTAAAAAATTACCCCAGAAAACAATAAAATGTCATACTTTGCCGTTTAAAAAAATTACCCCAGAAAACACTTATACACCCTCCAATCCACCAAGCAGTCTTGATACCACACTTAAATGTTGTCTAAAAAACCCAAACACGCTGGATAAAACACCACCAGGCATGCAGACAGGACAGTGTTGTATTCACTTAATTGATGGAACGCTTAGCTCACTGTTAGTAAAAAAGCCACAAACTATAAAATTCCATAAAGGATAAGTAAACTTGAAATAACTAAATATAAAATTGCTCAAGTTGTTGTTCTAAGCATGATTGCATATTTAAATTAATTATTTTTTTTTATTTAGTTTTATAGCTATTTTGATTTTAATTAACTACCAATATAATGTATTTTGTAACAATAGTGCTGCCATCTGCTCAGTTCCTGTAACGGTGCATGTACAGAGATGTACCTTCAGAAGGAAAACAGAGAAGTGTTCTTATGTTGCTTAACGCTTCTTATGATCAACCTGGGTTACACAGACCCCTAGAAGCTAGTACATTAATTTGTGCCAGCCAAGAACCACTGACAACAGCTCAAGCCTTAAATGGGAAGATCTAGTGTAGATATGAATGACATAACTTCATGCTGGAGGAATGTCACAGAATGCAAAACAAATGCCAAAATTTTGGACAATGATATCCCATATTTTGTTTTATCCTATTTTTCACCACTATTTTATATTTTTTTTTATTTTATAAAAAAAACTGATTATTGTTTCAGAGAACTTTGAGGAACGGGCTAAAACAACTGCTTCTCCAGTCTCATTGCACAGTAATAACACAGACGTTCTAATGATGGGCTATCGGGAAGAGACACCTTCCCTTCTTTCTGAAATAGACATCTATGGTGAGACTGCAATGTTTTTATACATTTTATGCATAACATATTTGGAGAGTACAAGAAATAACCGAAATGTTTGCATAATTCTAGTTCGTTAAAGGGGTGGTTCGCCTTCAAATTAACTTTTAGTACGTTGTAGAAGGGTCAATTCTAAGAAACTTTTCAATTGGTCTTCATTATTTATTTTTCATAGTTTTTTAATGATTTGCAATTTTCTTCTGTTTCTTTGCAGCTTTCAAATGGGGGTCACTGACACCATCTAAAAACAAATGCTCTGTAAGGCTACAAATGTATTGTTATTGCCACTTTTTATTACTTATCATTCTATTCAGTCCCTCTCCTATTCATATTCCAGTCTCTTATTCAAATCAATGCAGGGTTGCTAGGGTAATGTGTACCCTAGAAACCAAATTGCTGACACCGCAAACTAGAGAGCTGCTGAATAAAAAGCTAAATAACTACAAACAATAAAACATGAAAACCAATTGCAAATTATCTCAGAATATCACTCGCTACGTTATACTAAAAGTTCACTCAAAGGTGAACCACCCCTTTAATTGGGATATATGAAAACAGTGCTTTTCCAGTCACATTGCAATCCATATATATCTAAGGAATAATTAGTACTAGAGGTTTTGTGTGATTTTTCAGTGATAAGCAAATTCGTCAATTTTATAAAAAATTTGCAATTCAATATTTATATAAGCGATACAGTTTTTGTGCAAAATATATTGACGTAAATGGGCATGCCTTTGTAACTTTTTCAAGGCATAATAAATTGAAGTCAACTGGTGGTTTATTTGGGAATTTTTGTGCATAATAAATTGAAGTCAATGAGCATTTTTTCACAGTAACTTTTTTACGTACAAAATACAATGGCATCAACTTTCCTGTGAAAATTTGTAGTGGTCTTGTAAGAATATCTGCTTATGGCAAAATGCTGAATTTAGCAACAAATCCACACTTGGTGACATGCATATTTTATTGCTTTGCATATACTGTCTATACTGTGCTAAATTTACTGTTTTTGATCATAACTGACCAAAGGAAAATGGCATGTTCCTTTTCACCCATAATAATATGGGGCAGATTTACTAAGGTTCGAATTGAAGTGAAAATTCAAATCAAATTCGAAGTAAAAAGATTTGAAATTCGAATTTATTTTGGGCTTATTCGACTATCGAATCGAATTTGCCAAATTCAAAAATTCGAATTCGATTGTCGAAGTACTGGCTCTTTAAAAAAATTCAATGTAACAATGCGGCAGATAAAACCTATGAAATTTCTATATATTTAATTAACCCTCGAAATTCGACCCTTAATAAATCTGCCCCTCTATGTAATGCACAGTATATGTTTTTAATAAAGAATATGAAAAAGTAATTTTCTATATGAGTGCCCTCTTTACTTTAGATTTTTTCACTATAAGGGGCTGATTTACTAAGCCTCGAATTTCAAAGTATAAAATACTTTAAAATTCGACTATCAAAGTGAAATACAAAATTTGGCTATCATGTGATCAAAGTAAAATCATTCGATCGAACGATTTTAAGGTCCCATAGGCTAAAAAGTTCTTCGAAAAAATCAAACTTTGAATTTGAATATTCACTTCAACCTTTAGTAAATCAGCCCCTAAATGTATAGGATCTATTATTCAGAATGCTCTGGATCTGGGGCTTACTGGATAAGGGATCTTTCTATTATTTGGCTCTTCATAACAAATCTACTAAAAAACATTTAATCATTAAATAAACCCAATAGGATTTATTATATCTTAGTTAGAATCACAGAGAAAAAGAAAAAAAAAATATTTGACTAGAATGGAGACTAAGGGAGTTCCATACCTATATATATATATATATATATA
>CM044433.1:107159091-107192870 GCA_024363595.1 Xenopus borealis | reverse complement strand
CGTTCGCAAATTTCCGGAAGTTCGCGAACTTTTTTTCGGCGGTTCGCGCCATCCCTAGTAGTGATTATGATTTAAAAAGAGTAAACACAGACAATAAATGACTTCAGCCAACCACTAACCACGAGTGAAAGAAAAGTTTTTGTGTTATCATTCATATTCTCTGAAAAATGGTTAAGAAATCCTAAATTCTGCCAGGTTATGTAAACTTATGAGCACAACTATTTATAATTATGTAGTTATTTGTAGCTGTGAAATATAACTGTATGCTATGTATTTGTATAGCAATAAAATATTGACATTGCCCTTTCCATTAAGGTGGCAAATATGATGAAATCCAGGAGCTGAGTGATGATGACTTTAGTTATAATACTCAAAAGAAGGCCAATGCTGATTGTGACTCTCCACATCAGAGCTTGTCTCCTGAAACCATCTGTAAAAACGCAAGCAGGACAAGGTAAACATTTGCTTTAGATAAAAAACCATTAGGACAAGACTGAGCGACTCATTCCCCAAATATCTCCCCAAGATCTACTGCATGAGAGTATATAGCTCTGGTTAGGAGTTTACCAGACACATTCCTCTGGTACATCCAAGCAGTTATTATTCACAGGTCTGGAACTAGCAATAGCCAGAAGTATATCCTGTACCAAGAGTCCTAATGCCCCTCCTCCCATTGCAGTCCTCCCTATTGATCCCTGGAACGCCTATCACAAGAGCATTAGGGCTAGAGCAGACGGGGAGATTCGGGGGCATTTTGTCGCCTGGCGACTTGTAGCCGCGACTTGTAGCCCCTGAACCTCCCCGAATAGACAGGTCCTGGGTTTAAGTAACGCCGGTGCGCCCCAGGTCCTGTCTATTCGGGGAGGTTCGGGGGTTACAAGTCGCGGCTACAAGTCGCCAGGCGACAAAATGCCCCCGAAATCTCCCCGTCTGCTCTAGCCCTAACATACATGTCTACAGCCAGATATGAAAGGAAAGAATCCAAAAATGTTCACCCTTATGGCTACAGTCATAGTTTATTCCACAGTCATAAAGCAAACGGTTTTGCTGATGAATATTAGGATGCTGATCAATTGATATTATTATATTTGTGTAGTCATTATATCCATATGTACAGTCTAATTTGGTATTTTTTGTTAAAGATAGTCTTTACCTTCCCACTTTTTCTGCAGCACCTTGAGCTAGTATTTTTCTTGATGCCTCATTTCTCATATCCTTTTATGCTGATCTGACTAGGAAATGAGACCAAACATTCCTCCTTCTGATGAAAAACATTACAGCTTTGCATAATCCCAAACCCACTGTACATTTATTTTCATCACTTGCCTTGTCTGCATGAAGCACAATTTCACCTGGATGGGATGTATTCTTTGATATTCCCTTTTCTTATAATGAGCTTGTCCTATAACCCACTACAATTATTTTTATGGAACCCTTTGTAGCTTATTTCTGGAACAATTCTAGGCAGCTCTCATTATTTTTTGTACTTTCAGCTTTCTAACATTAAGCTAGTCATTCTGAAATATATTTTGGATCTGCTAACACTTTTCATAAACTTTCACACTGGGCTCACTAGAAACAAGTACTGTGCATAAATAGATTATAGTAAAGGAATCTGGTTATATTCACAGGTTATTGTAATCATATATTTTAATATAGTAGTATATATTTCCCTGTAGTCAAAGTATACATTTACGCCTATCATATGTTTACCCCAATACCAATTATAATTAAGCTAATTCAAGTGACTGATTAAGTGACCTAGACCAGGGGTCCCCAACCACAAGGCCGCGGGCATAGCTGAACTGGGCTGCCGAGCTGAGCGAGATTTTAAAGTGTACATGACCGATTTTGACATAATGGATGTTTCCCATGTGGTGACTGTAATATGTGCGATAAATTGATCCATAAATCCAGTTTTGAGGACAGATTCAACAAAATTCACAAAATCATAGATTATATCAATTGCAAATCCAAAGGTGTCATATATTGTTCAGAGTGTCCTTGTAAGAAAAGATATGTGGGCATGACCACACAAATGGCAAAGACCCGTATACAAAAACATTGTAGTACTGCGGAAATGCGGGCAAAAATAATGACAAAGAAAGTGAAAAGAGCTTATCAACAGTGGCCTACCATTTTAAACAAACACATAATATGAATCTTATTGGATTGAAATTCTGGATAGTGTAGAAGGTGAACCTGGGGATAAGAATAGGGGACCTGGAAAGAGAATTACTCAAAAGAGAAAGTCACTGGATATTTAAGTTAAACACAGTAGCCCCGATTGGTATAAATGAGAACAATTTATTTACAGCCTTCATTCCATAAATTATTTACAATAATATTACAATTATTAGTGGCATCATTTAAAATTAAAATTAATCAAATCTCCATAAATTAGATTTATTTATTTACAGTCATCATTTCATAAATCAATTACAATAATAATACAGTAAAATCATCAGTGGTACCAAAAAACTCATCAATTGCCTTATAGTCTTCAATTCATAGAACCAATATCACAATATATATTATAACCTAATCATTAGTGATAGTGATTACTCTAAAATAAAATAATTTACAGAAATGATTAGAAATTTTTATTAATTTCATTGAGAAACCTTTCATAAATTAAATTAGCTTATGAGTAATATAGTAATTTAATTCCCAATTTTCGTACTAATAATATCAAGAAATTCATTTCTCATCATTAAACCAATCATAAGCTAAACTTCAGAACCATAAAGAGGAGAATATGGCTAATTGATTGGTTATGTCCTAACCTTTTTAAAAAGTTAAAGCAAAAGTTAGGATACCATGGCCTTAAACATTGGAGATGATATTGTAATACTTTTAAGGCATATTTTGCACGATCGGGTATGTTACTATGGAAATCCGTTCCGTTAACATGAAGTTGCATATGCCTTCGGAATTAGTATCAGTTACCAAGGAAACCCGGGTAAATATTCTTACGTAAATCAAGTTCCTTACGCATAATGATACTGCCCGATAAAGGATAGGACGCTACACGTGGAGGCGCCAGGGCAGTAAGAGATGACGCTAAAACGAACCTCATAAAAGGAAGGAAAGATACGCACAGTAATCAATGCCTTGATAAAGCTTTAGCGAAACGCGCGTCAGCGTTTCACTCTCATTCTCTCTTGCTTTTAAAAAATTAATTTTAATGATTTTGATTCTTTAATCTAATTTATAATTGCACTTATTGCAGTTGCCGAAATAATTCTTCTACTTCTCTGTTCTCAAGACGTGGGGGATTTGTGGTTTTTTTAGGGAAGTTAGTTTCATCTGAGCCAGGAAAGGTAATATTGAGACCACAGTCCTCCACGTTCTGCCTTCTTTTACTGGTGGTAATCCCAGGGCCTAGATAGCCAAAGAACGGGATGACTCCACCACTATCTTCTCTTGTTTCCAAGTTCTAACTTGTTTCTTTTTATATGTAACAGATCGTTATTGCCTAGTTCAACTGATACTTAGTATACTTTTTAACTGCAGTAAAAATATTGATATTAAGTTTGATACAATTGTAACCAATTGTTTGCCCCTTATAGGGCCTTGTGGGTTTAATTTTGGTTTTCTTAAAGGAAAACTATACCCCCAAAATAAATACTTGAGCAACAGATAGTTTATATCAAATTAAGTGACATATTAAAGAATCTTACCTACCTGGTATATATATTAAAGTAAATATTGCCCTATTACATCTCTTGCCTTGAACCACCATTTCGTGATGGTCTGTGTGCTGCCTCAGAGATCACCTGACCAGAAATATTTCAACTCTAACTGTAACAGGAAGAAGTGTGGAAGCAAAACACAGAACTCTGTCTGTTAATTGGCTTGTGTGACCTAACGTTATAGTTTGTTTGGTATGTTTGTGTGCACCGTTGGATCCTAGGATCCCAGGAGGCTGTCCTTATTTTTTAAAATGGCAATTTTCTATTTATAATTACCCAATGGCACATGCTACTAAAAAAGTATATTATTATGAAAATGGTTTATTTACATGAAGCAGGGTTTTACATATAAGTTGTTTTAGGCAATATCTTTCTATAGAGACCTACATTGTTTGGGGGGTATAGTTTTCCTTTAAACCAGTTATCAACCCACTAAATAATTGGTGGGGTTGTCACAATAAGCGCACTTATTAAGCTGTTACCCACGGGTATTTTTAATGGATTCACTGTATATAATATCTTAATTAATTCATTTATTTATTATGTACACATACATGAATTTTTAACATATAAGTTATTGTATGTGTGTATATCAAGTGGTTTTGTTGGGTGAATAACCATTAATTAACTTTCACATTAGATTATTAACTAGCTGAAATTACTCTATTTATATATATTTATTACATAAAGTAATTATTAAATTTCTTACAAATAAGCACGGGCACTTTATTGGTTTTGAATAATCATGGATGAGTATTAATAATTAATTTCAGGCGAACTAAGGTTTATAAAATTTTTAATGAATTTTAGGTATAGTTTTCTCATTACTTAATAAAGACATAAGGGGTTGTACCTTTTTCTTTTTAAATACCCAACTAAGATATAATGAGTCCTTATTGGAAGCAAAGCATGCCAATTGGAGAACCAAAGAAGTAGGCCAGATATGTTGTACATGATGTTTTGGGCTCCTGTAGCAACCCAAGGCAACCACAGCCCATTTGCTGGGAAGATCTGTGTCTCCAGAGATGCCCCAGTAGCTCCCCATCTTCTTTTCTGCTGATTCACTGATTCACATGCTCTGTGCTGATGTCACTTACTGAGCTTATGGACCCACTCAATATAATTTATATACAGAATAGAAATGTCACAATATAAGGCTGACTAGTGATTAAATCAAATAATTACTACATAAAGGCACAGAAACCAGTGCAATTAGCATCAGGATTCAATAATTAGCCTTGTAGCATCAGCTTATATTACAGACAAACCTCATTTTCTGCTTGAAAGTTTAGGAAAACCCCTAAGCTTAGCTTCTCAACAGCTGCTGGGAGCCCACTGAGCATGTGACTGCCGTAGACACTTTCCAAGATGGTGACCCCCTGAGATAAGTTTTAAGTCCTGGATCATTGTTGCTACTGAAAATATAAAAAATATGACATTTTTAGCCATATTCATTTGTAGAGTTTAGTTTCCCTTGTCGCCTTTTTGAACTGTTGAGATAGCCTGCTACAAATGGGCAGACTTTTGTTGGAGTTACACAACAGTTAAAGTCATAGCAAGGTTAACTAATATCATTGCTGCTTAGAAATTGCTCTAATTTTCTAAGCTATTATGTGGAAAATAGATCAACTGAGGCAGAACACATAAAATGATGTAAATGTGAATTATTCGTATGATATGTGACATCTGGCACAATATCCAGTGTTTTCCTTGTAGTGGCCCAACTTGTTTAGAGTTTGTATACATTAACACAGAAAAGGGCCTTTTCATAAAGTAGAGTTAATATAATGGCCTTTATTAATGTAGGATAACGTAGTTGTCGGCTGACGTTTACATGTTATACATACTTTTATAGACTTTCTGCATCTGTATTACCACGCCGGCCCTTCGCTCCAAAAAGTATTTCAGATTTGAAAGTGGGAAACCTTGTGAAGTTCTCCCGTCCAGCAGGAAAAATAAGTAAAGGTACCATCCAATACAAAGGTCACCTTCCCGGCAGAGAAGAGGTTTACCTTGGAGTTGAACTTGAAGGCAGTGAGGTTGGAAAGCATGATGGGATTTTTCAAGGAACACGCTTCTTTCTTTGGTGAGGAGTTGTCTTTTCAGCAAATGGATCAGTAAATTATGATTTTTGATTAAGAGACCTGTGGGGCTCCAAACTAAGGATGCACTGTTATTTATAGATTTTCCTGGTCTGTGGGGCAGATTTACTATTATTCCCCCCAAAAAAATTCGAATTTCCTCGATATTCGATTAGCATTCGATTTTCGAATGCTAATCGAATAGTTTTAGGCTGCCCTTTTATTCGATCTTCGAATGAATTATTTGATCATTCGAATAATTCGTACGATTCGAATGATCGAAGACTTCGATCGTACGAATCCTATTCGATCAGGGCTCCCATAGGCTTCTATTACAATTCAGTAGGTCCAATCTGGCTAAGTAGGCAATCGAATAACTTTAACAAATTAAATCCTTCGCTGATCGAATATTCGATCATTCAAATCTATTCGATTGTTCGCTATTCGATGATCGAATAAGCCAAATTTGCATATTCAACCAATCGAATTAATCCAACGATCGGAATTCAATCGAACTTCGATCTATTCACGTAAATTTAGTAAATCGGCCCCTAAGTGTACGACATCTCTCACAGGGTTAAATTTATCAAAGAGTGAAGTTCCGCCACTAGAGGGAAATTCCGCCGCTCTCCATTAATTTCTATGGGATTTTGAAAGGCGTATTTATCAATGGGTGAAGTGAAATTTCACCCTTTGATAAATACGCCTTTAAAAATCCCATAGAAATGAATGGAGAGCGGCGGAATTTCCCTTTAGTGGCGGAACTTCACTCTTAGATAAATTTACCCCACAGACTCCATTTTATCCAAGTAATCCAAATTCTTAAAAATGATCTTTTTCTCTGTGTTAATAAAACAGCACCTTGTACTTGATCCAAACTAAGATATAATAAAACCTTATTGGAAGCAAACCCAACCTATTTGGGTTTATTTAATGTTTATATGATTTTCTACGAGGTATGAAATTCCAAATGACGTAAAGATCCAGATCCAGAAAGCCCCAGGTCCCGAGCATTCAGGTCCCATACCTGTATTAATAGCTATACTAATTGTAGATTACATTCCATAATAAATGCTCGCGCCATCATTTTTACTGAAATAGTCAACTCAAAGAGTGTATCATTAATGATGTTAATTATTTAGTCATTTATTTCCAGTATATATATATATAATATGCAACATACAACAACTTATGGCCTTTTCTTGGCACCCTGTTTATTATTCTCATCTTTATTCAACAGTAAACCAAACAAAGGTGTGTTTGTCAACTTCAGTAAAGTCATCATGGCATGGGAATGAAAGTATGAAATAACATGAAGACCATTTGAAGGAGACTCTGCAACCAACTTCTGTGAACACGATGCTAATATGAAGATGTCTGTTTCAACATAGCATAACTATTATGGGTCTGTTTAAATAAACATTAGCTTTTATGGAATGGTGTTTTTTTTTTTTATTAATAGGAAAAAAATATAAAGGAATATACTGCATGTGAATTACCTACTAAAAAGGCAGTTTAAGAAGGACTGTAGTTGTTGGGAATTTTTCAGTCTCAGAAATTGTATGCTCTACTGCACCACAGACCAGTTTCAAGCAAGACAATTTTTATGAGGACTGGGGAGGGGATGCAGATGTGTGGCTGAATCTCAGGTTTACCCAGGGACGCTCCCACCATTAGGCAAGGTGAGACCCTTGCCTTAGGCGGCACGGAATGGCCTGTTACCAAGGGCGGCAAAAAGCCACCTCTGGTAACTTTAAGAGCCGAATTTCCATTTTTTAAACGCAATAGCATTCACTGAACTAGCGATTGCGGTCCCTCCTCCACCCGCTCTGATGCTAGAAGTGCGGAGCGGGGGGGGGGGGCCATCGGGGCTGCCGCCTTCAGGCGGCAGCAGCCCCTGAAACGCCTTTAGGCCTACCAAATAAACTGTACAAACAGTATTTTGGTTTTTATTGGGATCACTTAGAAAGCTTCCTGGGCTTTTAAAAAATGTTGTAATGGTAATTGGGTTTTCTAATCAGACCCATGGTGAAAATGTAATCAGCCAAAGCACTATATCAGCTAATGTATTGAGCAAAGGCAGATGGGGAAGTGAAAGGGAGCCACTTAACTATGGGGCATGTTTATAAAGGTGTGTGAAATGTTTTACACCTTTAATTAAAAAAAGTGTAGAAAGCTGTATATGAATGGTGTATTTATGAAGTGTCAATGGCCTTATAATTAGATAAATGTGAAGCCATTTCTTTATTAACAGTTGCTCAGGTTATTAAATAAATTATTGTTTACACCTCACAAACTCCTGAAATTACTTTATTTGACAACACTTCAGACTATGACCTATTTAAAGAGATACTGATACCTGAAATGAAACTCTTTTTTACATCTATTATAATATTGGCTTTGAAAGCTACTTCTAACTTTGCCATAAAGTCTTTGCATGATGCTTTTACATTACCTGTCTGATCCCCCATGTTCCTGTATGAGGGGGCTGCCATATTTGTGCAGCAGGAGTCCGTTAGCATTAGAAAATGAAACTAACAGACTGAGATGGGACAGTCAGGTTGGCAAAGTCAAGAGTGTCAGAGAGTCAGGCTTAGGAAATCCAACTAACAATTATATACAAAAACAAACCTCACAGCAAAAAATTATCAACATAACTTATAGGTAACATTGAGGGGCCGATTTACGAAATTCACGTGAAATGATCGAAGTTCTATTGAATACAAATTTTTTGTGAAATCTTATATTCAAATTTGGCCTCTTTGATCATCGAATAATCGGATATTCGATAATTCGATGATCAAAGGAATAAAAATGTTAAAGTTATTCGCCTACTTCGCCAGATTGCACCTACCGAATTGCAATAGAAGCCTATGGGAAGTTCCCCATAGGCTTCTGAGACTAAGTCCTGCTCGAATACCATTCATACGATCGGAGCGTACGATCGTTCGAATTTTTCGGACGCTTAAGGAAATTTAACGATTTTTTTGTGAAATCGAACTATCGGTATCTGATCATACGAATTCATCGAGAAATCGGATATAGAGCAAAATGAAAGCCTAAAACAATTCGATAAGCATTCGATGGTCAAATGCTTATTGAATTCCGAATTTGGTCGAGTTAATTTTGGGGAATAATAGTAAATTTGCACCTTAATGTACATTCATATGTTAAAATTCACTTTTTAGTGTCCGTATCACTTTAAGGCAAAGGAGAAAGATCAGGTGTAAGAATTGTTACCATTGTCCCTTATTTGCCACAAATTACTACTTAGATTTATAGTTACAAGACATATGCTGTTATGTTTGGTATTTCAATGTTCTTTGCTATGGACATTTACAAATATATGTCCCCTGAAAGATAAATTTAAGGTACACATTACCATGGAAGACATTTTTTTAGGGCAGTTCAACAATTTGTATAATGACGAAAGTGAGGAAGTTGGCAACATTTATTTTTAAATTTCTTTGCAGTATTCTAAATATTTCCCATTCTATTCTGCCTTTCTCCAACCCGAATCTAATCTTTTTGGGCAACTGACCAACTAGATAGGAGATTCTATTTAAAGCTCGACTCCTTGTGGTTAATGTATCTTTCTATTTAGTTTTTCTCCACTTGATTCTGCCTTTTTGTTTGAATCTAAAATTCAAGTTACAGAACAAAAAGTTTAAGAAAAAACAATTAGGTTGAAACCACACACAAAAAAAGGCCAGTTGCAAATAATTGTAAAACACAACAATCTCATACTACACTTTTACTTCAAGAAGAAATGCCCCTTTAAAGGACGAGTAACAGCAAAAAATAAAAATATAATGCAGTGTTGCCCTGCACATGGTAAAACTGCAGCGTTTGCTTCAGAAGAACTACTATTGTTTATATACTGTAAATAAGCTGCTGTGTAGCCATGGGAGCAATTAGTCAAAGGAGAAAAGGCTCAAGTTACACAGCAGATAGCAGATAAGCTCTGTAGAACATAATGTTATCTGTTATCCAATACTTATCCTGTGCCATGTAGCCGTTTTTCAATTTCCGCCATTGCTACTTAGCAGCTTGTTTATATGAACTATAGTAGTGTTTCTGAAACAAACAGATCAGTTTTAACAGGGCAGGGAAACACTACATGATCTTTTCATTACTTTAATCATTTTTTGGTGTTACTGTTCCTTTAATAGACAAAACACATATTTCTAATATAACATTAGCAGTTGGAGAAATACAAAGTTGTTCTTTTAAGCAGAATAAATCAGGAAGCTTAGGGGGACTGGCTATAGCGGAGGTCTTCTTCCTTGAGGTGCCATATAGATGAAGTGACTTTTTCTAAGGCACCTGTTACCGTCTCTGATGTCATAATGATTCAAAATGGCCAGTTAAGTAGATCCATACATGCTGGTCAACTGTGATCAATAATGTACTCTTGAAATTCCATCAAAACAATAGTTAAAAAGTAAAACCAAAATAAAAATGGATTTATTTCTAAACTTGAGAATATAGTGTATTTTTTTTTTTTCAGTGTTATACTAATGGGCATATAGCAAGCAATCACATTATTAAATTATGTCATCCTAGGAGTGACACTTTTGTGCAAAGTGAAGGTGATTCCCTTACTTGTAAAGATGAGAATAATATGATGGTTTCAAAACATTCCATTTACATGTATGTGAAATGACATCATTGCACTAGAAGGTCATACATAGCCTTTCTTGTTCTCCAGGATCTGTGTAAATGCTTAAAGGGATCCTCTCATGGGGAAAAAAAAACAATGTATCAGTTAATAGTGCTGTTCCAGAAGAATTCTGCACTGAAATCCATTTCTCAAAAGAGCAAACAGATTTTTTTATATTTCATTTTGAAATCTGACATGGGCTAGACATTGTCAATTTCCCAGCTGCTCCTGGTCATGTGACTTGTGCTCTGATAAACTTCAATCACTCTTTACAGCTGTACTGCAAGTTGGAGTGATATCACCCCCTCCCTTCCCCCCCCCCCCAGCAGCCTAACAACAGAACAATGGGAAGGTAACCAGATAACAGCTCTCTAACTCAAGATAACAGCTGCCGGGTAGATCTAAGAACACTCAATAGTAAAAACCCATGTCCCACTGCATACTATTCAGTTACATTGAGAAGGAAAAACAACAGCCTGCCAGAAAGAAGTTCCCTCCTGAAGTGCTGGCACAAGTCACATGACCAGGGGCAGCTGGGAAACTGACAAAATGGCTAGCCCCATGTCAGATTTCAAAACTGAATATAAAAAATCCATTTGCTCTTTTGAGAAATGGATTTCAGTGCAGAATTCTGCTGGAGCAGCACTATTAACTGATGCATTTAAAAAAAAACATGTTTTCCCATGACAGTTTCCCTTTAAATGCCTTTGGATGTTTTTGTTTAGGTGTTAATGTAAATGCTTGCAATATAAACAGCAACTGCTCATATAAAATAATCAACACAATGACATGTCTGCACTTACTTGTAGACAGCCACACTCCTCAATCCCTGACTGCTCAAGCCCAGTTTACTCTACAATAGAAGGCCCACATCATTTCCAGTTGTAGGGCAATAGCCAACTGAAAAGGAGTCCCTTCTGTTAAGGCCTACATCATTTATCGTGAATGAGAAACCAAAGTTAGAAAACACCTCATAATCAATTTAACGGATCAATATGGAAAATGTTTTCTCTATAAATTGAATAAAAATAAAACCAAAAGCTCTCACAATTCGAATGGTATTTTATGTATGAAAAAATTAGAACGTCTAAAAATCAAATAGTCCTGACCAGAAAACTCTAATTTTAATGGAGTTTTCCAACAAAAAAAAAAACCCCTCTACTTATGTGCACATTTTTTTCTCCCATTGAAGTCTATGGTGCTCGTTGTTGATGCAAAACTTTGTCAAAAATTTGGCTCATCACTACTATTTACGTCTTCAAATCGTTCAAGGAACTTCTGCCATGGACTTCTACATGAACTCACCAGATTTTAGGTGGAGAATAGTCAAATTAGAAGGGGTTCCAGGGCAGAGGTGTGATAAATCTCACATTCAAATTCAAGTTGGTGGTTTTAAATTCGAATTTGTGAGTTTTGATCTAAAAGAAAAAAAATTAGAAAACTGGGCAGTAAACTGGAAAATGAAGTTAAGTGTAAAATGATGCACTTTGGCATTAATATAAATGCAAATTATACACTAAATGGCAGTGTGTTGGGTGTTTATAACCGGTGTGAGAAGGATTTGGGGACTTTTGTGGATAAGTAACTGTGTAACTGTGGACAGAGCCATTCAGTGGCTACTAAAGCACAAAGTGTTGTCGTGCATAAAAAGGGCATTAACTAAAGCAATGTATGAAATATAAATTTGCCTCATTATTTATGCCTGTTTTCAAAATAGTCGGTGTAAAATGTGAATACAAAGAGAATGGAATGATTTGCAATTCATTTAAACAATATATACAGTGTATATATATATCTCTCTACACTCTTTCCACTTATGACATGGTGTAGCCCAGAATTGGTGTCCTGACAGAACGAACGCTAAGGGGCATATTTATCAAATTCACATGAAGGATTCGAAATTTGATCGAATTTCCAAAAAGACTCGAATTCGAATAACTTTTTGAAGTACTTCAACCATCTAATTTTAAAAAATTTGATCGAATCGAATGATTCAAATAAAAATCTATCCGATCATTCGATGGTCGAAGTACTTACCCTTTAAAAAAAAAATTCGATAGGCCAGTTCACCAGATTGAACCTACTGAATTGCTTTTTAAACCCGATGGGAATCTCCCATAGGTGTTTTAAAGCATTATAAGATCACATAAAAAATTTGATCGAATGGTTCAAATTGTTAGATCCACTTATTTCTATTCGATTGTTCGAATTGCTGTAAAATCCTTCGAATATCGAAGAGTTTTATTTCCCTATAAATTTGATGGTTGAATTTGAGGGTTTTTTAACCCTCAAATAAGACCTTTGATAAATCTGCCCCTAAGTGTGTGTATTTACATGAGACTTCCTCAGGGACATTAGATTGGGTCAGAGATTGTATGTAGGATTAACTATTCTAGATAACTGCAATTAGAGCAACTTGCAATTGAATTAAAAGAAAAGTTAATTCTCATCTAATTATATCTGACTGACCTGCAGGTTGTTCAGTAAGATAAATATTATTTTGGCCATGAAGTGGAAAGTGAACATGCCTCAGTATAAACCTAGACGGTGTTCTGGCCACCCCACCTGAATGTAAAATGCAGAAGTAGTGGAAAGAAGTCTCTACTTATTTACAAGCGTCATGCAATATCGCTGCAGCTTTGTAAGACCACACCTTTGTGTATGCCGAAGAAGAAATGGTCCTCTACTTTTCCTAAATAATGTTGAAGGCCAACAAAAGCCTATTCTAACACCTTGCTCAATGCAGAGCAAGCCTAAACCACAATGCCCGGTGACCCCCTAAATTGCACAGCTTGCTGTATCTAAGTCTAGGTGGTGACACATCAGGTCCACTTCTCTGCATACACCAACACCAAGAACATGCAATAAAAGACAGGTCTGAACTAGCTTCTACTGCACATGTTCCGATCAGGAAATGGCAGAGAAGAGGACCAAAATAGGGGCAGGATGGCATGCCAGGCCTACTGTACTACTGGGAAGTTTAACGCCAGAAACAGCGCAAGTGTTCCCTGGTTGTTCTATTCAGGAAGACGGTGGGAGACCAAGGTATTATAACATGCTCCAGTTCTCCTTTAAGGCTGGATCTATGGAGTCTCTCCATTCATGCGAGTAGAGTACTTGTTTCCCCCAACCAGCTCTTTTCTCAGAACAGGGCAAGTACACAGGAAGAGAAAGTGACAAACAATGTAAAATATAAAATGAGAGAAAGTGACAAACAATGTCAAATATAAAATGAAAGAAATAACCCATGGAGGGCACAACATTGCTACACAATAGCCATTTCTAATAATTCACAACAAAGAAACAGAAGGCAAAAAGACCCACTTTCATTATTGTTTAATGATATGATATTGCACTTTCATGATTTGCATAGCACTAGCACTTCATGTATGTTGTGTAATTTGTAGATCGTCTAAAAATACAGCACTACACTGAAAAGTGTCACCTTAATTGAACTTTTTTAATCTGAAACTGCATAAATGTAGACAAGAGCAGATATTGATTCAGTGCTTACAAATAGATAAGAAGCAGAAACAGAAAGAAAAAAAAAATGCACATTCACAGCAAGATCCCAGCTTCACTTGGAAACATTTGTTTTTCACATATGCGCACTTTGATTCTTCTGTACTGAACAATTCTGGTATACTAAAGTGTCCAAACAAAATTTTCCCAAATGGAAAGTGATCTTTCTGGTTCATTGTCCTCAGAACACAATGGGGAAAGCACAAGTGCACAAAATTGCACAAGAAAGTTACAGATCTTAATTTGTACCCTATGTTTTGCTTTATGCATGGACAGATTATAGGGGGAACTTCACTCTTTGATGAATCTCCCCCATAGATTAATAGGGGCAAAGTTTTATCCCTGGTCCTGTAACCTATATCAATCACAACTTCTTGTGGTTTAATGCTTAAAATAATGAAATCAATGATTTAATTGGCTCCGTAGCCCTCAAGCACAATAATAATACCAGTTTGATCAACCCTCCCACTGTTTTCTATAAATTTCTACAGAATGATGGAGTTCTCCGTTTCACAAAACAATTGGATGCTTTATTACTTCAGCCACTTGCAGGATGCAAACCAATCACCTTCACAATACAAGAATTTAGATGCATTAAAGTACCAACATGATTTCAAAACCATATATGCGTTTCAATTTGTTTTTTTTTTTTTTGCTAACAAAAAAGAAAAATTAAAAACAATTCTTTAAAAAAAATGCAGTGCACAACATTTCTTTTGCCTTCATTTGTATAAGCAGACTTATTAACAATGTGCAAATAACACAGCTAAACTGAATCTTAAACTGGATCTTCAGCTCTTGTAGATATTATGTCAAGTGGGTCTGTAGGGGCACAAAGTACCTTCTGTGCTGTAAACATCAAGCATGATTCACAGAATGGTAAGCTCACACACAGAACGCTTATCTATGCATGTATAGTGAATATCTATCTACGTATGAATAACATGTTATTAGTGTGTATATTCCAAATACCAGTACATCAGTGTTAGGCATCTTTGCCCTATGCTCCTCCTGAGCAATCACACATAAAGGTTGTGTTTTATGCACTTACAAAGCTCTTGGGTATAGCTGGAATATGGTGGGAGGAAAGACTAAGTACATGCAGCAGTATCTCCATCTTCGGCTTTTTTATAGTAAGATTGTTAACATAACCAGTAGTTTCATGACACAGCTTGCTAGACACAGCATAATCCAAAGGGTCAGCAATATCACTTTTATAATATGTTCTAGAAAGGTATGGCTAATACCTCAATTTCACACCCGCAATTGTTTTTATAACAGCATTTCTCATTTCATATGGACACAATTGCCCTGAATAAAGCAGCAATTCCTTTTTTTTTTTTTTTTTTTTTTTAAAGTAGGCTTCATGAATTTGTGTTATACTACAACACCTGCTCTAAAGTCTTCATTCAGTAGGATGCTTACAAGAAGCAGAATAGAGCATTTTAGTCCATTTCTCGTGTGTTTTTCTAACGTGTCCAGATAATTGGTCAGCAAAATCACTTAATTTGCCTCTATACAATCTTGACTTATCTTCTGGGGAAACAAATGACCAGCATCTTGAGACCTCCATCATTCATGGACAAGATTGTAGAGAGCATTCTCACCACAGTTCTCCCATTATTGGTTTTATAACCAATATTCCTAGTCCTTCTCTGGAGCTGGCCAAAGCTTGTTGATCCGTCTGACTTAAGTAAGGCTCCTTACTTGCATGCTAGATAGAATCTGTAAAAAAAAACTTCAAGCAAAATGAAGGCTTTTACAGTGAAGTCATGTGAATCGTGGCATCTCACACTGTTCACAGCGGTTTAGTGCTGGGTGATTGAGGAACGTGCAGCTATTGCAGTTCCAGGGAGACCCTTCAAAATCTTCATCTCTTCCTGGTCTTGGGCTGGCCCTCTGCCAGTGACCTAAAAAAAAAAATGAAATGCATGTGTATCCTCAAGGATAATATGTCCCCAACTATAGCACAGCTATTGTGCAGATCTGGAAGGGAACCATATACAATTACATAGGGTTATGTCAAGATTATTATGGTGTCATTTTCATTTTTGGATTCCACTGTTTACAACAGAAATATTTTTTTTAGCTGTAATATTGGTGTGTAGGTAATTTTGCCTGATCCTGTGCTTTCAGAACAGGCAGCACTTCAAAAGGGAACTGCTTTCAGATAGGCTTGTTGGAGTCACAGTCCTTAAATCCAATTCTCATATCTACCAGGCAGCTGTTATCTTGTTGCATTCCCAATATTCTGTTGATGTACAGTGGGGGGGGGGGGGGGGGGGGGGGGGGGGTATCACAAACAGTGCAGCAGTAAAGAGTGACTGAATTCACAAGTCACATGACTGAGGGCACCTAGGAAACTAAGAATATGTCAAATTTCTAAATTATATATTTCAAAACAGGTTTATGCTAGTTCTAGTACCTGGTGTTAAGTAGTAGCTGTTTTTTCTATACCCTTTAAAGGTGTTGTTCATGACTTAAATGTAGAGATATTCTAAGACAATTTGCAATTGGTTTTCATTTTTTATTATTTGTGGTTATTATCCCTAAACATGGGCAACTGACAGCAGCCCAAAGTGCATGTAGTTAATGAGCAGAAAAGAAGATGGGCATCTTTAGATGCATAGATATTCACTTGGTAAATCGTTGTGGTAGCTTTGCTTCTCCTTTAACCAGAATGATAAGCTTCAGTTTGTAAGAAGGTATGCCACATAAAACATTGCTAAAGTTACCATGTGGATTTTGTGGTAATTCTAAAAAGTAATACACAGCTTTGGTAAAGTTTTTGCCCCATATAGCAATCCCATGCCAATGCCTCTGCACGGGATGAAATCTAAGCAAAGTAAAATAAAACAATTTCATGGTGGTTTTATCTTCCTTGTTAACAGGTTGTTTAACGGTCATGTACTGAATGCTGTGCATTGCCAATCACTGAGATTCACTCATATAAAGACTAATCTGAATCCTATATATTTCAAATCAACAGAGCTCGTGGAAACGGCAGGTATACCATATTTGTTGGCATTTACATCACAGCAAAAAGCTATTTGAATATTCTGGGTGATTCCACAGAGATTTTCGGTTTGTTTTTCATCTGTTATTACCACGTCATTTGATGGTTTAATCCAGAGATTATTCACGTATTGTAGAACTCCTCTTCTATATATCCTATAAAGAAGATCTAAGGCTGTCACAATATGGTCAAACCTGTGTGTGTGCAATAAGTGACAAGACTAATAGAGGAGGTAGTTGCCATTTATGTGACTTACAACACACATAGGACAGCATTTGGCGGTACCTGCCTTTTCTCAGTCGGTAGAGAAAACACAACACAATAGCCTAAACACTGGCAGTTTTACATGTACATACAGTGAAACTTCAATTCTACATCCCAGGATTTTTTAGTTTTCCCTTATTTTACACTGTGGTTTTGTGGTCCCACCTATATATTATGCATAATACATTTCTCGGATTTCCTGGATTTTACACCATTTATTTCTGGGGTTTCTACTGTAGTCTGCTTCTCTATCAAGCCACTATATCATCAATAAATATGAATATACATACCAATATCCAAACTACTAGGAGCCTGCAAATCAGGAGGGTCAGATTTAATTTTGGAGGTTACACTTATTCGTCTGGCTTTTCTCTCTCCCGAAGTGGTTTCCGATGACTCTGATAAAGACAATACAAAACCACTGACCTCAACATTTGTTTACAATAGAAACAATACATTTATTTTAAATCATAATCACTACACAAACTACCCATAAGACCCTTATCAAAAAAATTATATACCCTGGTGATTTGGCCCAGGGTCGGACGCCCCTCTCCCGATATATTGGCAATGCTTGGCGCCCTTCCTGTACTCGCTTGGCGCGCCACATTAAGGGGGGCCCGCAGTCCGACCCTGATTTGGCCTGATAACATGCACACAACTTGACACAAAAGGTTCAGAATGTAACCATCTTCACCTCTGATCGGTTTGCTTCCAGCTATCGAACTCCAGGCTTATTCCATCAGCCCCTCCCACTCAAAGTCCCTCTGTGGTCTTGTGCCCTCAGCAAAATAGTTTTTTTTAAAGATGCTGGACTGAGGCCTGATCTGATCTCAGTATTACTTCAAAGTGTTGTCCACCTTCAAACAACTAGATGTTTTCAGATAGATCACCAGAAATAACCGACTTTTTCCAATTACTGTCTATTTTCTATTTGTAACCGTTTTTGTAATATTAAAGTGTAAAGTGTAATTTATCACCTTCTAAAGCAGCTCTGGGAGGTGGGGGTCACTGACCCCCCAACTGTTCTAAACTGATACATTTAATGGATACATTTCTTATCTTTAACCCTGCTGAGCAGAATCTCTGGGTTTCATTACAGGCAGCTGTTAGAATTGATACAATCGTTGCTAATACTCCAGAGATGTTGCTGAGAAATGCATCAATTAAATGTTGCAAAATTGTATCAGTTTAGAGTCTGCACCTGAATTACTGAGCTGCCAGACTCAAACACCAGAGACATCAACATTCAACTTTATTTAGATTTTGGAAAAGATAAATAATGGAAAGTAATTGAAAAACTTCTTTATTTCTGGGGAACAATTTGAAAACAACTGAACTGAAAAAAGTGTTTGGAAGGTGAACAACCCCTTTAAATACTTTTGCGCAGTTACAAAAAATAGCTTTTAACTCCTTGTCCAACAAAGCTCATACATGTTGCATAGAAACACTTTCCTATTCGCTACCCAATTATGTAATATCTTACCTTTTTTACAATTATTAGGTGGAACAGCAGGACCAGGTGACAAGTTGTCATAAAAGTTACTCATTGCTTTTACATCAAGCTTTGCCATTCCTGATAAGACAAGAGTATTACTAGATCATCAAGGCTCACTACAGGGAACAAGATGTCACTATATTATTAGACATTCCAAGTTTCAACTAATTCACATTAACAAATGAATTGGATTAAAAGCATTATAGCACAGGCTTCTTTATCAATGCCCTTACTTCGCCCTTGCATAATATAAAGAGATTGTGCAATAGGAAGTCAATCCAGTGGACTGGTTTGATGTCACTGTACGTAAGTCAATACATGGTACGCGCCATAATAGAGACAACGCCTTTGATTATTGTCATAGCTTCCATAGAAGGATATATTAAAACTCTGCAAACAGGTTTTCTTCTGTACAAAGTACAAGTCTTTATGAGAATATAGAGGCACTTTGATTTGCCTAAATCATATCATAGAGGACACAGATAAAGTCTCCTTGTGCCTGTTAACACCTTAATACTGATAGACAACACTTATTCATATTGCATTTTAACCACTGCTACCAACCTGAAGAGAACAACTGTCAAAACACCCCTTTTCCGACACTAATATTATTAACAATGTGTTGTGTGACAGACACACAGACGTCTACTCAAAAAGCTCTTGCTTGACAGGGCATTCATTTTTGACTGCTTCTGTTTTCGGTCATACACCAACTGCAGTCAAAACACCTTCTGGGACCTGAGTTTTTTTTTTTTTAAATAAAGGATTGCTACTTAAAGGGATACAGTCATGGGAAAACATGTTTTTTTTTCAAAACACATCAGTTAATAGTGCTGCTCCAGTAGACTTCTCCACTGAAATCCATTTCTCAAGAGAGCAAACAGATTTTTTTATATTCAGTTTTGAAATCTGACATGGGGCTAGACATATTGTCAATTTCACTTGGTCATGTGACTTGTGCCAGCACTTTAGGAAGGAACTGCTTTCTGGCAGGCTGTTGCTTTTCCTTCTCAATGTAACTGAATAGAACACAGTGGGACATGGGTAGATCTACCAGGCAGCTGTTATCTTGTGTTAGGGAGCTGTTATCTGGTTACCTCCCCATTGTTCTGTTGTTAGGCTGCTGGGTGGGGGGAAAAAAAGGGAGGGGGTGATATCACTCCAACTTTCAGTACAGCAGTAAAGAGTGATTGAAGTTTATCAGAACACAAGCCACATGACTTGGGGCAGCTGGGAAATTGACAAAATGTCTAGCCCCATGTCAGATTTCAAAATTAAATATAAAAAAAATCTGTTTGCTCTTTTGAGAAATGGATTTCAATGCAGAATTCTGCTGGAGCAGCACTATTAATGGATGCGTTTTGAAAAAATTTTTTTTCCCCATTACAGTATCCCTTTAATGTATGAAGTGTTAATTGTATTACCTGCACTGAAGCGGGTTCTGAGTCTCTCACTCCATGCCTTCTCAAGTATTTTTTCAACAAATTACAGCCTTCTGACCAGGAAGCAAAAAGTTACATTTAATATAACTTTCTTAAGGCTAGGGTCACGTGGGGAAAGTTTAAAGAAGCAGCATTACTCTGCAAATCACAATGAAATGACTAGAGTTTTCAGAAAACAAGTAGTCATAGTTTGGTGTTTAAGAGCCCCCCCCCCCAATAAAGCCTCTCTCAATATTTGACGTTTTATTCCTGTTAAATGACGTTATTTTACTTTAACAATACCAATAATTCATTAATGGTTCAAAAAATACAAAGTAAATTCGGTAACATGAAAATCTATTAATCTTTTACCTCGTGACTGTAGCAGATCAATTTCTTTCTGTGTACAGTCAACATTTATTTGGAGTTGCCTGTTTAGTCCTCTCAGTCTGGTCATTTCTTCAGGCTAGCAAAAAAGCAACACAAGAGAAGTTAGCTAATTCAAATAACCCTTGACATAAAGGACAAGGAAAGGTTCAAAGTAAGAAAGCTTTTAAAGAAAGGTCTACATAAATACACCAGTAAACCCTCAAAGTAATTCTGCTCTGAGTCCTCTGTCATAACAAACACAGCATGTCTTTCCTTCTGTTGTGTACACATTGGCTTCTGTATCAAACTTCCTTCTTTCAACATAAACCTCCAGGCAGGCCTTGAGCATGCTCAGTTAGCTCCTCCCCCCCTCCCTTCACAACAGTAAACTGATCCCAGAGCTATGAGCGAGCAGGGAGAGAGACTCATGCAGGAAGTGATGTCACACCAAGCTAATATGGCAGCTGTAACCTAAACAAACAGAGAGAGAGAGCTTCTAGAGCGATTTACACAATAAAGCATTCTACTGACTAAATATAGTGTAATAACTTTCACTGTTGGCATCTATTGGCAATTAACTTCCTCGGTAGCTTTCCTTCTCCTTTAAGCAATGGTTCTAAAGCATGTTTCAGGCTAATCTTGTATTAATCGTTTACCTTTTTTTTTAAATTAGCAGCAAATTAAGAGAAATAACAGAATGGTTTAGTGGTGAAAAGTAGCTGGGATAGGGCAAATGGAAGCATTTCATCAACTCCCTTCCCCAGCGCTGTTCATCTGCACTGAAAAGTACTGCTTCTGCTTGCATGCTGGGACAAGGAGTAGAGGTCGGCCCAAAAAATGCCTGCTTTCAGGCCGACCTCTGTTCCGCTCAGAGTATGTGGAAGCTGCACTTTTCGCTGAAAGGATCTGGGAAAGGGAGTGGATCTGCTTCTCTCAGCCTGAAGCGAAAGCCAGCATACTATATTGATGTACAGAATTTGGAACAAATAACAGAGGTATAAGATCAGTTATCCAGAAACCCATTATCCAGAAAGCTCCAAATTAGAGAGAAGCCATTTTCCGTAGACTCTATTTTATTCAAGTAACCCAAATTTTAAAAAATGATTTCCTTTTTCTCTGTAATAATAAAGCAGTAGCTTGTGCTTGATCCAAACTAAGATATAATTAATCCTTATTGGATATGAAGATCCAAATTATGGAAAGATCCGTTATCTGGAAAGCCCCAGGTCCTGAACATTCTGGATAACAGGTCCCATTCCTGTATACAAAAGTGAAGAAAGAAACCAGTGAGCCCAGATGCATTTGCTGTTTCTGTGTTTACCTGGATTAGGATGAATTTTAAACACTGCAGTGTGTTAGCAGTGTCAGGATCGCGCCGCCCGGAGTCTTACCTACAGCTCCGGGCAGCGTGTCCTCTCTCATCCAGCGTTGCTCCCACAATGGCGGTACCCACGTGGGGTCGGACATGACAACGTCACGGCGCTCCGTTTTTGGCCCCAAATTTAAATATTTAAAGCCCCATTGAACGCCATTATGGCGCCCAATTATAGGACCTCATTACTACTGTTCCTGGGTGTTATTTTTGATCCTGATTCCTGTATTTTGACCATTGCCTGGACTTTGTATTGCTTTTGCCTTCCTATATAAACCTTGCCTGGACTTTGACCTTGATCCTTGCCTGTACCGTGTTATTGGACCCTTAACCCCTAAGCTTCCTCCTTGGTCCCGACTACTTCCCTAGCGCGCCTACTAGGCCTACCCTGACAAGCAGAAGTACGTAATTGCGTAGAAATGGCTGCAGTTAAAATTTGCTACATACTTTTACTGGTACACCCCTGCAGGCAACTAAATAACTTATGTACTATTACAGAGTCATTGTACTATGGTACATTTCAAACTATACCCCCAATTTCAACATAATTTCAGTGAACAGGCCTTGCTCATACATACATTTCTTTTTCTTACATTTGAACTAAACGGGACAAAATTTGCAGCAGAAAGTCACATAGATATATACAAAAACAAGCAAAACAAATCGCTAGTTCACAGAGAAGCTTTGTGTATAAACAAATTCAATCTCTTACTCAAAATGCTGCTTGTTACATTTTTAGATGAGGAGGAGCCCATTATACAGAGCTTCTCAGTGCACTGATTTGTATTAATTAGGTTTAGAAGAAAAGTACGGCTATACTTTCAGTTTATTGCCTAGATAAGTGCAAGAGATAACATGAACCCATACACATTTCATAATTAAAACATGAAATAAGTATTGGTTCAGAAGAAGCCTCATTAATGTTGAAATAAAGGGGTATTCTGGCTTTTTAATCTGGAGGCTTTTCACATATGTAAATTTGGTCTAGGGCTTACAGTTGGAATTGCTGTTGTACAGCTCACTCTCCGGAGACGCCGCTGCATTAGATCGTGCTCCATGCCGTTAACTTCTGCTTTTAGTCTTTCCAGCTCCTCTTTTTCATGTTTCAGCTCTTTAGCCAACCGCTCCATTCTTGCCCTCTGATGCAGTAATAAGGCTATGAAACGTAAAGAAGAAGTGAGAAAAATAATCAGTCCTTAGTCCTCATCCATGGGAACTAGGGATGCACCAATTCCACTTTTGGGATTCAGTTGAATCCTTTGTGAAAGTCCTAATTCGCATATGTAAATTAGGCATGGGATAGGAAAAGGTGGGAAATAGTTTACTTCCTTGTTTTGTGACAAAAAGTCACATCATTTCCCTTCCCACAGCTAATTTACATATGCAAATTAGGATTTGGTTCGGCAATGCACAAGGCTTCGGCCGAATCCTGCTGAAAAAGGCCAAACCCTGGCCGAATCCAAAAACCGAATCCTGGATTCAGTGCATCTCTATTGGGAACACTGCTAAAACTTATTTAATCTGTAAATTTTTAAATTATCAATACAAACAAATTTCAAGGTTAAAGGGGAACTAATGTTCCACAGGAACAGAAACTTTAAATGTTCTCAACTGGATTCTTTTGTTATGCAATGAAAGGCATTCCGTTTGCCCAGAAACAGTAACCCACAGCAGCCAATTGGCAGGTAGTATATACTGGTCACCTAGTTAAAAGCAAACAGTTTGTATGGGTTACTAATGCTGGGCAAGCTTGGTGCCTTAGTAATAAAACACTTGGGAGTTTCTATCTTAACACCTACATTTTGAAAAATAAAAAGTGGGCAGTTTTTGAGCTGTGCAGAACAAAAAAAGCAAAAAAAAACCACTGAAAGACCGGCTCCTCCGCAAAACAGTTTATCCAACAACACTTGTTCTATCCATTCAAAAAGGGAGTAAAACTAGATGACTGTTATGCTTCATTATAGTTAATATGTTCAGCTGGAAAAGCAGATACTATTGTATTGCATTCATTTGTCCAGTCTGTCTCTCACACAAGCTGCTTATATCTCTATTTCTCTCTCTCTCTTTATACAATGCTATTTTACCAATGTACATGTTATTACTAACCACAGGACATTCTTACGCCATAATGACTGTTCTGCAAATAAAATTAATTCAATAATGGAACGGACTTTCCAAGCACACATACCTTTTAAAACAAGATCCATTGCCATTCAGACTATTTCTATTTAGACTAGAAGAGTAATCCCATGTGGATTATGGATTGACCTGTATGAGCACTTCACTGATCATATTAAAACGCTGTTATGGACTCCCTACTTAAAGGGAAAACAGACGGAATAATAAGGTATGTCTGAGCTGTATAAACAGCTTCAGTTTTTACACCACCTCACTTGCTGCACTGAAAGGGGCGGATCACCTTTTAGTATGTTATCGAATGGTTAATTCAAAGCAAGTTTTCAACTGGTCTTCATTATTTTTTTTATTATAGTTTTTTCATTATTTGCTGCCGCCTTCTGACTCTTTCCTGCATTCATATAGGGGGAACTGACCCCATCCAAAAACAAATGCTGTGTAAAGCTACAAATGTATTTTTATTGCTAATTTTTATTACTCATCTTTCTATTCAGGCCTCTCCTATTCCAATTCCAATCTCTTATTCAAATCAGTGCATGTTTGCTAGGGTAATTTGGACCCTAGCAACCAGATTGCTTCAGAAGAGAGAGAGAGAGAGAGAATATATATTTACAGAAATCAAATCAGTCATCATTTGGGAGGAGATTTACTATGTGGTAAAAAGTCATAATTTGTTTAAGTGCAGTTTCTTTGAACGACGTGTGCCAGAACTTAATTACACAGGTCTGAAGCAAATTAAAATAACAGCAAAAAATCTGGTGTTTGCATGGCATAAAAATATCATATTCTATTATGTTACACAGCTTTTTACGCTTTTTTTTCTGGCAAATGTCATAATAAATAAGCCCTTGTATGTATACATAACTACTGCCAAATGCCTTAATTAGATTAACTTGGTTTTAGAAATACAATATTATTACAATCAGTAATTTATGGACAGATTTAATTACCTTGGGTATATGCATAATCATCCGACCCAGAGCTGGAACTTCTGTGATATTTATGGATTCCTTTGTCTCCACCTGAAACTGGCAATAAGGAAATGGGCTGTATAGGCTCTGGCGTGCTAGGATGCTGCTCTTGGTCCACTATGTTTAATAGATTTTCAGTTGGGGCACGTCCAACAGTGATTTTAAACACGGTCGGATTAGATGGAGACATCAAAACACGTGAAGAAGGGGCTGGAGACCCAGTGGTTGTAGGTGGTTGTGAATATGTAATAAATAATGGGCTGCCACTATAAGAAGCCTTTGGCTGACTAGTTATTCCCCTTGAAGGTGACCCTGAACGTGAATTTGATCCATAAACAGGATGTTGTTGGCTTCTTTGGGCAGACTGGCTATTTATTGGTGACGGACTTCGATTCAAGGTGGGTCCAGGTCTTTGTTGTGATTCAACTGTGATTTC
Organism: Xenopus borealis; assembly: GCA_024363595.1. NCBI lineage: Eukaryota > Metazoa > Chordata > Amphibia > Anura > Pipidae > Xenopus > Xenopus borealis. The sequence goes on along the minus strand of CM044433.1, from coordinate 107,167,426 downwards.
TATCTTGTTCATAGGACCCTTGTTCAGACCAGGTCCATAGGGAAGATACCCAAGAGAATGGCTACTTTGCTTAGGATAGGGAGGAGGTGCCTGCTGGTATAGATGAGGTGACACTGTTGATGGGCTGGGTGGCAAAAACACATGTGAAGTTTGGTGGCTCAGTTGATTGGTCTGCACTTGATGTTGAGGAGAACTATAGGGAGAAGTACATTGTGAAGTTGGCGGGGATCGAAAAGCAGACTGTGGAATCTGAGGCTGTTTTGGAGAATACTGTGTAGGTTGAAAACTTTGAGGATAAGGAGGACATGGATTATAATGGGGGAGAACAGCCTGTGGTGAAGGAGGCCAGGCAATGTTCTGCTGTGTTTGCCTGCCTGGGGAATTCTGTGATGGTTGTCTTATGTAAATAGGTGTTCCATAAGGATTGTTCTGAACTTGAGGAACTATCTGTAAAGCTCTGGGAACATTGTGGCCTGAAGGCGATACTGTTACAGTTATAGGATTTGCACTATAACGAGGAACGTGCATATAAGTAGGCAGAGAAGCTTGCATAGCAGACGTGCCGACACCTGGCTGCTGAACGGGCTGTGGTGGGGGTGTTGGTGAATTTCGATTCTGGTCATTCAAGAAGAATTGGTTGTAATTTTGTGCCACAACTGCTGGAGCAGATTGGGGTTCTGGAACAAGACACAAAAGCTTGCCTGGAGAGCGCTGTGGATCAATGTGTCCATCACTGGAGCTGTGAACCAGTGGACGTCCATTAACCTGTGCCCCATCTCCTGTATGATATGTGCTACTTGGATGAATGCCAAGGTTGATGTGCAAAAGATTACTGTTCATTCGGGGTTCATCCAAATTGTGATATTCCATATACAGGTACTTGCAACTCTCTTGTGTAAGAGCTCTATAACAAGCATCAAGATTGCTGTTGTTCTTCAAAGAAAGAAAAATAGTGTCAACTTTTAAATGAACAGCTAAATGAAACACCTATTGAAGTGAAGTGTTAGAACTTGATTTACTACAGCTAACAAACCAAACAAACCCAGAATACATGCACTGCGAATATAACTCTATATAGATTAAATAACAAATAGCCCTTGAACTTTTTTTTATCATTTTAGCAGTCAACACCATAGAACGGAAAATGGCAAGTACAAGTGTTTTCTCTTAAAGTGGACCCGTCACCCAGACACAAAAATCTGTATGATAAAAGTCCTTTTCAAATTAAAAATGAAATCCAATTTCAAATTTTTATTAAAGCATTCATAGCTGTTTTAAGCTCATTTAAAAATCTCAGCTGTCAATCAAATATTGTCTGCCACTCCTCTATGCCTTAGGCATAGGGGCGGGGCAGATAATTACTTTCACTTTCCATTCAGCACTTCCTAGATGCCACTGCTCCCCAAACATTACACGAGTTCTCTTAACCATTTAATTGTGTAGCCAGGACATGGGGATAGATATCGGGTCCCCCATTCTGGTGCACAAACAAGATTCTGAGATGATACAAGGCTTGACTTAATAACAGTGTCCACAAAATGGCTCCTGCCTGCTTGCTATAATTATGAATTCCCAGACTGAAGAAAACAAGATTAAAATAATTTATATAGTGTAATTAATGTTCATTTTGCTTGACTAATGTGATCAAATATGATTTTAAATATTTTTTTGGGGTGACGGGTCCACTTTAAACAGTAATAAGCAAGAAGAGTAACCTTGAAGCCTTGTAATGTGTAATCTAAAGATCTAGATGATACCTCCTATTGCAATATACACGTATTTTTAAAGTTCCACAATCATATAAAGCACAGGGCCTAAGGTTAATGCTGAAATAAAGGTCACAGAACTCAAACTCTGAATTATCTACAAATCAAACTAGAAAGTACACTTTTGCATTAAGTAATGCTCCTGAAAAATCGTCTTTGATTCAATAATGTGCTAAATGGCTAATCTGAAGAGAGGAAAGGAGAGGCCTTATTGCCAAACACACTGTACAGTGAAGCAAGTAAAACTGGTTTAGCATGTGTATAACCTTAAGGGGGTGCTTCATTTTTTAGTTAACTTATAGTATGTTCAAGAATTCTAAACCTTTTTTCTGGCCTTCATTTTTATAGTTTTTTTTAAATTATTCACCTTCTTCTGACTTTTTCCAGCTGTCAAATGGGGGTCACTGACCCCACCTAAAAAACAAATGCTCTGTAAAGCGATATATATAAAAATATTCGTTAAGCTTCCGCACTCTACTATGGTAATATATGGGGGTGCACAGTCAATACTTAGACATATACTTCAATTAGGAATGATTTTATTTAAATACACAATATAGTATTCAAATGTTTCGGTCTACTTTTTCCCAGTAGGGACTGAAATGTTGAATACTAATGTGTATTTAAATAAATCATTTCACAAAGGGAAGTGCTGGTCCGGGGATAGACTCGGCTGTATATCTACATCTAAAGAAAAAAAAAAAACTGCAAAGTTTACATTGTGGACCTGGAGGAGGACTGGTTCAAATGAGGGGGTTAAAGAAGCCAAAAAAAAAAAAAAAGTTTGAATGCTGAATAAAAGCTAAACAACTAAAAAAAAAAAAATAATAAAAATGAAATTTATTTTGAATTTAATTTAAAGGTGAACAACTCCTTTAATACAAAAATCAGACTGTACACTTTACCTAAGTAAATATTTAAAAGAACAGCTCCAATGCAAAAGGGTTTATGGTAAAGGCATCTGCTTCCAGCATGAAGAATTTTATATTAACTCTATTGTGACTGCTTAATGAAATACAAAATCTATGAAGAAAAAAAGGCTGATGCCAGACACAGATTATGCAATGAATGTAATATTACCATACAAAACTATAACTATATTTGTATTATATGTATCTATTGATACCTGTACTGTTTTAACAGCACATTGACTGTCCAATAAAAAAATCCTTACTTTCAGATGAATGAAATTAGAGGAGAAAGCAATAATTTAAGAACAGCAGCATATCTTGGAACAGATCTGTTTTTATATAACAAATGGCTTCTGCAAAGTGGAGTATAGCAAAAAAAATGGTAGAGATGTAGGATCCTTTATAAAGAAAGCTCTGAACTATGGAAAGCTGCCGTAGACTCCATTTTATCCAAATAAGCCACATTTTTAAAAATGATTTCATTTTTCTTTGTAATAATAATAAAACCTTGTACTTGATCCAAACTAAAATATAATTAATCCCTATTGGAAGAAAAAACAGACTATTGGGTTGAACGTTTACGTGATTTTCTAGCAGACTTCAATTTAAAGTACAGAAAGATCTGTTATCCAGAAAACCCTTGCTACTGAGCATTCTGGATAACAGGTCTCATACCTGTACATATAAATGAAGTTGCTTAAATCATTTATTTCTATTTTACCAGGCACTGATGTAGAAAGTAAATTACAACATAAATATACAAGAATAAAGGCATCCATAAATTAGCTGATCAGGCAAACTCCACAACCATTCAACCCTTAGGCTCAAGAGATGGAGAGCATATTAAAAGCCATGCCTTCCTATAATTCCTATTGCTCCAATCATTTATGCAAATTAGACAATTGAACACCAGGAAGTAAGGATAAGCCATTATATACATACCAATTAGAGTTGTACTTTATCATTGGTTTGTGTATGGCCACCTTCAGTGAACACTTCAGTGTTAAAATAAAAACTGGGTTTTCATAGACAGGCTGTGCAAAATAAAAAAATTCTAATATAGTTAGGCAAAAATGCAATGCAATGCTGGAGTGACTGGATGTTTAACATAATGGTCAGAAAACTACTTCCTGCTTTGTAGCTCTCTAACTCTGAGTTAAGGTGGGCCCAACGATCGGATCACAAAGCAGGGTATACGGGCGGTCGGATCGCGGGACTGCATCAAAGAACAGATGCGGCCGCGATCCGATGGGATCTTTAATCCTGCTTGATCAACATTTGCCCGACTTTCGGCCAGATATCGATCGGAGCAGCACGTCGGAGGGCCCCATACACGGGCCGATAATCTGCTGACTCAGTCAGGTTAAGTCAGCGACTTGAAGGGGGGCCACATGATACATAACTGTTCAGTGAGTTTGCAATTGATCCTCAGCATTCAGCTCAGATTCAAAAGCAACAGTTATGGTCCATGCTGCTCCCCCAAGTCACTGATTGGTTACTGCCTGGTAATCAACCAGTGGGAACCAAGAGAGCTGAAAAGCAGTAGTAGTAGTGTTCTGACTATTATGTTAGACATCAAAGTTACTGCAGCCTTTATACATTACAGTTTGAATGACTAACTATATTAGACAAATTTTTGTATTTTGCACAGCCTGTTTACCAAGTTTTATTTTTATACTGAACAGTTCCTTGTAAACTAACCCCACATGGGCAAACATTGTCTGATGACTTGACCACCCTGGAGCCAAATGATCAGATCAACCAGATCTTATATACCACCCATTTTGTCAAATTGTTTGCGCCTCACCAAATGAGATCTTTCACAAAACATACATACAGTAAATACTACAGACAATAAATAATCAGATACCATTCTATCCATACCTACAAGAATTGGAATCAACTTGTTATCACAAGAAGCATAACAAAGACTTAAAAACACTGACATAAAATACACAAGGTACAAGGAGGTACTATTAAGACTCATCCCACTACAACATACCTGCAGCATGCACTGAGAAACCACATCCCGCGGAATCTCAGGGAAGCGTTGCTGAAGATCATTTAATACCTGTATGTCGAGCTGCGGACTGCTCTGCGCCATCACAGGGCCCGATGGCAGACTAATACTAGGAAAGGACAGGACTCAGAATGTCCTCCGGTGGTTATGATCTTCTGATCCTTCCTGCATTTTGTATCTAAAAGTAAAGAAAATGCTATGCTTTAAAAACGAGCAAAGCAGTATTTCTAATCATTACAGAAAAAACGATTTGGTACATTTTTCAAAAGCCATAAACTGTGTACTTTGACAACTGACTCCAGAAACATATCGTATAGGGGTTTTCTTCAGGGGGACTTCAGGATATATGTGAAAAATGAAATATTTGTCAATGTTTTGGTCCCACTGGGAGATGTTACTTAAGAACTTAATTATGAAGTCCCTATTCGCACCACTGTACTGTATAGATAAATAATTATCGTGACCCATAGGGTTGACAATGCCCCATGGCTTTAAAACCATTTTCTTTTCCTTACTTACAGTACTTGGTAGATATCCATGCATGTAATTTCTCTCATTTAAATGACATGTTGCTGGCTTTGGTCTTCCTGTGCTAACATAGCTGGATGTGTTTGTGGAACCTGGCATCAACAAGGCCAGTAAAGCTGTTCTGCCCCAGAGGGACAACTCTTCAAGTAAAGTCAGAGATCAGGGATGAGGTAAAGTCAGTCACAGGACTAGCTTTTTTAATAAAGGTATAGGAACTCTGTTATCCAGAAAGCACCAAATTACAGAAAAGCAGTCTCCCATAGACTCCATTTAATCCAAATGATCTAAATTTGTAAAAATGTCCTTTTTCTCTGTTGTAATAAAACAGTACCTTGTATCTGATCCAAATTAAAGAGGAACTATCATGAAATATAGTGTTCTCTATCTTTTAAGTTATACACAGTACCGTTAACAGTAAAAAAAGAATACTGTGTTTTTTCAGAGTTAAACATAGCCTTATATCACCTCTACATCCTCAACCAAGCTTTTACTAATCCCACACAGCCAAACACAAAAGCAGCATAGTCTGCGACAGAGTGTAATCACAAACAGCTCCCAGTATGTTCCTCCTTCTTGACAAAGTTCACTCCCCTGACATGATTTCAAATCTGCATCCCCCTGGAGGAACCAATCACACGGATCCCCCCTCCACCAAGTTGATGTCATAGACATGTCAAGACACGCCCTCTATCAGAAGCCTGCTATTTGAAATGAATTATGGGGATTGTAGTTTAAATGTGACATTCCTTCCATTAGTAAGTTTAACCCTCCACGGTTGGTCAGAAGTGGGATCAGAGAGAAAATACAATAATAGCTATAATCTCAGCTATAAAGTAGGGCAGGGATGCTTCTTTTAATGGGTATCAGAAAGGAGCTGTACCAATGTGAAATAATGTGTTATAAACTTATCTAGAATCTAGAATCTCAGCCATACAGTATAAAGTATAGCACACAGGCAGTGTAGGACTGTAGCCTGAGTGCTATCATATATCGTGTAAATATTCTTATTCCAAGGAATGACGCACTCCAGGACTTCATAGTGAGATGAAAAAGTGAAGTTTATTTGTCAATGTTTCGGTCCAGTCTGGACCTTTCTAAAGACACACACACATATATAGAGACACACACACACACACACACACACACACACACTGAATAAAGTACCCCCTATTGCAAAATATGATAGGATAATATAACGTACCGAGGAGTTCCATGACCATATAAAAGCACAAGGCCGAGTGTTTTTATACAGGTCATGGAACTCCTAGGTGACTTCTAATAGCCTCATATTTTACAACAAGGGGTACTTTATTTATTAAGGTGACTGTTAATATCCTCATATTTTGCAACAGGGGGTACTTTATTATAATATACAAGCTTCAGTGAGTCATTTGACAGAAATGACATCACTAAACTCTGATTATACCCAACGACATCACAAAGAACCGTTTGTAAGGATATAATTTACAGGATATTCACAGCTTTTGTGCATTATATAACTATAATACTTAAAGGAACAATAACCCCAAATAATTATAGACCAAACACCAAACTATAACGTATTATAGAAATTAAAATATAATGTTCTGTTGGTCTGCACTGGTAAAACTGGAGTTTCCTTCAGAAAGACCACTATAGTTTATATAAACAAACTGCTGTGTAGCTATGGGGGCAGCCATTCAAAGCTGAAAAATGAGAAAAGGCACAGGATACACAGCAGATAATAGATAAGCTCTGCAATATATAATTGCATTCATCAGAACTTTTGTTATTTATTGTTTATCCTGTGCTTGAATGGCTGCCCCCATGGCTACATAGCAGCTTCTTAAATTAAAATATAGTTGTGTTTCTGAAGCAAACCCACCAGTTTTACCAGTGCAGGGCAACAGTATACTATATTGCCATTCCTTTAAAACACATTCATTTTTGATGTTACCATTCCTTTACATCCAACTGAATGAGCTGTCAAATTTTAAAGTCAATGCTTTAGGTTTTTGAACCAGCCCATGTCAGTTAATGTCTATCACTGGCAACATCTCCCCTTGTACTTCCCATGCAACCTGATCGTATAGAACCAGCCAATTATCTGAACCAGTGCTGCTTAGACATTAGGGTTGCCACCTTTTGCGGTGGCTGAACCCGGACAGGGGGGCGGGCCCATGACGTTGGTGGGCGGGCCCGTGACATCATGGGCGGAGCTATGACACCGCAATCGCCGATTGCTGCGTCAATCAAGCTAATCCCGCCCCGGTTTTCCTTATTTGGAAAACCGGGCAGGAAGCATTGACCCGGGCAGCCCTTCAAAATACCGGGCTGTCCGGGTCAAAACTGGACAGGTGGCAACCCTATTAGACATCCAAGATATGTCAAACAGCATCTTATTCAATCACTAGTCCTGCTGATCACAGAAGAGATGCCCAGAAATAAAATTCTCACTGGCAAAATCAGTATCTCATTACAGAGTTCCCATAGAGGAATTATTTTATTAGTTATTTAGCATTACAAATCAACAAGATGTTAAAAGTTTTGTAATTTGCAAATACATTTTTGTCTAATTAGCCTTTTTGCACATAGAAAAACATGAAATATTAATGTCTTGGATGCAGTTTCAATAATGTAGAAGGCCATATGTTAGCTCGTCACTGCTAAACGGATAGCACTGGAGATAATTTACAAATCAAGGGGGTGATTCATGTATTAGAGAGAATCTAGTTAAAGGGACAAGAACACCAAAAAATGAAAGTGTTTTAAAGTAAAGAGTATATCATGTAGTGTTGCCCTGTGCTTTTAAAACGGATCTGTTTCCTTCAGAAACACTACTATAGTACATATAAACAAGTTGTTGAGTAGCAATGGCTGAAATTGAAAAATGGCTACATGGGACAGGATAAATAATGGATAACAGATAACACCATTATATTCTACTGAGCTTATCTGCTATCTGCTGTGTAACTTGAGCCTTTTCTCCTTTGAACTAGTTGCCCCCATGGCTAGAGAAGATCGGTGCACACGCGTGGAAGGAGAGGATTGGTGTGTGCAATGAGAGGGTGTGGGGCGTGTGTGCGAGAGGATCGGAGCGCGCACGTGTGGAATGAGAGGGTGGGGGGGGG
>CM044433.1:107135252-107149977 GCA_024363595.1 Xenopus borealis | reverse complement strand
GGGGGTCTATGTGGGTTGGGGGTAGGGTTTTTTTTGCTAAAGGGTTGCAGTAAATTACAAATTAAATGAAGGTTGAAGTATTTAAAGGAATGGTAACAAATTTTTTGTCAATACTTTTACAAGTTACTTTAATAAATTAATACTTTACCGTCTCTTCTGTCATGCCTTCTGTCCTGTGAAGCAGATGCCCTCTCCCTATCACGTATGTCTTCCCTTTTCCTTTTAACCAACAAGTGTTTTTAAGGAATGCCAATATAATATTGTCAAATTCAAGGTGAAGATTTAGAAAAAGCCAAGGGGAAGTAAGCCTTACCTATCATGATAGCTATTTGGCAGGGGTGAATAAGTATCTTAAAAATGTGGTGTTACAGGTCCTTTAAAAGAGAAGGAACCCCTAAAAATTAATATGACTAAAAATGTCATGTTTTATATACTGAACTTATTACACCAGCCTAAAGTTTCAGCTTGTCAATAGCAGCAATGATCCAGGATTGTCACGGGGTCACAGTGTCGGACTGGCCCACCAGAATACCAGGAAAACTCCTGGTGGGCCAAGGTGTCAGGGGGCCCTCATGCTGCTAAACTTTTGGCCTATTTCATGGCCATTCCCTATTTCTATGAGAACAAAGAGGCTAAATAGATGGAATAATTGATTATAGTATGTAAAGAAAACAAACTAGGAGAATAGAAGTTGATTGAGGAGATGAAGAATATTAGTACTGAGAGTGCCCCCTGGTCTAAGGTTTTATGGGGGGCCCCAGGTCTAAGGTTTTATGGGGGGCCCCTGGTGTCCCAGTCCGACACTGCAGGGTCATCATCTTGGAAAGTATCTGTGACGCTCACATGCTCAGTGTGCTCTGAGCAGCTGTTGAGAAGCTAAGCTTAGGGGTTGTCACAAATTATCAAGCAGAAAATGAGGTTTGTCTGTAATATAAGCTGATGCTACAGGGCTGATTATTAAATTCTGATGCTAGTTGCACTGGTTTCTGAGCTGTCATGTAGTAATTATCCATAATAATTACTAATCAGCCTTATATTGAGACATTTCTATTCTATGTGTACTGTATATTGTGAGAGGGTCCCTAAGCTCAGTAAGTGACATCAGCACAGAGCATGTGCAGTGAATCAGCAGAAAAGAAGATGGGGAGCTACTGGGGCATTTTTGGAAACACAGATCTTTACTGCTAAAGGTCTGTAGTTGCCTGGTACAGAAGCACAAAACATAATGTACAACATTTCTAGCCACTTAATTAATTTAACTTTCCTTGTCCTTTAATAAATCTTACTTAGGCTAATTGCTATAACAGCTACAAAAAGCTACTTTCTTAGAAACCTGCATATAGCATCAATCAGTTGTGTGCCTTTTGGTGGTATTTTCACTGTGTACTTTTCAGATGGGCTTCAAAATGATTGCCTTGAATTGTATTATCACTGCTGTTGCTCCTTATCTTTTATAACGTTTCAAAGTCACAGCAATTATGATGCATTCATGTAATGCTAGACTCATTTTTGTAATGTATAGATAATGCAAAATGCACACCATTGCAGCAGTTTTCATGCTTGGTTTTTAGATTTTGGTGCTCAAAATATTTATTATAAAGCTGTGTCTCAACGTGATTGTGCTCTATTAACTACCAATTTATTTTTTGATTTTCTGTGCTTGTTCAATATAGTAACACACTTACCCGAAGGGCCTGTGATGGGCTCTAGATTACCTTAAAGGACCAGTAACATAATTTTTTTCTTTTAAATGTGTTAGTCTACAACGAAAAGAAAACACAAAGACAAATTAAAGTTTGAAATTGCTTGAAACAGTCTTTATTAAGAAATAACATACTGAAACTCCTCTTCAGAAAAGGCAACAGACTAGTGGAATGCAAGCTGTTGCTCATGTAATTAGCACTCCTTGCACTATTGCACTTTATTCATTTATTACTCAGTTGTTTATCACTAGATACAATAATGACACCATATCAAAGTGTGGACACAATTAATTTTTTCTGAATGAATCTATTTGCACTCATCTCAAAAAAAATTTTTTAAGGCAGTAATTATTCCTTCCTTAATTATTCCTTTCCTAGTTATATACACAATCAAACTATATTTATTAACAAGGCTGTGCGACCTCGTTAGCTCTTCTTTGCAGTTCCTTTCTTTCTGGTACATGTACTGGTTCATGTCAGTTTTTAAGAGCTGTCAGCACCTTAACCCTAACAGTGACCTACTCTGTGTGTAACATGCCATTTACTATGGGCAAATTCCACCATTTGTACAAGTATTATAAGATGTGTCCTAAATATAAAAAAAAATATTTCTGTCTATTATGACTGAACGACTCTTCAAAACTTTTGTGAACATTAACTTGTGCTTTGCTATATGCAGTGCCTTGCAAAAGTATTCACCCCCCTTGGCAACTTTTTTTTCTAGTGAAGCAAACAACAAATAGGGCAAAATAACAGAAATCTTCAGCATGCATAACTGTTCACCCCCCCCCCAAAGTCAGTACTTTGTAGAGCCACCTTTTTATGGCAATTGTAACTGCAAGTCTCTATGAGCTTGCCACAGTGAGTTTTACCCATTCCTCAAAACAAAACTGCTCCAGCTCCTTCATGTTGGATGGTTTTTGCTTGTGAACAGCAATCTTCAAGTCTGACCACAGATTCTCAATTGGATTGAGGTCTGGACTTTGACTAGGCCATTCCAACACATGTAAATGTTTCCCCTTAAACCACTCGAGTGTTGCTTTAGCAGTATGCTTTAGGTCATTGTCCTGCTGGGAGGTGAACCTCTGTCCCAGTCTCAAATCACAGGCAAACTGACACAGGTTTTGCTCAAGAATATCCCTGTATATAGCACCATCCATCTTTCCCTTGACTCAGACCAGTTTCCCATACCCTGCTGCTGAAAAACATGGCAACACAGATGCCCCAGTGGCAGCACACTTCTGCAGCAATACCCACAGCATAAAAGATGGGTAATTCAAGACACAACAGGAGCGGAAGGAGTGGGAACTCAAACTAATGAGTAAGTTTAACACCCTAGAATGTGGCCTGAACAGAGACAGGAATTGTATGTCCAGATATGACTTTAAGAAAAAAAAAAGCACAATCTACATCTTAAAAGACACTTTCCTCAGGTTGACTTCACCTCACAACAACAAGGTGCTGACTGTTCATTGCCAATTCCTTTAACCTACTTGCACTTACAGAAATCTTCTCCCACTGACACTGCCTCACCTGCTGCCCTATCCTATGGGGGCCTACACCTTACTCATACTCCCAGGCCTGGGAGTAGGGTAGGGTTGCTTCTCTCACTCCGCTGTACTTTTAAAGTTCTTCCACCTGTTCCTTCCTTATCATTCTCCTCATTTGAGGTTCACTGCATTAGGCTCTTTTCTCCTGTTTCACTCTGCATTGCTGTCATATATCAACCATCTGGACCAACTGCACAATTTTTGGACAACTTTGCTGCCTGGCTTCCTTACTTTCTATAATATAACTGTCAGGGCCCGAGGGCTCCGAAGGGGGATTACGGACCAAGGAAGAAGGCAGCGCCAACACAGTTCGTGGTAACAAGAGGGAAAGGCAGAAGAGTGGTCAAGTCCAGGCAAAAGGGTCAATCCAGGCAGAGGAGGTTCGTAGTCGAGAATTCAGGCAAGGGTCAAAACAGGAATCAATAGCAGGAATCAATAGCAGGAATAACACCCAGGAACTTTGTAACAAAGACCTATACTTGGGCATAGGTTGTAGTGCAGTGAGGGTTTAAATAGGCCAGAATGGCGCCAAACTTGACGCCGTGACGTCATTGCGTAGCCACGCTTTCATTCCGTCGCCGGCGCCGAAGTTGACGCCGACGCCCATACGCCGGCGTCAAAGTCGACGCGCGCGACTCGTTTCGTCGCGGGCGTGCTGACGTCGGCTCTGAAGCAGGCAGGGAGACCGGCAGGGCGCAGCCATCTTGCGACGCAGGGTGAGTTCTCCTCACAATAACATGCCATCCATCATATTAGGTGACTTTAATATACCTGTTAACAACATAAACAACCCTTCTGTCTCTAAACTTCTTTTACTAACCTCCTATCTAGGCTTATCTTTGTGCTCAGACTCCCCCTCTCACACCAATGGTAATGTTCTGGATCTAATATTTACCAGACTCTGTTCAACCACCAATTTTACTAACTCACCATTTCCTCTCTCTGTTCACAATATGCTCACATTTCAACTCCCTCCTCACCCCTTGCTATTCCCCAAACACATACCTACAGTGACTAACGTGGCTATCACTGTCTACTATAGCACTCTCACCACTGCCCTTAATGAGCTTGCTCCTACTCAAACCACTTCAACCTTGGCATACTGCTCAAACAGCGCTCCAAAGACAATCACATGCACTTGAGCGTCGCTGGGGCAAATCCCGCTCAGAATCAGACTTTTGGAGCTACAAATCGTCCCTGCGCTCCTATAACACCAGCCTCTTCCAAGCCAAACAAATATACCGTATATACTCTAGTATAAGCCGACCCGAGTATAAGCCGAGGTACCTAATTTTACCTACAAAAACTTGTAAAACTTATTGACTCGAGTATAAGTCTAGGGGTGAGAAATGCATTTTAGGCCATCTTCAGCAGAACAAAAATCCCCATCTGAGGGCTTGCACATGAGCACAACCATTCCCTCAAGCCCTGAACATGTTAAATCTAATGCTGTCCTTGTCCAGAAAAGACATTTGTGTCACATGTTATTCAACAGCTTATTCACAGGTTATTCAACCTGTTTCTGCAGTATGGTTGCTTAAACACATGAATCAAAGATTTACTAATTACAGACCTCAGTCAGACAAAACATGCAGCCTTTCCTCCCCTTCCATTGATTACAGACCTCAGTCAGAGGAAATATGCAGCCGTTCCTCCCCTTCCTCCCGCGTTCTCAACACGATCTTCAAAGCTGCATATTTTCTCGACTGAGGTCTGTAATAAATGGAAGGGGGGGAAAGGCTGCATATTTTGTCTGGGGGAAGTGACGAACAGACTTTATGTAGGCAACTTTGTACTTTGACTGGAGTATAAGCCGAGGTTGAATTTTTCAGCACATTTTGGGTGCTCAAAAACTCAGCTTATACTCATGTATATGGTACTTTACTTCGCTCATTAACTCCCTTTCTAAAAAACCAGCACAACTTTTCTCCACCTTTAACACTCTCCTTTCCCCCTCTCAACCACCTCCATGCACATCTGTCTCTGCTCAAGATATTGCTCAGCACTTCAAAAACAAAATCGACACTATCAGAAGGGACACTACACTACTCAACCCCCCTAAGCTTCCACCACCCTCCCCCTTTGATTGTGATGCATGTAACTCCATATGTATGTAATTCATGTGATTTAGTTGTATAAACATTTAATTTAAAGCTCTATGCAATATGTTGGCGCTCTAGAAATACATGTCAATAATAATAATAATTGACTAAATCCAAAATGCTTATCCTGAGGGGCTTATTAATATCTGGGCTAAAATACTGTCTTATTTTTACAGGTCACAATTTCTATTTGTAGTTTATTTGTTACAATCTGATATGGACATGTGAAGTGGATAAGTTCTGGTTCCATAAGTTATCCCACTGTCACGAACGGCACCCAATACCAGAAACGGTTGCTAAGCACCCTGGTCTCAGCTTGGCTTCACCAGTTAAGTGACCGCCTTTGGCCTCGGGAGGAGCTGTCAGCTTACTCAGATGCCACCTGGATTTATCGAGAGGTGCAAGCTAAGAGTTCTGGCTAGCACAGGGGCACGATCGTCTCACCAAGGATACTGGATAGAAGAATAGCACTTAAGTGGAACAGGCGGGCCGGACCAGCACAAGCGGAGTAGAATAGTCAGACAGGCCAGGATCAGGATTAGAGAGCGTAGAATAGTCAGTGGACAGGCCAAGGTCAGGATTGGAGATTATCAGAGTTAACAGACAGGCCAAGGTCAGGATTGGAGAATAACGGAGTAGTCAGGCAAGGCAAGGGTCAATATACAGTAGGTCAGGCAGGAAATCACACAGAAAGGACATCCAGGAACTTCTAGATAGAACCTAACAACAGGCAAAGCTCTGTACACTAAGATCCCCTTAAATACTATTTGAATTTCGCACCATTGTGTGTGACATCATCACGCCGGTGCATAAACCTGGAAGTGCGTCGGCATGCGTGCCATAGTGAGACCGGCGCTGGAAAGGGAATCCAGACCCCTGGACTGTTTACAACCAATCCTAATTACTTTTATTATCTCTATAAATTATCTCTGTCTATATGTAACTTTCTGAAATCAGAAGGTATTTACTTGTATCATGCCATACACATAACACTGCCTAGATATCAAAAATGAGAGTTTTAATTCTCCCATAATGCATCATGGGCTGAGACATTTATGTTGCTTTGGCCAACTATGCATCCAGAACTGCTGGTTTATAGCACAGATACAGCCTAATGGTTCAGAGCCATATATCCATTTATTGCCCATAAACCCTTTTTCAGTTATCTAACAGTATATATGATGTGCCTTTCGAGCGTTCATTTGTATTTGGCCTGATGAAGTGACTATTCCCTAATCAAATCACACTAAAATAAACTCGAAATTCGAATTAAAATTTTTTAATTTTCAATCCGACCCTTGAGAAATCTGCCCCCAAGTCTACAGGCTGAAAAGAAACAAGTGTATGTGTATGATTCTACAATGATGTTTATTCCACAATCAGTTTGAGTTACAGTGACATAAAATGTTATTGATATATTTACCACAAACTGTGAAAGACAATATAATTTATTATTGGCAAGTGATGTCCTTATAGTTATAGAAGACCCCCCCCACCCCCGTGTATGCTATAATAGTAGAAGCTGACCCCAGACCTGATGAAATACATCAATTTGAATAAATGCCCATAACAGAACTGGAACCAAATAACAGACCTCAGATCAGGAGGGGACCCGAAAGAGTTGAATGTCAAAGCCAGGAAGATGCAACTGATTCGATTTGTGAAGACAATCCAAGTGAATCGATCCTAGTGAAGCATTCCAGATGAAGCGATCCAGAAGAAGTGATCCAGAAGAAGGGCCCAATCCCTGCGAGTGCAACATAGAGACTTATATAGAAAATATTATTGATATATATATATACAAAATATGTAAAGAACAACATTTATCAGTAAGTGATGCACTTACTTACTTGATAGTTAAAGCAGACCCCAGACCATGTGCCCCCCCCATGTATACAATAGTAGCAGTAGTAAAGGGAAGTGAACCAAATGGAAACCAGGAAGATGCAACTGATTCGATCTGTGAAGACAATCCAAGTGAAGTGATCTAGGTTGAGCGATCCAGATGAAGCATCCAATCCCTGGAAGCGCAACATTGAAACTTATCTGATATAAGCAGGGCCGCCATTAGAAATCACAGGGGCCCCATACAACAAAAGTTTTGGGGCCCCCTAGGTTCCGCTCCCAAGTCCCACCCCAGATCCTGCCCACTCTACACCACAGTAAAAATACCACACAGACATCAGCACAAAAAAAAGGTAACCCCACACACAAGTTATAAAAAGCTATTGATAGTCAGGACCCTCTTATAAGTTAAAAAAAACTGTGGTACCAGGGCCCCCCATAAAAGTTTTTCAAACATTGGTGACCAAAACCCCCTGTAAGTAAAAAAAAAACATTAGTGACATCCCTTACAAGTTAAAAACCCTTGGCGCCAGGGCCCCTGTACAAGTTAAAAAAAAAATTGGGGCACTGTGAATATACTGGAATACATTAGTAGCCAGGGGATTAAAAAAAACACCTCACATTGGTGGCAGTAGAATTGAACTCATGGCTTCAGGACTTGCGTCCTTTTGTGACTTCGGGTCTTTTCGCCACTTCGGGGCTTCGACTGTCTATGAGAGTGATCACTCATTATGATGTGCTGTTAAAAAGGGAAGTGGGGTGTTTTTTTTTAAATATAAAAGAATAACATGTAAAAGGTTTCTATATTAGAGGGGGACTGTAAGTAATGCTGGTTGAATAGTACTGGACCCCCCCCCAACTCTGAGTAAATCCATTCAATCCATCCAAACCTGAAAATGATAGGTAAATCCTAATCTACCAATGAATACATATGTTACTCCTGGCACATTAGGGACGATCTGCTTTTCCTTATTGAAACACTGATGCCCAGTGGGCAGATAAAACCAATTACCCAGTACTTGGGGGAGATAGTTGCCACTCCACCCCCCCCCATGGACATGATTGCTCTAGTACAAATCATATACCTGCATTAGTAGTAATTGCCCCACCAGAACCAGTCCAACTCCAACTGGGTACCTACCTACCAAGCCACCCCACACAACAGAAGCGGCCCGGCCTGCAAGTGAGATGCACACCGAGCAAGCACAGCACACACTGAGAGAGATCAAGAACTTAGCAGCTGGAGGAGAAGCTCGGCCCCGCCCACTCCTTCATCACATGGTGCATGAAGCAGTTTCTCTCCTCATGGCTGAGGTGGGCGTGATGGGGGCATTCCTAAATGCCTCAATCAGTCACGTTGTAGTGGGTGGATCTCTCAGCTGAGGGGCGGGAGCCAGCTCAGTCAGTAGCTGTGAGGCGCTGTTCATGGCTGTGGTGTTTGTAAGGGGGGCCCGCTCAATCAAAAAGTTCAGCACTGCCGGGCCCCCCTTCAAGCCCAGGCCCGGTACACTTGTACCCCCTGTGCCCCCCTGATGGCGGCCCTGGATATAAGTAATTCTAAAACAACTGGACTTGCTGAGTAATTATTGAAGACGTTTCACTACTCATCCAAGCAGCTTCTTCAGTTCAACTGACTGGCATGGGAAGTTCTCAGTACCGAGAACTTCCCATACCAGTCAGTTGAACTGAAGAAGCTGAAGAAGCTGCTCGGATGAGTAGTGAAACATCTTCAATAATTACTCAGCAAGTCCAGTTGTTTTAGAATTACTTATATGAGATATACCATGACCTGGATGAATGAAAATCTTCATATTCAACATTGAAACTTATTTAGAAAATGTTATTGATATATTTACCACAAAATGTGTAAAGAACAAACAGACCCCAGACCATGTGGCCCCCCCACTTCATGTAGCAATAGTAAAAACAGACCCCAGACCATGCCCCCACTTTATGTAGCAATAGTAAAAACAGACCCCAGACCATATTGCCTCCTGGTTTATGTAGCAATAGTAAAAACAGACCCCAGGCCATGTGACCTCCTGCTTAGTGTAGCAATAGTAAAAACAGACCCCAGACCATGTGGCCGCCTGCTTTATGTAGCTATAGTAAAAAAAACCCAGACCATTTGGCCTCCCGCTTTATATAGCAATAGTAAAAACAGACCCCAGACCATGTGCCCCCCCGCTTTATGTACCAATATTAAAAGCTGACCCAGGCCTATTGAAATAAATGAATTCTAATAAATGCCCATTACATTTATCCATATCTGCCCTATCTACACTGCATTCTGCCCAACAACACACTGGACTTTTTTGTCTTTCCAGCCCCCCATTATGCAATTAGCATGATAATTTAACAATCAGCCCTGTAGCATCAACAGGCCAACCTATTTTTCTGCTTGATAATTTTCCACAACCCCCAAGCTCTCAATTTAACTATTGGTATCCCAAAACCCAGAACAAACCCCAAGGTCCCGGTCACGGCTCACTGTTCTGCCGTTAACAGCCGCCTTTCACTTAGGGAGGAGCCCTTAATGTGAGAGGACCAGGGGAAGAGTTCTTGGCAAGCAAGGGAACCGCACGTGGTACAGGAACGGAGGACAAGAAGCATAGTCAAGGGATGGGCTGGGTCAATAACAAGGATCAGACAATACGGTACCAAATCAGGACAGGCCAGGACAGGCAGTGAGAATCAAAGTCAGAACAGGCAAGAATCACAGTAGAAACACACCCAGGAACTCACAATAGCAGAACCTATAACAGGCAGTGATTCAGTGCAGGGCAGGGGTCTTTATAGGTAGCCTAATGGCTTACACTGATCACATGGGTCAGATACATAACAGCTGAACAAAGCCCTGCCTTACTTGCAGTTACACGTATAACAATGGGAGTGAAACAGGGCAAGACCTGTCTGCTCACATAGGAGTAGAAGTTAACAGTGAAGTTCCGCCACTAGAGGGAAATTCCGCAGCTCTCAATTAATTTCTATGGGATTTTGAAAGGCATATTTATCAATGGGTGAAAGTGAAATTTCACCCTTTGATAAATACGCCTTCAAAAATCCCATAGAAATGAATGGAGAGCTGCAGAATTTCCCTCTAGTGGCGCAACTTCACTCAACTTCACTCTTTGATTAATCTACCCCATAGAGCAATGGTAAATCAGACAGCCCAGAAACACCAGGTTCCTGGTTCAACTCCAGGCAGAATATTGCACTCAACAGCTGCTTACAGCCCACTGAGCAAGTGAGTGTTGCAGACACTTTCCAAGATGGTGACCCCTGTGACAAGTTTGAAGTCCTGGATCATTGCTATGCATTTTTAGACATATTCATTTTTGGAGTTTAGTTCTCCTTTAAACATACATATTAATTAATAAGAGATCACTAAACATCTGAGGTGTTTAAGAGTAAAACGTTATTAGCAGAACTTCACCTCAAAACTCAGGTGCTGGTAAGGAAAAAAGCTTACTGCTGATAAACAATGGCCTGGGTGCACACACTTCCTTCCAACCACCCTTTTGAGAGCTCCACAGCCACAGATGAGTTAATTAAAGTTCAAGCTCGCTTAAACGCTTGTCCATAGCTTAGGGAGGGCACAAACAATGAATCACTCAGGAAGTAAGCCAGCACGAAAAACATCTGACCACAGTCACTTCTATGGAGTTTTGACTAAAGATCTGAAACAGATTTAATCCTGGCTATGGTCTCTGCTATATTGGATAATTGTGCATTGTACCTCTCCTTCTCTGACTATGTTGAAACCACTGTCAAAACTTTTAATTCCTTTTGCAATGGTGCACCAGCACTACCACTGTTGCTTCCTATCTTGTTCTTAGGGTGTCAAAATGTGCACAGTAGCAATAGGATGCAATTGTACTCATTGTGTCATTTCCAGGACACACAGTCAAAAGGACATCTGAGCAAGTACTGACACAGGCCACTGTACAAAACCTTTGACAGTGGCTTTATGCTTCCCCAACACCAATAGCTGCACAATTGGCAAAAGGGGCAGGTTTGGAAACAAGTACATTTAGGTTAACAGTATACTAGGAAATTAGTCACTTGAAGTAAAGTGAATGGTCATTGGTAAAACATGCTTCATTTTGTTTTTCCGACGTTGCCCAGACTTTCAGAATATTTGTTTCTTTATGCCACACCACAGAGCCCCATCCATATATTATATTAACACTCACACAACTCTGCAGTTGACAAAACCTTGTTAAGTTAAAAAAAACTCAGTTTACTGCACAATATATGCACACGGAAAAAATCCCACTGCTATCCTCAAATGTAGTTTTGTGGCAAATAATGACAATGACAAAAATGAGGACGTCTAGGAATAATATATTCTAATAGCTTTTGAATCAGTGCCAATGATTTAAATGTATATTCAAGTGTTATGTAACTGAACAATATACAAGCAAGGGGGCATTAGCTACATGATGCATCACCTGAGCTGTGCAATTGTCTCTTAGGCTTGTTGCTCTTTCTTTTTTTTATAATTTGAATTTGTATTGATTTTCAGAGAACAGAGAAGTTCTTCAGTAAAGGTGAAGTAAAGAAAAAAAGCAAAAAAAAAAAGGAATGAAATCAGAAAGGTAAGTAGTGGACTGGGTGGTAAAGGGCACTTAGAGGGTTTGTAAGAGGTATAGTACAATAGTCCTTGATTAGTTCCTTTACAGGTAGGAGGGGTGTGAGGGTTAGGTTTGACTCCTTGCATTTTGTTGTTAATGTTGGGCTGAGTTTCTCGGATTCTCCTCCTTGTTAGTATGTCTGGAGTTAGGTCTTGTATGCCGTGGTTCAATAGTGCCATTACTAGTGTCAGGTTGATTGGTGTTTAAAATATCTCTGAAAGTAGGTTATTGATTTCCTGCCAGAATATTGATATCTTGTGGCAGGTCCACCATACTGCCTTTTGCTGTATTGCATCTCCAACATTGATCCGATGTGTTCAGAAACATTTTGTTTACTGTTGAAGGTGTTTTGTACCACCTAAATAGTATCTTTTTTGGTTTTCTATATGATTTGTACAGTAAGTGTATTTAGAGGCAATGAATTCCAGTTTGTTCCATTGTGTTGATGTGAGCTTTTAGATCTTTTTGAGCTTTAGAGCTTTTTGAGTGTTTAAATCCTGTTCCCATCTCTGAATGTGCAGTGGTTTTGTGTCTCCTAGGCCTGGCAAAAAATAGTTTTGTATATTTTAGACATTCCTTTCCCTCTTCCTGCTTTGTGGAACAAATTTGCTCAAAGGGTCTTATACGCAGGTACAGTATTTGTAAAAATCGTACTTAGTGAGGTTGAACTCAGTTTGTAGATGTGTGTATGATTTTAGATTGTTGCTTGAAAACATTTGTGCAGTCCAGATGTTACCACGTTGTTTAGGGAAAGGTCAGGGATTTCTATTTTGAGTATTTTAATTGGTGAGTTTTTGGCTGGGTATGTGTGGATCTGTTTGTTTGACTTGATTGTATTCCATATTCTTAGGGCTGTTGTAGTATGATACAGGGGGTTTCGTTTTTGTCAACTGTTCCAGGGATTTAGTCCACGTTAGTTGGCGTAGTGTTAAGGGGTGGATTTTTTCTTGCGCTATCTCTAGCCAGTGCTTGTGGTTTGTAGGGCGGTTCCATAGAGTAAGTAGTTCTAATAAAGAGGGTTTGTAGCAATTTTCTATGCTTGGAACTCCGAATCCTCCTTCCTGTTGGCAGGCCCAGATTTGTGGAAAGGCTACCTAGACCCAGGCCTAGGGTGGCAGGATTTTAGGGGACGGCATGCTGCCCAGCCACACCCACATTGGTCCAGAAACACTAGGGATACGCAGGAGATACTATAGTTTTTTTTAATTTCCCATACGCCGATCCCCATTGCTCCGGTCCTGACGATGAACATTTGCGAGTATGGCAGCAACAAACGGCAGTGGGCCTAGGGGCACCCACTATGTAAACCCGGCCCTGCCTGTTGGCTAAGTTGCATCAAGTTGCTTTTAAGTCTTGTTTTTTCCCTCCCCAAATAAATGCGTCTAGGGTTTTGTGTGATTTCTGAAGAAAGGTTTTAGTTATTGTAATTGGAAGAGTTCTGAATAGGTATAGTAGTTTTGGCAGAAACATCATCTTGACTGTGGCTATTCTTCTCAGGCAGGAGATGTATAATGGTTTCCATTTTTCTAGTAGTACGGCATTTGGATTCCCCTCAGTATTTTTGGGAAATTGCTACTATATGTTTTTGCTACTGTATTTCCTAACTCAGTTCCTAGGTATGTAATTGTATCTTTTCTCCACTGGAATGGGTAAAGTTTCTGTAGTTCTTCTTTTCTGTCTTTTGTAATGTTTAACGGGAGGGCTTGTGTCTTGTTGTCATTCAACTTGTAATAAGACCTGGCTATAGTTAGTTAGTACTTGGGTTAGTTTTGAGAGCGATTACTCTGTATTTGTTAGTATAAGCATGATATCATCTGAGAAATGTGCTAGTTTGTGTTCTGAGTAAGTGCTTTTTATTCCTGTAATTCTGGGTAGATCTCTAATCATTTTTGCAAGTGACTCCAAGATCAGATTGCATATAAGCGGGGAGAGTGGGCATCCCTGTCTTGTGCCATTTATAATATGAAAGGGTTTTGACAGAAATTCCATATTATTGACTTGTGCTATTGGTGCTGAGTATAGCATTAGGACCCTGAAAAACAAATGCTTGTAATGTTTTTTCCATATATAACCAATGGACCCTGTCGAAAGCTTTCTCGGCATCCAAGCTAGCAGAATTGTTGATATATTGTGGTGTGTGACTTTCTCTATTAGGGATATAATCTTTCTAGTGTTGTCCACTCCTTGTTTTGCCATCGTGAATCCTGATTATTCTTTGTGAATGATGTCTGGGAGGATCTCTTTTAATCTGTTTGCAAGTACTTTTGCAAAAAGTTTTGTATCTGCATTCAGCATTGAGATTGGTCAGAATTTGGCACATTGATTTGGGGTTTGCCTGGTTTAGGGATAGTTGATATAGTTACTGTCAGCATTTCTCCTGGCATGTTTCCCTGTTACTGTATATGGTTGAATAGTTGGGTCAGCTGGGGTATTAGTATGTTTTGAAATGGTAATTTGTGGTAAAAAGTGGTTAGACCATCTGGTCCTGGAGCTTTTCCCGATGGTGTAGTGTTAATTGCTTCTTGGATCTCTTTATATTGGATGGGTGTGTTTAGGTGATTCAGTTGTGCCGGTGTTATTTGGGGAGTTTTGCATTGGTTAGAAACTTGCTATCCTGTTGCATTGGTTGTGGGGTATTTGTATCTTGTTTTAAATTGTATAAGGCTCCATAATATTCTGCAAATTTGTCTGCAATCACTTTGGGGTTCGTTATTTACCCATTGTCTTTGCTGATTAAGTGATCTATAGCTTGATTTTTCTGCTTTTTCCTTAGCATATTGGCTAGTAGTTTTGATGGTTTATTTTAACAACCTAAGTTCCTGTAACAGTGAACATCACTCAAGATAATCGAGATTGAGAATGGGAGTGTCCATGCATGCATATGAATT